>OY253745.1:35170055-36395990 GCA_958009045.1 Oxytorus armatus | reverse complement strand
GCGCTATATTAATAATCGCAATATATATATATATATATATATATATATTTTTTTTTTTATGGTCAGAGAAAGTCTATCATATTTCGTTACGTATTATCTCGCACAATGGATTCTCAGAGCAACTTAATCTATTTTTTTTTCTTTTCTCGAGAAGTTTCATCTTCCACAGACGAATATTCTAATGAAATAACCTAAAG
This sequence comes from Oxytorus armatus, assembly GCA_958009045.1. NCBI lineage: Eukaryota > Metazoa > Arthropoda > Insecta > Hymenoptera > Ichneumonidae > Oxytorus > Oxytorus armatus. The sequence continues at coordinate 36,395,793 of OY253745.1, read as the reverse complement.
AATTTTTTTTTTCCATCTCTGTCTTAGAAATCAGGCAGAGTCGAGCCCCATGTTTGTCACAATGAATTGTACACTCGTACGTCCCTCGATTGATACATTTTACATACGATGACTATTCCCCCTGGATCTCGAATCGTAATTTAAATAAAAAAAATCTTAAACATAATAGTCTGCGTTCTCTTTGATTACGTGGTCGTTTCTTTTCTCTTCACACTCGAATTTTCGAGCTACGAAACAAAAGTATTCCATCACAATTGCCGTAGCCTATATCTTGTCTTTTTCTTCGTTTTTTTTTTTTTTTTTTTTGATAAATGTTAGTAGGCATGATATAATATTAACTGAAGATTCAGTTGCACTCATTAACAACAAGATCGACGCGCCATTAACATAAACTACAACAACCAGGCTTTGATCCAACGGTGTATTGTTTTTTTTTCTTTCACATTTCTTCTTGTAAATAAAAATACGTTCTTCCGCTGCCCAAAGTGAACGCTGCACTTTTCGTTTTGCTCACGACAAAACTTCGATCGAACGAAACTCAAGGAATTTTTCGAGGCTGACATTGTTTCTTCGACAAAAAAATCGAGAAAAATTTTCATATGCAGCCGATGACGCTCTTTTGTTCATCAACTTCGAGATCTGGAAAAACCATTGCAACGCGTGAACGTCAGAAGGTTCGGATTTTCCAGTCAGGTGTTTAATGAAGTAATGACGCGAAATAGCGAATGATAATTAGGCAAATGACGAATAGAATATGAGAATGAGATTTTTTAATGAGAGACCGCTACCAGACCGTTAATAACTTTTACGCTAAGATCGTTAATAACTTTTGTTAAAAAAAATGTAATACAGATCATGTCCCTGGCTAACAGCTTCAGTCATTTTGAATAGATTATCTAAGCGATGACGTCACGGGCGGAAAAATATGAAATAATAACGGAGAATGTCGCGTAAGGACGAATTTGTCGGAAAAAAAATACACGAGACGAGTGAAGCAAAAGGGAAAATTGTGTACTTTGTCGAAAAACCGATCAAGGTACCGGGTTTCAGGATGTAAAGTGACGAATTGTGACAAACAAAAAAATACATCACGACACAGAATCATTAAGGGAGAACACCACTGTGACCACCTGTTTTTTTTTTCACATTTTTCAAGAATTTTTTTTTGTGGGAAAAAAAAGAGATATTCGAAAAATTTTTTTGGGTTTTATTCCTTGTTTATTAATGTATCAAAAAACATTTTTTTCACATTTTTTACGCCGCATAGTGGCGTTGGGGAAGCTCTCGCGTCAGGTGCTGTCATCTCCGCGGCACGCAGCAGAACTCTCTTCAACGTCGATCTGAAAAAAAATACCGAGTGTTTTCGTTAATAATATGATATTTTGAAGAGAAGTACATAGGGATTTGGAAAAATATTGTTTTAAAAAAAACTTACTACTTTTTTTAAAACAATATTTATCCAAATCCCTATGTACTTCTCTTCAAAATATCATATTATTAACGAAAACACTTGGTATTTTTTTTCAGATCGACGTTGAAGAGAGTTCTGCTGCGTGCCGCGGAGATGACAGCACCTGACGCGAGAGCTTCCCCAGCGCCACCATGCGGCGTGAAAAACGTGAAAAAAATGTTTTTTGATACATTAATAAACAAGGAACAAAACCCAAATAAATTTTTCGAATATCTCTTTTTTTCCCACAAAAAAAAATTCTTGAAAAATGTGAAAAAAAACAGGGGGTCACAGTGGTGGTCTCCCTTAACTGATGTGTAAATTAGGGCGATTTTTTTTTCCGACTATTTTTTTTTCTCAGTCCCCACTTGAAATTTTGTTGGATATGTCGAAAAAGAAATTCCCTGAAAGTTACAGTCCTTAATATTAATTCTAAGTACTTTCCCTTAGCGTGAAAAGATTTTCCATCTAAAATACACGTAAATCGAATTTTATTTTATTTTTCAAAATTCTATAACTCAGCCGCATTTTATGCTATCATATTGTTGTTGGTTTCGATTTACTCAGAGTAAAACAATCTGAAAAAGTGCCTACTGCGACGAAAGTGTAAATTGTACTGGTGAGTTGGTACGGGTTACTGAAGTTGATTTTTACCCAAAATTCTCGTTTTTTTTGCTGATATCTCCGAAACAATTAATTTTACAAAAAAAAATGTGAATGAAACATTTGTCGGAAATTTAATTTCTTACAAATTTTTACGGTAATATAAACCGTAAAAATTGTATACTACTCGTCACTTACAGTTCAATATCTCAAGAAATATTAATCCAAGCAATTGGGTCGATAGGACCTTTTTTGTAGGAAATTAAATTTCCAACAAATTTTTCGTTTACATTTTTTTCGTAAAGTTAATTGTTTCGGAGATAACAGCAAAAAAACGAGTTTTGAGGAAAAATCAACTTCAGTGACCCGTACCAACTCACCAGTACAATTGACACTTTCGTCGCAATAGGCACTTTTCTAGATTGTTTTATTCTGAGTAAATCGAAACCAAGAACAATATGATAGCATAAAAGGCGGCTGAGTTATAGAATTTTGAAAAAAAAAAAAAAATTCGATTCACGTGTATTTTAGACGGAAAATCTTTTCACGCTAAGGGCAAGTACTTAGAATTAATATTAAGGGCTGTAACTTTCAGGGAATTTGTTTTTCGACATATCCAACAAAATTTCAGGTGGGGACTGAGAAAAAAAAATATTCGAAAAAAAAAATCTCCCTAATGTAAATACTGTTATGCGAAAAAAATTGTAGAGATCACTCTAGAGATCACTATCGAACCATTATGTACCCGTCATACGAGATCTTTAAGGAATTAGACCAATCTATAATTTTCTAAAAATCGATTTGTTTTTCCGAATGGTCCCTTAGGACCTCAAAAATGATGTCCGAAAAGATTATGGCCGGGAAAAATTTCTAAGTACTCGGTTTTCGAATTTTAGTACAAGGCCGCCTTGTCCACAGCGAGCACTACTCAAAACTTCAAACGCGTTTATCTCAAAACTTCAAATGCGTTTATCTGAAAACTTCAAACGCGTTTATCTCAAAACTTCAAACGCTTTTATCTCAAAACTGCATTTTTCAAGTTGGCCGGAAACATAACTCGGACAATTTTCAACCGATTCACATGAAATTTTGAACATATCTTTAAAAATATATTGTCTATGGAAGTACGTAGGATTTTTTGTTTATATTGCATCGTTCATTTGTTATTAACAATTTTCTGACGATTTTTTAAGCAAAATGTTCATTTTTCACTTTGGAAATGCGCCATTTGGCCAAGAATCAATATATCGAAAAAAATTCTACGTACTTCTATAGCTGTTATATACAATTGAAAAAAAATTCATCGGCTCATCATAATTCAAACATTAGAGGAGCTGTTTGTCCGACCGTGAACCCTGGAAAAACGGAGACGTCGTCGCAAAAACGCTGCGCAGCCGCCATTTTGAAATTAATTGCTTCAAAAAAATTACTGTATACAGTCACTGATATGTATGATAAAAACCCTATTTTGTAATCGCGATTTATTTTGTAGTTTTTCTGAAAAAAAAAAATTCCCCAAAAAAGCTTATTTTTTCAGCCTCTAGAGTGGCCTAACCCGTTAATGAATACCATCATCCGTTAGATGCATCCTTTTCAATCGTGAGACTTGACGCTGGTACCCATAAGACTGTGGCTATTTTTGTTTTCTCGTCTATTTTTTTAAATTCAGCATTAGTCGAGTTAGACTTACGAGTTAGTTAAAGAAGATGTCTTGCTCGAATGAACCTGTGAATTGCGGTTAGATTGTGGGTGAGTTGAGATTAGGGCTGCCCGGAGTCGATGAGGGTGTCGACGGTGTACCTGGTGGCGAAGCTTCCATCGGGCACACAAGATTCCCATAGTCCACCTCGCTTTTGCTCTTTTTTCGCTTCAGCGTGAATTGCGATTTCTTTGGTACCTTTTAGAAAATAAAGAAATATCGTCTTAATAACAATTTCTAAATATAACATTGTCGTGCGATAGATCGATGTTATAGGCAATAGTTCATTGTTCGAAATCATCAGGGACCTTGGATCGATCTCTTTCGCTTCGATATTGCGCTGGATCGATTCATAGAGGTGACAATTCGATTTAATTCTCGGAGAATCGATCTTTTTTCCACAATCCGGCAACCCTAGGCCATACTGAAAAGGCCTCCGTGGTAATTCGTGATATGTATTTTCGATAATCGCAATGAGGATGTATTATTTCGTGGATACGAGGGTCGTTCAACAAGTACTTAGCCTCACCGCCCGAAGGCGCTGCTATTACAGATCAGTGTTACCATCGTGCGGTAGATACTTTTAGTAGCCTACTGTGAAAGTTTCATTCAATTCCCTTTATTAGTTCTGTCTTGATAGCCTTTGGAAGCGAGCGTGTCAGTCAGTTTTACAAAAATGGAAAAAGAGCAGTACCGTTTGGTGATTCGATTCTTGTTTTTGGAAAGGAAAACGCGCAGCGAAATCAAAGATCGCTTGGATCCTGTCTACGGTGACTCTTCTCCGTCGATGGCGACCTTGAAGAATTGGTTTAACGAGTTTGCTCGTGGCCGCACGTCGGTTTTTGATGAACCACGCCCAGGTGCCCCGAAAACGGCTTCTACGGAGGAAAACGTAAAAAAGATCCACGATCTCGTGTTGACAGACCGCAGATTAAAGGTTCGCGAGATAGCTGAGACTGTAGGCATCGCAGAAGGAACGGTGCATAATATTCTACACGAAGAACTGGGCACGAGGAAGCCTGATGGGTGCCGCGTTTGCTTACGCCGGACAAGAAGCGCAACCGTGAGACCACTTCGGAGCAACGTTTGAAGCTGTTTAAGCGCAATCCGGCGGAGTTCTTGCGTCGTTTCGTGACCGTCGACGAAACATGGGTTCACTGGTACACACCAGAGACCAAGGAACAGTCAAAACAGTGGACTTTACCCGGCGAACGTGCTCCGAAGAAGGCGAAGACCGTTGTTTCGGCCGGTAAGGTGATGGCCACCGTTTTCTGGGACTCACAAGGTGTGATACACATCGATTACCTCCAGAAGGGTAAAACTATCACGGGCCTCTACTATGCCGACCTATTGGGCCGATTCGACGCCGAATTGAAGAAAAAACGGCCCCATTTGGCGAAGAAAAAAGTGCTGTTCCACCACGATAACGCGCCGGCTCACACCTCCGCCGTCGCCATGGCCAAATTGGTTGAAATGCGCTACGAATTGCTGCCCCATCCACCTTGTTCACCAGATTTGGCCCCTTGTGATTTTTATTTGTTTCCAAACCTAAGAAGTCACTCGCTGGGAATAGATTTGGGTCGAATGAGGTCATCGCCGCCACGGAGGACTATTTTGCCGACCTCAACAAAAATTATTTTTTGGACGGGTTAAAATAGTTGGAGCATCGCTGGGCCAAGTGTATAGACCTAAAAGGAGACTATGTTGAAAAATAAATCGCCACTTCTAAAAAATTTTCGTTTTTCTTTTGTAGGCTAAGTACTTGTTGAACGACCCTCGTACAAGTGTACGTACACGACGATGTGATTATTAGGCGATTTTCGATTATTGGACACGTTTACCTTAAGGCCTTACATACGTCGAGAATTTTCAAAAAATCGATTTTTTTTTGTTTACAGATTATTATTCCTTATAGTCTTAGGCGTGTTTCTGTGTAAGCTGATTGTAAAAATTCCCCATAGTTCAAAAGTTATTGTAGATAATGTGACTGCCCGACGAAAGGACAAAGGTCTGACGCGCGCCTACCTGAGTTGAGTTGTTTGAGGCAGCTGGCCTTTAGAAAAAAATAAACAACAACAATTTTTTACTGACAAGGAAGGCGTACAATATGAAGCTGGAGTGGGAGATTAGACGTAAGTTAACTAAATAAATTAAAAAAATTCATAAAGTTCTTGCTCCAGCCGCGCGCGACTTCGAGCGAAATGCGCTTGAAACTTTAAACGCGTTTTTCTCAAAACTACTTTTTCTGACACGGTCGGCATGATAACTCGTACGGTTTTTAATATTTTTTTATGATTTTTTTTTTTTAATATTCGGAATTGTTTTTTCTATAGTCTGTCGAGCCGGATTTTTAAAATTATAATTAGAAAATTTTATAAAAACAATTAAAGTGTGACTTTTTTGACACAAACTTAACATTTTTTTTTAAATTACCGTAAATTGTTTAATTTTTCGAATTTCAAAAATCCGGCTCGACCGACTATAACTACTACCTTATTTTACAAGAATTTCTTTACATTTTGCAGATCCGTCAATATTTGAGAAAGAAATACTGCCGACCGTGGAGCAACTTTTTTTTTACAGTGCTTCAAAAAAATGTGATTTTTCATGTTGTAATTTTTGAAAAAAAAAATTGAAATAAATTTTTTTACAAACTTAACACAGTAATAAACAATGTGTAAGAATTTTTTTATCAATTTCTATTTCTATCCCTCCTAAAAACAGTTTTTCTTTTGGTACGTTTTCGGTACCGCTGGACGTATGTAAGGCCTTAATTCTTTGGTTCGGGTTGTCGAGCAAGTGGAATCGAATGAATATTTATTGGATTCTATGTTGGGCGATGTTTTGCCCGCGGGATATTATTACAGAATCCATTTTGTCCAAGTACCTTTGGACCCAGAGCCGTCCTCCGTGTGTGAAGAACACACGGTGTTTGAATGTCCGACAAGGCCGTGAGGCTTAAGGGTTTAGGCCACTCTAGAGGTCGAAAAAAATAGGCTTTTTGGGGTTTTTTTTTCAGAAAAACTACACAATAAATCGGGATTAAAAAATAGCTAGTTTAACATACATATCAGTAACTATACAATAATTTTTTTCAAGCGATTAATTTCAAAATGGCGGCTGTGCAGCATTTTGCGATGACGTCGCCCGTTTTTGTTGGCCGGAAACAAAACTCAGACAATTTTCAACCGATTCACCCGAAATTTTGAATATATCTTTAAAAATACATTGTCTATGGAAGTGCGTAAAATTTTTTCGATATATTGATTTTTGGCCAAATATCGCACTTCTAAAGTGAAAAGTGAAAAATTTGCTTAACAAATCGTCAGAAAATTGTTAATGACAAATTAACTATGCAATATAAAAAAACATCCTACGCACATCCATATACAATGTATTTTTAAAGATATATTCATAATTTCAAGTGAATCGGTTGAAAATTGTCTGTCATCGCAAAAACGCTGCACAGCCGCCATTTTGAAATTAATCACTTCAACAAAATTATTGTATGCAGTCACTGATATGTATGATAAACACCTTATTTTGTAATCTCGATATATTTTGTAGTTTTTCTGAAAAAAAAAAAAAAAAAAAAAAAAAATCGCCAAAACGCCTATTTTTCCGGCCTCTAGAGTGGGCCTAACCCGTTAAGCTGACATTACCTCGATTCCGATGAAAATCAACGACCTACCTTCAATCTAGCGGTGAGGGTTAGCGGCACGAAACCCAGAGTGCTTTCCATTTCGCGCTTGTGTTGAACGACCTCGCGTCCGATAATCTGATTGAAATGAGTGGTGAGATGTCGTCGAAGGAGCGTTTTCGCCGGTGGAATGCTGAGCAGTGTAGCGAGCAGTTCGGAAGTGAAACGTCCCTCGTGAATGACGAGACCACCGTGAACCCCGGAGCCTCGCATGTTCGGCGCGTACTCGGCAAGGTCAACGACCCTCAACCATTCCATAACACGATGATTCGTCCAGAGTGCCACGTTACTTCCGTCCGCTCCGTTACCATTCGCCGATCTTCTCTCGAGACTGTCATAATCGAAATTCAATTCCCGCAACACTTGTATACCACGTCGCAAGCTAGCCGCGTGCAATTGTGCCGTTACACCGAGATTCAGCAGATCCTCCGTCGTCAATCGGTGAAGAACTCTGCCGTCGACTTTGGCATTGTGAAAGGCTTCCTTGTGTTGTGGAAGGCCAACGTCATCCAACCAACGTAACACAGCGTTATTGTCCATCTTAAAGAAGAGCGGGGATTTTTGTTTTCAAGGTCACGAATAAACGAGAACGCTTAGGGAGGTTATTGATTCGACAAGAGGATTTGCGGGATCTGTAGAGGGCGACTGGAGAAGGTACGACAACTTTTTTCCATTCTGGACAGTTGTCACGTCGTGTAACGAAATTTATGTGCAATATTACTGATCTAACGTTTCGGTATTTGTTGTGTAGCATCGAGGCAAATGAAGAAAAAAATATATAAAAAATTGTACAGCCTGAGCGCGTAGCTATTTCGATAAATAATTTGTTTGTTTTTTTTTTATTAAAAAACAGCGGAAATTAAGGGCTCACGGACCCCTGAGATTTTCAAAAAATCGATTTTTTTTACAGTTTTTCATTCTTTATACTTTTGAGAATAAAAAAAAAACTTTCAAGAAAATTCCACTCCGTTACAAAGTTACAGCAATAAATGTGACCGGACATCGGGTTGGGACGGTTACCTACCAGAAACTCTAGAAGCGTTTTTTTCTCGAAACTATGTTTTCAGGCACTGTCAGCACGATAACTCGGTCAATTTTTAATATTTTTTAACTTTTTTTTTTAATCCTGATAATTATTATCTCTATAATCTGACGGGAGGTTTTTTAATCTTTTGGTTCAAAAATTTATTATTATTAGACACTAATTTTTTTTTTAATTGCATACTAAAGTTTGAACTACTGGAATTTCTTTATTTTTGGGAAAAAAAAAATCCCTTCGTCAGACTATTACTACATTATTTTACTAGGTTCTTTTTTATTTTTCCAAATTGGATAATTTTTTATGAAGTCATGATGTCGACAAGGAGGCGCGATGGTTTTCATCAGTAGTCCATTTACACCCGTAAAAAATAATGTTAATATTTTTAACAACATTTTTTCAATTTCTTTCCTATAGTTGAAAAGTTAATGAAAAATATGAAATCAACAATTTAATTTTTTTTTTCACCACATAATAATATTTCGAATTTATTCGGTTTTCAGCGCGCGCAGTGGTATGTTAGCCGGTACATCGGATTTGCTTAAGGGGGGGGTAGGGTTTTAAAATTATTTTTTTTGCATTTGTTCTTAAATTTTTTTTCCGAATGAACAATACGTCGAGAATATTGTGTATAAATTTTAAGCCAATCGGAGTAAAACTAACGGAGTTACGGCGTGTCAAACGACCGGCCGTGATACGTGAAAACTTTTAATCGATTTTCCCGAAAACGTCATTTTTGAAGTTTGTGAACATTAGAACTCAAAATCTACTGAACCGATCCTTTTCAAAATTTAAACATCACTTCTTCACCTAAATCAACAGGTAATCGGGAGTTTTTTTTTTTTTCAATTTTTTCAATTTTTTAATAACAAATTAAGCGCGTTTTTTTAAGCTAAAATTGCGTTTTTCACTTCCAAGTGATGCAAAAAATAGAAAAAAAAAAAAAAAACTCTTCCTGATTACCTCGAGAAATACATCACCTTTAAAATGCATATCAATTTTTTTTGTTTCGGATGATCCGTTAACGAGTTATAATGTTCATCGCAAAACCACTTTTTTTCAAGGCGCCTCTGGAGATTCAACGTCACCGGCTTATTTATCAATATTTTTCATTGAAATTTTTTTCTGAGATACTTCAATAGCTGTACAATAATATGTAATTCTATTTAATAAAATTATATTACTCATGTCGCCGCAAAAAAAATCATAAAAATATGCTTTTTTTCGCCTTTAAAACCCTACCTACCCTACCACCCCTAAAATTTTTCTCAATTTATCATACCACTCTCAGTCACCCCAATACAGTTCGTCCCCGTGGAACGAAGTCGTGAAAAAAAAACGAGTACCTTTTCCGAGCCGAGAAATCCAACGCCGTTGCATCTCTCCGATTCAATGGCATAGAGCAATTTTTTTCTGTGCATACTGCTCTTTATATCGAGCTCTTTGTCTATTTGATGCTGCGTTGTATCCATCAACTTTGTGCCCGTAGCGCCCCATCTTCTCAATTCAGCGGCGTAACACTCGAGACCTAGTCGCGATAGCCATTCCTCGATCTCTTCCATCGACAGTTCGGCCAAGATTTTCGGTTGGGTTTCCTCGGCCCGAGGGGCCACCTCGCCGATCACGATTTTTTCCTCTTCCGCTGATAATCAAAGAAACAATTAAAGGAGAGGAATCTTAAGACGGGACAATTCACGAATTCTCAGAAGGTGTCTCTTATAAATACGAGTCATTCCAATGTAAAATCAGCCACTCGTAGTTTATCAAATTGTACGGAATGAAAAAAGTGTTCTACTTCAAAGCGTTAAGGCATTCGTTAATTGGCACTGTCATCCAATTTTTTTCTTCGGTCTTAGCTTTCCGGTGAATTCAGAAAAAATCGTCGACGTTGCGTTTGAAGTTGTTCGGGAAGAGAGAGAAGCTCCGTCAAACATGGCCGGGGGTTTAGGCGAGAAAAAAAAAAAACATGCTTGTATCGCAAAGTGTCACGCAATCAAAATGCTTAGAGACGGGTTGCTGTAGTTTGAACCTAAAACAGGGGCCGACAGGCATCTCGCGGATGATCCTCTGATCGCCAACGGTACGGTAGTTTGAGCGGCGGAAATTTGATGCGGGACCTTACCGAATGCCACTCCTTTCTTCGATGTCGTCGGCGGCCTCGGAAGACTGCTGTACTGACCCGCGTGTCGGCTGAATCTCTCGCCCTACCGAAGAAATTCAATATCAGCCGTTGAAAACAATAGGATATTCAATAGGGTGGTCCTTATTTTGGGGCACTTTCGTTTTTTTTTTTCACGATAGTCACACATTGGTTCTACGTGAATAAATAAAAATTTGTGCGCAAATTTTCGCTTTCTATCTCAATTTTAACCCGTGCACCCCCAGCGGTCGGAGTTTCAAACGGAAAATACGTGTATTTTTCACAATCAACTGCTGTTCTTATTTTTTTTTATCTAATAAGAGTTGATATGAAAAATTGAAAGATGGACCAAATTCGCTTTGTAGTATAAGGTATAGTTGCTGCTATATGTTAGTTTTTTTTTTGTTCACAGCCAAAGAGGCCAACGTTCACTTGGCCCCTTTTTTTTGAACTTAGATTCAATTAATTCAAGAATATCGGCTCATAACCCATTTTTACACATAGTTTTTTCAAATTGTGTTTTTCGTATGTAAAAGTTTTCGACTTATGACTTTCATTAATCCTGAATTCAAGTCCGAAAAAAGTGCCAAAAATCAAAGGTAACGCCATCTGTAACTCCAACTGATCGAGTTCGAATAAATACTTCTTATTGGACAGTTAGTTTAAGGCCTTACATACGTCGAGAATTTTCAAAAAATCGATTTTTTTTTGTTCACAGATTATTATTCCTTATAGTCTTAGGCGTATTTCTGTGTAAGCTGATTGTGAAAATTCCCCATAGTTCAAAAGTTATTGTAGATAATGTGACTGCCCGACGAAAGGACAAAGGTCTGACGCGCGCCTACCCGAGTTGAGTTGTTTGAGGCAGCTGGCCTCAAACAACTCAACTCAGTAAAACAATTTTTTACTGACAAGGAAGGCGTACAATATGAAGCTGGAATGGGAGATTAGACGTAAGTTAACTAAATAAATTTAAAAAATTCATAAAGTTCTTGCTCCAGCCGCGCGCGACTTCGAGCGAAACGCGCTTGAAACTTTAAACGCGTTTTTCTCAAAACTACTTTTTCTGACACGGTCAGCACGATAACTCGTACGGTTTTTAATATTTTTTGATGATTTTTTTTTTTTAATATTCGGAATTGTTTTTTCTATAGTCTGTCGAGCCGGATTTTTTAAATTATAATTAGAAAATTTTATAAAAACAATTAAAGTGTGACTCTTTTGACACAAACTTAACATTTTTTTTTAAATTACCGTAAATTGTTAAATTTTTCGAATTTCAAAAATCCGGCTCGACAGACTATAACTACTACCTTATTTTACAAGAATTTCTTTACATTTTGCAGATCCGTCAACATTTGAGGAATAAATACTGCCGACCGTGGAGCAACTTTTTTTTTACAGTGCTTCAAAAAATGTGATTTTTCATGTTGTAATTTTTGAAAAAAAAAATTGAAATACATTTTTTTACAAACTTAACACAGTAATAAACAATGTGTAAGAATTTTTTTATCAATTTCTATTTCTATCCCTCCTAAAAACAGTTTTTCTTTTGGTACGTTTTCGGTACGTATGTATTATTAAGCTTAAAAAAACGACCTTGCAAAATTCAAACGGATATAGCTCGAATACTGCTTGAGCAACCGTGCTGAAATTTTGCAAAAAAGCAAAGCTTTAAGCGCTCCTTGTTTGCAGATTTTCTTGTAAAATTTACTCAAGGATTTTACATTTCCTTGAATTTTTCAAAATATAAATAAAAATAGCGCTGTAATTTTCGTAAAACTTTGAAGTACAATAAGACTGCAATTTTTTATTTCAATAGAGCATCATTAATGAGATAGTCGAAATTGAAAAATGCATTTGCTCACAGAGGAAACTTTATACTAATTCCCAAATAGTCTTTGCGAAAAATTTCGGGAATCGGATTTTCAATGGATCAAAGAGGAAAGCAAATTAATAAATTGGTGAGCGCTGATTAGGCGGAGTGTTTGAGATCACCAATGCGAAGTATTGAAAGTATCATGTTCTTGATCTGCATCGTATCATCGAAAAATTTCTTCTATCGCATTAGATTTTGGTTTGAAGATATTTTTTTCTTCACAATTCACATTAGTATGAATGTTCAACTTCAGCACACCTCTGCGTTATTGAAGTTATGCGCGCTACTATAATTCTCACTATACACATATGTACTTCCCTCGACCGTTAGTCGAGTGGAAAAGAGATTTCCGCCATCCATAAATAAATAAATAATTAAATGAATAAGTCCACATTTATTTTTAACCGTCTATAGACCAGGTCGAATATTCCATAATTGATATGTATCTCCTCTATACTGATTAAAATAAATGGGATAAATATTTACAGTATGTTTGTCTATACCGTAATCCAAGCGAAGACATTTTTTAGAGCTTCAATGAGAACATTCATACTAATGTGAATTGTGAAGAAAAAAATATCTTCAAACCAAAATCTAATGCGATAGAAGAAATTTTTCGATGATACGATGCAGATCAAGAACATGATACTTTAAATACTTCGCATTGGTGATCTCAAACACTCCGCCTAATCAGCGCTCACCAATTTATTAATTTGCTTTCCTCTTTGATCCATTGAAAATCCGATTCCCGAAATTTTTCGCAAAGACTATTTGGGAATTAGTATAAAGTTTCCTCTGTGAGCAAATGCATTTTTCAATTTCGACTATCTCATTAATGATGCTCTATTGAAATAAAAAATTGCAGTCTTATTGTACTTCAAAGTTTTACGAAAATTACAGCGCTATTTTTATTTTTATTTTGAAAAATTCAAGGAAATGTAAAATCCTTGAGTAAATTTTACACGAAAATCTGCAAACAAGGAGCGCTTAAAGCTTTGCTTTTTTGCAAAATTTCAGCACGGTTGCTCAAGCAGTATTCGAGCTATATCCGTTTGAATTTTACAAGGTCGTTTTTTTAAGCTTAATAATACATAAGACCTTTCTTGAATTCATTGATTTCGTATAGTTAGTTGATCCAAATGATCGGGTGAAATTCGACATTACGACTGTCGAAATTAATAATTGAGAATCACTGGAGTATTTAGTGGAGCGCCCCAAGTATACCCCCACTTGTCCGCTAAGAGAGTTCCGAACAGAAGGCAATCGTTCACGACGGAGATTTTACAGATGGGAATCGTTCGAGGCAACTGATACAGAGGTAAATCGTACAGAAGGCGATTGAAACCCTGCCAAAATTTACAAGCAGTAAATGACTGTGCTGAAAGATCGATCGAGTTAATGGAAGATTTTAGTGGTCGATTTACCAAAAATGAAAATCAACAGCAGTTTGTATTACAAGTGGTGAACGATCATCAACGACAATATCCTGATTCGTTAAGGGCGGGGTAAGGGTTTTTACTTTCGAAAAATCGAATTTTTTTTGTCTTATCTTATTGTTTAACATTTCAAGAATATGTCCTTAAAATTTGGAACCGATCTAAGCAATATTCTTGAAGTTATCGTCTTATTAATCTCCTGGCCTTTAACGCTATACCTCTAACAGCTGCGGGCGGTCGGGCTAACAGTGCACTTTAGACGCGTTTTTCTCAAAACTACTTTTTCAAAGTCCGTGTTCACTGCCATTTAAAAACTACTTGACCGATTCATTTCAAACTTTGTACACATTTTTTACATATAAAATACCTCCCCCCAACGTTTAGTAAAATTTTTTTTTTTACATTAAGGGTGTTTCCCACCCACAAAATGGCGGAATTTTTCGTGGAAAATAACAGTTCACACTTTGGATGGCCGCCAAAAATTTTTAAATGAAAAAAAAAATTATCAGAGAACGTTGGGGGGAAGATTTCATTATAATTTGACTAAATTTTCATGGTTTTTCATTTTCAGATAATTTCCGGCCGAGTTATAGTGAACACCGCAAATTGTTTTTTTTTCCAAGACGTTCCGGGGGAAGCTCTGTTACGGGCTTATGCTTATATATTTCTGCATGAAAAAATTACACAACATTGTCAAAAGTATGCTCAAAAATGTACGAAAGGTTCGAATAAATTGCTCAATCCATATTTGAGAAAAAAAATCGCAAAAAAGTGTTTTTTTTTTTACGCTGAAACCCTTACCCCTCCCTTAAGTCTAATAAAATTCCAAAGTTGAAAAAAAAAATGTTTCCACGTTATTTAAATGGGAAATTGATTCGGGATGAGGGACCTCTCAATTTAAATATGAAGGGCTCATACTTGCAGAGGGTTTTTTTTGAGATGCCAAACAATACATTTTTCATTATATCAAGGAAAAAAAAAATTAGTCATTTTATTTGATCCACCCTAGTGTTTATAATAAATTTTCTTTAATAGGCGAAAATCGGACGGTTATCGTTTTCGTACTCACGTTGGAAATGGGACTAGTTGTGTTACGTAAAGTAACATTTTCGTGTTCCAAACTCGCCTGACGTAGCTTCATCTCGGACAAGGAACTGAGCAATTCGAGCTTTTGTGTTTCCAGTGCGCTTCGCGACAGTACTTCCTTGAATTCCGACGAAAATTAATAAAAACATAAAAGGTTCGCGATATTACAAAGTACAATTTTTCGGGTTCATACAACGCTGCGCTTCATTTTTCACGTTGCATTTACACGAAGGCACGGGGTAAGTGCGGAAAACCCGTGACGATAAATCCGGGCCTTTCGGGAATTCCCTTAAGGGGGATTTCCGGTAGTGTCGCGATATACTTGTTACGTTAATTCGTTGATGTTCGGTCGTTGGAACAACTTAAGTTAGTAGTTTGGTAACTTAAGCCAATTTTCATGTTTTCTTTGGAGGGCGTTTTTTTGTAGGAAAATAAAAATGAATCGTTTTGGATATTTAGGATGTTTTCATTTACTTATTAAAGATACAAAAAAAAATGTTGAAAAAATTTAATAGTTTATTATTATTATTATTATTGATCGAAGTTGGCACCTCGGAAAAAAAGCGCGTGGGTGGCCCCGGTGATTTTGGCTCTTGATGTTATCTGAAATAAAAAATTCTTCATAATTCTTAATCTATAGACATGTCATTCTGGTCGGAACTACTGAAGTTAAATTTCATGGATAAATAACAAAATGACGGACTTTGGAAAAAAAAGTCCTTTTATTTTAGCTAAGAAGGGGTTGTAAAATAAAAAGAAATTTAACTTCAGTAGTTCCGACCAGAATGACACGTCTATAGATTAAGAATTATCAAGAATTTTTGATTTCAGATAAAATCAAGAGCCAAAATCACCGGGGCCACCCACGCGCTTTTTTTTCGAGGTGCCAACTTCGATCAATTATAATAATAATAATTAACTATTAAATTTTTTCAAAAATATTTTTTTTCGTATCTTTAATATGTAAATAAAAACATCTTAAATATCCAAAACGATTCATTTTTATTTTCCTACAAAAAACCGCCCTTCAAAAAAGACATGAAAATCGGCTTAAGTTACCAGACTACTACCTTAAATCGTCGACGTAATTTCATTTCAGTAACTAACATTAGAACTGTTATTTAGCGAAATTTCGAGTGATCCCTCTGAAGGACTAATGTTTGACGGTCACAATAAATTTACGTGGAAAATTTTTCGTAAATTATTAACGTCTTTCGGATAATTAGTTTATCGTCACGCGAGTGCAAAGTATACCTTTTGAAGTATATCTTCCATTTGCCGAAGCGAATCTTTTTTTTCCTGAAGCATATTTTCAAGTTCCACGATTTTGGTGGACTGCGCGTCGACTTGATCCGACAGAACTCCAACTTCCATGCGTAAAGCACCGCGCTCGTACTCCAACTTCCTGAGACGTTCCTGAAAAAAAAAAGAAAAAAAAAGAAAAAAAATTAAAAAACCATTCCAAACTTCTTGCTCCACCTAATGGAGAAAGGGCAATGGCATATGTTTCGTCGTTATCACAGTTCGACATTTTTTGAAGATAGTTTTTGTGTGGAAATTTGTTTTTTTTTTATTACTTAGTGATTTGTATATACTAGGGCGATTTTTCTTTCCGACAATTTTTTTTTCTCAGTCCCCACCTGAAATTTTGTTGGATATGTCGAAAAAGAAATTCCCTGAAAGTTACAGCCCTTAATATTAATAGTAAGTACTTTCCCCTTAGCGTGAAAAGATTTTCCATCTAAAATACCCGTAAATCGAATTTTTTTTTTTTTCAAAATTCTATAACTCAACCGCATTTTATGCTATCATATTGTTCTTGGTTTCGATTTGCTCAGAATGAAACAATCTAGAAGAGGGCCTATTGCGGCGAAAGTGTAAATTGTACTGGTGAGTTGGTACGGGTCACTGAAGTTGATTTTTACCCAAAATTCTCGTTTTTTTTGCTGTTATCTCCGAAACAATTAACTTTACGAAAAAAATGTAAATGAAAAATTTGTTGAAAATTTAATTTCCTACAAAAAAGGTCCTATCGACCCGATTGCTTAGATTAATATTTCTTGAGATATTGAACTTTATTTAATATTTCATATTTTATAAATTTTATACTACTCATAAGTTAAAGTTCAATATCTCAAGAAATATTAATCTAAGCAATTGGGTCGATAGGACCTTTTTTGTAGGAAATTAAATTTCGAACAAATTTTTCATTTACATTTTTTTCGTAAAGTTAATTGTTTCGGAGATAACAGCAAAAAATACGAGAATTTTGGGTAAAAATGAACTTCAGTGACCCGTACCAACTCACCAGTACAATTTACACTTTCGCTACAAAAGGCACTTTATTAGATGGTTTTATTCTCAGTAAATCGAAAGCATGAGAAATATGATAGCATAAAATGCGGCTGAGTTATAGAAATTTGAAAAATAAAATAAAAATTCGATTTACGTGTATTTTAGATGGAAAATCTTCTCACGCTAAGGGAAAGTACTTAGAATTAATATTAAAGGCTGTAACTTTCAGGAAATTTCTTTTTCGACATATCCAACAAAATTTCGGGTGGGGACTGAGAAAAAAAAATAGTAAAAAAAAAAAATTGCCCTAGTATATACGGTATATAACATTATGTCATGTGATAGATTGATGTTATACGTAATAATTTATTGTTCGAAGTCATTTCTACTTTGTACTATTTCACTGCTTTCCCTACCGGATGCATAAACAAATGAGGGAAAACGAAATTTAATGAAACAAATTGAAAAGTGGCGCCACGGGATTATTCTTCAGTTGAACTTTTGTCCTTTGTCACCAGATGGCAATGGTCAACCCCACGTGGATAAGAAAACTTACCGATCGAGTAACAGTTGCCATTTTAAATTCAATTTAAATTGTTAGTACCGCTCATTCAAACAGATCGGTGATGAAACTTTTGCGCGCGCTCATCGGCATCCGAGCGCAAAAATCCACACGGATCAAGGATTTTTTTGTTTGCAATTCAAACGAGGGTTAGTACAATTTCGTTTTTATTTAAAATGAAGATCGTGTCTTCGCGCACAGGGGCGTTCGTAATATATATGTACCTCGGTATTGTTATTGTAGTTGTTAACGTATGGATTGCTGGCGTATTGCGGAGCGCTCATATTGGCGCATTGGAATTGCTGAAGCGAACAATAATGCGCCGGTAGAGGTCTATCTCTTTCGCAAAAAAGAAGATCGCTCTGCGATCTTGCCCGTTGATCTCTCTCCGTTCGATTTCTCAAACGACGCCTCCGTCTGTCGAGCGAACCACCGTATTTCCCACCGAGATTACCGACGGTCGGTAATGACGCGACACTCGACGCTCGTAGACCCAAACGTGGAGCGTTATCCTTTGTTATCGGCAAAATTTGAGTTTGTTGCGGTCGCGAGTGTTGCACCGTGTGACCGTAGTTACGGTAGTCGTGAGGCGACACTTCCTTCGCCGAACGAAGCGTTGATTCGTTGATCGCGCTGTTAATTTTCACGCTCGCGTTAATTCCAACCGTTTCTCTTGTTAAGGTAGTTCTAACACAAGAAATGGGAGGGGATAGAAGGAGCGGTGCGCGAGGCGGGCAGCCACGTCGCGCAGCGACGTTGTCATGCTCACGAGTTCTTCTAGCCTCAAAACAATATTTTTTCAATAATCCATACTTTTTTACTGTATGGTCGAAAATTTACTGTAAAATATATGTTATTCTTCATCTACTAAACTACTTTCGTGCCAAATTTCAAGAATTTTTCATTAGTCCTTCGTACATTTTGGTGACTAAATATCCGGAAAGTGCTCATTTCGTACGGTATAGGTATACGTTCGTATGCAAATTTTGCAATTTTTGATAAACGATATATTGAAAACGGTACGGTGAAACAGTCTCAAATTTCGCATAAGTATTCTTCAGTACTTTTTCTAGGTTTTCCCAAAAATTCATTAAATTTGCATTACTCTTCATTTGCGTTAGAACTACCTTAATCCATCATTTCGAACGAAACGAAAAATCGTCCCGTTCGTTCGACTTAACCGCTTCGCTTGTCGGGCAAAAAAGCTATACCCCGTGCCAAAAATGCTTTTACACCAAAACAACGTTCGTAATTATGCCATGATTTCGGTACAACGGTTTTTGAGGCTACTGCATTCAAATTTTCTAAAATATTTCCGAAATCCAATATGGCGTAAGAAAATTCGAAAAAAAAAGTTAAAACAAAAGATAAACTTCATAGGTAATATTAGATATTACCGATGAAGTTCTGTTCTTTTAACTTCGAAAAAAAAAACCCTTGTTTAGACTAGAAAACTGTCTTGAAATCGAGGTCCTAGTGTAGTGATGCAAAACAAGACGAGAATCTCGACCGTCTCGATCGTTCTCGCTTGCGATTGTCATTTATATAAAATTTGTATATCGATTGCATGACGTGAATTGCAGATATAATCTCGTCTCGATATATATTGAATTGACAAGCGAGACCAAGCGAGAATCTCGATTATAGACAAATGTTTTATTGTTTCAATGGGAACCCGTACTATGATGGCGATGGTTTAGATGTTATCACGTCCGCACATCAGTGCAAGAGACATAGCTGTAATATTCGAATTGTACCGACTGCTAAACGGTGGATTATTTTCAAACAGCAAAAACTTAACCACTTTTTCCCGCAATTCTGCTTGGGCTAAGCTATTTGAGTCCGGACAATTGTGCCGTTTCGGAGAAAGTACAATTTCTGTTTTTGAAATAGTCGAAGGGTGTGCGCCCTCGCGTTAAAATGATCGCGATTAAGGGAGAACACCACTGTGACCTCCTGTTTTTTTTTCCCATTTTTCAAGAATTTTTTTTTGCGGGAAAAAAAAGAGATATTCGAAAAAATTTTTTGGGTTTTGTTCCTTGTTTATTAATGTATCAAAAAACATTTTTTTTCACATTTTTCAACGCCGCATGGTGGCGCTGGGGAAGCTCTCGCGTCAGGTGCTGTCATCTCCGCGGCACGCAGCAGAACTCTCTTCAACGTCGATCTGAAAAAAAGTACCGAGTGGTTTCGTTAATAATATGATATTTTGAAGAGAAGTACATAGGGATTTGGAAAAATATTGTTTTAAAAAAAATAGGCACGCCTTTGAAATTAAAGTTAATTTCAAAGGCGTGCCTATTTTTTTTTAAACAATATTTTTCCAAATCCCTATGTACTTCTCTTCAAAATATCATATTATTAACGAAAACACTCGGTATTTTTTTAATAGAAAAAATTTTTTTCAATAAAAAAAAGTAGGCACGCCTCTGAAATTAAAGTTAATTTCAAAGGCGTGCCTATTTTTTTTGAAACAATATTTTTCCAAATCCCTATGTACTTCTCTTCAGAATATCATATTATTAACGAAAACACTCGGTATTTTTTTTCAGATCGACGTTGAAGAGAGTTCTGCTGCGTGCCGCGTAGATAACAGCATCTGACGCGAGAGCTTCCCCAGCGCCACCATGCGCCGTGAAAAAATGTGAAAAAAATGTTTTTTGATACATTAATAAACGAGGAACAAAACCCAAAAAAAATTTTCGAATATCTCTTTTTTTTCCCGGAAAAAAAAATTCTTGAAAAATGTGAAAAAAAAAAAACAGGGGGTCACAGTGGTGTTAACCGTTAAAACATCCCTATGGAAATACAATTCTTTGTGGAATATTATCGATGCACATGCGTTTTTCTCCAGTATCGGTAACCGACGTGGGACCAATGTCACTCGATGTGCCTTTACATCACGACAGTTTGAAAAGTTCTTGTTCGAACCGATCGATATTGGAATACAAGCGAGATTCGAGACGAGATCGAGACGAGACAAAAACTCCCCTGTCAAACTCGAAAACAAGAATTATGTCTTGGCTATAACATTCGAGAAGTTGGGCTCGATCTCGATTTTTTTCTTGTCTCGTCTCGCCTGTTGCATCACTATCCTAGTGTGCCAATGCGTATCTGAGAGTAAGCGAGGTTTAAGATATTCCCGGTGGGTCAGAAAATGCCGTTTAGAAAAATGTCCGGACGCGAGAAAACGGGCGCGAAATTCAAAAATGTTCATTACGAAGGATAAAAAATAAAAAGGGGCGACGGCGTTACCCGGTAACGTTGCTCGAGCACGTAGTGGCTTGCAAAGGTGAAAGTGTCGTCAAATGAGCAACGTTAGTCGCAACTGTACGGACATTTGGAACGCTTCCACGCAGAGCGACAGTCCTCGCGTATCCGAGAAGACAATTCTGCGGGAAAGGAAAGACAATGTCAGTGAACTCCCGGCTGTTTTTAGTTTGGTCGATGAACTTTCGTTGATCAAGAATGACGGCGTCACGTCGTTGACCAATTGTACGTTGGTGTAGTCTTGATACCTGACAAAGGCAACCCTGCGAACGTGATATTCCATGATGGCCGCTCGGCGGAGCTGGAAGTTCAACTGCCACACCACGAGGATAATCCTCGGCGTATTCGTCGCCCTGTTCCGAAGTCGATGACGTTCCCGACGAGTCGTAAGCTTCCGATGGCGTCCAGCGACAGTCCCATCGTTTTATCGTCGACGCCGCGTCCGATGAATCCGATTGCGAGTCTACGGGATTTGTTCAAAAAATAAAAACGGCTGTGTAACACGGAAGCTGTTCTCAGCGGCAATTCGCAATTGTTTCATAGCGATGCGAAACACCCGCGACCCTTTCTTTGCCAATTTTTTTTCGCGATGCTGCTTTTGTTTCGAAAACCCGATTTTCGTTACACTTTCACCCTTTTACTCCATTGGTGATTTGTCGCGGTTTGAGGGCAGAAATGATCAATGGATGCCAAAACTAATCTCGAGTTAAATTTTACATTTGACTATTATCGGCTTCAAAAATTGACGCAGATTACAGATGCATTTAGCAGCATTTGTGCGAATGTACGTGATTATTATTATCGAAGAAATGCAGATGTGAAGCTATCGAGATTCATGAATAAGAAATTCATTCTTATTCGATCTTTTTTTTATTGCAAAATTGAAAATAATTTTACAAATTGGTTCTCATATTGATTTCCATCTGAGCTTCCGAGGTTTCTCACCTCCATTTTTAGACTTTCCATCTGGATTTCTAGATTTTTTATCTGCATTCCTGGATTTTCCAGTTTGATGTCTAGATTTTACGAGTGGATGCCTAGGTTCTCCGCCTGGATTTCCTAGTTTTTCCATCGAAATCCTAGATTCCTAGTTTTCCCATCTGGATTTCTAGATTTTTCACCTTTATTCCCAGATTTCCCATTTGGATTTCTAGATTTTCCACATGGATGCCTGGATTTTCCGCCCGGATGCCTACATTTTCTGTCAGAATTTCTAGGTTTTCCGCTTGGATATCTAGTTTTCCGAACGGGATGCCTACGTTTTCCAATTGAAGTCGTAGATTTTCCAATTGGACTCGTAGGTTTTCCAATTGGGTTTCTAGATATGTGATCTGGATTTCTAGATTTTTCATCTGAATTCCTAGGTTCCCCACCGAAATTTCTAGGTATCGCACCTGTTTTTCTAGACACCTCACGTAAAATCCTGGACTCACCACCGGAAAAATATCCAAAAAGTTTGCCAAAAAAAGAAAAAAAATGTTGCACCAGCTTATATCGAATAACTCAAATGAACAAAAGATACCGATGATATTAGAAAATGAAAGTCATGACGTCGAAGTGACTTTTTCCAATCGTTCAATTTATAATATTGATTTTTCGTTATTTCAATGTTATTGATAATGGCAAAACGCGGACGCGAGGCAGTACCGATATATTTCATGGGTACGTGGAACATGGAGAAACCTTTCGGTAGACTCTTGTCCTCTTCTTCCATTATAGGGTCCAGATCTTGATGTTCCACTGGGCATCCGTTCGCCCACGTGTTCTCCATTATAACGCTTCGGTCCGGGATGGAAAAAAAATAATCGCTCAATCTTCAGTTCGAGGAAACGGTACTCTCGAGCATCGTTCTAAATGAAATCCTTTGATGATGTTTCTGTTTTACAAAAATCAAGTTTCTCACCACCCGAAACGTTTATAAACGGTCTTCTTAAGGGCGGGGTAAGGGTTTTCACTTTCGAAAAATCGAATTTTTTTTTTTTGTCTTATCTTATTGTTTAACATTTCAAGAATATGTCCTTAAAATTTTAAACCGATCTAAGCAATATTCTCGAAGTTATTGTCTTATTAATCTCCTGGCCTTTAACGCTATACCTCTAACAGCTGCGGGCGGTCGGGCTAGCAGTGCAGCTGTCGAACAGGTATACAGTTTATTCATTGCTATTGTGTATATAGTATATAGTGTATACTATACACTACAATATTTTAAAAGAAGAAAGAAGCTGGAATCGATGATTCTGTGTAAGTTGGAAAAAAAAAAAAATTTTCTTCACTTTTTTACTTCATAAACTTTAGACGCGTTTTTCTCAAAACTACTTTTTCAAAGTCCGTGTTCACTGCCATTTAAAAACTACTTGACCGATTCATTTCAAACTTTGAACACATTTTCTACATCTAAAATACCTCCCCCCAACGTTTAGTTAAATTTTTTTTTTTTACATTAAGGGTGTTTCCCACCCACAAAATGGCGGAATTTTTCGTGGAAAATAACAGTTCGCACTTTGGATGGCCGCCAAAAATTTTTAAATGAAAAAAAAAATTATCAGAGAACGTTGGGGGGAAGATTTGATTATAATTTGACTAAATTTTCATGGTTTATCATTTTCAGATAATTTCCGGCCGAGTTATAGTGAACACCGCAAATTGTTTTTTTTTCCAAGACGTTCTGGGGGAAGCTCTGTTACGGACTTATGCTTCAATATTTCTGCATGGAAAAATTACACAACATTGTCAAAAGTATGCTCAATAATGTACAAAAGGTTCGAATAAAATTGCTCAATCCATATTTGAGAAAAAAAATCGCAAAAAAAGTGTTTTTTTTTAACGCTGAAACCCTTACCCCTCCCTTAATACCTCAGTTTATATATTTAATTTTTTTTTTTTTTAACACCGCGCACAGTCAAAAATCGAAACGAAAATTGTCTTTTCGAGAAAGTAAAAACACGAGGAGTACGATTTTAGTATTGACCAAAAGTGTTTCAGAGCTACAGCTTCACTGGGTTTGTCCAGTTTTCAGTTTCAATCCCAATTTAACCGACTCAATTAAGGGTGGAAATAGGGTTAGACGGTTCAAAAAATCGATTTTTTTTTAAATTTCATAAATTGTTAGTAAAACTATTGAAAAATATGTTCCCAAAATTTTAAATGAAAATTCCGACTCGTTCTATTGTTATAAGCCATTAACGGAGAAAATAGGGTTAGGACAGCGTTTTCTCAATGATTTTCATGAATTTTTTTATAGTATAAAAAATGAATGTAATTTATTGAAACTTTGAGAATATTTTATATATATATTTATGTATATACTATAAAATTTTTGAAGAATTTCCTTGAAAAACACCGCAGATATTAGCGACCCCATATTGCAGGTCACAATCAGACTCAGCATTTTGCTATTTTTTCAAACGCGTTTTTCTGGAAACGACTTTTTTTTAACTTGCGTACACGCTAGTTTGAAAAGTTTTCAACCAATCGTTTTGAAAATTGGCAGTTACTTTCTTCATAGTATTGCGCTCTATATGAACCCAAAATCGGAACATTATCATTATTTAAAATAATTTTTTTTTTCCAAATAAAGTTGTAAAAAATGGCAAAAAATCATGCTTTTTTGTTTTGACCCCTGTAAAAAATTCAATTTTCTATTTTTTTGATAGCATTTAGGTTCATATAGAAGAGAGACATATAATAAAAGTAAATTCCAACCTCGTTTGATTTCGGATGAAAATTACGGCTTCCAGAATGTACGCAAAATGCTGAGTCTGATTGTGACCTGCAATATGGGGTCGCTAATATCACCGGTGTTTTTCAAGAAAATTCTTCAAAAATTTTATAGTATATACTTAAATATATGTATAAAATATTCTCAAAGTTTCAATAAATGATATTCATTTTTTATACCATAAAAAAATTCATGAGAATCATTGTGAAAACGCTGTCCTAACCCTATTTTCCCCCTTAAAGGGTATGGTCACGGTAGCGGGTATAAAATCATGTGCACATTTGACAACGTTATGATGTTGAAGTTTGCATCGTTGGAATGCAACGAAAATAGATGTTTTACATCATTAAACCCCCTTAATAATGGATTATCGATGACAAAAATCGTTGAAATGTTTTGTTGGGGTGTCCTTCAAGGATCTGGGCCTAAACGGGCATGAGAAGCAAGAGCAATGCCGAAAATGAAAATTTGAAAACCTATTTCCGTTGCGTCGCAACTATGCAAAATTCAGCATTATACAATTTTTTTTGTATTCAAAAGTGATTTACTTCTGAAATTAATTACACATCCATTTAGTATAAATATCAAGCTAATAAAAAATATTTTTTTTTGTTTTTCTGTTATACAAAATGGCCAACTACAGCTATTTGCTTTTGGTATCTTTTGTCTAATTGGCGTGATAAATAACTTCGACAATTTTTACCCGATTGATTTCAAATGTTTTAATTATGTTTCTAATTGCATTTCGCAGAGAAATAGGGATGGAATTTCTGATAAATTAAAAACTTTCCATTTTATAAGCAGTTTTATGCGAAACGTTTCACAGGAAATTCATCTTTTAAGTTCAAATGCCTACAATATTCGAATAAAACAATACTTTTCAAATTGCGTACGTACTTCTCTAGGTATTCTGACGTAAATCAACGAGAATTTTTTTTTTTTTCGTTCTTGGTCAAAAATTGTGGATGGCAAATGTCATGCCGCGGAGCGCCCAAAAAAAAAAATATGTTTTATTAGCTTGATATTTATACTAAATAGATGTGTAATTAGTTTTATAAATAAATCACTATTTCATAGAAAAAAAAAGTTGTTAAATGTGCACATGATTTTATACCCGCCATCGTGGCCATATCCAAATGCAATTTAAGAACATTATATAAATGACATTATTTTTAATGTTCCGATCAGTTAAGTATTTCCAAACGATGGCTTATGAAATTTTATTTGTACCGTATACGTATGAACACTTTCTGCACATATGTATATCGTTTATTTTTAACACTGGCGCAACATCGACGCGATTATCAGTAGTAAATTTTTTTTGACCTCACGATCGAATATCACAAGCTCGTACAATTGATTTTCATTTTGTAATTTCTCTTGATGGTTTTTTTTTGTTTTTTTTTAAGAACCAGAATTTAACAACGTCGCACCGCATCACAAAATCCACATTGAACAGAATTTCACTCTTGAACTTATCAGAGTTATTTCATTAAAATTAGCATTTCGTAAATCGAACTAACGAAATGAAGAGAGAGATTGTCGCTGTGACGACAACGACGTCAAAATGGCCGACACTTTTCCAACGCTCACTTTCAATCGTAATAATGCTTTTATACGAAGACACCGATAGATCAAATGAGGATCTTTGGTCGATCAACGAACGAGTGCGCGTACTTTTGCACGACTCACGAGATGGATAGCTCCGAGGGAATGAACGAGTGAACGAGATGCGTCGGACGTCGGTGAACTTTGAATACAGACAGACAGACAGACAGACGACGCTGTCGTCGTATCGCCACAGGCGTGCCTTCGTCGTCTCGGCGTCTAAATTTAACGCCACGAAATCCTCGAGACGGCACTTTATAAATAGAGACCACGAACTCTAGTCCCTCAGCTCTGTTGGCTTCTTTATCGTGTCCCTGAGGCGCTGCGGGCCCTTCATTCGCCCCTCGTCTCACTTTCTTTTGGACCGTCGGCTCTGTTCGATTGTGAGAGTGAAGGATTCACGAACTTTTCTGTTTTTTATTTTCTTCTTTTCGTCGACGGCGAAGCTCCGGCCCGATGATGGATTGACAAAAACATGATAAGAACATTAAAGAAAGACAAACTCGTCGAGGGATTTGTTCCGTTACGGGAAGCAAGCGATCCGGAACAAAAGGAGTTCGAATTCTTGGAATTTCCTGAAGAAATGCGCTTAGAAACTAGAGATCGAAAATACAGGCCATATTGAAAATATAATCGGTTGTCAAATAATCGATTACGAGGATAATCGATGGTAGGGTAGCATGTTTCCGAAATTCATTATCCCCGAATTCATCGTCTCGAAAAAAAGTAACTAGACTTGAAGAATCCCTTGACTATTGACCCGCAATGATACTAGAAGGCGCGGTAAACGTGTTTTTATATCTAGCAGCACGAATGCCGGAGTTCGACGACGGAGCAGTAGATACGTTGCTATTATGATCGGACAACCGCTTTTTTTATTATGCCGTAATAATTAATAATTAATAACTGATAATTGGTAATTAATAATTGATAATTGATAATTGATAATTGATGATTAATGATTGATGATTGATAATTGATAATTGATAATTGATAATTGATAATTGATAATTGATAATTGATAATTGGTGATTGGTGATTGGTGATTGATGGTTGATGATTGATGATTGATGATTGATGATTAATTGATAATTGATAATTGATAATTGATAATTGATAATTGATAATTGATAATTGATAATTGATAATTGATAATTGATAATTGATAATTGATAATTGATAATTGATAATTGATAATTGATAATTGATAATTGATAATTGATAATTGATAATTGATAATTGACAATTGATAATTGATAATTGATAATTGATAATTGATAATTGATAATCGATAATTGATAATTGATAATTGGTGGCAAGTGCCAGGGTAGCAGGTAGAATAACGGACTGGCAAGTACTCGACGCGACTACCCTGAGCGACCACAGGTACATAGAGTTTTATATTCGTGAGCCCCAAGGACAGACGAAATCGACAGACCAAAGCAAGGGAAGGAAAGGCCAACAGTCCTAGAACACCCGAAAACTCAACGAGGACAAGCTTAGGCAATACCTCGAAGAAGCTAGGCTGATCGACGAACTGAACTGGATACAAAAGCCGGAATCCACGGAAGCCGTAGTTAAGGCTACCAGGCGCAGGGTGATAACCGCGTGCGACGCAGGAGCACCCCGGCGCAAAAGCAAATCGAAGGCAAAAAGCTCTATGTACTGGTGGAATGACGAACTTTCACGACTACGAAAGAACTGCCTGAAGGCCAGGAGGAACTCGACAAGATCCCACGGAAACGACATCCTGAAATTGGAATGGAAAAACGCGAGGAAAACCCTCAAGATAGCTATCAAAAGGAGCCAGAAGAACTGCTGGGAAAAACTAATCGCTGAAGCCGAAACGGACACCTGGGGTTTGGCGTACAAGATAATTACCAGGAAGCTGGTGTCTAGGCGCCCCCAGGTTTGGACGACCCCCAGTGGGTTAGGAAGATCATTAGAGCGCTGTTTCCGCAAGATGAAACATGGGCGCGGAAAGAATGGAGGGACGTAGTAGTGAAGGCAGAGGAGCTGTTCACCACCGAAGAACTAAGGACAGCTGGAACCAGGCTGAAGATGGGTAAGGCACCAGGACTCGATGGCATACCCAATGAAATCCTACGAAGGATCATTGAGGTGTACCCGGAAATGCTGCTCGACATGCTCAACAAATGCCTGCAGGAGGGTGTGTTCTTCAAAGACTGGAAGAGGCAGAAAATAGTCCTCCTCAGGAAAGGGGACAAGCCGCTAACGGAAACCTCGTCGTACAGGCCGATATGCCTCCTCGACTCGATGGGGAAACTATTGGAGGGACTGATCCTTCAAAGACTAGACATCCATATGACTGGAGAACATAGCCTGTCTCAAAGGCAATATGGATTCCGCAAGGGACGCTCGACGGTCGACGCCATACAGGCAGTGGTCGATAAAGCAACGGAGGCCAAAAACAAGATAGGAAGATTGAAGAAAAAGGGGTTCTGTGCTCTCGTCTCGCTTGACATCCGGAACGCGTTCAACACCGCCGGATGGAGCAACTGTATCGACGCACTAGAGAGGAAGAAGGTTCCGGCATACTTACTCCGGATGCTGGACAACTATCTGAACAATAGATGGGCGATCTACGAAGGAGAGTCGTGGACAGTTAAGGAGGAGATGATGCGGGGAGCACCGCAGGGCTCAAGGGTGGGCCCAGTCATATGGAACGTCATGTACGACGACTTCCTGAGGATGGACCTACCCGACGACACCCTCATTATCTGCACAGCCGATAACATCGAAATACTGGAAATACGAGTCAACGACAGCCTGCGACGAGCCAAGCGCTGGCTGGACGGAAGAGGCCTGCAATTGGCGCTGCAGAAAACGGAAGCAGTCCTAGTCACGGATAGGATATCGTTTAAGAGTCCTACGATTGAACTCGAGGGAACACCGATAAAATGGAGTAACCAACTCACTTACCTGGGAGTAGAATTAGATCGGAAGCTGAACTTTCGACCCCACATAGTTAAAGCAGTCAATAAGGCCATCGAAAGTGGCGGGAAGATCTCGAGATTGATGCCAAACGTCGGTGGGCCAAAAGAGGCGAAGAGGAGAATACTCGTCTCGGTGTTTCATTCAAAACTGCTTTATGCAGCGCCAGTGTGGGCATCGGTTACGGTGAAACAATTGGTGGGAGCAATGCTAGCATCGGCGCAGCGAACGGTAGCGCTGAGAATCGCATCGGCATACCGCACGGTCTCAGCCAGTGCTGTACTGGTTCGGGCCAGCGTACCGCCAATAGATCTTCTGGCAATGGAAAGGCAGGAAGTCTTTATAGAAAGCAAGGAACGGGGGCAACTCACAAACGAAGAGGAGAGCAGGCGCGTGAAAGCCGAAATTAAAAAAGAAGCCAGGATCAGGCTCATGCACAAGTGGCAGGAACGCTGGCAAGAAGCAACGACGGGAAGGTGGACAAAAAGACTGATCCCCCAACTAAGACCATGGATAGAAAGGAAGCATGGCGAATTAAGTTTTTATCTCACGCAAGCACTGACCGGACATGGCTGCTTTAACGAATACCTCAAGCGGTTTAGGATTAGACAGTTGGAAGCGTGCGACTTCTGCAATAACCCCACGGACGATGTAGAGCATACACTCTTCGAGTGCCCGAAGTGGCAGCACTACAGACACGAAATGACCACCAGAATTGGGACCAAGGTCAGCCCCAAAAATATGATCACCCTCATGTTGAAATCCGACGACAACTGGAGACGCATCAATGAATACATTGACAGGACGCTGAAAGAGAAGACTCGCGAGAACCGAAGAATCAGTGACAGCGGGTAAGACACCGATAACGAAGAGTCGACAAAGACAGGGATGACGGAAGAGTCACAAACATGACTATAAACGGGGCCCCTGTTCACGAAGTTCAAAGCCCATATGGGAAGTACCGTGAACAAAACAAGGGGCCCAGGAAACGGAGGTTTTAGGTTTAGCCGGTATGTTCAGACCCGTCCTGAATGAGTCCGGCACAACGTCTATAAAAGATTTTCCAATTTTTCCTCCGTAAAAAAAAAAAAAAAAATTGATGATTGATATTTGATAATTGATACGACATAATAAAAAAGACGGTTGTTTGATCATAGCAACGTATCATTACATAATCGATTATTCGGGAAAAACAAATCGAAAAATAATCGTTCAATCGTTTATATTTTCCCAATGTTTCAAATGTAACAAAACACACGAGAAGAATTTTTTTATTTTTCATTGCAAATTGGGTAATGTGATTCACTGATTAATACGTTTTTTTTTCTAGAAAAAAAGAATTTAAATTACTTGTGTCATATAACTGCGACGAAAAAAATGACGATCATTTTGCATCTCCAGACTCGAGCCATTAGTGAGGGCCTGCGGTCTAGTGCCAATTCTTCATTTATTTCATTTCGCATCAACCAAAATGATATAACACCCACTGATCAATTTGATTTTGCCCTCGCTTTGTCGAGGGCCCAATAAAACTGGGCAAAGAGTTTACTCCTTGATAAATAATACACGACTCACCGACTGCAGCCACTGCAGTAATATCTCCACGGTGTTAACGTCAGGCGGTGGTGGTGGTGTCGGTGCATTTTGAATAGCAGTCACTAAATTTCTCGCTGCATCCTTCACGGAATCCTTCCACTCGGAACTACCCTCCGCCCCTTCGGCACAAGCACCTAAAATGCAAGAAGAAAAAAAAATCATCTTCCTATAGTACATTAATGTCCATAAGATGATCGATGCTAATGATGCAACAGGTTCCGGAAGCGGAGATACGAAATCGTTTCCCACGTAATAAAAGTTAATGGGGGATAATCGTTGGCAATTAATGGTTTCGATTGTAACAAGGTTCGATATACTCAAATGCAAGTGTATAATACGTAAATGTTGAAAGTAGAGCGTTGTTTGTCTTAAGGGAGGCCACTCTAGAGGCCGAAAAAAATAGGCTTTTTGGGGATTTTTTTTTCAGAAAAACTACAAAATAAATCGAGATTACAAAATAGGGTCTTTATCATACATATCAGTGACTGCATACAATAATTTCTTGGAAGCGATTATTTTCAAAATGGCGGCTGTAGAACATTTTGCGATAACGTCTCCGTTTTTGTTGGCCGGAAACATAACTCAGACAATTTTCAACTGATTCACTTGAAATTTTGAATATATTGAATACAAGAAATTCTGTTTATTTACCGGAAATAATGCCGTCCATTTGCAATAAAGCGGCCTCTAGCATCTTGCTGGCTTCCGATGAGTTTTTCTTCAGGAAAGTCGTTGATTCGCGTGCCTCCGTGCCGTTACTCTCTTCACCCTTGCCCATGTTCCGACCCTGCAATCAAATATTCACATATTATTGAGCATTATTCGTCATACTTGAATTTCAATCTTTCAATTATCCTTCGCAGTTTGCAGATAGCTTAAAAACTAAATCACGATATCGTCACGTTCACAAATATGATTCTCGATTAATCAGAGTCATATATTTTTCAAAAGAGGCTGAGGCACATTGCTTCTTCGTCATTTTTGAAGATTCACAAAGACCTCCATGACCAAATGGCTTTCTGAATGTGGTTGCCACGCACACTTCCGTTATACATATGTAGTTTTGCAGAAATGTAGTTTCTTCGAAACTACATTTCGCGTCTTAAAAGTGGTCGGAGGGTGTAATACATCCCCTTAAGGTAGTAGTCTGGTAACTTAAGCCGATTTTCATGTCTTTTTTGGAGGGCGGTTTTTTGTAGGAAAATAAAAATGAATCGTTTTGGATATTTAGGATGTTTTTATTTACATATTAAAGATACAAAAAAAAAATTTTTTGAAAAAATTAAATAGTTTATTATTATCATTATTAATGATCGAAGTTGGCACCTCGAAAAAAAAGCGCGTGGGTGGCCCCGGTGATTTTGGCTCTTGATGTTATCTGAAATAAAAAATTCTTGATAATTCTTAATCTATAGACATGCCATTCTGGTCGGAACTACTGAAGTTAAATTTCATGGATAAATAACAAAATGGCGAACTTTGGAAAAAAGTTTTTTTTTCCAAAGTTCGCCATTTTGTTATTTAGTTAAAGTTAAATTTCATGGATAAATAACAAAATGGCGAACTTTGGAAAAAAGTTTTTTTTTCCAAAGTTCGCCATTTTGTTATTTATCCATGAAATTTAACTTCAGTAGTTCCGACCAGAATGACATGTCTATAGATTAAGAATTATCAAGAATTTTTTATTTCAGATAACATCAAGAGCCAAAATCACCGGGGCCACCCACGCGCTTTTTTTTTCGAGGTGAAAACTTCGATCAATAATAATCCGCCATTTTGTTATTTATCTGAAATAAAAAATTCTTGATAATTCTTAATCTACAGACATGTCATTCTGGTCGGACACAAAATGGCGAACTTTGGAAAAAAGTTTTTTTTTCCAAAGTTCGCCATTTTGTTATTTATCCATGAAATTTAACTTCAGTAGTTCCGACCAGAATGACATGTCTACAGATTAAGAATTATCAAGAATTTTTTATCAAGAATTTTTGAAAAAAATACTTTTTTCCAAAGTCCGCCATTTTGTTATTTATCCATGAAATTTAACTTCAATAGTTCCGACCAGAATGACATGTCTATAGATTAAGAATTGTCAAGAATTTTTGATTTCAGATAAATAACAAAATGGCGGACTTTGGAAAAAAAAACCTTTTCTCCAAAGTCCGCCATTTTGTTATTTATCCATGAAATTTAACTTCAGTAGTTCCGACCAGAATGACATGTCTATAGATTAAGAATTTTCAAGAATTTTTTATTTCAGATAACATCAAGAGCCAAAATCACCGGGGCCACCCACGCGCTTTTTTTTTCGAGGTGCCAACTTCGATCAATAATAATCCGCCATTTTGTTATTTATCTGAAATAAAAAATTCTTGATAATTCTTAATCTATAGACATGTCATTCTGGTCGGACACAAAATGGCGAACTTTGGAATAAAGTTTTTTTTTCCAAAGTTCGCCATTTTGTTATTTATCCATGAAATTTAACTTCAGTAGTTCCGACCAGAATGACATGTCTATAGATTAAGAATTGTCAAGAATTTTTTATTTCAGATAAATAACAAAATGGCGGACTTTGGAAAAAAAAACCTTTTCTCCAAAGTCCGCCATTTTGTTATTTATCCATGAAATTTAACTTCAGTAGTTCCGACCAGAATGACATGTCTATAGATTAAGAATTATCAAGAATTTCTGATTTCAGATAACATCAAGAGCCAAAATCACCGGGGCCACCCACGCGCTTTTTTTCGAGATGCCAACTTCGATCAATAATAATAATAATAAACTATTACATTTTTTCAAAAAAAATGTTTTTCTATCTTTAACATGTAAATAAAAACATCCTCAATATCCAAAACGATTCATTTTTATTTTCCTACAAAAAAACGCCCTCCAAAAAAAACATGAAAATCGGCTTAAGTTACCAGACTACTACCTTAAACGCTTTTTTCTCGAAATTACGTTTTCAGGCAGTGTCGGTACGATAACTTAATTAATTTTTAATATTGCTTAACTTTTTTTTTTCTAATCTTGATAACTATTTTCTCTATAGTCTGACGAGAGGTTTTTTAAATTTTTTGGTTGGACATTTTTTTATAAATTGTTAAACATCAATTTTTTTAAAATTACATACACAACGAAATTCAAATTTTTGTTCTCAACTTTTTTTTAACTTTTTTTTTAAATCTTGATAATTATTTTCTCTATAGTCGGACGAGAGGTTTTTTTTTATTCTTTAGTTGGACAATTTTTTATAAATTATTAAACACTCATTTTTTTTTTTAAATTGCATAACAAAGTTTGAAATACTGTAATTTCTTTAGTTTTGAAACAAAATAAGAAAAAAAAAAAAATTCCCTCCGTCAGACTATTACTACAACATTGTTTTACTAGATTCTTTTTTATTTTTACAAATTAGATAATTTTTGGTGAAGTTATGATGTCGACAAGGAGGCACCATCGTTTTCATCAGTAATCCATTTATACTCGTAAAAAATAATGATATGGAAAAAAAAAATCAACTTTTTTTCTCATCTTTGTTTAACTTTTTTTTAAATCTTGACAATTATTTTCTCTATAGTCGGACGAGAGGTTCTTTTTATTTTTTAGTCGGACAATTTTTTATAAATTATTAAACGCTAATTTTTTTTTTTAAATTGAAAAAAAAATTCCCTCCGTCAGACTATTACTACAACATTATTTTACCAGATTCTTTTTTATTTTTACAGATTGGCTAATTTTTGGTGAAGTTATGATGTCGACAAGGAGGCGCCATGATTTTCCATCAGTAGTCCATTTATGGTATACCCATAAAAAATAATGATATTTAAAAAAAAAATTTCAAATTTTTTTCTAAACTTTTCTTAACTTTTTTTTAAAATCTTTAATAACTATTTTCTCTATAGTCTGACGAAAAGTTTATTTTTATTTTTTAATTGGAGAATTTTTTATAAATTATTAAACGCTAATTTATTTTTATTTTTTATAATGCCTACTAAACTTTGAAA
Organism: Oxytorus armatus; assembly: GCA_958009045.1. Lineage (NCBI taxonomy): Eukaryota > Metazoa > Arthropoda > Insecta > Hymenoptera > Ichneumonidae > Oxytorus > Oxytorus armatus. Next base: position 36,360,750 of record OY253745.1, on the reverse strand, counting down.
TACTGTAATTTCTTTAGTTCTTAAACAAAAAAAGAAAAAAAAAATTCCCTCCGTCAGACTATTACTACAACATTATATTACTAGAATGTATTTTATTTTTACAGATTGGCTAATTTTTGGTAAAGTTATGACGTCGACAAGGAGGCGTCATGGTTTTTCATTAGTAATCCACTTATATCCGTAAAAAAAAATGTTAATATTTTTTTAAAATAATTCTCAAATTTTTTTTCTTATAGTTGAAAAGTTAATATAAAATGTAAAATCAACAATTACATTTTTTTTTCACCCTATAACCTTCATAATAATTTTTCAAATATGCTCAGTTTTACGAAAGAAAAAGATCACTGTAGGTGTTTTCGATGACACTGACAAATGAATCCTTACCGCATCGTTCCATAATAAGCACAAATGGGCACAAGTACGTAAGAAACATGAGTCACGTCTAAATATTATTTTTTTTTCAATCGCATACTGGCGAATCGATCAACAGGTACTCGGGAGCAACGCCCAACCGTTCGGAATCATAGCTCGCCTTCCATCCGACTGTCTTTGTCTTCTCACAATTTCCAACCGCCCTTGCGCGTTTCCCACTCCTTTTCCTTGCGCTCTATTAACCATATATTACACCGACAGCAGAGGCACTCTTCGTTGTTGACGTCCTCAGTCGACTCCTCAGCGCTGAGCCCCCCCCTCGCGACGTCAACAATTCATTTTTCGACGTTTAAGTCATCGATCGTTATCCATCGCGCGCGTCTTCACTCTCACGCACACATACTTCATCAATCTAATTGTCGATGCAGCAAAAGTCGATTGAATACACGAACCGTACAACGATCCTCACAAATGCTCACGCGAATACACTCGCGGCTAAAGCTCATAGAAAAAAAAAAAAAGCTTGAAATGCTCACTACAAGATGTTATTTACGAAAGATCTTTGCAATTTTGGAAGAAAACATGCCAAAAGATCTCTTTTATCGAAAATTCAGACTCATGATTTCTGACAATCATATGCTAAGTCAGAAAGTCGATTTTCAACGTTACACAATCCGTGTGTTCCCTAGCGAGCTTCTGGCAGTTCGCTAGAAACCCGCCAGGTGGCCACGGACGAGGTACTCTCGCGTAAGCACGAGAGCGGTTGTGCAGCTATAAGACTCTCACTGTTCCTACCTTTCGTGAGGTAAACAGCCCAGCTTCTGACACTATTGGGAATTACCAGGAAGGCCCATTCAATATGGCTGCTGATTCCCAGTCAACGAGCACTAGTTGGCATGGGGAACGGTAGTAAACTCTCGATTATCGTGTATTTTTTTCGCGAAATGTAATGTTTTTAATGAGATCTAATAATCAGGATTATTGCCGTTGACGTTTGTGCTTGAATAGAATCAACTGCGATAATTGGATACAGACGGGGAGTGTATTATTGCCATAAGGATACCGTGAATCTATATGACGTTTAACCTCAAAATAAAAAATAAATATTACCGCGACTCTACGGCTAAATCCAATGGCCTCGAACAATAGATTATCACTTAGAATATTCATCTGAAATCATTCATTTTTCAGTAATTATGCAATTACAGTCGCGCCTCTTGTCGCTTACACGACACGAATAAAACGGTTTTTGATTTTTCGCGAGAACTGAAAATCTCATACCCCTCGGACCCGAATATCGTGCATGTTCTCCCGATTTTTATTTATCACATTGTTGCTGTGACAAAGCGGTATATTTTGAATTATAATTTAAACTTTCGCAAAGTAAACATCGGGCACCGATACTCTAACCCTGTGCGGCGGCGGCTGGAACTTACTACTTGAAACTCCGATGGTAAAGTATATTGCTGAATTACCGACCGCTGTCGCGACTCTCTTGATAAGTAAACCGCTCAGTCGGAACGAACGATACTTACTGATGAAGCACATCGATTTCGTGGCTATTTTGAGTCACTCTTACGAGAATAGAAAACCCATTTTAACGCTCTCGTATTATTCATAGAATAGGACACTTGTTGCTCGCTTACGTTGCTACGCAACCCGCACGATACATGCGATCCGCCACATTCGAATGTATACTTGATCTTAGAAAAAAATAAATACACAAAAATGGTAAAAATAAATTAATTATTTGAGTAATGAAATTAAATAAACGGGCTAACGCGTTAATTATAACATCACTTCCTGATCTTTAATTCCTCGAAATTCTCTGTTGCACTCATTCTTATATCGCATCTTTATGTATAACGGAATTACAAACTATTTTGATTATCGTTCATTAGATGGTTTTTTTAATGTCAATTTGAGGTTCATCAAGTTATACATATGCGTACTTTTGTGGGAATAAATAAACGTAAAATTACCTCGATTTTCGTACATCCAACTCGATTTCGTCAAGCTCCGAACGAAATTTTACGAAAGATTTAATATTCCGATGTTTCACCAATCGCGAACTCAAAACTGGCAGCACTTTTTTTTTTCAGGCTGTATTAAATAAAGCGCACTGATTGGTCGCTCAATAAACGATTGTGGCCAATTGGAACACGAGGGTTCCGAGGATTATACGCGATAATTGAATCGGAGGGTCGTCATTGGTTAAACGCGCAACGTTAAACCGTTTGTCGTGAGAGGTTATGTGCACTATCAATAATATTCGCGTTGAAAACCTCTTACTTTACTATTGTATTTGTCATTTTTTTTCTTCAATTAACGCATTTTCTTCAAGTTTTTTCATCCAAATAATCTTGGGACAATAAAGTTTTCAGTATATTAGAAAAAAATTAAAATCTTCGAAATAAAATTGGCGTTTTCTTTTTCTAAATTGTACCGTCAAATATATTGGTAATCTAGAGATAAGAAAAAAAAAGTTTTAACAATTTAACGAATCAATAACAATGCGATAATTTGATTTCGGATACGGTCGCAACCAGGAACGTGAAAAAACTTCAGACAAAAAGCGAGAGGTTATGTGCACTCGGCGAGAGCGAAGAGACGAAAAAATTACGATGCAAAAGCTATCGGAATTATGGAACTTTTAATTATTAGCCAATGAAATTTCGAACATTCTAAATTGAGATTTGGCAACGGAACGGAAAGAAAGAAACACACATTCCCCGAGAGTTAACGAAAGATAATCCGAACGGTGTATTAACTTCTAACGAGTTTCGTGCAATTTTTATTGTCGAAAATGTACCGTCGGGAGATTGAAAAAAAAATGCGTAAAATTGAGTCGCGCTCACTTTGGCACTTTACGTTGAAGAAACCAAAAGTACCTGTTTGCACAAAGCCCGAAGGACAAAACACGACAAGCCGACGATTATATTGGGCACGAATGACGGCGAAAAAAAGCTGCGAAAGAGACGAAATTCCGAAATGTACGCACGCCCCACAAACACAAAAGAAAACATACACTTGTTACAACTCGGCTGTTGCTCGATCCTCTCGTATTTTCATTATTACCAACTTGCGTGTGTGTTATGTATGTTTTTTTTTTTTTTGGTAGTATATAGGACACGATGTAGAGATGGTTTCTTAAAAACAAGGGTATATACATATTGTAAACATATATACACAGAGATAAATACATACGAAAGAAGGAAAGTGTGTGTTTGACAAGCTGTTGAAAATAAAGAAGCGTTGCCAACGTAGAATCATATATGTTAAATAGAACTATATGGCTAGCTGAGAAAAAAGTCCCGTCGCAACATTACGGTGCGGGAATATATCTTCATCTCTTTCCGAGTGTACTCTGAACTTAGGCGCATACGTCGAACTGATCGACGCCTCGGCCAATAGGAAAATCGAATATAATTCCGCGCTTCAAGATATAAACTTTGTAACAGTTAACTTAACCAATTCGTTCTAAATAAATACATCCTGAATCAACTGAAGAAAAATAGGCAGGCAAAATAGGAGCCTTAAATAAATCTTTATTGATTAGCATAAAATTAGTATGAAATTATGTTAAATCAGTACGTGGTTTAGCAGCGATTTCCGACTTTGTAGCTCATACGTTTGAGAGAGGATGATAAATAAAGGTATAAAGAAAATAAATCGGGTAGCTCGTTGTACAAAGCTTTTATTATCTCTTGCTCTAAGTAGCGTGACTAGCTCGTATCCTCGTTGCGCGAAGACTCGCTACGATATTCGGCACGCGTGTCGGCAACAGAAAAACGTCACGCGGTAACACTGCTTTAAAGGACTCATGCGCGGGAACATTCAAAATACGCCAGACGTTAACACAATTAAATGAATCCTTATTGATTAGTATAAAATTAGTATAAAATTAAATAAATCTTTATTGATTAGTATAAAATTAGTATAAAATTTAATAAATCTTTATTGATTACTATAAAATTAATATAAAATTTAATAAATCTTTATTCATTACTATAAAATTTGTATAAAATTAATATAAAATTACTTCGTGTCTCACGAGGAGTCGCTTGTGCGCGCTTTTAAATTGCACGGCATTTGAATTATTATTAAAATGCTCCTTTGATTTATTATTAAAAGACTGAAATTCCACTCGACAAAAATATTACGTCCAGTATCACTTGTTCTTTACCTGTGTAAACTAAGATTTCGCCTTGTTATTACACAAATAACAATTTCGAGGTATAGTCTATTACTTTTAGTAATTATAACCTGTTACTGTTTCACAGCAGAAAGGTGTTTATCATATATGCGTAGTTTTACTTTCCTATTGGCGGAGACGATCAATCCGACGCGTGCGTATAAAATTGAGAGTACACTTAGGAAAAGAGGGAAATATATTCCCGCACCGTAATGTTGCGACGGCCCCCTCTTATAAGCAGCGTACATACATACTAGTCATATAGTCAGGGGGTGTTCACTTGCGTACAAAAACCACGGCTCTATTATTAGTCCACGTGAGAAGGAACGTGTCCAGAGTGCGCCACTAGCGACGCACAGATAGCGCGCCTTACATGGTAGGAGCGAAAAGTAGAACTAGAACATCTGGCAAACTTTTACCCGTTTTACCGACTTATTTAGTCGTAACAGTAGCGCCAGTGCTGCGCGTAATTCGAGGTTATACTCGCAGCTTTCAACGTTTTGTTAAGATATAAACGAATTTTAAAAAATTGTTAAATATTTCGTTATTTATGATTATTGTAATTTCCTCGAGGTGTGCGCGTGTCGTGAAAATTACTTGGCGCGATCTTCTAACCGTCGTCGCGTGGCTCGATGAAATTATTTCCATCGAACATCTTCCGTTTGAAAATTCCTAAAGATTTTCTCTATTAAGTTACAATTCAGTAATTTTTCGTTTTCTTTTTACACATAATCCACTTTAATATTTCAGCTATTGGGATTTATGTTCGGCTGGTTAACGTTCTATCATCGGGGTCACAAAGTTACCAAAAACTTCGAGCTGTACATGACGGAATTGCAATTGATAATACAAAAGGGAAAATATACTAAACATTGTAAAAATCTTGTTCATAGAGTCGTAAAATTTTTTGTGAACACCCGAATTAATGAATCTTGAGCCGGTAAGTCAGTGTTCATTTATGAAGCGATTTACATCGATTGTTTTAATTTGAACATCCATTTATGTGAAATTGTAGTATCGTAACATTGACCGTGTGGCTAGGATCGGGAATCTTGTTACAACAGAAAAATAGAAACTCTTTTCAGACTTACGCTCTGCAAGGTATATCGGACTATTCTTGATGAAAATGGCTCTCTATTCGTTTCCAGATGTATCACTGCTCTCGAAGATAAGGGTACATCTGTTATCTGAAGATTAATTTTTAATTACGAAGTTATTATTCCAAAACTTAAGCATTATACAATGTTCCAACGGACAAAACTTATTTAATTAAAATTTAATAATTAACGAATGAATTCCTTTCAGCGTCGCGAACAAGTGCAACAAGAATCTGATGACTGTGGGGAATTTGGTGGTATGTTTTGGTCCAATTTGTTGCGACCCGAGAAGGAGACTGTAGCTTCGATAATCGACATCAAATTTTATAATACAAATCACATTTTATCCACTTAATATAAATTAATGTAAATAAATACATATATAAATGATTTGAAAATAAATCATTGGAATAACTTCTTTTTTTTTTCATATCTTGAAATATTCGTCTTTGATCTACTATACCGACCGACTATTTACTTTCATGCTCACTCTTCATTCAAATAGCGCGCCACGGCTGAATGTATATATTTTTAGTTCCGACTCCAAGGAACGTGCCTAGGTAGCGCTACAAACAGTGGCTGCGCTGCTTAACACGGGAGTTTCCACCGCCTGCATATAGTAGTACGTGCACAGAATCCTAAAAAGTAAGGTTATGTTAATCGATCATCCTTCCCGTTCCAACAAAACAGAATCACACGAATTATCATCCAAACAAATAATGAAACCGCGTCCTTTTTTTCCTCGATCCATTCCATTACGCAATAAATAATCACTAAGAAAAATAAGAAATACCAAAGTTTATGCCTCTCTTATTGACCTCCATAATCCGCACGACGAGAAGTTGGCAACAATGGCGGGAAAGAATATTGGTTGGAAAACGAGAGAAATATAGCACCAACTTCCGTTACATTTTAATTTATCTATGAATGTGTTGTGGGCTCGCGCGTTTGTGTGTTGCGCGCGCGTGGTTCACGGGACCGTCGTCGTTTTCCGTCGACGTTTTGACGGTAAAGTAAAAAGAAACGAAAAAATAAGATAAAGGAACTAAGTAAAATGACGATCGGTCACGAATTTGGTTAGATCGATAGATTGAATTTATTCGAGCGAAGACAAAAGAGAGGGAAGTCGCCCTGTGGAATGTAAGTACGTGACGTACGTTCTTTTTTCTTCTTTTTATCCTTCGAACGTTTCGCCTGGTATTTGTGTCAAAATAAATATTCATCCCCGATTGTACCAAGTGTTTTCCATTTTCGTTTTTTTTCTTTCTTTCTGTTACACCGTATACGATATGAAGTTGTAGACTTTGGTGATAGATGGTGCACGATGGCATATACTTAATTGTCTTTATGCTTTGATCTATCAGTGTTACGGTATGACTATACGTTTTCTTTTCCACGGGAAAAGCCGCGAAAAACTACGTCACGAGTGACGGATTCGGTCGAAAACTGGGACAAAGTGCAGTGCACTCTGGCATTGCGCTCTTACCCACCAGGTGTTTCTATGCCGTAATCTTCACGGGATTGGGTAATACACGAGCCTCTCAAACGTGTACGTATCTATTGCACCTTGCTCTCGGCACTATTTCTCGCCCGACAATACTTATTAACCAATCGTCAATCGAACGATAATTCTCCGTCGTTTAACAAACGTCATATTTCCGTTTTTTTTTCCCAGCGAATAACAAATTGAGAAAAAATAATAATTTGTCAGTACACACACTTTTTTGTTAACGTAGCAACGCTCATTAGGTATATACATTTAATGTATGAGCACTTAAACGCGAGAATAAGGACTCCCTGATGTTAATCACATTAGTAAAATTCATGCAATTTATCGTTTTATTTATTTACTTTGTTTTTTAGTAGTGTTACGATTGTTGTTGTTTTTTTTTTTACTTTAATTTGTATCAATTTAGTTTGAACGGTCTTGCGGCGTGAAAGTGGTCTTTACGTTTCGTCGATGGCACGGATCTTGGAAATCGTTTTGATTGTTCGATGATCTTTTTTCCTGAACTCAGCGTAAGAACGCCCGAGTCCGCTAACTTAAGTACCAATTAACTAACATTTTTCTCTATATTTTCTTTTTTAGAGTGAATGTTATTGCGCGGATTATCTTTATTTGTTGACTCATTTTTATGAATTACGCAGCTTGAACCTGGTTACTAAAAAAAAAAAAAAGAGCGCTTCTGAAAATTTTGATGGGATACTACGAGGATAGGGGTTTTAAAAGGAAACTTTAAGCTATAAATAAAAACTGTACGCTTTGATAAATTTGTTTGGTGGTTCATTTATATGGATTATGCCCCTTGAACTTATTTATTAGAAAATATAGCGAGCGCTTCTAGAAATTTATACAGGAAACTACGGATTGTAGATTAAAAAGTAAACTTTAAACTATAAATAAAAAATGTATACTTTGGTCAATTAACGGAAATTAATGCAATTTATTTATTGGTTCATTTTTATGGATTACACAGCTTGAACTTGGTTACTAGAAAATAGTAGTAGTAAATGTTTTTATTGGCCTTCAGATTTATACTTTTTTTTTTTATCATTTCGTTTTTTTTTTTTGGGGGCGGTCAGGGCCGTTGACCGAACTCCTTCAGCCCATGCATCCAAGTAATCGGTTGGTGAATTCATGGCTTTCTTTTTTCTTTTTTCCTTCTTTATTTGTATTTTTCCCTTTCCGTCAGTTTAGCGGGATTGCGGGTTGTTCTGCACTTATGTCCGATGCTCATTTGTGCAGGGCGGATGAATGAAAAACGTAGATTAAAAAAAGTATTAAATTTGCTCGGTTTACGTTGTTAGGGCTTCCATAATTTCCAAGATTGTGTGCGTTGGGTGTTTGTGCTTTGGTGTATTTCCTATTGGTATTGTTCTGCACGGCGGTGCAATTGTATCGAAGTGTTGACGCGCAAAGTTCGTGCTTAGCTTTTCTGCCCCTGCTGATAATTGGCTGTCTTTTGGCGATGTCGTATAAGAGTTGGTTCGATGGGTTGTGCAGCGGGTTGTTCGGGTGCCGTACTTTGGTGAGCCGGTGGAGCGATATTGTTTCTGCTGATGCGATATTTTTTGGGCTTCGGTTTTTGCAGGTGAGCCAGAGCGGGTGACCATACTCCAGCAGGGGCCGACAGATGCACTTGTAAATTTTTGTGGCGTTTTCAATAGCGATCTGCTTATTTCGGTATGTCAGCTTGCGGAAGTGCGATGCACGAGCTGCGGTTTTTATTCTGATTGATTTCGTATGTCTAGCAAATATAATAGATGGGATCGGCGTTTAAAAAGGAAACTTTAAGCTATAAATAAAAACTTTGATAAATTTGTTTAGTCGTTGATTTTGATGGATTACGCAGCTCGAACGTTGTTACTAGATTACAGTGACCGCTTCTGGAAATTTATACGGGAAACTACGGATAGTAGATTAAAAAGTAAACTCTAAACTATAAATAAAAAATGTATACTTTGGTAAATTAACGCAAATTAATGCAATTTATTTATTGGTTCATTTTTATGGATTAGGCAGCTTAAACTTGGTTACTAGAAAATATAATAGATAGGGGTAGGCGTTTAAAAAGGAAACTTTAAGCTATAAATAAAAACTGTACGCTTTGATAAATTTGTTTAGTAGTTCATTTTTATGGATTACGCAGCTCGAACGTTGTTACTAGATTACAGTGACCGCTTCTAGAAATTTATACAGGAAACTATGGATAGTAAATTAAAAAGTAAACTTTAAATTATAAATAAAAAATGTATACTTTGGTGAATTAACGCAAATTAATGCAATTTATTTAGTGGTTCATTTTATGGATTAGGGAGCTTGAACTTGGTTACTAGAAAATATAATCGATAGGGTAGCGGTTTAAAAAGGAAACTTTAAGATATAAATAAAAACTGTACGCTTCGATAAATTTGTTAAGTCGTTCATTTTTATGGATTACGCAGCTCGAACGTTGTTACTAGATTACTGTGACCGCTTCTAGAAATTTATACAGGAAACTACGGATAGTAGATTAAAAAGTAAACTTTAAACTATAAATAAAAAATGTATACTTTGGTAAATTAACGCAAATTAATGCGATTTATTTATTGGTTTATTTTTATGGATTAGGCAGCTTGAACGTGATTACAAGAAAATACAGTGACCGCTTCTAGAAATTTATACAGGAAACTACGGATAGTAGATTAAAAAGTAAACTTTAAACTATAAATAAAAAATGTATACTTTGATAAATTAACGCAAATTAATGCAATTTATTTATTGGTTCATTTTTATGGATTAGGCAGCTTGAACGTGGTTACAAGAAAATACAGTGACCGCTTCTGGTAATTTATATAGTAAACAACGGATAGTAGTTTAAAAAGTAAACTTTAAACTAGAAGTAACAACCATACGCTTTGATAAATTAACGCAATCAAGAGACACACTTGACGCCAAATCATAAAAAGTTTTTAAGCACACCTGCTGCTTGTTTCTATAGAATAATATAACATACGGTACGACTAAATTGTCACCTACTCGTACAACAAAATTGCTTTTTCCGCTGCGACCAAGAACTTTTGATTCTGCTTATAAACCAACGATTTAGTCTACTTGTCGCGTTAACTGGTATAGCCTTCTAGTTTCTCAAAAACAAATGAAAATCGAAATTGTTTATTGATTGACTGAGACGTCTATTGTCTCATCAGCGTTGATCAGTTTCAAAATGGTCCATCGTCATTCTCATAAAATTTTAAAGATAATTAGTCTGACGTAGGCTTTACAGCCTGTTTGTTAATTGTCTATCCGAATATCACTAGTCTACGGTTTCCTATTTCTTCGAATAATAGAGTTTTATAGATGAAACTAATAAGTTGAAAATTTTTTATGTCGATCAGGTGTAAATGAGGGATAAAGGATAGTCCCACCGCTCGGTATCATGTCAGATGGCGTCGACGGCAGCGGCGGGGAAAACGAGGTAGATTCTCATTCCTCAACGCGCGCACCACCTGACGATTCATCCAATAACAGAGAGGATGAGTCGCTAGATCCCGACAATGAGTCTGCTCTGAACACGAATTACGACAGCGGCGACGGAGCAGTTCCAGTTTTTAGGTTTGATATACGCAAATATGTTTCATTTGTGTACTTGCAAAAAACCTCGTTCTTCACGCTTTTAGACATCCGTGGATTTCAATGTTCTTTGATACGTTGCATCCTCATAAAGGATAGTCGCACACATTTGCCAAATTTTTCATTTGTAACTTGCGTCGAACACGGTATTCACATCCTTTTGTCGATTCCCATCAAATCGAATGCCAAATATAATTTCCAACTAACTCGCATCTCAGAGGTCGAAACCATAAGCTGCGATTGCTGGAAGTTTTGCTCCGTCATGGGGTTTCATATATTTTTTGAAAATTATTCGATCAATTCAATCAATCGGAAATGCATTCAATTTACGTTGTCGATAATCATTGTTTTTGTTTCTCGTTCATGATGATTCTTTTGATGCCATAAATATAAGACGCCGTTCGGGATCAATACAAATAAATATGTATGGTTAACGATCTGTTGAGAGCAAAAATCAAGTTTTATCAGAGTTGAAATTCTCACCTTAAAAAACCCAAGCTGTTTCATGAACGAATTTCTTGAATTTCTTGAACTTTGCGTTGATCTGAATATTGAAAAAGATCGAGTGTCCTCAATTGCCGAAGTAAAAGTTGTCCGCTGAGAAAGTGAAAAGAAGCTCAGAGAAAAAGTCATTAGGGTGATGCTAGCGGAAAGATGAATATAAATTCTTTGAAAATTTGAAGACAAAACTCGAAGAATTGAGTTTAATAATAGCCGGCAGTAACATTATTTCCCAAAAATGTTTGGTAATTATTGGACCAATACGAATTATCATTTGAAAAAACTTGACCAAAATGAATCTCGCCGGAAATTGGCGTAATCCTGTCGATTAATTTTTTCAAGTCATTGGCACAAATATTTTTCTATTTTAATGACACGTGCGGGAGTACAATTCGTCCATCGATTCACGATTATATATAAAAAATATTTTGAAATTTTCCCACTAATTTTCCTGATGCAGAGCGCGATAATTATACTTTCAATTTCAGTTGGGAGTCGGGGACCCAATACGCATGGACTTGTGTTTAAAATTTATTTCGCGACGATACGATTGAGAAATATTTGTCTAACAAGTAACCTATTGACCGTAGATGCGATCGGTGTGACAACTACGAGACGATAAACAAGACGGCGTTTTGCGCGCATCAAGATCAGTGTCTTGCGAGCGGTGAGGCGGGCGAAAGTACGGAGGGTGTTGACGGTATGGAGAACGATGGCGAGGGAGACGAGGGACACTCGGGTCACAGATCGCACAGAAAGATGTTCGAGTGCGACGTTTGTAACATGAAGTTCTCCAATGGGGCGAATATGAGAAGGCACAAAGTAAGTATATATACAGGGTGTCCCAATAACTATTAGCACCTTCGATATCTCTCGAAACTATAAGGTTCACAGAAATATTTGCCGAATCAAAATTGCACGTTACGAAAGGGGGCCATCCAATGATACCAAAGTACCCACCCCCACCCCCTGGGCTGGGGGTGGGGCAACTTTGAAAGCTTAAGGGAGGGGTAAGGGTTTCAGCGTTAAAAAAAACACTTTTTTTGCGATTTTTTTTCTCAAATATGGATTGAGCAATTTTATTCGAACCTTTTGTACATTATTGAGCATACTTTTGACAATGTTGTGTAATTTTTTCCATGCAGAAATATTGAAGCATAAGCCCGTAACAGAGCTTCCCCCGGAACGTCTTGGAAAAAAAAACAATTTGCGGTGTTCACTATAACTCGGCCGGAAATTATCTGAAAATGAAAAACCATGAAAATTCAGTCAAATCATAATCAAATCTTCCCCCCAACGTTCTCTGATAATTTTTTTTTTTTCATTTAAAAATTTTTGCCGACCATCTAAAGTGTGAACTGTTATTTTCCACGAAAAATTCCGCCATTTTGTGGGTGGGAAACACCCTTAATGTAAAAAAAAAAAATTTAACTAAACGTTGGGGCGAGGTATTTTATGTGTAGAAAATGTGTACAAAGTTTGAAATGAATCGGTCAAGTAGTTTTTAAATGGCAGTGAACACGGACTTTGAAAAAGTAGTTTTGAGAAAAACGCGTCTAAAGTTTATGAAGTAAAAAAGTGAAGAAAAAAATGTTTTCCTCCAACTTACACAGAATCATCGATTCCAGCTCCAGCTTCTTCTTTTAAAATATTGTAATGTATAGTATACACTATATACTATATACACAATAGCAATGAATAAACTGTATACCTGTTCGACAGCTGCACTTAACGGCGGGGTAGGGTTTTAAAGGCGAAAATAAAGCATATTTTTATGATTTTTTTGCGGCGACATGAGTAATATAATTTTATTAAGAAGAATTACATACTATTGTACAACTATTGAAGTATCGCAGAAAAAATTTTCAACGAAAAATATTGATAAATAAGCCGGTGACGTTGAATCTCCAGAGGCGCCTTGAAAAAAAGTGGTTTTGCGGTGAACATTATAACTCGTTACCGGATCATCCGAAACAAAAAAATTGATATGCATTTTAAAGGTGATGTACTTCTCGAGGTAATCAGGAAGAGTTTTTAATTTTTTTATTTTTTTTATTTTTTGCAGCACTTGAAAGTGAAAAACGCAATTTTAGCTCAAAAAATCGCGCTTAATTTGTTATTAAAAAATTGAAAAAATTGGAAAAAAAAATACTCCTCCTGATTACCTGTTGATTTATGTGAAGAAGTAATGTTTACATTTTCAAAAGGATCGGTTCAGTAGATTTTGAGTTCTAATGTTCACATACTTCAAAAATGACGTTTTCGGGAAAATCGATTTAAAGTTTTTTATACGTGATATACAGGTGTCACGGCCGGTCGTTTGAAACGCTGTAACTCCGTTAGTTTTACTCCGATTGACTTGAAATTTATACACAAATATTCTCGACATATTGTTCATTCAGAAAAAAAATATAAAGAAAATGCAAAAAAAAATATTTTAAAACCCTACCTCCCCCTTAAAGGCCAGGAGATTAATAAGACAATAACTTCAAGAATATTGCTTAGATCGGTTTAAAATTTTAAGGAAATATTCTTGAAATGTTAAACAATAAGATAAGACAAAAAAAAATCGATTTTTCGAAAGTGAAAACCCTTACCCCGCCCTTAATGCGATTCGTGGAAAAAGATGAAGATCAGTGATTTATGTATTTTGTTACAGATGCGACATACCGGGGTAAAGCCGTACGAATGTCGCGTTTGCCAGAAGAGATTTTTCCGCAAGGATCATCTTGCGGAACATTTCACGACGCACTCGAAAACGTTACCCTATCACTGTCCGATATGTAACCGTGGTTTCCAAAGACAAATAGCTATGAGGGCGCACTTTCAGAACGAACACGTTGGTCAGCACGACATGGTGAAATCGTGTCCGCTGTGCAACTACCGAGCTCCCACAATGAAATGCCTGAGGTTACATTTTTTCAACAGGTTCGTTCGCAACGAAAAACAAAAACAAAAAAATAAAACACTCCGTCGAGACGCGACGAGTTATAAAAAATTGGTATATGGAAAAAAAAGATTTTAATATTTAAAAAATCGGAAAAATGCTCATTAACTTATTCATTATTATCTAACATACGTACGCATAGTGATTGCCGGTTTATCGTAACGTCCATACATTCTAATCAAACTTTACGATTAACAAGAGATTTTCTGTGCTTTATTTTTCGTCGAAATAGACACGGCATTGACTTGGACAATCCAGGACCAAACAGTTCAACGTCGATAATGAACAGTTGTTCGCCGGGCGAGACGATGCCTTCCGCTCCGTTGTCGGACAGCGGCGACAGCACGGGGAACAGATCGGCCGATAACGCAACGCCTCCCATGCACTTTCTCACGCCTCATGTCGAAATATCAATTCCTTATCCCGAACAAGCGGCCGGTCAGCGAGATCGGAGTCCCGCACCGTTGAACGGCGACAGTCCAAATAGTCCGCAAAGCGCCGACAGTAACAGCAACGCTCCGAGCAGCAGTCATCATCAGCTGTCGATGAGTAGCGTCGCGATTCATCGGTACGTTTGCCAAATGACGTTATCAACGTAGTACACTTTCGTTCCTCGAAATATTAAGTCAAGCGGTTCCGAGCGCTCGCGAATCGTAAACCGATCGCGACCTTTCCCCGAAACGTGAAAATTAATTCCCGTCCCAACTGATCTCCGTGAATTGCGCGCAAAAAAACATATTGGGAATCAAGGAGGCGTGGCGATCGACAGCAGTGGACGCGTTCCCGGTGCTCGGCTTTGGCCATTTTTTATGTTAATTGGTATTAGCCGCGGTACACTAGAATTACGATTTTAGTAACGAACTTGGACCGGAAGTTTCTTATAATCGAGAGGTCGGGGTCCAAATGGCGAACGATCGTAAAGTCGAACGGTCGAAATAGCGAGAATCAAAAAAAAATCGCCCGGCCAAAATAGCGAATGACCAATGGCGCGAGACTAGGGTGGTTCTTAATTTGGTGATGTTGGAAATTCTTTGGTATTGTTCCTCAAAAGTGATCAACATATCTAGAAAAAAAATTAGGCGCAAGCGGAACTTTGTCCAATAATTCTAACCCACCCCACCGAGCTGTCGAATTTTTATATGAAAAAATGCATGCATTCAAAATTTTGTTAAGAAAATTGTTGATTATTTCAAAACTATTCATGATAAAAGAATTTTATATAACGTGTTTGTAGGAAATATAATGCTCCACGAAAAAGTTATCTTGGGAAATTCTCGTGAATCTAATATTTATCACGTAATTAGCAAAAAACTGTCATCATTTATTCCAAAAGTCGATCATTATGGTCAAAACAGGAGTTTGACGACGAATAGCCGCAATTTATTTTTCGTATGTATATAAAATTATGAAGAAATACGTAGCGCACTCATCAATGAAATGTAAACAATAGTCAAATTTTCAATTTTATCAATTTTATTGTGAATTATAATGAATGATGTCATATATTTTAAAAATTAACCTACAATAATGAATTACATCGGTTGGAGCAAAGTTGCTTTGTTAATATCAGGATATTTTTTAAATATTCTTCAATTATTTGTACAATGAATTGTTTCTGATCTTCATCATAAGTGAGACGATCATTGTACTCTGTAATAAGTTTCACTCCTCTTTCTGTAACATCGTTAACCACTTTAATTCCTTTAACTATTTTTAAGCTTTGTAAATAATTTTCATTAGAAATCCACTCGCTCACATCGATATCAAAAAATGAGGAGTTGATTTCAAATCTTTCGAAAAAAGCCATCGATTTGGAACTGATAAAGAAATCAATGTCCTTATCGATCAAAGAAGAAAAAATTTATCACGAATGATAATAAAATTGATAAAATTGAAAATTTAAATATCGTTTACATACTGTTATTGAGTGCACTACGTATCTCTTCATATTTCTAATTGCACATGAAGAATACATTGCAGTTCTTCGACGTCAAACTCCTGTTTTGGCCATAATGATGAACTTTTGGAATAAATGATGACAGTTTTTTTATAATAACGTGATAAATATTAGATTCACAAGAATTTTACAAGATACATTTTTTGTTGAGCATTAAATTTCCTATAAAAACACAATATAAAATTTTTTTATCATGAATAGTTTTGAAATAATAAACAATTTTCTTAACAAAATTTTGAATGCATGCATTTTTTCATATGAAAATTCGACAGCTCGGTGGGGTGGGTTAGAATTATTGGACAAAGTTCCGCTTGCGCCGAATTTTTTTTTCTGGATATGTTGATTACTTTCAAGGAACAATACCAAAGAATTTCCAACATCACCAAATTAAGGGAGTGGTAAGGGTTTCAGCGTAAAAAAAAACACTTTTTTTGCGATTTTTTTTCTCAAATATGGATTGAGCAATTTTATTCGAACCTTTTGTACATTATTGAGCATACTTTTGACAATGTTGTGTAATTTTTTCATGCAGAAATATTGAAGCATAAGCCCGTAACAGAGCTTCCCCCAGAACGTCTTGGAAAAAAAACAATTTGCGGTGTTCACTATAACTCGGCCGGAAATTATTTGAAAATGAAAAACCATGAAAATTTAGTCAAATTATAATCAAATCTTCCCCCCAACGTTCTCTGATAATTTTTTTTTTCATTAAAAAAATTTTGGCGGCCATCTAAAGTGTGAACTGTTATTTTCCACGAAAAATTCCGCCATTTTCTGGGTGGGAAACACCCTTAATGTAAAAAAAAAAATGTAACTAAACGTTGGGGGGAAGTATTTTATATGTAGAAAATGTGTAGTTTGAAATGAATCGGTCAAGTAGTTTTTAAATGGGTTTTTAAAACTACTTTTAAAAAAAAAAGTAGTTTTGAGAAAAACGCGTCTAAAGTTTATGAAGTAAAAAAGTGAAGAAAAACATTTTTTCCAAGACGTTGTGGGGGAAGCTCTGTTACGGGCTTATGCTTCAATATTTCTGCATGAAAAAATGACACAACATTGTCAAAAGTATGCTCAATAATGTACAAAAGGTTCGAATAAAATTGCTCAATCCATATTTGAGAAAAAAAATTCGCAAAAAAAAGTGTTTTTTTTAACGCTGAAACCCTTACCCCTCCCTTAATAAGACAATAACTTCAAGAATATTGCTTAGATCGGTTTAAAATTTTAAGGACATATTCTTGAAATGTTAAACAATAAGACAAGATAAAAAAAAAAATTCGATTTTTCGAAAGTGAAAACCCTTACCCCGCCCTTAAGAACCACCCTACGCGAGACCGAGCGCTCGCGGATCGTAAACCGATCGTGATCATTACCTGGAACCGAATTATCCCACGACAATTCGTCTCGTGAAAATGAATTCCCGTCTCAACTGATTTCCGTGAATTGCGCTCCAAAAATAATATTGTGAATCAAGCCACAGACAGCAGTGGACGCGTGGTCGCTGCTCGACTTCGGCGATTTTTTATGTTAAGCGATATTAGCCGCGCCACACTAGGATCACGACTTTAATGATACACTCGGACCGGAAGTTCTTATAATCCGAGGGGTGCTAGTTGCAGTTTGCCAGTGGCTAAATAGTGTAGCTAAAAAAAAAAAAACAACAGCGGATGCTACGAAAGTTAACTTGGGATATTGCGGGTGGGCAGTGACAGTCGGAAAAATTTGGGAAGCGTTGTGCGTAACAGCCCCACGATAATAAAAGAATAATTTCTTTTTATAGAAACATGGGCGGAGGAGACGAAGCGATAACGCCCTCGATATCGCTGATACCGATAAAGCAAGAGCCAAACAGCAACGGAATGGACGACAGCGGAGCAACGTCGAGCAACCTGTCACCTCTTCCATCGTTGATAAAGGTATCGCCATTAAAATCGTTATTGCGCGACGATTTACGTCGTAAATTAACGACAAGTACAAACAATAATCACAACATCAGCAACAACAACAACAACAACAACAACAACAACAACAACAACAACAACAATATGAACAACGTATCAAACGGTAATTCTCATTCGCGCGGCGAGCCACCGACGTCAACGAGGCCGGATCCTCGCGCCAGTGGCCTCCAATGCACGCACTGTAGAATCACGTTTCCCGATCAGACGCTATATTTTTTGCACAAGGGCTGTCACAGCGACAGCAATCCGTGGAAGTGCAATATATGCGGCGAGCAATGCTGCAACCTCTATCAGTTCAATTCCCATTTGTTGAGCAAGAGTCATCAGTAGCGCGCGGAGAACAAATTCGAGATACGAAGAGAGTCCATAGAATTGTTTTTTTTTTTTTCCTGACGATATACGATCGAAGATCGTTTCGTTTTTCTTTTTTAACCATCTTACCGGCAATTTCGAACACCGGTTATTTATTTAGGATGAGTTCGATCGGTGATTCGACGATTTTAAGCGGAATCGCTTCTTTATCGTCGAACTTCACAAAAAAAAAAAATTTGATGATTCTGGTCGTGGCAAATTCGCCAAAAGCATTCTTGGGATTGGAGATCGAAAAATAACGGCAGTCCATGTACCGGTCATTCTAGACATTTGACCGAACGGATTTATAGTCGCGGACGTACCCGTTATTTTATTTTTTCCCATTGAGCCAGTTCTCCGCGACGGACTAACCGGTCCTTCTCGCGATTACAAGTCGCGAAATGTCGTTGAAGTTACGAGCGTTCTTGCAAAAAAAAATTGAATTTGGTTAATTAGAGAAAATCTTACTCCTTAAACGAACGGGAGCATACGTCCGTACGAAAATCTCACGATTTAGTCTGTTAATAGGCTTAAGAGACGATAAAATTAAGCTCTGGCTCGAATTTTGTTGAAAAAAAAATTTTTCCTCGGATGCCAAGCTTGTGTCCTTTTTTTTTATTTTTCGCGGACACTGATAGGACATCTCTCTGTTATGTTAAAAAAATATAAACGAAAAAATGTCGAAAAGGAACTTTGATGAACGCCCGAACAAAATTATGATCGTTCTGACCGGCGTTGATGAGGCTTCCTTCCATAAATATTTTGATTTTTTTTTCTCTTTACCAGAGAGTCCTGTTAGTCTCCTCGAATAATCAAATAACAGGACACGACCTTGGAATGCGAAAAATAATTTTATTTTTCGACAAACCGAACCGGAGCTTCATTTTGATCGTCTCTTAAGTCTAAAAATTATTATAAAGTTTCTATGGTGAAAAAAGAATTATATTGTTGATTTCACATTTTTTATTAACTTTTCCATTATAAGATAAAAAATATTTAAAAAAATAAAAAATATTAACATTATTTTTCACGGATATAAATGGACGAAACCCATGACGCCTCCTTGTCGACGTCATAACTTCACCAATAAGGATAATTTCACCAAAAATTATCCAATCTGCAAAAATGAAGAAGAATCTAGTAAAATAACCTAGCAATAGTCTGACGGAGGAAATTTTTTTTTTTTTTTTCCAAAAATAAAGAAATCACAGTATTTCAGAATTTAATATGCAAAAAGAAAAAAAAAATAGTGTTTAATAATTTATAAAAAATTGTCCAACTAAAAAATTGAAAAAACTTCTCGTCAGACTATAGAGAAAACAATTGTCAAGATTAAAAAAAAGTTAAAAATTATTAAAATTTGACTGATTTATCGTGCTGAACATTTCTTTTCATCACTAGTCCATTTATACCCTTAAATAATAATGTAAATATTTAAAAAGAAATTTTTTTATTTTTTTTTCTTATAGGTGAAAAGTTAATAAGTAAATGTGAAATCAACAATTTAATTTTGTTTTCACCGTATAACCTTTATAATAATTTTAACATCATAACTTCACCAACAAGGATAATTTCACCAAAAATTATCCAATCGGCAAAAATGAAAAAGAATCTAGTAAAATAACCTAGCAATAGTCTGCCGGAGGAAATTTTTTTTTTTTTTTTTTCCAAAATAAAGAAATCGCAGTATTTCGGAATATAATATGAAAAAAAAAAATAGTGTTTAATAATTTATAAAAAATTGTCCAAATTCAAAAAACTTCTCGTCAGACTATAGACAAAACAATTATCGAGATTTAAAAAAAATTAAAAAATATTAAAATTTGACTGATTTATCGTGCTGAACATTTCTTTTCGTCACTAGTCCATTTATACCCGTCAAAAATAATGTAAATATTTAAAAAGAAATTTTTTAATTTTTTTTCCTTATAGGTGAAAAGTTATTAAGAAAATGTGAAATCAACAATTTAATTTTGTTTTCACCATATAACCTTTATAATAATTTTTCAAATTTACTCGGTTTTTGGCGCGCTCAGGGCTATGTGAGGTCTTAACAGGCTAAATCTTGTGGTTTTTGTACGGATATGTACTCCCGTACGATTGAAGTGTAAGTTTTCCCTAGCACATATAATTTTATATTTTACCAGAACGTTCGTAACTTCAACGATACCGAACACAATCGGAGGATACAGTAATTCCAAGTAGCCGGAAAAATTAGAGCAGTTTCATTCGCACCTAGAGAATATTTGTCAGGTAAAAAGAGACGACAAAAAAAAAAACAAAGTTTAATTCTCCAAAGATTCCGCAATGATCGAGAAGACATTGGCGAACGAATGTCGGGACGGATATCGAGCGGCTCGTTATCGGTATTCAGAAGTGTAAATAAAGAAAAAAAAAAGCAAACGTTGACGTTTCACATTGCCGTGAAAAATTGTCGTCTAATCGGGACAAATCGTGCCTTTATCGAGTAAGGGAGAAATGGGACTAAGAGAAGAGAAAAAAAGATGGTCGGACAGGGAGAGAATGAGAAAGAAGAAGGGATAAAAAATGGAAAAACAAAAAGTTATATATATATATATATATTGCCAACACTCGTCCATCGTGCTGTCACCACACGAACGATCCGTCCAGTAGGGCTTCACCGAATTATTCCAAGCTCTATTAACGTTAGTCTTTAAATTAGTCGATAGACGAGAAAAAAAAAAACGGGCTGAAAAGAAGAAAAAAAACGCACGCTTTGCGAGTAAGTGAAATGAAACAGGCCACGAACACCTAACCAGGTAGCCACGAGACACTGCGAATGATGAAAAGAACAATAACAAACAAAAAAATATATTACAATTTATATATATTAAATTAAGGTAGAATTTGGGGGGAGACAGAGCGGGAGTGAGCTTAGCGGGGAAAGGGATCGGGGGGGGGGGGGGGATTGGAGAAAAACGTGTTTTATTTTTTTATATCGTCGAAAGAAAATTTTAGCGAAAAATTCCAAAAATGAGAGACACGAACGAGCTTTTGGATCGTGTACAAAAATATTCAAATCGTTATATTAAAAATCGTGAGAGGGGATTACGTTTTTAAAAAAATATTTCGTTTATTTTGAAAGAACGTTTCCCGTAGTTTTCTTATATTAGAATCAGAATATTCTCGTTGACAATGTTCGGTACGTTTTTTTTTTTTTTTCATTATTCCTCCTTGAACGAAATTTGCACGTGATATTGGAACGACAGATTTAACGGAGGTTCAGGATTTTTAAATGGCTGCTCCGAAGCCGTGTAAAAAAAAAATCACTTCCGGTCGATGATAAATTTCCAGGCGAACGAATAGAGTTTGAAAAAAAAAAAAATCTACCGGAAGTTGGTGGATTTGAGGGCGAGAGAGGCATCCAAGCAAAATAGTCGGAGGAAAAATTATTTTTTGTCATTTCTCAAACGAAAAAAAGCCGAGAGACAATTCGAAATGATTCGCTGATCGTGTGGAAAAAATTTGTTTCGGCTTTGTGAAAATTTAAACATTTTCAAATCGGCGATTTGAAAATGGGTGCTCCGAAGCCGTGTAAAAAAAAATCACTTCCGGACGATGATAAATTTCCAGACGGACGAATAGGGTTTGAAAAAAAAAAATCTACCGGAAGTTGGTGGATTTGAGGGCGAGGGATGCATCCAAGCAAAGTAGTCGGAGGAAACATTATTTTTTGTCATTTCTCGAACGAAAAAAAGTCGAGAGACAATTCGAAATGATTCGCTGATCGTGTGGAAAAAAATTGTTTCGTCTCTGTGAAAATTTAAAACATTTTCAAATCGGGCGATTTGAATATTATTTTCAACACGAATGGAAGAACATTTTGAAACTTCACTCAAAGATTTTCGAGATAATATATTTTTTTGCTTTCGCAAGATGACAAGGAATTTGGAGTCCTCTCTCCCTTTGACACCGCTCAATAATTTTTTTTTCCAATATTCGGATCAATTCTGTTTTTCTATCGTACATAAGAGCTTAAAGAACAAATTGATATAAGACAATGTTGTGAAAAAATTGGGGTTCTTTCGAATGTCGATAAAAAATGTTCGCTTGGTTTTTTTTTTTTTTTTTCAATTTCGCCCCTGTCCCGTGGCCGTTAAGTGCTTCGGGGATGTTACCTTCGTGTACCTTTTTGCGATCTAATCACGTACCACAAATAGATTCGGGGCACACTCTTTCGTCAAATAAACCTCCTGGCCCCTCGCGAGAAGCCATAAAGTGCCGCGCAATATTTTTCGAAAAAAAAAAAAAAAAAAAAAAAAAAAAAATGTCCATCAGTTCGGCAATGCGCGTTACGGAAATGATTTACTTTGTAAAAGAAACTTTATTTTGTACAATAACGGAAACGTAAATAATTGATTTCATCTATATTTAAGTAAGATAAATCGAACGATCGATTATTGGCGATTCGAACAATCGCTACGAATGGTCGATTTTTCACGAAAACAAAAGAAAAACAATCGATTTTACCAGCGATTGTAATCGATTATCCGTAAAATTGATTGTTTTTTTTTTTTTAAAGTGAATATCGATCATTTGTAGCAAGAAATAATCGATTAAACGATTTTTTTTTTCCCCGAACAATCGATTATAATCGATTATCCTCGTAATCGATTATAATCGATTATCCATAAAATCTATTGTTTTTTTTTTTTTTTTTTTCATGATTATCGATTATTCGTAGCGAAAAATAATCTGTTAAACGATTTTTCAATCTTTCTTCTCCCCAAACAATCGATTCGTAGATATCGATTAGTCTCGTAATCGATTATAATCGATTATTCGTAAAAACAATAATTTTTTTTTTTTCTTTCCGATTTTTCGCCCAACAAACGATTTGTGGATATCGATTGTTGGGCGAAAAATCGAAAAAAAAAACTATTGTTTTTACGAATAATCGATTATGATTATAATCGATTACGACGATAATCGATATCCACGAATCGTTTGTTGGGCGAAAAATCGAAAAAAGAAAAAAAACTATTGTTTTTACGAATAATCGATTATGATTATAATCGATTACGACGACAATCGATATCCACAAATCGTTTGTTGGGCGAAAAATCGAGAAAAAAAAAACTATCGTTTTTACGAATAATCGATTGTAATCGATTACGAGATTAATCGATATCCACGAATCGATTGTTTGGGAAAAAGAAAAGATTGAAAAATCGTTTGACGAATTATTTTTCGCTACGAATAATCGATATTCGTGAAAAAAAAAAAAAACAATAGATTTTATGAATAATCGATTATAATCGATTACGAGGATAATCGATTATAATCGATTTTTCGGGGGAAAAAAAAATCGTTTAATCGATTATTTCCTCCTACAAATAATCGATATTCATTTTGAAAAAAAAAAAACAATCAATTTTACGGATAATCGATTACAATCGCTGGTCACTATAACCACCGCGGAACTCCAACCGCATAAAAATATATGCTCACGTGTGAAATATTCACCGAAATGTAAATCAATTATCGTACCTTCGACACGAGCTTTATTAAGTCTTCGCCGAATCCGCGGTCGCTTGGCTTCTTGCTTCGCGAACAAATTGTTTCGAAACTTCGAGAAAAAGAGCTTTTACCGCCTTTGCCCACCCAAAGATATTTCACAAATTCTTGCGTGATACCACCTTTTTTTTTTTTTCGCGTAATTTTCGCGCGTTCGCGTTCTTCGTTTCCTCCCGTTCCTCGTGTCCTCAAATTCGTTCACCGCCGAGATGTTCGCGGTGAATAAAATTTTTTCGCGAATTAACTGCTCCGAAATTCCGTGAAATTTACGATCATTCACGAAAATGAGAAAAATGTAACGTTGAGATCTCAAAGTCGCCGTTTTAATCGCCCCCAACGACCCTCACACCCCCAAAACGCGCCCCCGACCCCCGCCGACGTTACTCGAATATTTACTTATTATTGATATATATTTTTCATGCATTTAACGAATCCGCTTGTGAAAGCTTTTAACAAGGATGAACATTGACTTTCTGGGACATTTTTCTTTCCACCAGCCGATTGGTGAAATCCGGCGAAAAAAAAAAACTATTTTATCGTTTGCGGTTTTATCGGTTTTGGGAATAAATGACGTGTCAATCGTTGATATCCGATAAAATGCCGTGATAACAGCTAAACGAGGATACTTTCCTTGCCCACGTTCCAGAAAATATTTGCGGTATGTTTACAAAAATAATTCGATTCCGTTTATTGAGCTTACCAGTTGTCTTTACATTTGTTGTAAATCGGATGAAGGAAATGTTTTTTTTTTTTTTTTTTTTTTTTTTTTGTGTTAAGGATGTTGGAGCCAATTTCTTTTGCGAATATGTTACAAAGATTCCGAACATTGAAAGGAAATACTATGAAAAATGTACCTCTCAGGAATTTAAGAATTTGGAAATATCGAAATTTTTTGAAAAACCTCTCTTGCTTGGCCGATTTAGCATTTTTTAGAAGTGACTGGATTAACAGCTTTGGGGATTGTATTTTCTTCAGTGCTCGCGAGAGTCCGTCGGATGTTTTGTGGAATCAGCGCTCGAGAAATTGAAATTTTGTCGGAAACCCCTGAGCTAGTAGTCTGGTAACTTAAGCCGATTTTCATGTCTTTTTTTGAGGGTGTTTTTTTGTAGGAAAATAAAAATGAATAGTTTTGGATATTTAGGATGTTGTTATTTACATATTGAAGATACAGAAAATTTTTTTTTTTTTTTAATTTAATAGTTTATTATTATTATTATTATTTGTCGAAGTTGGCACATCGAAAAAAAAGCGCGTGGGTGGCCCCGGTGATTTTGGCTCTTGATGTTATCTGAAATAAAAAATTCTTGATAATTCTTAATCTATAGACACGTCATTCTGGTCGGAACTACTTAAGTTAAATTTCATGGATAAATAACAAAATGGCGGACTTTGGAAAAAAAAAAGTCCTTTTTCCAAAGTCCGACATTTTGTTATTCACTTACTGGAGTTACTGAAGTTAAATTTCATGGATAAATAACAAAATGGCGGACTTTGGAAAAAAAAAGTCCTTTTTCCAAAGTCCGACATTTTGTTATTTACTTACTGAAGTTACTGAAGTTAAATTTCATGGATAAATAACAAAACAGCGGACTTTGGAAAAAAAAAAAGGTCCTTTTTCCAAAGTCCGACATTTTGTTATTTATCCATGAAATTTAACTTCAGTAGTTCCGACCAGAATGACATGTCTATAGATTAAGAATTATCAAGAATTTTTTATTTCCGATAACATCAAGAGCCAAAATCACCGGAGCCATCGACGCGCTTTTTTTTTCGAGGTGCCAACTTCGATCAATAATAATAATAATAATGAACTATTAAATTTTTTCGAAAACATTTTTTTTTGTATCTTTAATATGTAAATAAAAACATCCTAAATATCCAAAACGATTCATTTTTATTTTCCTACAAAAAAACGCCCTCCAAAAAAGACATGAAAATCGGCTTAACTTGCCAGACTACTACCTTAAGGGATATGGCCACGGTAGAGGGTATAAAATCATGTGCACATTTAACAATTTTTTTTTCTATGAAAAAGTGATTTATTTATAAAACTAATTACACCTCTAGTTAGTCTAAATATCAAGCTAATAAAAAATATTTCTTGTTTTTTTTTTTTGTTATACAAAATGGTCGTCTACTGGTAGTTGCTTTTGGTATCTTTTTTTTTTTTTGAGGCGTTTCGCGGCGTGACATTTGGCATCCACGATTTTTGGCCTAGAACTAAAAAAAAAATAAATTCTCGTTAATCTACATCGGACCCTACCGAGAATCGAAATCTACCTAGAGAAGTACATACGGAATTTGAAAAATATTGTTGGCATTTGAACTTAAAAGGTGAATTTCCAGGGAAAAATTTCCTATAAAACTGCTCGTGAAATGGAAAGTTTTTAATTAATCAGAAATTCCGTACTTACTTCTCTGCGAAATGCAATTAGAAACGTAATTTAAAAATTTAAAGTTAATCGGGTAAAAATTGTCGAAGTTACTTGTCACGCCAATTAGGAAAAAGATACCAAAACCAAATGGCAGTAATTGGCGATTTTGTATAACAAAAAAAAAAGCATTTTTCATTAGCTTGATATTTATACTAAATAGATGTTCAATTAGTTTTATAAATAAATTATTTTTTCGTACAAAAAAAATTTGTTAAATCTGCGCATGATTTTATGAAGTCAATCGGGTGAAAATTGCCGAAATTATTTATCGCGCTCGGGTACTGTATGGCCTGTGCCAGAGTCAGACTTACGTTATACGCTCAAAGTGGGTGAAAATTTTTTTTTCTCGCTATAAATGGAATAGCAGTACTTTTATGATGATAAAGCATCGTTTAAGCAGAAAAAATATCGATTTTTTTGAAAATTCTACCGTGGCCATACCTCTTAAAAACGTGTTTGCCGTTTTGATTATCAAAAAAACGGATGGGGCGAGAGGGAAAATTTTTCGTTCTATCAGTACCCTATGTACGTGTCATTTATTTCTTTTTTTTTTTTCTACAAAGAACATCTTACTTTATCGTGTATCAAATTTTCAAGTAAATTGTTTCAACAGGAGACGCGCGACGAGTCCCACGTAAATGTTCCCACTTTGGTTATTTAATTTCTCTCTAAACAATTCAAAGAGTTGCCGGAAAAATTACAAAATTGCGTAAACGTAAATCTCGACGAAAAAAAATCATACAAAATTTATAACTTTATCCATTACGAGGCTCGATGCTCCGACATCCTTATCGCAATTTCTTCCTGCCCGTGGGTAATAAAAAAAATAAAAAAACTGGAACGACCGTGGAATCGGGATAAAAATCACGGAAAATTTATAATTCACGAAAGTCCGTTCGGAGATTGAAACTATGAGTAACGAAGGAATAAAACAAAAGACAAATTGACGTGCAACACGTGACGGAAATCGATTAAATGATACCGGCGAACATTTTAGGTGGTACGAAATTTTACGGGCTCGCAGGCGTTTATTTTATAACCCGGGAGGGTCGTTGAAAAAAAAATAAATTAAAATTTTCGGCGGTGTTACGGAGGGATTATAAAAAGAAAGAAAAAAATAAAGACCAAAACTAGAATGGTACGTTGCGATCGCGGTTGAGCAGAGTCGAGCGTTTCTGCATTTCGCCCTCTGGTTCAATTAATATTTTATATATAAATATTTGTACAAAAGAGTATTAGAGAGAAACGAACATTAACGATAACAATTAAAGTAGTATATATATGTGTATATATATGGTATATATATTTTACAGCAAAATAAAAAAAAAAATATATATATATATAATTATATATATATATATATATATGCACATACACAATTTCACTTATATAATATATGCAAATTAATCTATATATATTTGATTGCCTCACGGATAATGAGACACCGACACTTATTATACACACGAAGAAAAAAAGCAAAACAATGCTGTAAATGGTTGTAGTTATTTAATAACTATTCTGTATATGAGGAGTATTTAATATTATTACAATTTATTTATTAATTCGTAAGTAATTTATTGCCTTGCATTCCAAGAAAGAAATATTAATATTACCGAGAATAAAATAAAATCGTATAATAAGTATAACGACCTAACTGGTCAAATTTACATAAGTGGATGATAACTTCGATGGGGAGCTTCTTTTTTTTTTGTTTCGTTTTAACATTGTACAGGACACCCGGGTCGAATTTAACTTTGCGCGTACGACGACATTATCAATGTGAAAATCAATGTCAGTAGCGATAGGACGTTATAATTTGCGACGATCTACCAAAATACTTATTTAATAAAAACGCACGGTCGTCGTATTCGTTCCGCGCAAATTTCGTTTATTGGGAAATGAAAACAGGGCGCCGTGTGCCAAGATGGCGTCGAATTAGAGGCTCGTTTGATTCGAAGGGCGCTCGCGTTTTCGTGTACGCCTGCGCGATCGTGTGCGCCTGCGCATATCGTGTCAAAAACAAACTATGCGCGGGAATGCACCAAAACTTTACAAATACTGTTTTTATTTTCGATGTTCTTAATGCCTCACACATAAAATGATGTTAAGGCGTTAAAAACACGTTATTTTCGATGTTCTCAATGTCCCGCATGACCTTAAACGAACGCTTACTTAAGGGAGAACACCACTGTGACCACCTGTTTTTTTTTCACATTTTTCAAGAATTTTTTTTTGTCGGAAAAAAAAGAGATATTCGAAAAAATTTTTTTGGGTTTTGTTCCTTGTTTATTAATGTATCAAAAAACATTTTTTTCACATTTTTCACGCCGCATGGTGGCGCTGGGGAAGCTCTCGCGTCAGGTACTGTCATTTCCGCGGCACGCAGCAGAACTCTCTTCAACGTCGATCTGAAAAAAAATACCGAGTGTTTTCGTTAATAATATGATATTTTGAAGAGAAGTACACAGGGATTTGGAAAAATATTGTTTCAAAAAGAATAGGAACGCCTTTGAAATTAAAGTTAAGTTCAAAGGCGTTCCTATTTTTTTTAAAACAATATTTTTCCAAAATATCATATTATTAACGAAAACACTCGGTATTTTTTTTCTGATCGACGTTGAAGAGAGTTCTGCTGCGTGCCGCGGAAATGACAGCACCTGACGCGAGAGCTTCCCCAGCGCCACCATGCGGCGTGAAAAATGTGTAAAAAATGTTTTTTGATACATTAATAAACGAGGAACAAAACCCAAAAAATTTTTCGAATATCTCTTTTTTTTCCTACAAAAAAAAAATTCTTGAAAAATGTGAAAAAAAACAGGGGGTCACAGTGGTGTTCTCCGTTAACGGCACGCTACTCAGAGCAGTGTTAAAAATAATCGCCAGGTGGCGAGCGCCCGGATTCACTTTCCAATACGAAACGTCGAAATGGCGCGGTCGTTGCGAGCATTCAAAGAAGCATAACGGTGGTTTGCGACCATCGTTCCATAAATTACAGTGCTGTTTACGAGGCAGGTTCACTGCTAAAAGCTTTTTTCAGCTCGTACGTGCGAATTGAACATTTCTGGGCTGCGCAATAATTCCTCGTATATGATACATTTTACTTTAAACGAGGGGTAAAGAAAAGAAGAATATTCTTTGCGTCGAGACACTGCCCTGTCTCAAGGGTTGATTATCTTAAAATTGTGATACTACTGCAACGCGAACAAAGAGCCTGAGGATCAATCGCGTACTCAAATTCGTTAAAACAGATTTGAGAACGCGACGTCTGGTGGTCGCGTCGATAAACAAACAAACTGGCGATTCAATGATTCAAATCGAGATACTGTGAAATAGAAAATGATCGGTAACACTGATCGTAATAGTAACTGCAGTTTGTAAAATCCACTCCTGACAAATTTATCCAATTAATTATAATTAATACATTCTTTTTTCCACGAATTATTCTTATCTCTTTTGGCAGTGAACCTGTAAAAAATAATAATCGATCCAAATCAACTTATGGAATAATGTAGTCAAATCTATTCTGTACGAAATGTGAATCGTGTTAATTTTTGTTTTTAATCACGAAATTCGAAGCTTCTTGAAATGTCGGAAAATTCTGTAACGAGCACCGAAGATTCTCGTCCGGATGCCCGTTTAAATTGACGTTGCGAGGAACATTTTTCGACACTTTTACATAACAATACACGTGTTCATCATATTTTTGTTTCGAATATGTAAAAACAATACTATATATTACGATGTAATAGGAAAAAAAGAACCAGTTCTTAGAGACTCCGATGAGTTTGTCAAGTGCCTGATTCGAAGATCGTTTCTAACTGATGAGGAACTTCCGGCGAGGCGTATTGGATTTTAAAAAATCGTTTCGCAAACACACACTTCGACACTGTGCCAGAGTAACGGTTCTAGTTTTTTCGCCCGTTTTGTATTTCAAAAAAAAAAAAAAAATTCAGACCCTTTAAATCGTGAATTCGTGATGATTCGATGGTAAAATTATCGTCCAATTCTTAAAAAGAAAAATGGTATAAACTCGGCGCAGTTTCGCAGTGTGCCAGATTCGAGGATCAATGTAACGGGACAAACATTCGAATTATTGTAAAATACTAAGTCAAAAAAATTCCGATTCAGAAGAAAAAGAAGATAAAACAAAAGAACAAAACGAACAAATGCAAATGAGAGATTGAACAATGGACCAGATGCGAGCTCGAGTTGAGGCAACTTTTTGGGATAAGGGTAGATGCGCTTTACACTGTGATCACGTTTACAAAGAAAAATAGTCTTAACGTTTAGAAGTTATGGAGGAATGAGCGAAACTTTTGTCGCCTTCGAAGAGTACGAAAATATGATGAATACCCACAAAAGCCAACGGAAGAAGAAAAGTATAAAACACCTCGTGAAATCGTACGAAGGAATAAAACGTATAAGAGAGAAAGAAAAACAAGCCTTAGGTGCACGCCCCGCCCACTTATTTATACAACATATAAGAGTAAAACTATATATATATATATATATATATATATATATATATATTTAATTACATAAGAATGAAAAAAAAAATTGTTGATGTTACTATGGTGTAATGGGTACAAGCTAAATACATAAAAATTATGTATATAAAATACATCCAAAGAAACTTTTCACCGAAAGTTCCTCAATTCCATCCAATCCACAAGGTGGCTTCGAATTCGTTTATGCAACGAAAGCGAACATTTTATGATCAAAGTTACTCGCTTCTTAATTAACAGAACGAATAATGTTTTATTTGGTAGTCTATCATATTCCCCAAAGCCCAAATTTTTAATTCGCAAATTTATATTCCCCAAAACGGCATTTACGAGGGTCGTTCAACAAGTACTTAGCCTCACCGCCCGAAGGCGCGGCTATTACAGATCAGTGTTACCATCGTGCAGTACATACTTTTAGTAGCCTACTGTGAAGATTTCATTCAATTCCCTTTATTAGTTCTGTTTTGATAGCCTTTGGAAGCGAGCGTGTCAGTCAGTTTTACAAAAATGGAAAAAGAGCAGTACCGTTCGGTGATTCGATTTTTGTTTTTGGAAGGGAAAACGCGCAGCGAAATCAAAGATCGCTTGGATGCTGTCTACGGTGACTCTTCTCCGTCGATGGCGACCGTGAAGAATTGGTTTAACGAGTTTGCTCGTGGCAGCACGTCGGTTTTTGATGAACCACGCCCAGGTGCCCCGAAAACGGCTTCTACGGAGAAAAACGTAAAAAAGATCCACGATCTCGTGTTGACAGACCGCAGATTAAAGGTTCGCGAGATAGCTGAGACTGTAGGCATCGCAGAAGGAACGGTGCATAATATTCTACACGAAGAACTGGGCACGAGGAAGCTGTCAGCGCGATGGGTGCCGCGTTTGCTTACGCCGGACAACAAGCGCAACCGTGAGACCACTTCGGAGCAATGTTTGAAGCTGTTTAAGCGCAATCCGGCGGAGTTCTTGCGTCGTTTCGTGACCGTCGACGAAACATGGGTTCACTGGTACACACCAGAGACCAAGGAACAGTCAAAACAGAGGACTTTACCCGGCGAACGTGCTCCGAAGAAGGCGAAGACCGTTGTTTCGGCCGGTAAGGTGATGGCCACCGTTTTCTGGGACTCACAAGGTGTGATCCACATCGATTACCTCCAGAAGGGTAAAACTATCACGGGGCTCTACTATGCCGACCTATTGGGCCGATTCGACGCCGAATTGAAGAAAAAACGGCCCCATTTGGCGAAGAAAAAAGTGCTGTTCCACCACGATAACGCGCCGGCTCACACCTCCGCCGTCGCCATGGCCAAATTGGTTGAACTGCGCTACGAATTGCTGCCCCATCCACCTTATTCACCAGATTTAGCCCCTTGTGACTTTTATTTGTTTCTAAACCTAAAAAAGTCACTCGCTGGGAATAGATTTGGGTCGAATGAGGAGGTCATCGCCACCACAGAGGACTATTTTGCCGACCTCAACAAAAATTATTTTTTGGACGGGTTAAAAAAGTTGGAGCATCGCTGGGCCAAGTGTACAGACCTAAAAGGAGACTATGTTGAAAAATAAATCGCCACTTCTCAAAAATTTTTGTTTTTCTTTTGTAGGCTAAGTACTTGTTGAACGACCCTCGTATTTCTCGACAGTTATCCCGGGTGAATCGCCGGATTTCCCGGCGATTCAACTTTGCACATATATTCTATCGTGGAGCGAGGGAAAATTGTATTATCTGTTATTCGTGTTACCGGCGGAGCAAAACTACTGCGGTGTACCTCGTGCAATCATGAATATACGAAAGCTGTTCGAAAATTTTCCGGTGCTTTTGAGAAAAACACATTTTTCGAAGCTAAACAACATTTATTTCTCGACGTAGTCTCCCCGCGACTCAATACATTTGATTGAATCAACATTGATTGAATCAATGTTGAATTGATTGAATTGATGAAACCTGAAAAATACTGGTATACAACGTTTTCCACCTCAGCATTTGATTTATATTTTTTCTACAGTTACATTAATGTCGATGAGGTCGGAAACTTTTCGATTGGCCCTCGTATATCACTGGCTGTACCTCAAGGATTCATGCGCGTTAAATTTGGATTATATATCTGTTTCATACGGATTATGAGTACGTAACGAAGTACATCTCAGAACTATAAATACCATCTGGAAATTATGTGGTGAAATAAAAGGACCAATCACTAAAAAATAAACCGACATCGCCGCAGCTCCTTAGGGTCATAGCATGAAGTTACATGGCTCAGACCCTTCCCGAATAAACGGTCTATTTCATGGAAAAAGAATTTTTTTAATCGGATTAATATTTCCTGAGATTAGAGCGTTCGAACAACGTTCAAACTCTCCAGTTTTATTATAGTAGTCAGATTGTCCCACGTAGACTCTGTAAACCATGCGTGTACTTCCGGTGAGTGCTCCATGGTTTTTCGTACTGGAACGTAAAATAAATATATTGAGGAACGTCATATAGCCGAACTCATACCCATGAGGTCCAGAACTCCGAAGTTTTATTATTATTGTTATCATTGTATGTTCCAACGTATACTCTTTCGGATTTTTACGTATGACCCTTCCCAATTCCATTTTTTTCCATTTTTCCCCCCTATCAATCCCTACCCGTTCTTCGCTGAGCTAATTTAACTTCCATTGCGTCTGCAGACGTCTTAGCTGCGATGTATCGCATTTGCCATGGACACAGGGAAACTGCGGAAAACCTGTGTCGGTACGGATGGCTTTTTGTTTTGAGTGAGTTTCAGTTGTATTACCATCAGAAATTCAGAAAAACCCATCCCAGTACTGACCATGGCCAAAACTGTTTAATATGGGAGATCGCCGGAGTCGCGCACCGACCACTGCTGTCGGTAAGTTTTTGAAGTTAATTTTTTTTCTATGTTTTACTTCACAAACATGAAATAACTTGAATTAACCTGTGATAGATTAAACGATTACCTATGAATTTCTTCATTGGCTCAGGCCATCATGGTGAGCAACTGAGATACTCACTTTTAACAATTTTTTATCATGTTCCAGAGTTCCTCGAAAAACACGTATTACAACTTGTGCCAAATACCGTAAATTAAAATAATTTGTTGATTGTTTAACAGCATAGAAAAGTATAAAGTGTCTAATACGAATGGCCGAAGACGCTTGTACGTGAACAATACGTGAAACAAAAGCATGTCTTTCGTGTGAGAAATACAGCCTTTCAGTTTATTTTATAAATCTTTCATCGATAGAGAGAATTTATATTACAGACGGTATTAAATCTAGAAAATAATAAATAAATATATATTTTTTTTCTCGAGCCTGTGTCCCGGGGTGTCGCGCGTTACTCGAAGTTTATTAGAGCAACGGGACCCCGAATCGAACGTTCTTGATTCGGTCGATTTATTCGCATCTCCAACATGTGGTTTTTTCGCATCGTCGTGCTTCATCCGCCGGAGTCATGCTGCCTCTTAATCCTACGATTATCAATTAACGATGGCTCCCCTCAAATTTTCCGGAAGTTAGGATAAAGAATAAAAACAATTGTGTATATTCTCCTTCTTACCTTCCGTTGGTATCAAAAAGTTGGTAACGTCGTTTCGGATTGCCGACTCTACTTACCCGTGGACGTTACACTCCGCGCGATTTACGATTGGTCAATAAGGCATATGTGCATTAGCCAATGAAATCATACGGAGTAACATCGCGGAGGAAGCGAACCGGGGTATGACCGAAAACGACATAAGTCATGATCGACTTCGCTATTTACATTTAAAAAAACACCAATAAACGGTGCTTATTCATACGCAACAGTTTCAATTCCTGCAGGTAATTTTAAGGGGCAACGCCACTTCAGCGGCAGAAAAAAAGGCTTAACTTTAACGATTTATTTTGAGAGTATGAAAAAAGGAATAGGATTTCTTTTCAGAGGGTTCATTTAACACATATTGAAGTGTGAAAAACAAAATTTTATTATCATTTCGATAGAAAATAGCGGCGGCAGGGCCCATCTTGAAAATCGTCTTTTTCAAACTCGGAGGACGTATTGAACACCGTAGCATGGATCGATTTGAAATCTTCATAGTAGCTTCACAATTACATTCTCTATCGGAGTACGTAACCGTTTTTTGACTAAATGTAAACTTTTTTTTTATAAACAATCTACTGCTCTTTTTTGGCAAAAAAAATCGATTCATTTTTTCAAAAGTGCACCATTTCTACAAAATTTGATATTAAAAAAAAAATCCTACGTACTCCCATAGCCAATAGTATATAGATAATAAAATTTTTTGGTTTTTTTGTTCCAGGTCTTATACACGGGTCATTTGAAAAGTTTCCGGCCTTATCGACATAAAGTAACTGTAGAAAAAAATTTCTTTCTTCGTTTAATAGATGGCCTTCACAATATGTAAACCGTAAAAATTTCAAGTTAGAAAAAGAGTCAGGAAATAAAAGATTAGTTAGAGTCTGTATACGGTGAAGCCTCCCCTTCATTTACAACGGGCAAACATTGGGTGACCGAGTGCAAACGTGGTCGTACGAGCATTATAGCCGAGGAACGTTCCGCGCGCCCGAAAACCGCTACAACTGACGAAATGGTCGATTTAGTGGAACAAACTGTGATGAAAGATCGTCGATTGACTGTTAAGGGCGGGGTAAGGGTTTTCACTTTCGAAAAATCGATTTTTTTTGTCTTATCTTATTGTTTAACATTTCAAGAATATGTCCTTAAAATTTTAAACCGATCTAAGCAATATTCTTGAAGTTATTGTCTTATTAATCTCCTGGCCTTTAACGCTATACCTCTAACAGCTGCGGGCGGTCGGGCTAGCAGTGGAGCTGTCGAACAGGTATACAGTTTATTCATTGCTATTGTGTATATAGTATATAGTGTATACTATACACTACAATATTTTAAAAGAAGAAACGAGCGTCAGTTTGTCGCTGGAATCGATGATTCTGTGTAAGTTGGAAAAAAAAAATTTTTCTTCACTTTTTTACTTCATAAACTTTAGACGCGTTTTTCTCAAAACTACTTTTTCAAAGTCCGTGTACACTGCCATTTGAAAACTACTCGACCGATTCATTTCAAACTTTGTACACATTTTCTACATATAAAATACCTCCCCCCAACGTTTAGTAAAATTTTTTTTTTTTTACATTAAGGGTGTTTCCCACCCAAAAAATGGCGGAATTTTTCGTGGAAAATAACAGTTCACACTTTGGATGGCCGCCAAAAATTTGTAAATGAAAAAAAAAATTATCAGAGCACGTTGGGGGGAAGATTTGATTATAATTTGACTGAATTTTCATGGTTTTTCATTTTCAGATCATTTCCGGCCGAGTTATAGTGAACACCGCAAATTGTTTTTTTTTCCAAGACGTTCTGGGAGAAGCTCCGTTACGGGCTTATGCTTCAATATTTCTGCATGAAAAAATTACACAACATTGTCAAAAGTGTGCTCAATAATGTACAAAAGGTTCGAATAAAATTGCTCAATCCATATTTGAGAAAAAAAATCGCAAAAAGAGTGTTTTTTTTACCGCTGAAACCCTTACCCCTCCCTTAAGGATATTGTTGAGGCTTGTGGGATATCATCTGAACGGTTGCACAAGACTTTACATCAAGATTTGGATATGAGAATATTATACCTTTCGAATGGCTCTCGTACTTTACGAGACGGCGTTCTCCCGTAAAGGTGTTTTAAAAAAAGGCGATTTTCAATATGGGCTCTGTCGCAGCCATTTCGTATCAAAATGATAATAAAAAAATTGTTTTACATACTTCAATATGTGTTGAATAAACCCTCTGAAGAGAAATCCTATTCCTTTTTTTCATACTCCCAAAATAAATCGTCGAAATTAGGCTTTCCGCTAGAGTGGTGTTACCCCTTGAGATGTGCACTGGGGCTTGGGGAAAAACTTCGCGGAATAACGATAATAAAATCGTACTTCCGCGAATCAATTCTTCGGAATCATGATTTTAGTGATCCGTTTGATTGATTTCGATTTTTCGCCGTACGAATCAAATCCGTATTAACGCTTCTCCGCGAGAAGGCCAAACCTAACGTCCGCTCTTCCCGAGCTCTACCGATTAATTTTTATTCTCGGCTCTCGCTTTATGACTGAGAATGCTCTCGATGTTCCGATGAATTCGAGCGATCTGTGCCCGTTTGCTTCTCGGTGTTACACCCTCCTCGATGTACAGGTTGCCACTGGTTTCCGACCATCCGGCTGCCACAACTGGTGTCTCGCGTTTCCGGTCTGCGAACAAAGAGAACGGACGGATAACAAGAGTGGGCCCAATCAAACCGAGTCCATAAACTTTATTGCCTCGTACGCGAATCACAGTCACGAATCAGAGTGACGCGAGGGGCCGTGAGGGTATATAAAACGTGGCGAATAAAATTATCGTCGTACACCGTCGTAACGCATCTTTCAATTCGTCGTTCCACTTCTCTTTTAGCCCTCGTCTAAACATATGTAATTCGAAGAACCGTACTTGATATATATTTCCGGTTTAAATGTCAGGCAATTTGTATTTCAACGATGCAACTCGTTACATTTGTTTGGAATATATTGGAGCAGCGGTCGCCACAAACCCGGGTCAGAATCGATTTAGGCAATTTTCGATTATTCATTGAAATTTTTTTTATTTTTTACAAAAAAAAAAAAACTGTGATCTGTTGAGTCGAGAGATGTGATGTTGAAAAATTTCAGACAAAAGGCTCTTCTGACAATGTTCGAGACTGACTCGATGTGTGGAATCTAACGAAGATATTAAGGGCTGACATACCCCTGAAATTTTCAAAAAATCGATTTTTCTTTGTAGTTTTTTATTCTTTATACTTTTAAGAATGAAACAAAAAAGACTTTAAAGAAAACTCCACTCCGTTACAAAGTTACAGCAATAAATGTGACCGGACCCGTAGGTTCACGTTGTACCTACCAGAAACTTTAAGGGGCAACGCCACTATAAATTTGTCAGAAAATCGAAGTTTTTTGATCGGCTTAAAAGATTCTTTGAACCTTCTAGAATGTGAGGCAGAAAGTTTTGTACCTGAAAGAAATTTTTTTTTTTTCATTGAAATTTAAACAGTCGAATTTTCAAATTTTTTCATGTCAATAACACATTTCAAAATTTTAAACGTGTTTTTCTTGAAACACGATTTTTCAAAATGGCACGCCCCATAACTCCAACGATATCTTTAAAATGACATTATGAAGTAAAATACGTACGAGATTTTCGTTAAGTTCATTCAAACATTATTCATTAACAAATGATATTATTTATTAATAGAAGTCGTCCGTGAGATTAGGCCGTCTGCTACGACGTCTTTTCCATTTTTAATGGATTTAGGTTATGTACGGATTAGTGCTTGAAATTTTTCGGGTATCCGGATACCCGAGTAATTCGGGTTTTACGGATCCGACGCTTCAAATCCGTATATCTCGATAACTCGATAATATCCGGGTAATAACGGATTCGGGTATGCGGATAGTTTCGGGGTATCTGGGTAACCGGGTACTCGGATAATAACGGATAATATCGGGCAATTACCGCCGATTATTGATGCCGAAAATGATGAAAAAAATTGTTCAATTTACACAATTTGTGAGGCACGCGTAGATGTTGCCAAGAACAATGTTTGCGAAGTACATTTATAAGACGAATAATAAATCATTATCGGAAGATTGAGAAACCGGGATTATATCGGTGTTCATGTCCGATCGTTTAGTTGACCATTTTTTATTTTTACCGACTGATATCAATATTAAACAAATTAGATTATCATTATAACGAAGATTCTTGGAAAAAATCTTGCAGGCGTATTTACTATTATTACCAAACTATTTCTTTACTGTAATTCACATCCGACAAAGACTACAATTTCAATAAAACATTCTTGTGTAGATTAAAAAAGCAATGACATAATCTTCTATACAATGTTAGGGAAACACATGATCATTCCATAAGAACTTAATCAACGTTGACCCGCACTATTTGCATCTTTAATATTATTTTTTCATCACGATTCATTATTATTTAATAAATATCCTTAGTTTCTGAAATGTATATTTGCTTTATGGGCGTGTGTGCAGTTTTTATGAACTTTAAAGTTGGAGAGAAAATATAGAATGTGAAGAAGCGGATCTCGGCTATTCTTAATATGCGCAGGCAAGAAATTGTGATCGTAACAGCGGATTCTAAAAAAATGTGGGAGTCACATGTAAAATGTTTTCCCGAGTAAATACACAATTATTATAAATTGGAAAACCGTGACGTCCGATTCGTCAACACTAAGTTTTCATTTTTACCGTAGTTTTGCACAATTTCTTTGAACAGAGCAAATTTGATGCAAGTTATTTTCCAATTTTTTTCAATGGTAACTATTAACGCCCTATATTTCGACTTATTTGATGACCAGACTAATGCAATATCATAATTTTGTTTTACGCCGTCGGTCCCATTTGAACCTGTACGCGAAAAATCGGATAATTACCCGACATTATTCGTTACTACCCGGTTACCCGGATCCGTGATTATTCGGATATCCGGATACCCGGATACTCGGGTACTCGAATACCCGGATACCCGGATATTCGGGTATTCGAATCTGAAGTGTTGGATCCGATTTCCCGGATACCCGGATACTCGGGTACTCGAATACCCGGATACCCGGATATTCGGGTATTCGAATCTGAAGTGTTGGATCCGATTTCCCGGATACCCGGATACTCGGATACCCGGATATTCGGGTATTCGAATCTGAAGTGTTGGATCCGATTTCCCGGATACTCGGGTACTCGAATACCCGGATACACGGATATTCGGGTATTCGAATCTGAAGTGTTGGATCCGATTTCCCGGATACCCGGATACTCGGGTACTCGAATACCCGGATATTCGGGTATTCGAATCTGAAGTGTTGGATCCGATTTCCCGGATACCCGGATACTTTCGGGTATCCGGTCAATTCGGATAAAAGTAACAGCCCTAGTACGGATCGATTTGTGGCTTGTTTTGTTGTTTTTCATTCGGCGTCAAGACAATGTCGTCGTTGAGCTCTGCCGTTCTTTTTCCATCGCCGTAGTGGGAGGTCGAAATTGAGAAACGAAATGTGCTATACGTGAGGCCAAGACATTTTTTTTTATTCGTTCGTACGAACGAAGGATTGTGGAACATCGTGTGATACGTGAAACGTTGAATGAAAGCTGCGCGCCGTATGCAAGAGCGAGCTCCGGGACTATAACAAACGCACTCGCGTACGGATTCTATAAACGCGGCACTCGTTCATTTTTCTTTCCCCCATCTCGCTCTTACTCGTTCTAACAGCCGTGCTCGATCGCTCCGTCGCATTAGCATTCCTCGCACGAACCACGCGTAACCGTTTCTCTCCTTCGAGGACGCTCATTCAACGCGTTCGTGTATCGCCAATCGCAATTGATAATCGTATTATGCTACTCGTCTCTCGTCCGCTTAAATCGCGTTTCTACATCGTACTTTGTATCATCGTGCAATTAACACAGGTGCGTCGTGTCTCTGGTTAGTTATTAGAAAAATTGCTATTTGTTAATCTGTCTTTTTCGTAAATTCGTCGTCATTGTCGATTTCAAATAAACCGACGATTCGTTGTTTAATTCAAAACACAGGCTTACCAACGAGGCTTCGATGTCTTTATAACAAAGAATTTCGTTAAATTTTGTATTACGCCAATCCTTACGGAAAAAACACGCGATACCGACGGTCGGTAACAAACAGAAAAATTATTTGTAAATTCAATAGGGTCTTTGCCCATCTAATGACTGTTAATAATGTTTTTTCCGTCAGGGATGAAACTGGTACCCTTTAGAAGAGGCTCAAAATTGTATTTTTTTTTGTTACTGACCTACTTTCCATTAGTACAATTAGTACAATCAATAGAGAATATTGTGCCACAAAAAATTACAAGAGTTATTATTTTTTTTAATTAGGTTCAGTATCACGTACTGAATGTAAATGAACAAAATCCTTACAAATTAAGTGACCGCAGGTGCCGCCATTTTGAGGAAAACCGTATCGGCCAATATCTCCGTTATCGTGCACTTTAGGCCAAAAATGCTAATAACATTTCTTGTAGACAATTGAATTTCCTATCTTTTTTTCCAAATAATTTTTTTTGTATCACTTACCGTTTACTACTTATACGACTGTTAAAATTTATTTATTCACTTTTTGACCTGTATCTCTCTTAATAATAGTTTAAACAATAAAATGCTAATAACTCATCTTTTAAATCCACACATTTTCCACAACTTTTATTGGAAACTTTTTTGTCTAAAATTAATATTCTCAAAGTTATAACGCGTTCAATGTTGCGCTACCGGGTGCAAGGCTAATAAAAACGCGTTATAACTTTGAGAATATTAACTTTAGACAAAAAAGTTGTGAAAAAAAGGTGTGGGAAATTTATGGATTTAAAAGATAAGTTATTAGCATTTTATTGTTTAAACAATTATTAGGAGAGATACAGGTGAAAAAGTGAATAAATAAATTTTAACAGCCGTATAAGTCGTAAACGGTAAGTGATACAAAAAAAATTATTTAAACAAAAAGATAGGAAATTCAATTATCTACAAGAAAGGTTATGACCATTTTTGGCCTAAAGTGCACGGTAACGGAGATATTGGCCGATACGGTTTTCCTCAAAACGGCGGCACTTGCGGTCACTTAATTCGTAAAGATTTTATTTATTTACATTCAGTACGTGATACTGAACCTAATTAAAAAAAAAAGTAACTCTTGTAATTGTTTGTGGAATTGACAAGAGTAACGGGTTTCCTATTGATTGTACTAAATATTTTACGAACATTTTGGCGCAAAGGAAACTGAAAAATTCGCAAAATTAAGGTTAGGAGAGCGAAAAGTGTGAGAATGCGTGAAATGTGCAAGCTGCGTGACAGCGAACGCTCGTTGAATGTAGAGGAAAAAAATTGCTGGCACAAAAGCGAGGGCATAAAAGAATCGACGTTCGTAATTTTTGAGGTATATAAGTTACAGTTTCCTGCGACAATAGTACGCCGAAACTTTAAATGGGTTTTTCTCAAAACAATATTTTTTATTAGTTTTGCCATGATAAGTCAAGAACGCCGGAGGATGTCGCCTTGATCTTTCTTTTTTAATGAATATAACAATTTTCTCCACACATCAAACCGACGTCTGTGTAGAAAAATTCATTTTTTGGTACCGATGTCACAATAAATGTATCAATTTTTTCGCGTTTTTCAGATTATTAGCCGCCATTCTTCAAATCTTTACGTTTTTTCAACAATTTTTAGGTTCAATCTAGAGAGGAAAATCTCCCCAATGGAATGTCGTTTGAAAACTTTGAAAATTCGCATCCGGCTACTTAGAATCGCGGTAAGAAAGGAGCAACGCGCGAGGGCCTTCAACGATCAATATATTGCTCAATTATTAATATTTTTTAAACGAAAACCAGTGATTTTCATCGAGGAAAATGTGACGAACAACTTAAAAATAAGAAACATAGCGTATGTTATTTTAATTGTTCATAAAAGCCAATCGAACTTTTGCCTCGTTTTCAGCCCTCAAAGTCTTCCTACTCATCTTTAACTTTAACATGTTAATCCAAATTTTCTGTGTTCTCTTTAATAGTCAAGCGTTCGTAAACGAACCTTCGTTGGAAAGACAAATCGTCGTCCGGTTATTTCTTACCTAAGAGTTTCTCGAGGTATTGGCACCTAGTCTCGGGGTCACCAGGGTTCATTGGCGCCCCGGCGGTCAATTCAGCGAGTTCGGCCTTCACCATGAGGTTAAGTCTTGCCGAAATCTCCTCGAGACCCGCTGAAAAAAATAACGAATATCGTTTTATTGATTTTTTTCATTATTATATATAATTAAGCTACGAGTCTAGATTGGTTTCGTAGAATCCAGGTGTGAAAAATGTATTCATCGAGTCATCGCTTCGATACGAGGACGAAGACCGATCAGGGCTTCGACAGGAGTTTACCAAAGAAATTCCTGAGGTGTATTCGAGTGTCACGTAATAAGAAAAATAGGATATGGATGTTTCCATCTTTTTTCACGCAACCCGAGGATACCAGACGACGTAACAGCATCTTGGGAACTCTTGGAACGATTTGTAAAAACGTAAACTTCCCGAGTCCCGACTTCTTCGCTTCTGGATAAATTTATCCGACGGACATAGTAAACCTTTAGCACTGGTTATCTACCGGCTAACTTTATCCGCAGGCTATTCTCGTGAATAAAAAAACCGAGAGCAAATCAGGTTCACTCATCGAGCCAATATTGACATATTACGGTGGATAATTAATGCGAAATAATGAATGGCGATCACATTTAGTCAAGTGGTTTGAAGCGCCACACTACTTGAGTAGAATCACATGTTTTCGCTCACTTACATCAGATATATAGCACGTTCGGTCATGGGCATAACCGCGGTAATATATATAGAGGACTGGACACCCCTCAAATTTCAGTGGTGGGACGAGGTTCGTGAACGCAGTCGTTATTACTTTCTGCAGCAGCCACTAGAGGCGTTGCAATAGGATAATGTTGATAGGCATAACCAAAAAACCTTTTGCGATAGCTCTTGCAGTTGTCTGTCACTGTCCTACTAACGATTTCCACCGCGTTACACGCGTTAAATTTGGATTATATATTTGTTTCATACGCATTGTGATTATATAAATAAATGCATCTCATTAGCTATAAATACCATCCGGAAATTATGTGGAAAAATAAAAAGACCAATTACTAAAAAATAAACCGACGTCACCGCCGCTCTTTCGGATTATAGCATGAAGTTATATGGCCTAGAGCCTTCCTGAATAATCGGGCTATCTAATGCAAAAAGAATTTTTCAAATCGGATTAGTACTTCCTGCGCGTTCGAACAAACATACCAACTCTCTAGCTTTATTATAGTAGTAAGATACAGTATAGTAGTGAGATAGTAAGATTAGGGTCATAGCATGAAGCTACATAGCCTAGAACCTTCCTGAATAAACGGGCTATCTAATGGAAAAAGAATTTTTCAAATCGGATTAGTATTTCCCGACATTAGCGCGTTCGAACAAACATACGAACTCTCCAGCTTCATTATAGTTGTAAGATATAGTATATAGTAGTAAGATTAGGATCATAGCATGAACTTATACGGCCTAGAACCTTCCTGAATAAACGGGCTATCTAATAGAAAAAGAATTTTTCAAATCAGATTAGTATTTCCTGAGATTAGCGCGTTCGAACAAACATACAAACTCTCCAGCTTCATTATAGTTGTAAGATATAATATATAGTAGTAAGATTAGGATCATAGCATGAACTTATACGGCCTAGAACCTTCCTGAATAAACGGGCTATCTAATACAAAAAGAATTTTTCAAATCGGATTAGTATTTCCCGACATTAGCGCGTTCGAACAAACATACAAACTCTCCAGCTTCATTATAGTTGTAAGATATAGTATATAGTAGTAAGATTAGGATCA
This sequence comes from Oxytorus armatus, assembly GCA_958009045.1. NCBI lineage: Eukaryota > Metazoa > Arthropoda > Insecta > Hymenoptera > Ichneumonidae > Oxytorus > Oxytorus armatus. The sequence goes on along the minus strand of OY253745.1, from coordinate 36,316,277 downwards.
TAGCATGAACTTATACGGCCTAGAACCTTCCTGAATAAACGGGCTATCTAATAGAAAAAGAATTTTTCAAATCAGATTAGTATTTCCTGAGATTAGCGCGTTCGAACAAACATACAAACTCTCCAGCTTCATTATAGTTGTAAGATATAGTATATAGTAGTAAGATTAGGATCATAGCATGAACTTATACGGCCTAGAACCTTCCTGAATAAACGGGCTATCTAATAGAAAAAGAATTTTTCAAATCAGATTAGTATTTCCTGAGATTAGCGCGTTCGAACAAACATACAAACTCTCCAGCTTCATTATAGTTGTAAGATATAGTATATAGTAGTAAGATTAGGATCATAGCATGAACTTATACGGCCTAGAACCTTCCTGAATAAACGGGCTATCTAATAGAAAAAGAATTTTTCAAATCAGATTAGTATTTCCTGAGATTAGCGCGTTCGAACAAACATACAAACTCTCCAGCTTCATTATAGTTGTAAGATATAGTATATAGTAGTAAGATTAGGATCATAGCATGAACTTATACGGCCTAGAACCTTCCTGAATAAACGGGCTATCTAATAGAAAAAGAATTTTTCAAATCAGATTAGTATTTCCTGAGATTAGCGCGTTCGAACAAACATACAAACTCTCCAGCTTCATTATAGTTGTAAGATATAGTATATAATAGTAAGATTAGGATCATAGCATGAACTTATACGGCCTAGAACCTTCCTGAATAAACGGGCTATCTAATAGAAAAAGAATTTTTCAAATCAGATTAGTATTTCCTGAGATTAGCGCGTTCGAACAAACATACAAACTCTCCAGCTTCATTATAGTTGTAAGATATAGTATATAGTAGTAAGATTAGGATCATAGCATGAACTTATACGGCCTAGAACCTTCCTGAATAAACGGGCTATCTAATACAAAAAGAATTTTTCAAATCGGATTAGTATTTCCCGACATTAGCGCGTTCGAATAAACATACAAACTCTCCAACTTTATGATAGTAAGATATAGTATATAGTAGTAATATAGCAAAATTAGGGTCATAGCATGAAGTTATACGGCCTAGAGCCTTCCTGAATAAACGGGCTATCTAATGCAAAAAGAATTTTTTAAATCAGATTAGTATTTCCTGAGATTAGCGCGTTCGAACAAACATACAAAACTCCCCAGCTTCATTATAGTTGCAAGATATAGTATATAGTAGTAAGGTACTAAGATTAGGATCATAGCATGAACTTATACGGCCTAGAACCTTCCTGAATAAACGGGCTATCTAATACAAAAAGAATTTTTCAAATCGAATTAGTATTTCCCGACATTAGCGCGTTCGAACAAACATACGAACTCTCCAGCTTCATTATAGTTGTAAGATATAGTATATAGTAGTAAGATTAGGATCATAGCATGAACTTATACGGCCTAGAACCTTCCTGAATAAACGGGCTATCTAATAGAAAAAGAATTTTTCAAATCAGATTAGTATTTCCTGAGATTAGCGCGTTCGAACAAACATACAAACTCTCCAGCTTCATTATAGTTGTAAGATATAATATATAGTAGTAAGATTAGGATCATAGCATGAACTTATATGGCCTAGAACCTTCCTGAATAAACGGGCTATCTAATAGAAAAAGAATTTTTCAAATCAGATTAGTATTTCCTGAGATTAGCGCGTTCGAACAAACATACAAACTCTCCAGCTTCATTATAGTTGTAAGATATAGTATATAGTAGTAAGATTAGGATCATAGCATGAACTTATACGGCCTAGAACCTTCCTGAATAAACGGGCTATCTAATAGAAAAAGAATTTTTCAAATCAGATTAGTATTTCCTGAGATTAGCGCGTTCGAACAAACATACAAACTCTCCAGCTTCATTATAGTTGTAAGATATAGTATATAGTAGTAAGATTAGGATCATAGCATGAACTTATACGGCCTAGAACCTTCCTGAATAAACGGGCTATCTAATAGAAAAAGAATTTTTCAAATCAGATTAGTATTTCCTGAGATTAGCGCGTTCGAACAAACATACAAACTCTCCAGCTTCATTATAGTTGTAAGATATAGTATATAGTAGTAAGATTAGGATCATAGCATGAACTTATACGGCCTAGAACCTTCCTGAATAAACGGGCTATCTAATAGAAAAAGAATTTTTCAAATCAGATTAGTATTTCCTGAGATTAGCGCGTTCGAACAAACATACAAACTCTCCAGCTTCATTATAGTTGTAAGATATAGTATATAATAGTAAGATTAGGATCATAGCATGAACTTATACGGCCTAGAACCTTCCTGAATAAACGGGCTATCTAATAGAAAAAGAATTTTTCAAATCAGATTAGTATTTCCTGAGATTAGCGCGTTCGAACAAACATACAAACTCTCCAGCTTCATTATAGTTGTAAGATATAGTATATAGTAGTAAGATTAGGATCATAGCATGAACTTATACGGCCTAGAACCTTCCTGAATAAACGGGCTATCTAATACAAAAAGAATTTTTCAAATCGGATTAGTATTTCCCGACATTAGCGCGTTCGAATAAACATACAAACTCTCCAACTTTATGATAGTAAGATATAGTATATAGTAGTAATATAGCAAAATTAGGGTCATAGCATGAAGTTATACGGCCTAGAGCCTTCCTGAATAAACGGGCTATCTAATGCAAAAAGAATTTTTTAAATCAGATTAGTATTTCCTGAGATTAGCGCGTTCGAACAAACATACAAAACTCCCCAGCTTCATTATAGTTGCAAGATATAGTATATAGTAGTAAGGTACTAAGATTAGGATCATAGCATGAACTTATACGGCCTAGAACCTTCCTGAATAAACGGGCTATCTAATACAAAAAGAATTTTTCAAATCGAATTAGTATTTCCCGACATAAGCGCGTTCGAACAAACATACAAACTCTCCAGCTTTATGATAGTAAGCTATAGTATATAGTAGTGATATAGCAAAATGAGGGTCATAGCATGAAGTTATACGGCCTAGAGTCTTCCTGAATAAACGGGCTATCTAATGCAAAAAGAATTTTTCAAATCGGATTAGTATTTCCCGATATTAGCGCGTTCGAACAAACATACAAACTCTCCAGTTTCATTATAGTTGGAAGATATAGTATATAGTAGTAAGGTAGTAAGATTAGGATCATAGTATGAACTTATACGGCCTAGAACCTTCCTGAATAAACGGGCTATCTAATGCAAAAAGAATTTTTCAAATCGGATTAGTATTTCCCGATATTAGCGCGTTCGAACAAACATACAAACTCTCCAGCTTTATTATAGTATTAAGATATGTAATTATAAAAGAGTTATTAATCCCGTCAACTTCAATGAATATACTGAATAAATTTGGCCTTAATTTGAATCGGGTTTTATAAATCCCAACTGTACCCGTGCGTGATAAATATAAACTATTTAAAAATATCTATAGCATATGAATAAATACTTGGCGAAATAGTTGTCTAACCCTTGATGGATCGATCTCCGATAGATTGAGCGTATTAAAAATTCAGCAACGTATCTAATAATCAAATGCGCGCCTCTAACCATCTTAAATCTAGAAAAATATAATATAGAATCCGTGGGTTGGATTCATAGAATACTCTTGTATACAACGAGCATTGGGATCCAGCGTGTACGAGTCGTACGGAGTGCTCCGCAGTGGCGGAATTGCATGTTGTATAGGGTATAGCAGATGTAGGAAGCCATTGAGAAACATACTATAGTACAGAGTGTGCAGGAAGCGCGCGTCAAGCTTGTGATTATTCATTGGTGAAACATCGACTGTGCGAGTTGCCCGTTTAACTTCTCGGAAGTTATTACGAAACGTATGGTGTCTGTGTGTTGTGTGTGTGTGCATATTATTTGTTATACAAATTACTTCGGACGTATGGACACGAGAATAAATGGAGATAGAGCAGATTCTGAATACCGATGGGTAACTCATAATTGGGTGATGGTAAACGGACGTTGAAAGTGACATTTTGTAATGTGACATTTCGACATAGACGTCAATCGTCATTGAGGGCTCACATACCCCTGACATGTTCAAAAAAACGATTTTTTTTACAGATTCTTTATACTTTCACAAATAAAAAAAATAAATAAAAATAAAATTCCACTCCGTTACAAAGTTATAGCAATAAATCTGACCAGACATCGGTTTCACGTTGCACTTACCGGAAACTTTAAACGCGTTTTTCTCGAAACTATGTTTTTAGACATTGTCCGCACGATAAATCAGTGAATTTTTAATATTTTTTAACTTATTTTTTTTCAAATCTTGACAATCATTTTCTTTACGGTCTCTGACGAGAGGTTTTTTAATTTTTCGGTTGGACAATTTTTTATAAAATATTTAACACTAATTTTTTTTTTTAAATGCATACTAAAGTTTGAAATACTGTAATTTCTTTATTATCGAGAAAAAAAAAATTCTCTCCGTCAGACTATTACTATACTATGCATTATTTTACTAGGATCTTTTTATTTTTGCAGATTGGATGATTTTTTATGAAGTTATGATGTCGACAAGGAGGCACCCTGGTTTTCATCAGTAATCCATTTATACCCGTAAAAAATAATGTTAATATTTTTTCTTTAGTTAAACATTTTTTTTTCTTATAGTTGAAAAGTTAATAAAAAATGTGAAATCATCAATTTAATATTTTTTTCACCATATAAATATTATAATAATTTTTCAAATTTACTCGGTTTTCAGGGCGCGCAAGGGTATGTGAGCCCTTAAACCTTTCCCAGTCCTCTTAAGAAGTTATACGCAGTTGGAAATTTCAAAAAACCGATTTTTTTTATAGCATTTTCGAAACGTACATATATTTGAGTATGTTCTTTGAAAATTTCAAATCGATCCGGCAAATATTCTTGGAGATACGTGCACATTTGTAAGGACGCTCGGACCGTTACAAAGTAGGCGGCTTAAGGCCGTAATCTGGTCTATAGCGAGATTTTTGACGTCATTTCTAACGTGCAATAACGTTTAAACCGTGGAAGTTGTCTTAACGAAAATTTACACGTGCATTTATTGATCCTTAGAGAATATTTGTGCATTAAAAAAAATATTATTTTAAATATTTTCATGTAGTTTTTTGCCTTGTTGCAACATGGTGCGCCGAAATCGGCGCCCACTCTGGACGATGTTGTATGCGTCTGAAAAAAAAAAAAAATATATTCTCAATCTGTATGAGTATTCTGAGCACTGGTAGCAGAATTGGTACTTAAAAAAAATTTTTATTGAGTCGAACAATAATTTTGCCGACATTTTATAACTCGTCTAATACCCGAAAATGTCTGAAATATCATTAATGAAAGTTCAACAGGCCGCCATTTTGTCAAAAATTTTTTTCAAGTACCAATTCTGCTACCAGTGCTCAGAATACTCATACAGATTGAGAATATACATTTTTTTTTTTTTTCAGATGCATACAACATCGTCCAGAGTGGGCGCCGATTTCGGCGCACCATATTGCAACAAGGCGAAAAACTACATGAAAATATTTAAAATAATTTTTTATCTTAATGTACAAGTATTCTCTAAGGATCAATAAATGCACGTGTAAATTTTCATCAAGACAACTTCAACGGTTTCAACGTTATTGCACGTTAGAAATGACGTCAAAAATCTCGCTCTAGACCAGACTGCGGCCTTAAACTTTAAACGGCATATTTCTCAAAACGGTGTTTTCAAAGTCGGTGAGCACGATTTCTGAAAAACGGCTGAACCGATCGGTCTGCAATTTTAACACAACCTTTTCAGATATATTCTTCACGTATTGATCAAAGGAATAAGATTTCCGATAATTATTTATATTTTTTTTAAACAATTCAACGAAAAAATTTTGGTCAAAAATTGGAATTTCGTCTTTTTGTAGTCGCCATTTTGTCAAAAATCAAAATTTCGACTATTCCTTCGATCAATATCTAGATTTATCGATCCACTAATAGAAGCTTTTTGGTTTTTTTATTTTCGAAAATCTAAACCGGAGATATCGTGCTCACCGCCAGACACCTTTTTTTAGAGGAGCTCCCGGAGATCGGCTATAGCAGCTTTAAGGACGGGGTAAGGGTTTTCACTTTCGAAAAATCGAATTTTTTTTTTGTCTTATCTTATTGTTTAACATTTCAAGAATATGTCCTTAAAATTTTAAACCGATCTAAGCAATATTCTTGAGGTTATTGTCTTATTAAGGGAGAGGTAAGGGTTTCAGGGTTAAAAAAAACACTTTTTTTGCGATTTTTTTTCTCAAATATGGATTGAGCAATTTTATTCGAACCTTTTGTACATTATTGAGCATACTTTTGACAATATTGTGTAATTTTTTCATGCAGAAATATTGAAGCATAAGCCCGTAACAGAGCTTCCCCCAGAACGTCTTGGAAAAAATTTTTTTCTTCACTTTTTTACTTCATAAACTTTAGACGCGTTTTTCTCAAAACTACTTTTTCAAAGTCCGTGTTCACTGCCATTTAAGAACTACTTGACCGATTCATTTCAAACTTTGTACACATTTTCTACATATAAAATACCTCCCCCCAACGTTTTGTTAAATTTTTTTTTTTTACATTAAGGGTGTTTCCCACCCACAATATGGCGGAATTTTTCGTGGAAAATAACAGTTCACACTTTAGATGGCCGCGAAAAATTTTTAAATGAAAAAAAAAAATTATCAGAGAACGTTGGGGGGAAGATTTGATTGTAATTTGACTAAATTTTCATGGTTTTTCATTTTCAGATAATTTCCGGCCGAGTTATAGTGAACACCGCAAATTGTTTTTTTTCCAAGACGTTCTGGGGGAAGCTCTGTTACGGGCTTATGCTTCAATATTTCTGCATGAAAAAAATTACACAACATCGTCAAAAGTATGCTCAATAATGTACAAAAGGTTCGAATAAAATTGCTCAATCCATATTTGAGAAAAAAAATCGCAAAAAAAAGTGTTTTTTTTACGCTGAAACCCTTACCCCTTCCTTAAAAATCTTTATTTTTACAAATAAAAAATATGAAAATAATGTTAAAAGTTACCACAATACGTATATAAATTTTTACGTTAATAAATAAAAATGTCTTTTCAGGAAAAATTCTTGAAAAATCGCCTTTTTTCGGTCTCCTGACTGCGTATAACTCCTTAAGGTCTTTTTTGGAGGGCGTTTTTTTGTAGGAAAATAAAAATGAATCGTTTTGGATATTTAGGATGTTTTTATTTACATATTAAAGATACGAAAAAAAATTAGTTTGAAAAAATTTAATAGTTTATTATTATTATTATTATTGATCGAAGTTGGCAGCCCGGGTCCTAAATTTGTTTCTACCGAACCGATTGCTTTCAAATTTTAACAGGCTACTCTACACACTTATAGTTCTCGTCGGAACCATCGAGACATTTTTTCACCCCTAACTTTTTATTTTACAACCCCTTCTTTGCTAAAGTCCTTTTATTTTAGCAAAGAAGGGGTTGTAAAATGGAAAGTTAGGGGTGAACAAATTTCTCGGTAGTTTCGACGAGAATTGTGAGTGTGTAGAGTAGCCTGTTAAAATTTGGAAGCAATCGGTTCGGTAGAAAAAAAGTTAGGACCCGGGCTGCCAACTTCGATCAATAACAATAATAGTAATAAACTATTAAATTTTTTCAAAATTTTTTTTTTTTATATCTTTAATATGTAAATAAAAACATCCTAAATATCCAAAACGATTCATTTTTATTTTCCTACAAAAAAACGCCCTCCAAAAAAGACATGAAAATCGGCTTAAGTTACCAGACTACTGCCTTAAGGGAGTTGTTTGCACGTCCGAATAATTAAGACCCGTCAGTCCATGGGCAATGAATATAATTTGACGCTTCTGAAGAATTAAGAATTCGTGTTGTTGATGGGAATTTTTTTTTTTAAATCGTTATCACCGTTTGCCCATTCGGCGAGAATGCAAAGTGGTTGGCGGGATCAGGCCCGCCTGTTCGATGGGAAAAAAATGTGCGAGCAGTGGACAACGGCGACCAACCATCGATGTATTCACATCGCGAACTCTTCGGCCCACGTTTACGTGGGTCGAAGTAGTCGCGGCAAATGGCCTTAACGCTTTCCAAACACTTCTGGGAATAAAACGGACGAGCGGCATTTTGTATCGGCCCTTTGTAAGACGAATTCCGACAACTCCGGATGAAGATATGTGCCGCTGTTACGATCAAGCTCACTGTGCGTCGCGTTCGAGGAACTCGATCCCTGCGAAAACCGTGAATGTCTTGCCAATATAATTTAACCGATCTCGATACACGATTTTTCTTTTTTATATCGACTCAACGACAGTCAACGAGACGATTTATTAGTGTTAACGTCGATGCGAGTGAAATTTGATTTCTGAATTTTGCGGGAAATCAATGATAATGAGAAATTTTGTTTAAACTTATTGGCACTGCGGCGCAAAAGAGAAAAATAACTCGTAGAAAAATTCATTGCTGCCGATCGATGATTTGAAAGGGTTCGTGAATTCGTCTCATTCAAGTAACCGTTACTCCGGAGCATTCGTCACATTTATTGGATTTTTAACTTAATTCCCGTTGTTTTTCAATTTTTTAAATAACAAATTATTTATAGTTTGCGGTACATTCTATTTCATTCGAAGTATTGTCCTTCAGAAGCTACGACCTTTTACCATCTTTCACACAACGAAGCAGCACTTTTTCTTAAGGGCGGGGTAAGGGTTTTCACTTTCGAAAAATCGAATTTTTTTTTGTCTTATCTTATTGTTTAACATTTCAAGAATATGTCCTTAAAATTTTTAACCGATCTAAGCAATATTCTTGAAGTTATTGTCTTATTACTGGTCATCGCTATGTCCATTCGCGGACAGGAATCGCATTGACAGGGCCGAGATTCAAGCTGGGCAGCAGAGCAAAGAAGCCAGAATAAAACGAAGACTTGAGAGAAAAGAGGCTGAAGACATCGACAATGCCGCAGGAAGTCTGCTGTATGGAGCTGGAATCGATGATTCTGTGTAAGTTGGAAAAAACATTATTTTTCTTCACCTCTTTACTTCATAAACTTTAGACGCGTTTTTCTCAAAACTACTTTATCAAAGTCCGTGTTCACTGCCATTCAAAAACTACTTGACCGACTCATTTCAAACTTCGTACACATTTTCTACATATAAAATACCTCCCCCCAACGTTTAGTTAAATTTTTTTTTTTTACATTAAGGGTGTTTTCCACCCACAAATTGGCGGAATTTTTCGTGGAAAATAACAGTTCACACTTTAGATGGCCGCCAAAAATTTTTTAAAGAAAAAAAAAATATCAGAGAACGTTGGGGGGAAGATTTGATTATAATTTGACTAAATTTTCATGGTTTTTCATTTTCAGATAATTTCCGGCCGAGTTGTAGTGAACACCGCAAATTGTTTTTTTTCCAAGACGTTCCGGGGGTAGCTCTGTTACGGGCTTATGCTTCAATATTTCTGCATGAAAAAATTACACAACATTGTCAAAAGTATGCTCAATAATGTACAAAAGGTTCGAATAAAATTGTTCAATCCATATTTGAGAAAAAAAATCGCAAAAAAAGTGTTTTTTTTTACGCTGAAACCCTTACCCCTCCCTTAAATTAAAGCAAAAAAGCGAAGCTTCCCCCTTATGCCGTTTCGTTGGTTAAAAACCTGACAATTTTGATATTTTGAAAAAGTAATGTGTACAAGTGTATTTATACTCGAATAATTAATCATTAATAATTGATAATTAGTAATTAGTAAGAAGAAAGGCGATTGTCTGATCATAACAGCAACGTATCTACTGCTCAGTCTTCGAACTCTGGCATTCGGGCTGGTAGATATGAGAACACGTTTACCGCGCCATCTAGCAACATTGTGGGTCAACATTCAGGGGATTTTTCAGTCTAGTTACTTTTTTGGGGTTTTAATAATTAATACTAATTAATATTAATATTAACAATTAATACGAAGAAAGGCGGTTGTCTGATTATAATGGTAACGTATCTACTGCTCAGTCTTCGAACTCTGGCATTCGGGCTGGTAGATATGAGAACACGTTTACCGCGCCATCTAGCAGCATTGTGGGTCAACAGTCAGGGGATTTTTCAGTCTAGTTACTTTTTTGGGGTTTTAATAATTAATACTAATTATTATTAATATTAATAATTAATACGAAGAAATGCGGTTGTCTGATTATAATGGTAACGTATCTACTGCTCAGTCTTCGAACTCTGGCATTCGGGCTGGTAGATATGAGAATACGTTTACCGCGCCATCTAGCAGCATTGTGGGCCAACAGTCAGGGGATTTTTCAGTCTAGTTACTTTTTTGGGGTTTTAATAATTAATACTAATTAATATTAATATTAATAATTAATACTAATTAATATTAATATTAATAATTAATACTAATTAATATTAGTATTAATAATTAATACTAATTAATATTAATATTAATAATTAATACTAATTAATATTAATATTAATAATTAATACTAATTAATATTAATATTAATAATTAATACGAAGAAAGGCGGTTGTCTGATTATAATAGTAACGTATCTACTGCTCAGTCTTCGAACTCTGGCATTCGGGCTGGTAGATATGAGAACACGTTTACCGCGCCATCTAGCCGCATTGTGGGTCAACAGTCAGGGGATTTTTCAGTCTAGTTACTTTTTTGGGGTTTTAATAATTAATACTAATTAATATTAATATTAATAATTAATACTAATTAATATTAATAATAATAGTTAATACTAATTAATATTAATATTAATAATTAATACGATGAAAGGCGGTTGTCTGATTATAATAACAACGTATCAACTGCTCAGTCCTCGAACTCTGGGATTCGGGCTGGTAGATATGAGAACACTTTTACCACGCCATCTAGCAGCATTGCGAGTCAATAGTCCGGGGATTTTTCAGTCTAGTTACTTTTTTGGGGAAGATAAATTTGGGGAACATGCTACTTAACCATTGAAGCCCGTCGGGAATTATTTAGGGCCTGGAAGTTTGTACATGATCGGTTTGCAAAGAAGTCCCTAAAAAAAGTTGAACGTCGTTCAATTGTTTCCGAGTGCTTTCAATCTTGTCGCGACGAATCCTATACGGACTTCCGGGTCTTAAGAATTACCGTTAAGCAACCGGACCTCTCTCGGAAAAAATGTCAAACTACGGTTTAACATGACGTATCGTTACCTGGTTCGAAGTTTCTCTTCATCCGTCTCCACTGTCTGACGTAGACCAGAGCCGAGCATCCGGCGACGAGGAAAAAGACTACACAAGCGCAAACGGCGAGAACCAATGCACCGGTCTGCCAGTCCCAGGGAATTCCACCCACGCCGCTCGTTCTTCTCTCTCGCGAATCATCGATAGAATCCTGCCGGTATGAGAACACGTTTACCGCGCCATCTAGCAGCATCGCGGGTCAATAGGATCAAGGGATTTTTCAGTCTAGTTACTTTTGTTGGGGGACGATGAATTCGGGGAACATGCTACCCTACCACTTTCGGGACCTAACCATAAATTCGAGAAATCAATGAGTATCTATTTCTCGTTCATAATAATAAAATATCTATAAGTTTCGAGTAATGATAACCTGAAAATCATCGCCAAGTGAAAATCCCACTTCGTCTTCAAGATCCCGAGGGACTTTGAGGCCCGTATCAACGGGTTCCTTTCCACGGACTTCCGGTGCTCTTCGGCGTTGCTCCACGGGTTCGGGGAATCCCCAGAGTATATTCGGAGTGACAGACTCCCGTTGACCGTTATCGGATTTCCTCCGGGTCGAAAGAAAGGACCAATCCAGTTCGAGGGCCGAGAGAGGACCGCATATCGCGTCCTTGTGTATGGCGCAAGGACTGAGAGTGAATTCGGGGGCGCATTTCGTGCAAGGACTGCAGGAGGCCTCCTCGGTCGACCAAAACTCCTCGCCGGGCCTGCACACCGGGAAAATCTCCGTCGAACAGATTGACCGCGAGACAGCAGCGAGCAACACCAGCCGCACCAACAACAGGCCCAAATTGTTCGAATCACGCGGCATCACCTGTTTTTACAAAAAATCACAAAACTTACATTCGAAATTTTCTGCCGAAAATAAACAACGGAACGTTTCTTTGAAATTTTATTATTATGAGAAAATGTTGACCGTTTGATTGAAAACAATTTTTTGCAATAACACTCCGAAACATTACTTAATGGGGGCATTTAGGGCAGGGTAAGCGTTTTTACTTTTGAAAAATCTAATTTTTTTTTGTCTTATCTTATTGTTTAACATTTCAAGAGTATGTCCTTAATATTTTAAACCGATCTAAGCAATATTCTTGAAGTTATTGTCTTATTAATCTCCTGGCCTTTAACGCTATACCTCTAACAGCTGCGGGCGGTCGGGCTAGCAGTGCAGCTGTCGAACAGGTATACAGTTTATTCATTGTTATTGTGTATATAGTATATAGTGTATACTATACACTACAATATTTTAAAAGAAGAAACGAGCGAAGAAAGGAGCTGGAATCGATGATTCTGTGTAAGTTGGAAAAAAAAAATTTTTTCTTCACTTTTTTACTTCATAAACTTTAGACGCGTTTTTTCTCAAAACTACTTTTTCAAAGTCCGTGTTCACTGCCATTTAAAAACTACCTGACCGATTCATTTCAAACTTTATACACATTTTCTACATATAAAATACCTCCCCCCAGAGTTTAGTTAAATTTTTTTTTTTACATTAAGGGTGTCTCCCACCCACAAAATGGCAGAATTTTTCGTGGAAAATAACAGTTCACACTTTCGATGGCCGCCAAAAATGTTTAAATGAAAAAAAAAATTATTAGAGAACGTTGGGGGGAAGATTTGATTATAATTTGACTAAATTTTCATGGTTTTTCATTTTCAGATAATTTCCGGCCGAGTTATAGTGAACACCGCAAATTGTTTTTTTTTCCAAGACGTTCTGGGGGAAGCTCTGTTACGGGCTTATGCTTCAATATTTCTGCATGAAAAAATTACACAACATTGTCAAAAGTATGCTCAATAATGTACGAAAGGTTCGAATAAGATTGCTCAATTCATATTTGAGAAAAAAAATCGCAAAAAAAGTTTTTCTTTTACGCTGAAACCCTTACCCCTCCCTTAAGGTAAAATGAAATTCTGGCTGAGCCACGACGAGCCAATTTTGAATATCAGTAGACGCGAAATATTTTTTTTCATTGTCCTACGTCTGGTATGATGTTGAAGTTTACGTCGTTGGAATGCAACGAAAATAGATTTTATACATTATTAATTCCCCTTAAGGGGTTATACGCCGTTGGAAATTTAAAAAAACGATTTTTTTTTGCATTTCCGGTATGGACATATATTTGAGTATATTCTCTGAAAATTTCAAATCGATCCGGCAAATATTCTTGGAGATACATGCATATTTGTAAGGACGCTCGGAGCGTTAAAAAGTAGTCGGCCTAAACTTTGAACGCGTTTTTCTCAAAACGGTGTTTCCAAAGTCGGTGAGCACGATTTCTCAACAACGGCTCAACCGATCGGTCTGCAATTTTAACACAACCTTCTCAGATATATTCTTCAGGTATTGCTCGAAGGAATAAGATTTCCGATAATTATTTCTATTTTTATAAAACAATTCAACGAAAAAATTTTGGTCGCATATTGGAATTATTTCTTTTTGGAGCCGCCATTTGGTCAAAAATAAATTTTCGACTATTCCTTCGATCAATACCTAGATTTATCTATCCACTAATAGAATCTTTATGGTTTTTTTAATTTTTATTAATCCAAACCGGAGATATCGTGCTCACCGCCAGACACCTTTTTTTGGAGGACCTCCAGGAGATCGTCTACAGGAGCAGTGTAAATGAATATTTTTGAAAATTAAATATGCCGATATAAAGTTAAAAGCTACCGCTACATTTATCAATACTTCTTGTATTTGTCAAATAAAATGACTTTTCAGAAAAAAATCGTAAAAAAACGACCTTTTTTGGCCTTGCAACTGCGTATAACCCGTTAAGATTGGATAATCGATGACAAAAATCGTTAAAACCATTTATTGGGGTCTCTCCTTCAAGGACCTGAGCCCAAATGGGAACGAGAAGCAAGAGGAATGTTGAAAATGAAAATTTAAAAACCAATTTGCGTTGCGTTCCAACGATGCGAACTTCAACATCATCTGGTAATTCGCCGATCTCAAACTGTTCCTTTGCCCGAGATATGGAACGCCTCTTAAAAGATCCTGCACGACCAAATGGGGCGTCGAAATTTTTATTGACCCTCTTCGAAATAGTGCTCGCAATGGATTTCTATAAATGTATCACGTGCACAGATCGTAAAATGAATTTGAATGTTAATGAAAGTTACAGCATCCTTTAATTACTCGGTATATCGTTGCTCCTTAATGAGCGCAGGGTCACATTTGATTCTGTCCACTCTTTATTATCGACTATTATCAGATCGTACTAAAAGTGGCGGGCAATATTTTACCGGGATTAGTGTGATATTTGTAATTATACTTTATAGATCGTCGATAATATTGAAGGATAAATGGTCTATCGACATACACGAACCGGACTCGTTGTGAATTCAATTTTTTCGCAACACGCGTGGAAACTAATTTCCACCCCGAACTATCATATCGCTCTGGTCTCAATGAATGGTTAAATAAATTAGAAAAAAAATGGAAGAATGGATCTTGAAACTTGGCAAATGTAATATAGATACTATCTGCGAGGAAGTAAAAAAAAAATTCATGCGATTATAGGAATTTTAATTCAATCACTTTTGGCTATTGGTATTTTTGCTGAAAGTTCTGCAAAAAAAACAAGAACACTAACAAGAACAAGAACACACAAGAATATTAACTAATAAATTAATGATGAAACTTAGTACTTATTATGGCTTAGCTATTATGAGAAATGAAGACTCTGTTGAAAATATGAGAAAAGCTGTATGGGCAACGTATTATCATTTGATATCAACTGATGAAGAGCCCCAGCATTCTTATTGCTCAGTGGGTCTCGATTCCCGGTGCGAGTACCAAAGATTAAAATCTAAAGGTCATGAAGATACGTTTGTTCATCCACGTGCTTTCGATAAAGACACTGCAAATCTTCTGAAACCAATATACGAAGATTTGTCATCAGATGATCTTTTGGAAAGATGTTTAGGAAGAAACACGCAGAATAACAACGAGGCTTTCAACGATTGTGTATGGAATTTTGCACCAAAGCATATTTTTGTAGGCCAAACAACGTTAGAAATTGCTGCATTCACTGCAGCATGTATATTAGGGTGGTTCTTCATTTGGTGATGTTGGAAATTCTTTGGTATTGTTCCTCAAAAGTAATCAACATATCTAGAAAAAAAATTGGGCGCAAGCGGAACTTTGTCCAATAATTCTAACCCACCCCACCGAGCTGTCGAATTTTTATATGAAAAAATGCATGCATTCAGAATTTTGTTAAGAAAATTGTTTATTATTTCAAAACTATTTATGATAAAAAAAATTTATATAATGTTTTTGTAGGAAATATAATGCTCTACAAAAAAGGTATCTTGTGAAATTCTCGTGAATCTAATATTTATCACGTAATATGCAAAAAAACTGTCATCATTTATTCCAAAAGTCGATCATTATGGTCAAAACAGGAGTTTGACGTCGAATAGCTGCAATTTATTTTTCGTATGTATATAAGATTATGAAGAAATACGTAGCGCACTCAACAATGAAATGTAAACAATATTCAAATTTTCAATTTTATCAATTTTATTGTGAATTATAATGAATGATGTCATATATTTTAAAAATCAACTTACAATAATGAATTACATCGGTTGGAGCAAAGTTGCTTTGTTAATATCAGGATATTTTTTTTTATATTCTTCAATTATTTGTACAATAAATTGTTTCTGATCTTCATCATAAGTGAGACGATCATTGTACTCTGTAATAAGTTTCACTCCTCTTTCTGCAACATCGTTAACCACTTTATTTCCTTTAACTATTTTTAAGCCTTGTAAATAATTTTCATTAGAAGTTCACTCGCTCACATCGATATTAAAAAATGAGGAGTTGATTTCAAATCTTTCGAAAAAAGCCATCGATTTGGAACTGATAAAGAAATCAATGTCCTTATCGATCAAAGAAGACAAATTTATCATGAATGATAATAAAATTGATAAAATTGAAAATTTAAATATCGTTCACATACTGTTATTGAGTGCACTACGTATCTCTTCATATTTCTAATTGCATATGAAGAATACATTGCAGTTTTTCGACGTCAAACTCCTGTTTTGGCCATAATGATGGACTTTTGGAATAAATGATGACAGTTTTTTGCTAATAACGTGATAAATATTAGATTCACAAGAATTTTACAAGATACCTTTTTTGTAGAACATTAAATTTCCTGTAAAAACACAATATAACATTTTTTTATCATGAATAGTTTTAAAATAAAAAACAATTTTTTTAACAAAATTTTGAATGCATACATTTTTTAATATAAAAATTCGACAGCTCGGTGGGGTGGGTTAGAATTATTGGACAGAGTTCCGATTGCGCCGAATTTTTTTTCCGGATATGTTAATTACTTTTGAGGAACAATACCAAAGAATTTCCAACATCACCAAATTAAGAACCACCCTAATGTATATTTAACGAAGGGTTTTTCCCAATACTAAAAATATTGAAAGTCATGGACGTTACTCTCGGCCCGTACGCTTTCGCGTTTGGAAAATCCTACAATAAATCTCTGATCGCAAAAGTGGAAAATGCCACAGCGATGTCATCGAAAGAAGCCCGAAAGAGTCGCAGAGCGAACAAAGTTGCGGAAAATGATGCCTATGAAGAGGATGAAGGCATATTATACGCTCCAGGCATAGACGATTAACGTAAGTATAAGTTTACTTATGAAAATCTGTTGTTGAATTTTAAACGCGTTTTTCTCGAAACAGTGTTTTTCTGGTCAGCCCGGGTCCTAACTTTTTTTCTACCGAACCGATTGCTTTCAAATTTTAACAGGCTACTCTACACACTTATAGTTCTCGTAGGAACTACCAAGAAATTTTTTCACCCCTAACTTTTTATTTTACAACCCCTTCTTTGCTAAAATAGAAGGACTTTTTTTTCCAAAGTCCGCCATTTTGTTATTTATCCATGAAATTTAACTTCAGTTGTTCCGACCAGAATGACATGTCTATAGATTAAGAATTATCAAGAATTTTTTATTTCAGATAACATCAAGAGCCAAAATCACCGGGGCCACCCACGCGCTTTTTTCTCGAGGTGCCAACTTTGATCAATAATAATAATAATAATAATAAACTATTAACTTTTTTCAAAAAATTTTTTTTTTGTATCTTTAATATGTAAATAAAAACATCCTAAATATCCAAAACGATTCATTTTTATTTTCCTACAAAAAAACGCCCTCCAAAAAAGACATGAAAATCGGCTTAAGTTACAAGACTACTACCTCAAGCCGGTAACACAAAAAATTACCGACAGGAATTAGCTTTATGATGAGGCGAAATTGAGTAAATAATTTCATTCGCACCTATGATCGTTGTATTTTTTTAAAGTTTCATTAATGAATATAGAAGAAGAAACGGAAGTTCGCCCACCCACCGAGTTAGGAAATTAATTCGCGTAATACAGTGGTTTCTGTGCAGCGTAACGGTGCACCCGAGATACGTACAGGTAGTAGCAGGTACAGGTAACATATACAAGCATAGGCTGAGGTGGAACGAAATGTGGCGAGGGCTCGTACGGTCAATGATGACGTAGACGGATCGCGATTCAACCGCGGATGTTACGTTACAACGCGCACGAACCGGAAGTACTCGGGAACGCTCTAAGAGCACTTTCCTTTCGCACCTCATATACGTATATATTAGGGTGGTTCTTAATTTGGTGATGTTGGAAATTCTTTGGTATTGTTCCTTGGAAGTAATCAACATATCCAGAAAAAAAATTGGGCGCAAGCGGAACTTTGTCCAATAATTCTAACCCACCCCACCGAGCTGTCGAATTTTTATATGAAAAAATGCATGCATTCAAAATTTTGTTAAGAAAATTGTTTATTATTTCAAAACTATTCATGATAAAAAAATTTTATATTGTGTTTTTATAGGAAATTTAATGCTCTACAAAAAAGGTATCCTGTAAAATTCTTGTGAATCTAATATTTATCACGTTATTAGCAAAAAACTGTCATCATTTATTCCAAAAGTCCATCATTATGGCCAAAACAGGAGTTTGACGTCGAAAAACTGCAATGTATTCTTCATATGCAATTAGAAATATGAAGAGATACGTAGTGCACTCAATAACAGTATGTGAACGATATTTAAATTTTCAATTTTATCATCTTTATTATCATTCATGATAAATTTTTCTTCTTTGATCGATAAGGACATTGATTTCTTTATCAGTTCCAAATCGATGGCTTTTTTCGAAAGATTTGAAATCAACTCCTCATTTTTTGATATCGATGTGAGCGAGTGGATTTCTAATGAAAATTATTTACAAGGCTTAAAAATAGTTAAAGGAATTAAAGTGGTTAACGATGTTGCAGAAAGAGGAGTGAAACTTATTACAGAGTACAATGATCGTCTCACTTATGATGAAGATCAGAAACAATTCATTGTACAAATAATTGAAGAATATTAAAAAAAATATCCTGAT
Source organism: Oxytorus armatus (assembly GCA_958009045.1). Taxonomy (NCBI): domain Eukaryota; kingdom Metazoa; phylum Arthropoda; class Insecta; order Hymenoptera; family Ichneumonidae; genus Oxytorus; species Oxytorus armatus. The sequence goes on along the minus strand of OY253745.1, from coordinate 36,297,556 downwards.
ATTAACAAAGCAACTTTGCTCCAACCGATGTAATTCATTATTGTAAGTTGATTTTTAAAATATATGACATCATTCATTATAATTCACAATAAAATTGATAAAATTGAAAATTTGAATATTGTTTGCATTTCATTGTTGAGCGCGCTACGTATTTCTTCATAATCTTATATACATACGAAAAATAAATTGCAGCTATTCGACGTAAAACTCCTGTTTTGACCATAATGATCGACTTTTGGAATAAATGATGACAGTTTTTTGCTAATTACGTGATAAATATTAGATTCACGAGAATTTCACAAAATACCTTTTTTGTAGAGCATTATATTTCCTACAAAAACGTTATATAAAATTTTTTTATCATAAATAGTTTCGAAATAATAAACAATTTTCTTAACAAAATTCTGAATGCATGCATTTTTTCATATAAAAATTCGACAGCTCGGTGGGGTGGGTTAGAATTATTGGACAAAGTTCCGCTTGCGCCCAATTTTTTTTCTAGATATGTTAATTACTTTTGAGGAACAATACCAAAGAATTTCCAACATCACCAAATTAAGAACCACCCTAGTATATATACAGCGTGTCCCAAAGGTCGCACGTCAGAATCACACGGATGTTAAATTGCCTTCGGACCTATCAGAATAAAAAAATATGAACTCAGTAAAAGTCTCATGCTTTTCGAGAAAAATCATGATGTTGAAGTATGCATCGTTGGAACGCAACGCAAATAGGTATTAAAATGTTCATTTTGATTTCAAAATGATTTTTGTCATAATCCAATCTTAAAGGGTTAGGCCACTCCAGAGGCCGATAAAATAGGCTTTTTTGGGGATTTTTTTTCGGAAAAACTACAAAATAAATGGAGATTACAAAATAGGGTGTTTATCATACATATCAGTGACTGTATACAATAATTGTTTTGAAGCGATTCATTTCAAAATGGCGGGTGTGCAGCATTTTTTCGATGACGTCTCCGTTTTTGTTGGCCGGAAACATAACTCAGACAATTTTCGACCGCTTCACTTGAAATTTTGAGTATATCTTTAAAAACACATTTTCTATAGAAGTGCGTAGGATTTTTTCGATATATTGATTTTTGGCCAAATGGCGCACTTCTAAAGTGAAAAGTGGAAAAGTTGCTTGAAAAATCGTCAGAAAATTGCTAATAACAAATGAACTATGCAATATAAAAAAAAATCCTAAGCACTTCCATGGACAATATATATATTACGATGCAAGCTTCAGCGTCATTTAGGTACGAACTTCGTTCGCTTTAATGCCTGTTGTCCAAACCAAAAGTAATTCGTAACAATGGTAGCGGAATAACAAGTACTAAAGAGCGATTTTTCGGAAAATCAAAAAAAGACAATTTTTCACGAAAACCATGAGACTTTTACCGAGGTCATATTTGTTTATTCTGATAGGTCCGGAGCCAATTTAAGGCCGTAGTCTGGTCTAGAGCGAGATTTTTGACGTCATTTTTAATGTGCAATAACGTTTAAGGGAGAACACCACTGTGACCCCCTGTTTTTTTTCACATTTTTCAAGATTTAATTTTTGTGGGAAAAAAAAGAGATATTTGAAAAATTTTTTTGGGTTTTGTTCCTTGTTTATTAATGTATCAAATACATTTTTTTCACATTTTTTCACGCCGCATGGTGGCGCTGGGGAAGCTCTCGTGTCAGGTGCTGTCATTTCCGCGGCACGCAGCAGAACTCCCTTCAACGTCGATCTGAAAAAAAATACCGAGTGTTTTCGTTAATAATATGATATTTTGAAGAGAATTACATAGGGTTTTGGAAAAATATTGTTTTAAAAAAAATAGGCACGCCTTTGAAATTAACTTTATTTTCAAAGACGTGCCTATTTTTTTTAAAACAATATTTTTCCGAATCCCTATGTACTTCTCTTCAAAATATCATATTATTAAAGAAAACACTCGGTATTTTTTTTCAGATCGACGTTGAAGAGAGTACTGCTGCGTGCCGCGGAAATGACAGCACCTGACGCGAGAGCTTCCCCAGCGCCACCATGCGGCGTGAAAAATGTGAAAAAAATGTTTTTTGATACATTAATAAACAAGGAACAAAACCCAAAAAAATTTTTCGAATATCTCTTTTTTTTCCCACAAAAAAAATTCTTGAAAAATGTGAAAAAAAAACAGGGGGTCACAGTGGTGTTCTCCCTTAAACCGTTGAAGTTGTCTTAATGAAAATTTACACGTGCATTTATTGATCCTTAGAGAATACTTGTACATTTAAAAAAAAAATTATTTTAAATATTTTCATGTAGTTTTTTGCCTTGTTGCAACAATGGTGCGCCGAAATCGGCGCCCACTCTGGACGATGTTGTATGCATCTGAAAAAAAAAAAATATATATATTCTCAATCTGTATGAGTATTCTGAGCACTGGTAGCAGAATTGGTACTTAAAAAAAAATTTTATTGAGTCGAACAATAATTTTGCCGACATTTTATAACTCGTTGAATAATGAATTATCATTAATGAAAGTTCAACAGGCCGCCATTTTGTCAAAAAATTTTTTTAAGTATCAATTCTGCTACCAGTGCTCAGAATACTCATACAGATTGAGAATATATATATATTTTTTTTTTTTCAGATGCATACAAGATCGTCGAGAGTGGGCGCCGATTTCGGCGCACCATTGTTGCAACAAGGCAAAAAACTACATGAAAATATTTAAAATAATTTTTTTAAAAAACGTACAAGTATTCTCTAAGGATCAATAAATGCACGTGTAAATTTTCATCAAGGAAACTTCAACGGTTTAAACGTTATTGCACATCAGAAATGACGTCAAAAATCTCGCTCTAGACCAGACTACGACTTTAACACCCTGCGTCACTCTGACGTGCTAGTTTTGCGACATCCGGTATCAAGAGACGCGGCAGCGTCTTGACGCCAAGTATAAAAAAGAAGTTTTTATGTATATACTGAAACGTTTCGAACATTTCGTTCCAAACGTATCGGAGCACGTTTTTTTAAAAAATTATTGCGAATCGAACCTCAACGCTCTTCGCTCGGTATTCGATGAAAAATTATACCGAAATTTTACCAGACGCCCACCCGATCAGCTTCTCAAAATAAATCGTCGAAATAACAAATACCCTCCTGTATTTATCTAAAGTGCTTCCGGTCCGGTTATATTTGTTTCGGCGAACTTACCCCGCGGAATGTGCTCAATCTGCGTTTCTACAAAATATTCATTCGGATTATTTGTTAAAGTGCAATCGGTCGATTCGCCGCGAATTTCGAACGCGCAGATTTTATTTTTTTTTTTATTCCTTTATTTCTTTATTGATTTTTTTTTTTTTTTTCGAGATTCCATTAAATAATGAACGGTTACTTTGTTTCCGACGTCATTTTTCTGATCGTCCATCATTTAGATTTAATAACAAACACTTTTGCTTTACGTTCGTTAATTTACCGTGATATTACGAGAAGTTTTACTTGGTTTCCATTTCTTTGCTTTTCAAGCTCTATTCTCGTCGGATTATTGCTTTTTAAATGCATTACAATTTTTCATAAACAGTGTGGAGTGTCGTTAAAGAGTTATACGCAGTCGGGAGACCGAAAAAAGTCGATTTTTCAAGAATTTTTCCTGGCAAGACATTTTTATTTATTAACGTAAAAAATTATATACGTATCGTGGTAACTTTTGACTTCCTTTTCATATTTTTTATTTGTAAAAGTAATGATTTTTAAAGCTGCTATAGCCGATCTCCGGGAGCTCCTCTAAAAAAAGGTGTCTGGCGGTGAGCACGATATCTCCGGTTTGGTTTATCCAAAATAAAAAGAACGAAAAAGATACTATTAGTGGATAGATAAATCTAGGTATTGATCGACGGAATAGAAATCCAAAAAGAATAAATTCCAATTTTCGACCAAAATTTTTCGTTGAATTGCTTTAAAAAAATAGAAATAATTATCGGAAATGTTATTCCTTCGATCAATACCCGAAGAATATATCTGAGAAGTTTGTATTCAAATTTGCAGACCGATCGGTTCAGCCGTTTTTGAGAAATCGTGCTAATCGACTTTGAAAACACCGTTTTGAGAAAAACGCGTCGAAAGTTTAGGTCGCCTACTTTGTAACGCTCCGAGCGTCCTTACAAATATGCATGTATCTCCAAGAATATTTGCCTGATCGATTTTAAATTTTCAGAGAATATACTATATCCATCCACTAATAGAATCTTTTTGGTTTTTTTATTCTGGATAATCCAAACCGGAGATATCGTGCTCACCGCCACCCACGTAGAAAAGTTGTAACGGCCGAGCGTTGGGCCAATACTGGTTGCCGAACTTTGGCCCGGACTTTGGCTCTGACTTTGGACCAGACTTTGGCCCAGACTTTGGCCCGGACTTTGGCGCAGATCTGGCAAACTTCTGGCTCACTACTGGCACCAACGGTCGTACCAATACTGGTTATTTGATTGGGCCGGATCTTGGCAGACGATTTTGCCGACGGTGCAAATTACATATCAGCGAGAAATGGCAAATTAAATAGATATCGAATCGACGTCTTTTAGACACTTTTGACGTCTAGTGGACGCCGATCCAATGTCTATTTAAATTCTATTTCTCTCTGGGAGTAATTTATATTTCTTTTTACCACGTTACCAGATGTTTCCCAAGCAGCACACGTACGTCCAAAGGATGTACTTTGGACTTAAGGACGTTCTTCGGATGTTTTTAGGACGTCCTTTGGATGTCTGTGTTGTCTGGGTTGTTTATGCATAAATGTTTGATAATTAAATGCACTTGACATATACTAAATACTCGGAGTAGTTCTATTAATAAGAGACTAAGTACATATACAGGTCTAAAGTACGTACTTAAATGTTTATAGAACAGTGTTTATAAAATATAGGCTATATGAAGCAAATATTACACTAAAAAATATTGTATTAATTGTGCAATTTCAAGTTCGGGGCAAATTATAATTCAACAATTTGGTTGTTTGCAAAATAATGGTCTTTTGATCGGAATAACCTAATCTACAATTACATTAGAGAACGCAACTGTTAAAGTGAAATACTCTCAGTATTGGCATTTTCTATAGCCCAGTACTAAGCCTGTATCGAAGCCAGAGCTTGGCCGTATTTTATAGCCTATTTTGGCCCAGATCTGGTTATTATACCGGCCCGTAGTGCGGCCAGATTGACAACCAGTACTGGCACAAGACGATATTTTATACTGACCCAAAGCTCGGCCAGATTTTCAGCCAGTACTGAAACAATACTGGCTCCCAAAGTTTGGCCGCTAATACTGGCCCAAAGCATGGCCAGTAGAATTCAACCAGTACTGGCATAAGACTGTATTTTATACTGGCCCGTAGTATGGCCCGTAGTACGGCCCGTAGTATGGCCCGCAGTATGGCCCATAGTATGGCCCATAGTATGGCCAGATAGTACATATACAGGTCTAAAATACGTACTTAAATGTTTATAGAACAGTATTTATAAAATATAGGCTATATGAAGCAAATATTATACTAAAAAATATTGTATTAATCGTGCAATTTTAAGTTCGGGGCAAATTATAATTCAACAATTTGGTTGTTTGCAAAATAATGGTCTTTTGATCGGAATAACCTAATCTACAATTACATTAGAGAACGCAACTGTTAAAGTGAAATACTCTCAGTATTGGCATTTTCTATAGCCCAGTACTAAACCTGTATCGAAGCCAGAGCTTGGCCGTATTTTATAGCCTATTTTGGCCCAGATCTGGTTGTTATACCGGCCCGTAGTGCGGCCAGATTGACAACCAGTACTGGCACAAGACGATATTTTATACTGACCCAAAGCTTGGCCAGATTGTCAGCCAGTACTGAAACAATAATGGCTGCCAAAGTTTGGCCGCCAATATTGGCCCAAAGCTTGGCCAGTAGAATTATACTGGCAATTTCTACGTGGGCAGACACCTTTTTTTAGAGGAGCTCCCGGGGATCGGCTATAGCAGCTTTAAAAATGATTACTTTTACAAATAAAAAATATGAAAATAAAGTTAAAAGTTACCACAATACGTGTTTAAATTTTTACCTTAATAAATTAAAATGTCTTTTTAGGAAAAATTCTTGAAAAATCGCCTTTTTTCGGACTCCTTAAAGGGGGGGGAGGGTTTTTAAGTGATTTTTTTTGCATTTTTTAAAATTTTTTTCTGAATGAACAATATGTCGAGACTGTTGTGTATAAATTTTAAGTCAATCGGAGTAAAACTAACGGAGTTATAGCGTTTCAAACGACCGGCCGTGATACCTGTATATCACGTATAAAAAACTTTAAATCGATTTTCCCGAAAACGTCATTTTTGAAGTTTGTGAACATTAGAACTCAAAATCTACTGAACCGATCCTTTTGAAAGTTTAAACATTACTTCTTCACATAAATCAACAGGTAATCAGGAGGAGTTTTTTTTTTTTTTAATTTTTTCAATTTTTTAATAACAAATTAAGCGCGATTTTTTGAGCTAAAATTGCGTTTTTCACTTCCAAGTGCTGCAAAAAATAGAAAAAAAAAAGAAAAAAAAACTCTTCCTGATTACCTCGAGAAGTACATCACCTCTAAAATGCATATCAATTTTTTTGTTTCGGATGATCCGGTAACGAGTTATAATGTTCACCGCAAAACCACTTTTTTTTAAGGCGCCTCTGAAGATTCAACGTCACCGGCTTATTTATCAATATTTTTCATTGAAAATTTTTTCTAAAATACTTCAATAGTTGTACAATAATATGTAATTCTATTTAATAAAATTATATTACTCATGTCGCCGCAAAAAAATCATAAAAATATGCTTTTCTTTCGCCTTTAAAACCCGGCCGTTAACGATTTATGTCATCGATAATCCAATCTTAAGAGGGATTAATGATTAAAAAAAATTTATTTTCGTTGCCCTCCAACGATGCAAACCTCAACATCGTCTCACTAAAAGCGTCGTGACATAAAATGTCCGCAACAAAAACGCGTATATACGCAAAGAAAGAAAATTAATACAAATTCTCTCTCTCGCTCTTTTAATGATGTTAAACTTTGCGTCGTCGGAATGGAACACAAATAGGCTTTAAAATTTTCATTTTCAGTATTGCTCTAGCTTCTCGTGCCCATTGAAACCCACGGTCCTTGACGGAGACCCCAATAAAAGGTTTCAACGATTTTTGTCATCGATAATCCAATCTTAGGAGGGATTAATGATGTAAAAAATGTATTTTCGTTGCGCTCCAACGATGCAAAACTCAACGTCATCTCTTTTATTCTCCGCTTCATTAAATGACTCATTCTATAATGACCCATCTAAATACCCGACCGGGTTGTACTCCGCGATGACTGGGTAACAATTGTTGCGTCTCGTAAACTCGACAATTGGGGGCGTTGCACATTGGTGACATATAAGCCCTTATATCTTGCATGTTTTTATTTACGACCACACCACGTCCCTCATCTTCGTACCACAAAAGTACTTAAGCGCAATTTAAGTGTACTTTTTTTTCTCCGAACAGGACGAGGAAAATGATTCGTCACACTTTTACAGATCGTATTAACGTCAGGGCGAAACGACCCAATGAACAACGATAATATAAGGATGGGGCATCGAAATAGGGAAACATTAAAAAAATCGAACGGTCGGAATAGCGCCGATCCAAAGAATCGCACGGTCGAATTAGCGAAGGACCAAAAAATCGAATACCAATTGTCGCATTCGAACGATTTTGAATTTTCGTTATTTCGACCATTCGATTTTTTTTTAACTTTCCTATTTCAATCGCACGATTTTTTTCGATTTACGTTATTTTGAACGTTCAATTTTTTGAGCTTTCCCATTTTGACCGTGCGATTTTTTGGATTTTCGTTATTTCGACCGTTCAATTTTTTGAGCTTTCCTATTTTGACTGTTCAATTTTTTGGGCTTTCCTATATCGACCGTACGATCTTTTGGATTTTCGTTATTTTGTCCGTTCAATTTTTTGGGCTTTCCAATGTCGACCGTACGATTTTTTTGATTTACTTTATTTTGTCCGATCAATTTTTTGGGCTTTCCTATTTTTAACGTACAATTTTTTGGGATTTCCGTTATTTTGTCCGTTAAATTTTTTGCGCTTTCCTATTTCGACCGTACGATTTTTTGGGCTTTCCTATTTTGACTGTTCAATTTTTTGGGCTTTCATATTTCGACCGTACGATTTTTTGGATTTCCGTTATTTCGTCCGTTCAATTTTTTGGTCTTTCCAATGTCGACCGTACGATTTTTTTTGATTTACTTTATTTTGTCCGAACAATTTTTTGGGCTTTCCTATTTTGACCGTACAATTTTTTGGATTTCCGTTATTTTGTCCGTTAAATTTTTTGCGCTTTCCTATTTCGACCGTACGATTTTTTCGATTTTCGTTATTTCGACCGTTCAATTATTTGGGCTTTCATATTTTGACCGTACAATTTTTTGGATTTCCGTTATTATGTCCATTAAATTTTTTGCGCTTTCCTATTTTGACCGTACGATTTTTTGGATTTTCGTTATTTCGACCATTCGACATTTTGGTCTTTCCAATTTCGACCGAACAATTTTTCGGATTTTCATTATTTTGTCCGTTAAATTTTTTGCGCTTTCCTATTTCGACCGTACGATTTTTTGGATTTTCATTATTTTGACCGTTCAATTTTTTTGCGCTTTTCTATTTCGACCGTACGATTTTTTGGATTTTCGTTATTTCGTCCGTTCAATTTTTTGGTCTTTCCAATTTCGACCGTACAATTTTTTCGGATTTTCGTTATTTTGTCCGTAAAATTTTTTGCGCTTTCCTATTTCGACCGTACGATTTTTTGGATTTTCATTATTTTGACCGTTCAATTTTTTTGCGCTTTTCTATTTCGACCGTACGATTTTTTGGATTCACGTTATTTCGACCGTTCAATTTTTTGGACTTTCATATTTCGAACGTACGATTTTTTGGATTTCCGTTATTTTGTCCGTTAAATTTTTTGCGCTTTCCTATTTTGACCGTACGATTTTTTGGATTTTCGTTATTTCGACCATTCGACATTTTGGTCTTTCCAATTTCGACCGTACAATTTTTCGGATTTCCGTTATTTTGTCCGTAAAATTTTTTGCGCTTTCCTATTTCGACCGTACGATTTTTTGGATTTTCATTATTTTGACCGTTCAATTTTTTTGCGCTTTTCTATTTCGACCGTACGATTTTTTGGATTTTCGTTATTTCGACCGTTCAATTTTTTGGGCTTTCATATTTTGACCGTACAATTTTTTGGATTTCCGTTATTTTGTCCATTAAATTTTTTTCGCTTTCCTATTTCGTCCGTACGATTTTTTCGATTTTCATTATTTTGAACGTTCAATTTTTTTGCGCTTTTCTATTTCGACCGTACGATTTTTTGGATTTTCATTATTTCAGCCGTTCGAGTTTTTGATGCTTCGCTATTTCGATCCCCATCTGTAATATAGAATCGATATGATGACAATGTAACCCAATATAACGAATATTTTTCGATCGCTACATTTCTTCTGAACGGCATGAGCCTTTTATGGCATCCGGCCAATAATATGGGTGTCCGAAAGCTCCTGCTATGTGAGGACGCAAATCCAGAAATGGCGAACCCCTTTATGGCTGTAGGTGCGTGACATGCGGTCGTTAACTAGCGCGTCTCGTTCTGCTGCATTACCAGCGGTAAATAAATGTATCTCATCTCTACATCGCGTGTTATGCTGTTACAATGTAACAATATATGAGAATAAATGCATCATGCAATATTTTTCTACATTTTCCGTTTTCCTACGATACAAATGACGATGAGCAGCGAAGTTGTTATAAGATTGGAATTTCGACGAATATGGTGCCCGTTTGCCACTGGCGGAGACGATTAGTCGAGTGGCGCCGGTTTAACACACGTGAGAGAATCGAGAATTTAGAAATGTGCGTAAATATAATTGGCGTCTTAGAGAGAGAAAGAGATGGGAAGGAGGATGGTGAGCAACGTCTCGGCAAACCGAAGCGAATATCACGCTCCTGTAGGGCAATTCTCGAACATCCTGGTTAGTCTAACGACATCGTTGCTCTAGCGGCGGCCAATTGTACTAAGGATTTATGGAGACGAGACTAACGCCCGATTCCGCCAACGTTAATCAAAGTTTAAACTCAGTTGAGCTTATCTCCAAACTAGAAGAACAAAAAATTGAACCGCGTTTAAACCACGACGATGGAATCGTGCGTAAAGGAGTCCGATTTCTAGTGGGGACGTACGAATAAATCGTTCGGAGAAATTCGTCTCGTAATGGTTTTCAGATTTCGCCAAGAGCGTCACTGCCGTCGCAAAGTTCCCGAGTGAAGTCAGCCACCTACAGTTAATATACACCCCGCGATTTCACCCCCGTTAAATTTGGATTGTATATCTGTTTCATACGCATTATGAGCACATAACTAAGTGCATCCCATTAACTATAAATATCGGCCAGAAATAATGTGGAAAAATGAAAGGATCAATCACTAACAAAATAAACCGACGCCACCGCCGCTCCTTAGGATCATAGCGTGAAGTTATATGGCCTAGAGCATTCCCGAGTAAACGGCCTATCTAATGCAAAAAGAATTTTTCAATTCGGATTAGTATTTTCTGAGATTAGCGCGTTCGAACAAACATACAAACCTCTACAGCTTTATTATAGTAGTAAGATAGTAATATTGAGGTCTTAGTAGGAAGTTATATAGCCTAAAGCCTTCCCGAATAAACGGGCTATCTAATGCAAAAAGAATTTTTCAAATCGCATTAGTATTTTCTGAGATTAGCGCGTTCGAACAATCATACAAACCTCTTCGGCTTTATTATAGTAGTAAGATAGTAATATTGAGGTTTTAGTAGGAAGTTATATGGCCTAGAGCATTCCCGAGTAAACGGCCTATCTAATGCAAAAAGAATTTTTCAAATCGGATTAGTATTTTCTGAGATTAGTGCGTTCGAACAAACATACAAACCTCTTCAGCTTTATTATAGTAGTAAGATAGTAATATTGGGGTCATAGTAGGAAGTTATATAGTCTAGAGCATTCCCGAATAAACGGCCTATCTAATGCAAAAAGAATTTTTCAAATCGGATTAGTATTCCCTGAGATTAGCGCGTTCGAACAAACATACAAACCTCTTCAGCTTTATTATAGTAGTAAGATGGTAATATTGAGGTCTTAGTAGGAAGTTATATGGCCTAAAGCCTTCCCGAATAAACGGGCTATCTAATGCAAAAAGAATTTTTCAAATCGCATTAGTATTTTCTGAGATTAGCGCGTTCGAACAAACATACAAACCTCTTCAGCTTTATTATAGTAGTAAGATAGTAATATTGAGGTTTTAGTAGGAAGTTATATGGCCTAAAGCTTTCCCGAATAAACGGGCTATCTAATGCAAAAAGAATTTTTCAAATCGGATTAGTATTTTCTGGGATTAGCGCGTTCGAACAAACATACAAACCTCTTCAGCTTTATTATAGTAGTAAGATAGTAATATTGAGGTTTTAGTAGGGAGTTATATGGCCTAAAGCCTTCCCGAATAAACGGGCTATCGAATGCAAAAAGAGTTATTCCAATCGGATTAGTATTTTCTGAGATTAGCGCGTTCGAACAAACATACAAAACTCTTCAGCATTATTATAGTAGTAAGATAGTAATATTGGGGTCATAGTAGGAAGTTATATAGTCTAGAGCATTCCCGAATAAACGGCCTATCTAATGCAAAAAGAATTTTTCCAAATCGGATTAGTATTCCCTGAGATTAGCGCGTTCGAACAAACATACAAACCTCTTCAGCTTTATTATAGTAGTAAGATAGTAATATTGAAGTCTTAGTAGGAAGTTATATGGCCTAAAGCCTTCCCGAATAAACGGGCTACTTAATGCAAAAAGAATTTTTCAAATCGCATTAGTATTTTCTGAGATTAGCGCGTTCGAACAAACATACAAACCGCTTCAGCTTCATTATAGTAGTAAGATAGTAATATTGAGGTTTTAGTAGGAAGTTATATGGCCTAAAGCCTTCCCGAATAAACGGGTTATCTAATGCAAAAAGAATTTTTCAAATCGGATTAGTATTTTCTGAGATTAGCGCGTTCGAACAAACATACAAACCTCTTCAGCTTTATTATAATAGTAAAATAGTAATATTGAGGTCATAGGAGGAAGTTATATAGCCTAGAGCATTCCCGAATAAACAAGCTATATAATGCAAAAAGAATTTTTCAAATCGGATTAGTATTTTCTGAGATTAGCGCGTTCGAACAAACATACAAACCTCTACAGCTTTATTATAGTAGTAAGATAGTAATTTTGAGGCCATAGTAGGACGTTATATAGCCTAGAGCATTCCCGAATAAACAAGCTATATGATGCAAAAAGAAATTTTCAAATCGGATTAGTATTTTCTAAGATTAGCGTGTTCGAACAAACATACAAAGCTCTTCAGCTTTATTATAATAGTAAGATAGTAACATTGAGGTCTTAGTAGGGAGTTATATGGCCTAAAGCCTTCCCGAATAAACGGGCTATCTAATGCAAAAAGAATTTTTCAAATCGGATTAGTATTTTCTGAGATTAGCGCGTTCGAACAAACATACACACCTCGTTAGCTTTATTATAGTAGTAGAATAGTAATATTGGGATCATAGTAGTAAGTTATATAGTCTAGAGCATTCCCGAATAACCGGCCTATCTAATGGAAAAAGAATTTTTCAAATCGGATTAGTATTCCCTGAGATTAGCGCGTTCGAACAAACACACAAACTTTCCAGCTTTATTATAGTAGTAAGATTAATTACTGCCGGAGTAACCGGGCGTTCGTAAATGTGGTGGAATGTAACATTCATTGTTTTCTCTGTTCCAACGTTATACTCTTTCGAGTTTTCGCGTAGGACCCTTCCCAACTTTATTTTTTTCCCACTTATCCCTCTATCCGCTGTATCAGATTTACCATCGACACAGGTTTTCCGCAGTTTCCCTGTGCCCACGACAAATGCGATACAGCGCACCTAAAACGCCTGCGGTCGCAATAGTAGTTAGGTTAGCTTAGCGAAGTGCGGCTAGCGAATGATAGAGGGAAAAGTGGGAAAAAACTATGAAATTGAGAAGGGTCATATATAAACTCCGAAAGGGTATACTTTGGAACAAAGAAAAATAAATACCGAGTCTTCGCAAACTTTCTTTTGATGTGTATCGGTAAAAAGATAATAAAATAGAACCGAGCATGTACTCACGATGGCTTTGGTGGTAGAAAGTCTGCCATGATGTAACCGTAACTCGCATTCAAACTCCACTAAACGGAAGATTGATTTAACACCCGTGGCAGCACTGTGTCAGTCCAACGACTTTGATGCTTATCGTTGATTGGTCAATCGACCCAACGATTCTTTCTTTCGCGTCCACCCACCACAAACAAGAGCACGTTCTCGTTGATCAAACGATCGACAGCACATTTATTACACGAGCTCCTTTCTTCCTAAATTCATATGGTCCCGGAACGGACCGGATTATTTCCAAGACTCTTATATCATTCACTACTCCATGTTTAATCTCTCGATATCTTCTCTCATTATTCACGTATATTGTTGTATCAACATTATCAAATTTCATATTACATTAGTCGAGTCGTTAACTTGTTCCTTCCCCTCTCTTCAAACCGTCGATCCGCAATTCCGCACTGTTCATTAAAAACATTGAATTTAAGAGCGAAACGTCTAAGTTTTCCGACGGCGATGTCGCAAAGAAGAAAGTCGATGTGGCGAACGAAACGAGTTGAAGATCCGCCTCGTAAGTCGGACCACTCTCGACTGGCGCTTCTGTAACTTCTTCTGCGATCGTAGCAACGACAGCGGAAAGCTGCTGGACTTAGTTGAGGAAGCAGCCGGTTCGCTATTCGGTTGATGGCATACCTCGGTACGGTCGGAGCCCGCGCACGGGATAGCGCGCGACTAGTTAGACGGGTTCTACTAATTTCCGCCCACGACTAAAGCCCCGAGAAACTTCGAGAAGGAGGGGAAACACTGACTGGGAGAGACCCGCTGGAGGACTCTGACGCGGAAGAATGAGCGAGACTAGAGAATCGGTCGAACGAGATAGGCAATGAGAGAGTGGAAGGGAACGGGCAAGAGTGGAACTAAACGTGAAAGGGGGACGTTCGGGAAAGCATAAACAACGAACCCTCAAGTGAGACCAAGTGAGACGAGAATAAAGGGCTGAATATACCCCTGAAATTTTCAAAAAAATCCATTTTTTTTTACAGATTTTTATTCTTTATACTTTTGAGGTAGTAGTCTGGTAACTTAAGCCGATTTTCATGTCTTTTTTGTAGGGCGTTTTTTTGTAGGGAAATAAAAATGAATCGTTTTGGATATTTAGCATATTTTTATTTACATATTACAGATACAAAAAAAAATTTTTGTGAACAAATTTAATAGTTTATTATTATTATTATTATTGATCGAAGTTGGCACCTCGAAAAAAAAGCGCGTGGGTGGCCCCGGTGATTTTGGCTCTTGATGTTGTCTGAAATAAAAAATTCTTGTTAATTCTTAATCTATAGACATGTCATTCTGGTCGGAACTACTGAAGTTAAATTTCATGGATAAATAACAAAATGGCGGACTTTGGAAAAATGTTTTTTTTTCCAAAGTCCGCCATTTTGTTATTTATCCATGAAATTTAACTTCAAAAAAAGTGGAAAAAAGTTTTTTTTTCCAAAGTCCGCCATTTTGTTATTTATCCATGAAATTTAACTTCAGTAGTTCCGACCAGAATGACATGTCTATAGATTAAGAATTAACAAGAATTTTTTATTTCAGACAACATCAAGAGCCAAAATCACCGGGGCCACCCACGCGCTTTTGTTTCGAGGTGCCAACTTCGATCAATAATAATAATAATAATAAACTATTGAATTTTTTCGAAACATTTTTTTTTTGTATCTTTAATATGTAAATAACAACATCCTAAATATCCAAAACGATTCATTTTTATTTTTCTACAAAAAAACGCCCTCCAAAAAACACATGAAAATCGGCTTAAGTTACCAGACTACTACCTTAAGATAAAATAAAAAAAATTTTGAGAAAATTCCACTCCGTTACAAAGTTATAGCAATAAATGTAACCGGACATCGGGTTGGGACGGCTACCTGGCTAACGTTGAACTCGTTATTCTCGAAACTAAGGTTTTTAGACAGTGTCAGCAAGATAACTCACGCAATTTTTAATATTTTTTCAGCTTTTTATTTTTTTAAACCTTGACAATTATTTTCTCTATAGTCTGACGAGAGGTTTTTTTTAATTTTTTGGTTGGATAATTTTTTATAAATCATTAAACAATAATTGTTCTTTTTCACCACTAGATGAACACTCATTTTCTTTTTTAACACTAATTGCACACTCAAGTTTGAAGTACTGTAGTTTCCTTATTTTTGAAGAAAATAAATATTCACTCCGTCGGACTATTATTACTACATTATTTTACTAGATTCTTTTTTATTTTTGCAGATTGGATAATTTTTTATGAAGTTATGATGTCGACAAGGAGGCGTCGACATGGGTTTCATCAGTAGTCCATCTATACCCGTAAAAAATAATGTTAATATTTAAGGTAGTAGTCTGGTAACTCAAACCGATTTTCATGTCTTTTTTGGAGGGCGTTTTTTTTGTAGAAAAATAAAAATGAATCGTTTTGGATATTTAGGATGTTTTTATTTACATATTAAAGATACAAAAAAAAAATTTCTTGTAAACATTAATAGTTTATTATTATTATTATTATTGATCGAAGTTGGCACCTCGAAAAAACAGCGCGTGGGTGGCCCCGGTGATTCTGGCTCTTGATGTTATCTGAAATAAAAAATTCTTGATAATTCTTAATCTATAGACATGTCATTCTGGTCGGAACTACTGAAGTTAAATTTCATGGATAAATAACAAAATGGCGGACTTTGGAAAAAAAAGTCCTTTTATTTTTGCAAAGAAGGAGTTGTAAAATAAAAAGAAATTTAACTTCAGTAGTTCCGACCAGAATGACATGTCTATAGATTAAGAATTATCAAGAATTTTTGATTTCAGATAACATCAAGAGCCAAAATCACCGGGGCCACCCACGCCCTTTTTTTTCAAGGTGCCAACTTCGATCAATAATAATAAACTATTAAATTTTTTCAAAAAATTTTTTTTTCGTATCTTTAATATGTAAGTAAAAACATCCCAAATATCCAAAACGATTCATTTTTATTTTCCTACAAAAAAACGCCCTCCAAAAAAGACATGAAAATCGGTTTAAGTTACCAGACTACTACCTTAATAGAAAAAATTTTTCAATTTTTTTTCTTATAGTTGAAAAGGTAATAAAAAACGTGAAAACAACTATATAAATTTTTTTCTCACTATATAACGTTTATAATAATTTTTCAAATTTACTCGGTTTTCATCGCGCGCAGCGGTGATTTTTAATATTTTTTGAACTTTTTATTTTTTTAAACCTTGTTAATTATTGTCTCTATAGTCTGACGAGAGATTTTTTTTAATTTTTTGGTTGGATAATTTGTCATAAATCATTAAACAGTAATTTTTCTTTTTCAAATTGCACACTAAAGTTTGAAATACTGTAATTTCTTTATTTTTGAAGAAAATAAAAATTCTCTCCGTCGGACTATTATAACTACATTATTTTACTAGATTCTTTTTTATTTTTGTAGATTGGATAATTTTTTATGAAGTTATGATGTCGACAAGGGGGCGCCATGGTTTTCATCAGTAGTCCATTTATACTAATAAAAAATACTGTTAGTATTTAATTTAAAAAATTTTTCAATTTTTTTTCTTATAGTCGAAAAGGTAATAAAAAATGTGAAATCTACTATTTAATTTTTTTTCTCGCTATATAACGTTTATAATAATTTTTCAAATTTACTCGGTTTTCAGCGCGCACAGCGGTGATTTTTAATATTTTTTGAACTTTTTATTTTTTTAAACCTTGTTAATTATTGTCTCTATAGTCTGACGAGAGATTTTTTTTAATTTTTTGGTTGGATAATTTGTCATAAATCATTAAACAGTAATTTTTCTTTTTCAAATTGCACACTAAAGTTTGAAATTCTGTAATTTCTTTATTTTTGAAGAAAATAAAAATTCTCTCCGTCGGACTATTATTACTACATTATTTTACTAGATTCTTTTTTATTTTTGTAGATTGGATAATTTTTTATGAAGTTATGATGTCGACAAGGAGGCGCCATGGTTTTCATCAGTAGTCCATTTATACTCGTAAAAAATACTGTTAGTATTTAATTTAAAAAATTTTTCAATTTTTTTTCTTATAGTCGAAAAGGTAATAAAAAATGTGAAATCTACTATTTAATTTTTTTTCTCGCTATATAACGTTTATAATAATTTTTCAAATTTACTCGGTTTTCAGCGCGCACAGCGGTGATTTTTAATATTTTTTCAACTTTTTATTTTTTTAAACCTTGTTAATTATTGTCTCTATAGTCTGACGAGAGATTTTTTTTAATTTTTTGGTTGGATAATTTGTCATAAATCATTAAACAGTAATTTTTCTTTTTCAAATTGCACACTAAAGTTTGAAATACTGTAATTTCTTTATTTTTGAAAAAAATAAAAATTCTCTCCGTCGGACTATTATTACTACATTATTTTACTAGATTCTTTTTTATTTTTGTAGATTGAATAATTTTGTATGAAGTTATGATGTCGACAAGGAGGCGCCATGGTTTTCATCAGTAGTCCATTTGTACTCGTAAAAAATACTGTTAGTATTTAATTTAAAACATTTTTCAATTTTTTTTCTTATAGTCGAAAAGGTAATAAAAAATGTGAAATCTACTATTTAATTTTTTTTCTCGCTATATAACGTTTATAATAATTTTTCAAATTTACTCGGTTTTCAGCGCGCACAGCGGTGATTTTTAATATTTTTTCAACTTTTTATTTTTTTAAACCTTGTTAATTATTGTCTCTATAGTCTGACGAGAGATTTTTTTTAATTTTTTGGTTGGATAATTTGTCATAAATCATTAAACAGTAATTTTTCTTTTTCAAATTGCACACTAAAGTTTGAAATACTGTAATTTCTTTATTTTTGAAAAAAATAAAAATTCTCTCCGTCGGACTATTATTACTACATTATTTTACTAGATTCTTTTTTATTTTTGTAGATTGAATAATTTTGTATGAAGTTATGATGTCGACAAGGAGGCGCCATGGTTTTCATCAGTAGTCCATTTGTACTCGTAAAAAATACTGTTAGTATTTAATTTAAAACATTTTTCAATTTTTTTTCTTATAGTCGAAAAGGTAATAAAAAATGTGAAATCTACTATTTAATTTTTTTTCTCGCTATATAACGTTTATAATAATTTTTCAAATTTACTCGGTTTTCAGCGCGCACAGCGGTGATTTTTAATATTTTTTCAACTTTTTATTTTTTTAAACCTTGTTAATTATTGTCTCTATAGTCTGACGAGAGATTTTTTTTAATTTTTTGGTTGGATAATTTGTCATAAATCATTAAACAGTAATTTTTCTTTTTCAAATTGCACACTAAAGTTTGAAATACTGTAATTTCTTTATTTTTGAAAAAAATAAAAATTCTCTCCGTCGGACTATTATTACTACATTATTTTACTAGATTCTTTTTTATTTTTGTAGATTGAATAATTTTGTATGAAGTTATGATGTCGACAAGGAGGCGCCATGGTTTTCATCAGTAGTCCATTTGTACTCGTAAAAAATACTGTTAGTATTTAATTTAAAACATTTTTCAATTTTTTTTCTTATAGTCGAAAAGGTAATAAAAAATGTGAAATCTACTATTTAATTTTTTTTCTCGCTATATAACGTTTATAATAATTTTTCAAATTTACTCGGTTTTCAGCGCGCACAGCGGTGATTTTTAATATTTTTTCAACTTTTTATTTTTTTAAACCTTGTTAATTATTGTCTCTATAGTCTGACGAGAGATTTTTTTTAATTTTTTGGTTGGATAATTTGTCATAAATCATTAAACAGTAATTTTTCTTTTTCAAATTGCACACTAAAGTTTGAAATACTGTAATTTCTTTATTTTTGAAAAAAATAAAAATTCTCTCCGTCGGACTATTATTACTACATTATTTTACTAGATTCTTTTTTATTTTTGTAGATTGAATAATTTTGTATGAAGTTATGATGTCGACAAGGAGGCGCCATGGTTTTCATCAGTAGTCCATTTGTACTCGTAAAAAATACTGTTAGTATTTAATTTAAAACATTTTTCAATTTTTTTTCTTATAGTCGAAAAGGTAATAAAAAATGTGAAATCTACTATTTAATTTTTTTTCTCGCTATATAACGTTTATAATAATTTTTCAAATTTACTCGGTTTTCAGCGCGCACAGCGGTGATTTTTAATATTTTTTCAACTTTTTATTTTTTTAAACCTTGTTAATTATTGTCTCTATAGTCTGACGAGAGGTTTTTTTTAATTTTTTGGTTGGATAATTTGTCATAAATCATTAAACAGTAATTTTTCTTTTTCAAATTGCACACTAAAGTTTGAAATACTGTAATTTCTTTATTTTTGAAGAAAATAAAAATTCTCTCCGTCGGACTATTATTACTACATTATTTTACTAGATTCTTTTTTATTTTTGTAGATTGGATAATTTTTTATGAAGTTATGATGTCGACAAGGAGGCGCCATGGTTTTCATCAGTAGTCCATTTATATTCGTAAAAAATACTG
Organism: Oxytorus armatus; assembly: GCA_958009045.1. NCBI lineage: Eukaryota > Metazoa > Arthropoda > Insecta > Hymenoptera > Ichneumonidae > Oxytorus > Oxytorus armatus. Next base: position 36,277,763 of record OY253745.1, on the reverse strand, counting down.
TTAATATTTCATTTAAAAAATTGAAAATTTTTTTTAATTAAATATTAACAGTATTTTTTGTAAAAAATGTGAAGTCAACTATTAAATTTTTTCTCTCACTTTATAACGTTTATAATAATTTTTCAAATTTACTCGGTTTTCAGCGCGCGCAGGGGTATGTGAGTCCTTAAGCTGTTTCGAGAATTTTCAAAAATTCTTTTGTAGCAAATATAACAACAATTGTGTGTGTGTCAGAAGATTTAGTTTCTATAACTTATGATTCGATGCAAGTTTCACGATGTAGCGTCGGCCCGGTACAAAACTTTTAATTCCTCGATAGCTGGTCAAGCTATCAATCTTTTTTTTTTTAACAGTAAATAAATCAAATACTCCATTACAGAGGATTTATTTTACAAATACGACACATATGATTTAATATTATTTTCGCTGTGGAATAATGCCGTACGTTCGCGAGAACTTTATTCGAACTTCGGCAATAACTCGGGACCTTGATAATGAGAGACATCTTTCGTCCTTTCTTGTGACCATCTAGATCCGTCGTCGTGAGATATACCGACATTTTTAGCGCGTTACCGATTGAGTCAAGCCATCGTTTTCAAAAGTGTAAAATAACTTGCTGCCGTTTTAAAAATCTATGTTAGAGAAAACGAACAGGATGATGTTTGTTTTTCTTCGTTAAGAAGCTCTTCGTTAAGTATCGTAAGTATATGAGTTAATAACATGGACGCACCATAGTCAGTTGACTGAGATTGACGTTAAAAAATCCGTAAGCGGTGCAATTGAATGGCCTTTGGGATCGAATCATGATAATCTGCAAAATAATGTTGAATTCTTTGCTACGATCTGTCCATTGACACTCGTAGGCTGCTCCGGCCATTTGACTCGACTGCCACACACCAAAATAACAATAAGACAAACACGCGCCTTGATTAAATTAACAAAAATTGACAATTGTACTCTCACCTGTTCGGTCAATGTATCAGCATAGCTACAGTATATAAATGCTTGTACAATTATAGTACTGACGTGAGACAGGCTCTTAGCAACCTCGTCCCAATGTTGTGCCTCTATTTCCTTGAAACATAAGAATAAAAAAACGCGACACAATTGTTACTTCCTTGGATTTGAATCGCATAGGGGATCATGGAGCCAAGGTCTATTCAATATGGATTATATACTCGTTCTCAGGCACCATTGAATAGCATTGGGAAACAGTAGTTAATCTTGGATTATCGTATATTTGTTAGCAAAATCTAATGTTTTTAGTACGATATGATAATCAGGATTACTATCATTAATGTTTGTACGTGAACAGAATCAGCTGCGACGATTGGATACAGATGGAGTGCATTATTGTCAGAAGGTTACGGTGCCATGTTTGACCTCAAAATCAGAAAAATATTGCCCGCCACTCTACGGCTAAATAAATGACTTCGAACAATAAATCATTACTTAAAACATCAATCTATGGCTTGACATAATGTTATGTTTATAAATTGTTGACTTATCAGCATTTCTGAAATTTCATTCGGGCCCCTTGTTTACATGACACGAATAAAACGATTTTTGATCTTTCGCTTGGGCTGAAAATCTCATACCCCTCGGACCGAACATTGTTCAAGTCCTCTCGATTTTTATTTGTCATATTGTTGCCGTAATAAAGCGATATATTTTTTATTGTGATTAAAACGTGACAGATTCGCACAGTAATTCATCGTGTACCGACGGAGGAGAGAGTGGTTTGTAATTTGGCCGACAGAGGTCAGCTTGCTAAGTGGTAATACCCAATCAAATTACTGCAACGTGACCAACGGTTTTATTTAACTGATTCAAATGCTATTTAGATCGAACGAAATTTATTTGAATGAGTTTGTTGAATAATACTTGATATGAACTTGATTTGAAAAATATTCATTAGGATGGCCAGTGCATAATTTAGATCTTGAAACATCAAATGCTTGATTCGATGAATAATCAAAATAATTTGTTATTAGATTCGTGTCGTAGAAAAAAAAAATACATGTGATTAACCTTTTGAAGGCGAAACGCCGCGAGGCAAAGATTGACGCCGGTAATCAGCATCGTTAGAAATATCAGCGGATTATATATGGCTTCAATCGTTTCGCAATCCCTGTTAAAATGGCGGTAATTAATACTTTTGCACATTGCATCCTCATAACCTTATCACAATTATCAAAGCTCTCTCCACGAGGTGCTATCGATTTTTGCTTCCTCATGAGAGATGGGCGACATTGATAACATAATCGATTGTCAAATAATCGATATCTGCAGATCGATTATTCGGGGGGAAAAGAAAAACGAAAAATAATCGTTTAATCGATTATTCTTTTCGATATTTCAAATTTAAAAACTAAACGACGCGAAACGATCGATATTTGTGAAGAAAAAACAAACAATCGACTTTATGGAAATCGATTATAATCGTTCGTCTCCATTAGTCATAGAGGACGCTTCGTTTGGTAGTGACTCATTGAGGAACTAAAACAATAAACATGTGTGCGATCGGAATAATAAATTTGCATTTCTAACATGTATAAATCCCGATGTCGTCTGGCAATCGTGCAGAGTCGATCGATCACTTCTTTCCTGTTCACTGAATTATGATCATTATCGTCGACCGTTACGTATTCCAAATCATGATGCAGCACCTGCCGGGAGAATCACGAACTTGTTCGAGATGAAAAGAAACGAGATGCGCAGATGCTTCGTGCGCAGATTCCTTGTGCGCAAGTTCATCATTTGAATTTTAACTTTGCGAACGTGGAATAATTGCGAGCGAGCATTGTCCAAACAGTATATCGCAAAAGTCATCGGCGATCGAACCCATTCTAAAACACTATTTTTTCAACGCGAAACTTTTTTCAACCTCTTGATCAATTTTATATTATCACGTTGCACGGAAATTTAAAAGAATCACAACATTATAAAAAAAAATTCAACGACAGGACCGACGTTTGAAAAATCGCCACAAATCGGCATATACGGCATTACCTACATGTGCGCAACATTTCAATTGAATCGTATAACCGGCTCTCGAATTGACACACAAATCCACCGGCCATTTTTTTAATTTGATTTTTCTGTGTGTTTTAAATATCCTGAACGCATCAGAGTGTGAAAATCATGCAAACTATTTTCTATCATTGACGAAAACAACGTTTTGCCGGTGAGGAAACGCGAATTGCCGAAAAGATCAAATTAAAAAACAAATAATAATAATAAATTGTATTCGACGACTATTAATTACTCGGAATTGGATTGTCATATGTGCGGTTAGCTGTGCGAACACCATTTCCGTGGACATCCAATAAAGTATAATGGAAATACAGGCGATTTGTTGCCAAGTAACGATTGTCAGATATTTCGTCATCGTTTTTGCTACTAAGATCGAAGGATAATTCGCCCCACCTACCACCTGCGTGTAATCATACGAGGTATTCGTGTTTTGCTCGTACAAGTAATATTGCAACAGGAGCCTGTACATGAGAAGACGAAAAATTGATTGAAAGGCAAACATAGTTTACTAAATTAATCGATTAACTATTCGATAATTTGTTAAATTCATTGATGCCATTTCATTTTACGTATCGTCGTTCATTTTCCTATGTGTTACTCTCTCACATGTACGGTCGTAAGGCGAAACTGATGGCGAGTGCCATTACCATCACCATGTAACATTTTCCCGTAAAGCACGCCGCTACAGCAGTTTTCATGATTTCGTTTCTGATCCTACGCCGATTCTTCGAATCGTCCCACATGACAGCCACGCGCCTTAGTAATCTTCGAAATTCTTCCCGCCATATCAACAGCCTCGTACCCTGCAATCAAAATCAAATTCTGTAAACTCGCTGCCTGATGTGACCGGCTGATGTTAAAGTGGCGATTATTCAAAAAAACGTGCGGCCGAAATAGTAAACATATGAAAGGGCCGAACGGTCGTTATAGAAGAAATTTACAAAATCGTGCGGCCGAAATAGGAACTACGAAAGACCCGAACGATATCGAATGATAACGAGATGGCCGCGCCGAAATGGTCATGCGGATTCATAATGCACGATCTAGGTATTAAATATCGTCAGTCGGTAAATATCCGGCATCGAGTGTTTCGCTCATCAGCGCGAATTCCTTGTGTTCATGAGTCAAATAGCCGAAAGAATATCTTAAAAATGTGACGAATTGGCACCTTCACGAAAACGAGAAAACCGGAAACTGACGCCGTAGCGGAACGTAGTGCGCGATCAGGATCATCGCCCCAAACATCAACTACCGTATACATCTCGAACACTACAATGCTAAGTACGTTCACAAATCCTATTGCGAATACGACAGCTTCCCAATGGGTAGGTTTCACGACTCTGTCGGTAAATACATTATTTATAGAGAGCAGTCCTGCCATGCGCAGTATTTTAACGTCACGTGTGAGAAGCTGTTCGAACGACAGAAATTTCACATCCTCTCGAAGCTCTTTCGCTGGTATTCTTTGATTTGACTGGCGCAGTCCCTCGGCGCCATTATTCCCAGACTTTAGCGTCAAGGGCTCCATCTATAGATTTTATTTTGGGGGGATATTCAAAATGGCAAAAGAAATTTTCGAATTATACCGTCCGCGGTTGGACCGTATGAGAAAGAATATCATCAACGTCAATCGGGCAACGTAGAAGTGTGATTATAGAGCTCCATCTATGTTCTACACTTGGTAAATAGAGAAGTGGACTTATTCCCCCGAATCTACACACGGTCGCTCACGCGGGGCTGCAACGCTCGTCGCTGATTCGCTCTACCGCCACTTCCGAGCGCTAAGCCCATTTCGGTGCGGTTTAACTGGGTCAAGGGGTAGAAAAAGATTAAAGAAACGGAGTAACGGTGTTCGTGATCGTTTATTAATTTGTGATTCCACCACTCCACGAATAATTCATCGAGCAACGAGCTCAAGGTCGTTATTATTCCGTACAGCTGGCTCAAGCTTCGTCGAAATTTTGTTGCCGTGAGTGGTAGGTGCGACTGAACAGAGTCCGCAATAACTCCGTTAAATCGATGACTTCTGAGAATTTCTAGTGGACGAAAGAAAAATCAAAATGCACGATTTTATTTTCGTATCGCCACATTTCTTGGTTAACAATTTCTACAACGATTTTGCATCATTCTCAGCATCGGCTTGTAGTTTTCAATAAAGCGAAGTAATTCATTGCGGTATTGACGATCTGCAAAGTTATTTTATAATTAATAAAAGCAACGTTATGTCTGTTTATTTGAACAAATATTTCGTTACTTTTTTTTTTACATTAAAAAGTATTAACGACAGGCGATCGTGATCTATGAGAGAAAAACAAAATATAAGATTTACGAACGGCCGACATCTGTTTCAAATTCATACAGAAGAATCCGTAACCAGTGAGAAAATAGAGTTTTTGAGCTCGTATCATTATAATTTGTAGAACGACCTTAAAACCGATACTACGTTCGATCCACTGAGACTGATAGGCTGCTTGGGCTATTTCAAAACTCTGTAAATCATTTGACTAATCATTTGTTCTTGACCAACGATCGAGGAATGTTGAAAAATTATAAATAAAATATAATATTCACCTGGCTGGTGAGATCGTTGGCGTAAGCACCGTAAATAATCGACTGCACGAGAATAGTAATGAGATGGCCGACATTATTAGCAACTTCATCGTGATTTCCATGCATTATTTTCTATATGCAGTACGAGCTTTAATTATTAATGTAGAGCGAGTGGAAATATTTTGTTCGCTATCCAATCGTTTTACGAGTGTTTGACTAACTTGATTGACATTTAGGACACCAAGGTACATTGTTATAGCGGCCGACACCATAGTCAGGAAAATTATGGGATTGTAAATTGCGGCGATCGTGTTACAGTGTCTGTGAAAGTTAATTATCATTTTTTTTTCGAACAATAAAAATTCACCTGTTTGGCAATTGCGGCACATAGAGAGCACAATATTCTCATCGGTGAATAAAATTCGCCGATCAAACAAGAAAAAAAAAAAATTAAATAAACAAATAAATAAATGAATAAATGAATAAATGAATAAATGAATAAATGAATAAATGAATAAATGAATAAATGAATAAATGAATAAATGAATAAATGAATAAATGAATAAATGAATAAATGAATAAATGAACAAATGAACAAATGAATAAATGAATAAATGAATAAATGAATAAATGAATAAATGAATAAATGAATAAATGAATAAATGAATAAATGAATAAATGAATAAATGAATAAATGAATAAATGAATAAGTGAATAAGTGAATAAATGAATAAATGAATAAATGAATAAATGAATAAATGAATAAATGAATAAATGAATAAATGAATAAATGAATAAATGAATAAATGAATAAATGAATAAATGAATAAATGAATAAATGAATAAATGAATAAATGAATAAATGAATAAATGAATAAATGAATAAATGAATAAATGAATAAATGAATAAATGAATAAATGAATAAATGAATAAATGAATAAATGAATAACTGAATAAATGAATAAATGAATAAATGAACAAATGAATAAATGAATAAATGAATAAATGAATAAATGAATAAATGAATAAATGAATAAATGAATAAATGAATAAATGAATAAATGAATAAATAAGTAAATAAATAAATAAATAAACAAATACATAAACAAATAAATAAACAATGTGAATTTCATTTGAATTTTCCTATCATTGTAGCATTAAAATTTATTAAAGTAAGTAAAAACAATTTTGCACTTACCGGATGAATATAAAAAAATATTGGAACGCGTGTATACTTACTCAAAGAGTTGATCGTGTCTCTTCGCGATGGAGCTCAATCGACGTAAAAATATTTCTTCGTCGACGACTCTCGCGAATTCCGTTTGCGAACCAATGTTTTTTAAATCATATCGTAGTACCTGAATTTATATTAAAACGACATATCGGTAATTAAATTAGTAAAAGCATTAGCTTTAAACGATATATCGGATAGTTTTCTACCCGAAAGCATTGCCGAAATTCCTAAATAACCTGAAATTGTATCGCGGCGTGTGTCACCAGCTGAGCGAACATTGTGTCGCACGACGCCCAGTAGAGTCCCTGCAAAATGGCGACAAACTGTTCCCAGAGTACGCACGCCAAGTATTTCTCCAATGTGTCAATTACAAAGGGATAATACGATGGATAAACGGTCGCCGAATAGTCGAAAGTCTCGTTAGCATTGTGACTCAATTGGTATTGCAGAAGAAGCCTTTGGATAGTGACGCGCACTCGCGAAATCACATTTTAGTTTTGAGTTAAAAGAAGGAATAAAAAAAAAGGGATAAATCATATGTTATAATTCGTTTGAACATGAGTATTACAGATAAGGACGTGATGCGTTACTTCCGACGATGAAAATCACCATGCCGAAATACCACGAACGAACTAATCTCGAACGTTTCGCCATCTTCATTGTCCGCCGCGATCTAAAACGAAAGCGCGACGCGTCCCACAAAATGCTCAGATGCGTCAGTAGTTCGCGAAGTTCCACCTGATGGAGCGTCAATCTGATTCCCTGAAAAGTTCTCGCTCTAAATATCGAAGTCCATTCGCTTTACGGTACAACATCATCACTTTGCCGAACCGTCAATTTCGCCGATTTGTCGTTTGCCCGAGGGCCCTCATTGCTCAACGTTACTTTGCCGCGAGATGGCGCTCGGCAGTATCAAAATTTTTCGTTAATGCGTCGGCTAAACGACGTTCGGTATATATGAAATTTATGAAATATGACGCTTCGGCAATAAACGACGAAACGGTTAACAGACGTTTCGGCAAAATTATTCGACTGGCGAACGGTTACGTATACCGAAAAAAATGAAATTTCTACATTCAAATAAACGCTTATTTCAATTAAACGTTTGCTTAATTGTGCATCGATGAAATTTCATTTTTATCAAATAAACCGCACTCATGTTTATTCAAATTTATTCGGACGCAGAAAAATTGCAAATGTCCGCCATATCGAAAAGAAACTTTTGTTTGATGTAAAAAAAACAAACCAAACCAAACAAAAATAAATAAAAAACAAATTCAAATTAAATCGAATCCATTTGGGTTTTCTCAATGCACGCGATAACGATGTTTCTTACTTTGAAGATGCACAGTGCAACGGACAATATTTCCATTAATATTGCGAAAGCGTGGTCGGTATCGGAACTAAACGCTACTAAAAACGAGCGAATTTGACAAATCATAAGAAACATCATCTGGCTTATCTCGCAGACGATCGGTAACAAACTACGTTTCGTGTCGTTAACAATCTTATTCGTAAGACTGATGTCCCGTGAAAATAGATGCAATCCCGTTAATAAATGTCTATTAACCCGAATAAACGTCTCGAAAGACGTCTCGGGCTCGATCATTCCGAATTGTGAATTTTCCAAAACATCCTGATACTCGCAAAATTCTTTCGGACACTCTCCACTTTTACTTCTCTTTGATTCCATATTTTCCCGTTATTTCCAGGTGGCGGACAAAACGAGCTCTTGCGCGCACTGACATCATTCTAATGTATACTTCTCATTCGTCCGAAAGAAGAAAAAAAAGAACAGACGCGCTTATGAGCCTGAGGGCGCTGGGGACGCGCTGTAGGGAGTTGGAGAGGTTAGTTTCGGAATCGATGAACTCCGTGAACTTTTGCGGATGACAATTGTCATGAGGGAAAAAAAAAACAATGATTACCTACGCGAGAGCGAGTTGAATTTGTGGAACATAATGGTAGCCCTTTATCTACCTCGTACATCGTCTTCTCTTCGTGAATAAATTAACTCCCCACCGTATTCACCGACGACCAATGTATAGACGCCGTAAACGACCCTCGCTTCGAAAGTAAGGTTACGTACAACGCGTATGGTACTTCTAACCCCATGTCTCTAACCCTACGGCTTTACACTGTAATTTCGGACGCTGTCCGCACCGGGAAACTTTTCCTTTAGTCTCCCTTTCCGTTTAGTTTGTCACGCTCACGTTGGGAACTGAAAGTTCGTGAGTTCGAGCGTTGTTCAAAGACTGTAAGACTTTTTTTGACGTAAATTCAGGTGGAAAGAAAGCCTCGACGATAACTCATCGAAGTTCGCTGTTTTTGGTCTCAATTGCATGTGAAAAGAGTTTTTTTTTCGGCAAATTGATGGAGAAAGAGATGAAAAACAATATGTCGATCATTTCCACCATTCCTATCGTCACAAAGAGACAAGAATAATCTAAAGTAGCGAGTATGGTATCCCTACCCCTACGGCTTTACACTATAATTTTAGATGCTCTGCGCTCCGGTAAAGTTTTCTTCCAGTCTCCCTTCCAGTTTAGTTCGTCATACTCGCGTTTACAACGAAAAATTCGAGCGTTGTTCGACGCGCAAGCAACTACCCCTTTTTTCCCTGAGAATTGCGAGGGCAAAAAAAAGCCTCGACGGTAACTCGTCGAAGTTTTGCATTTACGAAGAGTCGTTTTTGTGTGCGAAAATTGCTGGAGAAAGAGAGAAAAAAATTCCATATTTCCTGTGGTCCCAAAGAGACAGGAATAAAACGAAATAGTCCGAGTGGACGGAAAAACGTCCCGAAGAGGTCTGGCTTGGTCTGGCTGTTCATTTGTGACGATTGACGGTCGACACACTCCGTCGGTGCGAATAATACGCGACATAAGCGCCAACGGAAATCGACGAAAGTATCGCGCAAAAATTTAGTGAAAACTAATGAGGAAAGAAAATCGACTTGTAATCAACATTTTTTGTGTATTGCACACACATTCGACGATCGATATCGAAAACGACATTCGAACGTTCGATGATCCAGCGATGATACTCCAATAATGCGGAATAAAATTCATTTCAAAATCTGCTCGACGCAAATTAAGTTTGTTTGGGTTATACGAACTTAGTTATGTGAGCCGGTAAGTCTTCATAGAAATAAGTAACTTACTGTTATTCACTGAAAGTCCGTGACATAACAAGAATCGAGAACATTCGAGTATCATTATAGAAAAGCTTTTAGCAAACGATTGTGCTGAATTCACATTATTTTGTAAGCGAAAAATAAGTCGACAAGTAGATACTCCAACAACAATATGAGATTCATTGCGTAGATCTGTATATTCCACATGAAGAGAATAATAATAATAACAATAAAAAGATATATCTCACATATATATATATGCTGGCGTCAATACGCTGCCGCGTCTCTTGATCCCATTAGATATATACGGGGTCATAGGTTAGTGTGACAATTCTATAAAAAAAAAAGGGGTGCCCAGATTACAGAATTGAATATAATATTCATCACGTACTTCAAGCACAAGATTGAACGTAAAGTAATGCGTGATTATCGTTAATATTACTTATAAATTGAATTTCATTCGTTTATCTGCGCTTTTTTTAACAATACTAGATAGTCTAAGATCCGAATTAGGGTCGACCTTCACCCATCGCGTAATTGGATGAAAAGCTTTTATATCAAATTTAGTATGTTAAAAAACATATCGCGAGTGGGTTGCCTAACAAATTCCTGGGATAAGTATGATTAATTAACAGTTCAAATCTGAGTTTTTATTCACCCATGAGTTTAACGAATAAATTTAATACCAACCGAAGTATGAAGCCTATAGAATATGCAAACGTTGGGTTGTCTATTTTTTTCCTGGTCTAACTACTGGCTTGTCGGGTATAAACAGGTAAGTCGAAACTAACTATCTTCAACCGTTTGTTTACTGAATAAATCTTATATAAAAATAAGCGGTGTTTCATTGCAAACACGTTGTTATAGGGTTGTCTGCAAAAAATCTGGGTTGAATGACGGTTGTCGAGTATTGAAAAGTGAAATTTTGATGCGAATGAAATATGCGACAAAGAGGTCTGAGCAAAGTATCCCGTGCGATAGAAGAGGACGCATCGTTGTAGCTGCGCGCGGCGCGTGGACCGGATATAAGAGAGTGCGCATGCTTTCTGTCCGGTGCACGCGCCGCGCGCAGCTACAATTATGCGTCCTCTTCTATCGCACGGGATACTTTGCTCAGACCCCTTTGTCGCACATTTCATTCGCATAAAAATTTCACTTTTCAAAACTCGACAACCGTCATTCAACCCAGATTTTTTGCAGACAACCTTATATCATCGTGTTTGCAATGAAACAGCGCTTATTTTGATATAAGATTTATGTCGTAAACAAATGGTTGAAGATAGTTAGTTTCGACTTACCTGCTTATACCTGACAAGCCAGTAGTTAGACCAGGAAAAAAAATAGACAACCCAACGTTTCCATATTCTATAGGCTTCATACTTCGGCTGGTATTAAATTTATTCGTTAAACTCATGGGCGAATAAAAACTCAGATTTGAATTGTTAATTAATCATACTTATCCCAGGAATTTGTTAGGCAACCCACTCACGATATGTTTTCTAACATACTAAATTTGATATCCAATCCAAAAAAAAAAAAGGGGTGCCCAGATTACAGAATTGAATATAATATCCATCACGTACTTCAAGCACAAGATTGAACGTGAAGTAATGCGTGATAGCGTGATTATAGGTAATATTACTTATAAATTTAATTGCAATGTTTACCTGCGCGTTTTTTTAATAACATGGCGTTCATGATGCAGTGTTGCCAGGTTAGGGGATTTCCCCCTAGATTTAGGGGAATTCTACGTGTCTTAGGGGAGAAACAGGGGTAAAATATGTTTAGGGGATTTTTTAAGGGGATTCTGAATCGTCAGGATATTTTAGGGGATCATAAAGCCATAAATTATGAGACTTCCAAGCGTTCCGCTTTTTCGGAAACGTGTGGATGTCTCAAGATTTGTGTTGTGTTTGAGCGTTCTGAAGTCAGTCTAGAATCTAGACTGGCTTCAGAACGCTTTTTCATTGTGAAGTCAGTCTAGATTGTAGATCACAACAAACAGTTTCATTCATCTAAAGTCTCTAGTCGATTATTGTGGATTTGTTCTTATATATTATATACTAAACGGGGAAATCCCGATATATTAACAATAAAAATAGTTTTATCGATACATAAAAGAATAAATATGCCCAAAAACGAAAGTGGTAAAAAAACATACTTGCAAAAGTACGTTGAAAGTTGGGAATTTGAACCTAATTTTAAAGGTAGGTTGTTATTGTAGATCTTCGCTGAAAGCTACATGGATTTTTCGTTGATTTCGAGAGTTCATTTGTATATGTATATCCTCTACATTTTGTTGATTAATTCTAGGTACATAATGACGTTTAAATAAATCTCCTTCATACGATATATAGGGTGGTTAAAATCATCGCCTGACGGGGACTCAACCAAAGCATTTTGTGTTTATTGCAAGACGATTCTCAACGCTCATAAAAAAACTATACAAGATCATTCTTTATTGAAAAAACACACACAGGCTACCAAAAATCAGGACACCATTGCCGCTTTACCGAAAATTGATACATTCACTAAACTAGCTCTGCCCCAACAACGACAGAAAGCCGAATTGAAAATCGCGACATACGTGGCAGAGCATTGCCACGTAAACGTGTTTGAAGTTCGTTGGTATTTAGGTACAATTGCAAATACTCAAATATAAAAAATAGACAAAAGAAATATATCATTACTATATTTATTACGATTAAACAGTCTTGTATTTATTAAAGTATGTATTCATTTTTTTGAAATCTAAACCAAACTGCACCGCGATCTAGGGTGCGTTTCCGGTACCGTTCGAGCTGAAAAGTTGACACTTCGCCGTTGGCACAATGAACAATGGCCTTCCAACGGGTGGGAGCAATCTAGGGGATTTCTAGGGGGAAATAAAATTAACCTGGGGGGAAACCGCACAGACCACCTGGCAACACTGTCATGATGGCGCGTGGAATAAACGATTGTGGCGCTTATCTCATTCTTTGAACTTACTTCGATAGGGCGATTTTCATTCACATTGACAGAAGTAGATACTCGGTCAACAATATGAGATTCATCGCGTACATTTACGTATTCGGCATTAAGAGAATAATAATAATAACAATAAAAAGATACATCACATATGCATATGAAGGCGTCAAGACGCCACCGCGTCTCTTGATCCCATTAGATAAACACGCGGTCATAGGTCAGCGTGACAATTCTATAAAAAAAAAAAGGGGGTGGATGCTCAGATTACAAAATTGAATGTAATATCCATCACGTACTTCAAGCACCAAGATTGAACGTGAAGTAATGCGTGATTATAGTTAATATTACTTTTAAATTGAATTTCATCTGTTTACCTGCGCGTTTTTTTAACAATATGGCGTCCATGATGGCGCGTGCGATAAACGATGGTGGCGCTTATCTCATTCTTCGAACACCCTTCGATAAGGCGATTTTCATTCAGATTGACATCGCGGACGTTTGTCAATTGAAGCAAAATCCTTTCGATAGTCACGTTTGGGATTCATTCAGCGAGATGAGTGCGAAAACAAAGAAAAATACGAGTTCAGGTAAGCGGTGTATGAAAAATAAAAAAGATATACATTCACATATATAACCTATGTAATTGAATGAATTATTATGAGTCTTGTATCTCACAAGTGTTTCCTCAATTTCCTTCATCTTTTTCGTTAACATTTTTCGTGTGAAACATTAAAAAAATGATGGTACATGATATTCAATAGTTAAGAAGGAAAATATTTTCAATTAACTAAATAAGAATTACAGAATTTGTTCACTTGAATTAACGATTTCTACTGACATGAATCTCGTACAATCTATCCATACTTTCTATTGCGCTATCCTGTAAATTAATAATTTTTTTTTTTCACCTTAAACATTTCATAAGAACGATTTTTAATTTTATGTTTTGTGCATCTATTTTGTTTTTTATGAAATTTATGATATCCCACGTTTCATTTCAATAATCGATCGTCAACGTAACCTCCAATTTAACGTTTCTAATTGGCTTTTACGTGCTATCCTTATTGCATTGAGTAATACTATAAAAAACGATCTTTTTTTTTTCAGGGACCATTAATTAACAGACAAACTATTTTTTACTTTTATCTTTCTATTTTTTCTATTAGTGTTTCCGTAGTATTTTTATTATTGTGTGTTCCAACGTATACCTTTTCGGGTTTTTACGCATGACCCTTCCCAATTCCATTTTTTCCATTTTTTCCCCTATCGCTCCCTACCCGCACTTTGCTAAGCTAATCTAATTTCCATTGCGTCCGCAGACGTCTTAGCTACACTGTATCGCATTTGCCATGGACACAGGGAAACTGCGGAAACCCTGTGCCGACACAGACGGCTTTTTGTTTTGAATGAGTTTCAGTTGTATTACCATCGGAAACTCAGAAAAACTGCCTCCCGCTCAGTAGTCGGCGTGCAAGCCAGTGCACGGCTAAGCGGTCACCCATCCCAGTACTGACCACGGACAATACTGCTTAACATGGGAGATCGCCGAAGCCGCGCACCGACCGCGCGTTCACTGCTGTCGGTCTTGTTTCCGTAGTATAACTTTACAAGTTTTTTACTTACGAATAAACATAAATTTCATTCCTCGAGACGCCAATGTTTGCCGCAGACACTCTTTCCTAATTCACTACTGTATCGTACATGCGCAAACCCACTGCGAAACTGTTCAAAACCTGGCCGATACAGGCGGCTATATTTTTACTGAATTTTCGTTGTTTTACTATGAGAAACTGAGAAAAATTGCCTTCCGTTCGGTAGTCGGTGCGCAAAACTGTGCTACAAAAAGTTGAATTATCCGAAAGAAGTTTTGTCCCAACGACATTCGTTCCCTCTGAATTTATTGAATTTCTGCGATCTACTATTTCATCTCTAATTCGATCTATACAACTTTCATAATATATTGAATTATTTCAGAAACACTTCGTGTTGGCGGCGAAACATCGACGGGAAGGGCAATTATTATTGTAGGTCTAATATTTCTGACTTCGCTGAGTGCCCTCTTTTGGGTGTATACAAATTTTCCAGAGTTGACAGAGTAATTATTCGAACTCTCTTACCGTTAAAACTAGAATAGTAACAAACGCGCGTAACGCTTGAAATAATATGAAAATATTTCAGAGACGAGAAGGAACACATGAGATTACCGTTTCACATAGAGGATGCGAAAAATCTTGGTAAATTACTGGCGAGATACACCGATCGCTACTACTCGGAGGTGCTGGCCGGACTCTTCGTAACTTACATATTGTATCCTTTTTTTTTGTTTTCAAATCGACCAGACAAAATTCATCTAAATTCTCATTAATTCAATTATTCCTTACATACGAATTACCGTCAGTCTACAAACATTCGCGATACCCGGATCGATATTCCTCTCGATTTTATCCGGATTTCTCTTCTCATTCCCTCTAGCGTTATTTATGGTTTGCAGCTGCAGCGCAATCGGTGCCAGTCTCTGTTATCTTTTGTCATCGCTCCTCGGCAGAAAATTATTGTTAAAATATTTTCCCGACAAGGCGCGCGAGTGGTCGATCAAAGTAACGAAACACAAAGAACATCTTTTAAATTACATGTTATTCTTGAGAATGACGCCGTTACTGCCAAATTGGTTTATAAATCTCGCTAGTCCGGTTATCGGAGTGCCAATTGTGCCGTTCATCGTTGGCACGTTCTTTGGCGTAGCACCACCGTCGTTCGTCGCGATACAGGCCGGTCAAACGTTAAACAAATTAACGTCATCGAGCGACGCATGGTCGTGGAATAGTATTATTGTATTGTGCGTTTTTGCTCTCTTTTCGTTAGTTCCCGTTATCTTTAAACAGACGTTCAGACAAAAATTCGATTGAAAAAAATTCGAGGAGACGAAGAAAAAAAAATTCCTGTCGTAAATGGCACGCCAAGCAAGTATTGTCACGGCCTGACACACCGTTAATTTATTGAGTTCAGGGTATCGCGGACAATTTTAGCGATTGACGCGAGAGCATTCGATTGCCAAAGTAACGAGTTATCCAGGCCGTTAGCCTTTTAGTCTTACTAAGATTTTGACTCCTCGAATATTTTACGGGCCTTAAAGCGGGGCTTAGACCGCGCTTCAAAGCTCGTGCCCAATGAAAAATAAATGATCAGTGTAAATATGATGTAATTAAAGAATCACGAGACAGCACAGTTGTACAATTTTTAAAAATTGCTGTGCACAAGGTCAAATGAGACGAATGATTTATCGAATTTGTTCAGAATTAGGACAAGTAGGAGGTCTCAATGTGTTTTCATCGGATAATTCATATTAATACCATTACTATCAGAGACACGTGTATGCACAAAAAAAAAGTTGTGCCACCTTTGCTTTTTCACATATTGGGCATTTTTAAAACAAATGTTTTTATTATTTTCCATTTTTTTTTTCATGCACTTAACATTTTTTAAATTCCATACGTTGAATTCAGCTTCCTCGCAGGCCCATTCTGTTGAAATTCAACTACTTGAAACGCCATTTACAATTTTGAAATACAGATTCTGATTTAGCGCGACCTCAAAGACCTAGATAACGATGAATCGTCCCGAAAATCGACGAAACTTACTTTTCTGACACAATAATGTCGCGAAAAGTGTCATTTTCGCCGGATTGCGAAGTAGTAAATAAATTTTTCAGTACAACCGTTCTGACTACTGAAAATCTGCAGTATGTGTTCCTTGGGTGGCCGATTCGATAAAAATTTTAAAATTTTCGTGTGACCATGTTTTCAGATAATAGTTGACTATAAAAAACAGACGTTATGATTTTTGTTAGATTTCTAAACTCAAATGTAAGGCTGCGCGAATGATTTTAATTCCTTATGAACTTTAGCCCACGATGAGGAAAGTGAATTTTTAAATTAAAATTTTCGTGATATAATTATTGAGATTATTTATGTTCTTCTTCTGGCAGTTGTTTATAAAACATCAATGAACGTAATGAAATTTTGTTGATTTATTTTTTTCCATTCGTTATTGAAATAAAAAATCCGATTTTGGTGAAAATCAAGGGTTTTGTAAGGTTTCTACGGACCGCTTAAAATGGACGGATCTTATTCAAAATACGTTGAGTGATTATTTAACTATCGAACTATTATTACACAAAAAAAGAAATATCTGGCTTCGTTACATTATTAAAAAAAGGCGATGAAAAATTCTTCAATTTTTGGGAAGAATCAGGTGTTGGGATTATCAGGTGCATTTACAAGTATCATAAACAATGAAAGTGAGAGGGTCAACTTGCTGGGTAGCCTTTTTTTGAAAAAAATGTTTCCTTCGGGTAGGATTCTCCGGTATCTGTGGTACAAATGCATTATTAACTAAATTTTTATATGAAATTTGACATCTCTGAATGGCTTAGTTTTTCATTAACATTTTAGATGTGTTAATATTGGACATAGCTTGCCCTTGTGAGCGGTACCACGCCGACATAGCTTGCCCTTGTGAGCGGTACCCCCCACTACTTTTGCTGCTTGCTGCTAGCATTTACAATATTCGTACATTGGCAGGTATTACTAATGACTACAGAAATGTTCAATGGGTCCATGCAATATCTTTCTACCTGAACGGGCCTGCGATAAAACCATTAAACTTTTGACCAATGTTTACTGCTTAAAATTGCCAGTAGGTCAAATATCTCACTTAAACTTTGGATGATTGGCGCAGCCTTATATTTGAGTTTAGAAATCTAAAAAAAAATCAGAGCGTCTGTTTTTTATAGTCAACTATTATCTGAAAAAATGCCCACACGAAAATTTGAAAATTTTTATAAAATGGGCCACCCTAGGGTTCATGCAATATCTTTCTACCTGAACGGGCCTGCGATAAAACCATTAAACTTCTGACCAATGTTTACTGCTTAAAATTGCCAGCAGGTCAAATATCTCACTTAAACTTTGGATGATTGGCGCAGCCTTATATTTGAGTTTAGAAATCTAAAAAAAATCATAGCGTCTGTTTTTTTATAGTCAACTATTATCTGAAAACATGCCCACACGAAAATTTTAAAATTTTAATAAAATGGGCCACCCTAGTGTTACTATAGTTTTTGTTCTTAGCATCGCCATTCTATACCGGAACGGTATACCTTAATTCATCATTCAATAGAAAAAATAATTTATTTTTAAACGATCAACCGCCGTACAACGTTCATAGCTTGCCGTGCGGATTCAACCTGTGTATAATATGTACAGTTTTGATGTAAGATTAACGTTTAAGAAATTAGGTAGACAAAATATGTAGATATGATATAAAAGGAACGCGTCGAGTGTTGCGTAAACTTGGAAAATTCCACGAACTTTGGATTAAAATTGTGTGATATGCAACGCGGTTAAGGTGTTCGCCAAAGCTGTTTTCATTGTTAAAAAAATAGATTGGTCATCGCTATGTTGGATGAAGTTGCGAATTGTAATCGAATTCGTATCTTAATAATGAGTTCGAACGTTTTTGTGGCCAGAATGGGGTCTTAAGGGGTCAGGCCACTAGAGCAAGAAAAAATAGGCAAAGTCTACGTACACCCGGGATCATTTTTACGTCTACTCAGAATCATTTTGATATTCCCTCCTATACAAAAGACCACGAAATATCTCGAATTGCGATTTATTTTTGTAGTCTGCTAACTCGTCATTGATTGGCTATTGATGTCGGACTCGGAGTTCGGTCATGTGCATACCTCAAATCGCACGATCGTAGACGACGAACCCAACCTACAAATCAGCGTGCGAAACGCGAAAATTGATTCTAGTTAATGAATAAATAATATTGGCCATTGGTAAAGACGCTTGTGATAACATTTTTCGTCAAAATATAAATATCGCAAAGCATTTTGTTCAGCAGAACGACGTAAGGTAGTTTATACTGATATCAGTCGAATTCACTACTGGAATGCTCAGTGGTCTCCAGTACCACCAATTATACCACACTGCAACAGTACAAAATATTAAATAGTATCGACAACTAATATAACGGAACGTCTCGTGTAGTATTTGTTTCATTTTCACATTAAAAAAAAAACATACGTGCGTGTTGTGCGGATAGTAATATTGTGAATGAGTTGCAACTTTGAAGACACTCGGAACTAGGAACCATATTGATCAGTCTCGAACCGCTCGTACATCTTAATACTATGTTGCTACATTCCGGGTTTGGCTACAATGAATAATAAAAAAAAAAAAACAAAAGAATATAGATCGGTCAACTGTTTACTGCGATAAATCGTATTTGAGAATCGTTGCACGTACCAACGAGTAGATGTGTGATCGTGGCTCGTCAATGAACACAAATTTCTCTGTACTCGGGCTCCAAGAAGTTGGTACATTTGCCGGACGAGGAAACAACTTTCGTATCAATCTTCCCGGTTTCATTCTAGTTATTCTCCATAATATATGAGTATCACGTTGTTCGGTCGGTTGCTCCACCAGTCTGTTCTCAAAAACATCACCGATGGTTCTGTGGAAATAAAATTGAGTATACGGAGCTATTTTCCAGTTTGTACGATGAATCGTTGTGATAATTAATTTTTTTAAATTAAAAATGCTTGTAGCGTCTAGTTGCAAGCCTGCTCGTTGTTTTCTCATTATTTTTCGTCGTTCACGAATCTACTTCCATGACGCAAGCTCTACAAAACCCTTGCTCATAGCCGAAGATTGATGTGCGAGCAAAAAAATTATGAGGAAGCGGTGAGCAAGTTTCAATTTGCAAATTTTCTTCTCTCCTTCGTTTATACCTGTAGGATGCATTGTTTGACGATATCCTGTTTGCGTCGTTGTTAAAAACGTTCATGTTTTTCTTGTACATATCAAGTAGATCCTTCATTCCTACGGCGCTGTTGTTCTCTTCCTTCGTGTACGGCATTCCAATATTCAACGAGTTACTTATATTGCGACCTGTAAGATCAGGAATTGAGCGAACAGAGCTACACGGAGCGCAGTCCATCTCGGTAACACGAAAGTAAGGATTTTCCACGAGACACCATTCGTCGTACCATTCTGAAAAATGAATGCTACAAAATTCAGTCCAATACCGGATTGAAGTACTGTTGTTACGTACTTACCGAAAAAAAAAAAAATGGTTAATATCACAATAGAGCAATTAAACAAATTCTTATTAGAAAAATGATTCGATATATGAAACGAATGAACTATTTTTCGAATGTTTATAATCAATTAAGATTTAAGAAATGTATCATAATTGTTACCATAAGAAATTATAAAAATTGTCGTAACGTCTTGAAAATTTAATAATTCTAATTGCGCGTCGCTGAAATCTCAAGTCCTTCATATTTCAAGAATAATTGTCGATCTTGCACGGAAACACCTTGACTAATAAGAAATCAGACAATTTTACAATGTAATGTTATTTTTAGCTTTCCAACGTAAATCTGCGTTTCTTGATGCAGCTTAATAGTTGCTGCGAAAAGATAAAAGTAGCTCAGTGTTTTTTATGTTTTCGCAGATGAAACAAAACAATCGCAGATGAAAGTCTGAATTCCTTAAAATATGTCAAGAATAATTTTTGATCTCGTACGGAAGCACCTTGACTAATGAGAAATCTGACAACAATTCTAAAATGTAATTTTATTTTTATCTCTCCAATGTACATCTGCGTTTCATGATGTTGAAGTTTGCATCGTTGGAATGCAGCGAAAATAGATTTTATATACCATTAATCTCCCTTAAGTTTGGATTAAAGATAACAAAAATCATTAAAACGTTTTATTGGGTTGTCCTTCGATTGCCTTCAAAACCTGGACTTAAACAGGCACGAGGAGCAAAAGCAATGCTGAAAATGAAAATTTAAAAACCTATTTACGTTGCGTTCCAACGATGCAAACTTCAACATCCCTGCGTTTTGCGATTTAGCTCAATAGTAGCTACGAAAAGATAAAAGTAGCTCAGTGTTTTTTATGTTTTCGCAGATGAAACAAAACAATCGCAGATGAAAGTCTGAATTCCTTAAAATATGTCAAGAATAATTTTTGATCTCATACGGAAGCACCTTGACTAATGAGAAATCTGACAACAATTCTAAAATGTAATTTTATTTTTATCTTTCCAATGTACATCTGCGTTTCATGATGTTGAAGTTTGCATCGTTGGAATGCAGCGAAAATAGATTTTATATACCATTAATCTTCCTTAAGTTTGGATTATCGATAACAAAATGCTGAAGTTTGCATCATTAGAACGCAACGCAAAAAGGTTTTTGAATTTTCATTTTCAGTATTCCTCTTGCTTCTCGTGCCCATTTAGACCCAGGTCCTTGAAGGAAACTCCAATAATACGTTTTAACGATTTTTGTCATCGATAAACTAATCTTAAGGAAGATTAATAATGTAAAAAATCTATTTTCGTTGCTTTCCAACGATGCAAACTTCAACATCATGGACATAGAAGGGCACGAGAAGCAAAAGCAATGCTGAAAATGAAAATTTTAAAACCTATTTGCGTTGCGTTCCAACGATGCAAACTTTAACATCCCTGCGTTTTGCGATTTGGCTTAATAGTAGCTGCAAAAAGATAAAAGTAGCTCAGTGTTTTTTATCTTTTCGCAGATGAAACAAAACTATCGCAGATGAAAGTCTGAATTCCTTAAAATGTTTCGAGAATAATTTTTTTTCTCACACGGAAGGACCTTGACTGATGAGAAATCTGACATCAATACTAAAATGTAATTTTATTTTTACCTTTCCAATGTACATCTGCGTTTCATGATGTTGAAGTTTGCATCGTTGGAATGCAGTGAAAATAGATTTTATATATCATTTATCTCCCTTAAGTTTGGATTATCGATAACAAAAATCGTTAAAACGTTTTATTGGGTTGTCCTTCAAATGCCTTCAAAGACCTGGACTCAAGCAAGCACGAAGAGCAAAAGCAACGCTGAAAATGAAAATTTAAAAACCTATTTACTCTGCGTTCCAACGATGCAAACTTCAACATCCCCGCGTTTTGCGATTTAGCTTAATAGTAGCTGCGAAAAGATAAAAGTAGCTCAGCGTCTATAATAGCAAACAGTCGTACCATTCGATAGCATAAATACATGTAATTACCAGTTAACGAAGGATATTTCTTAATTACTGGAACGGCAATGTTCCGAAAGATTTTCAATCCTGGATGTATGAAGTTTTGAAGATTTCTCAAAACGAACGTGTGGGTCGATCGATGATTGTAGAGTAAAAGAGTGAATATAAACAGTGCAAATATCATCGACAGTATAATTCTAAATAATCGAAAAGATTTTTTCACGACAAGTGCTTTAATCGTTGATTTGCGGTCCAATGTACGAAAACATTGCTCGAAGATTTTATTCGTTTCCGTTGCTGATATACCATTTTCCGTCGCGTATTCTCTTATCTCGTTAACATAGCGCCGATACATTTCCAAATTAGCCATTACAAATGTTCTGTATCTTGCCCAATTTATTTTTCGTTTACATCTATTTTAATTTGTGAATTATCGTAGATTTCATAGTGACGTTCAACTTTTACATTCACTCTTTCAAATGCTGATGGATCGGATTAAAAAAAAGATTTTTCCCAGGTTTAATAGTGTAAAAAAAACTTTAGTTAACAAATTGAAAAACACTGAGCATGGAAGCCTGCGACAACGCAAAGACGCTTCTGTCGGACGGGCGGACTGACGCGGACATTTAAGTAGGTACGAGGAGTGAAAACTAAATGAGCAAATACGATATTTTTGCATTTTGAGAATAGATCACTGCTATTGTTGATGCGGATATCTCTTGATCATGAATTCTTGCCTGTTTACTGAAGATATAGTGCCGACAATCGATACATACCGCTATGGAGGCCGTAGCGTCGATTTTCGAGATTCGAGAGAACTCTTCGTTACCTCTAGCGAGTTCGCTACGAATCCGTCAGGTGGCTTCGGACGGAGTGGTCTCGCGTAAGCGCGGGATTGCTTGTAAAACTATAAAGCTCCCACTATCTGGAAGATAAATGTCAGAAAGATAGGAATGGTCGTAATACCTTTCATATCTTACTGATTATAAATATAAATCTCATATTGAACTCCTTGTGTAATTCATTATAAGTGGTCGTTGTATAATTTTTTCAAAGTACGACATATAACAGAGCTCGGAATAAAGTGCACAGTTCGGCCCCGGCAGGAAGGCTACGCCTCCGTTAACTCCTCTACCACCTAACGCGCGGCGGCTACAGCGGCGAGCGCGTCATCTCAGGAGCGTTCCGATCAAAAAAATACATGGCACTCGCGACAAATTGTCAATCCAATATTTTATCGTTCCGTAATATTATATTAATTAATCATTAAAAATATAATTATGCACCACAATTTTTTATTAATATCGCATAATTATTGAATGATTTTAACAATATTTTTCCACATCACCCGTGAGGTACTATTGCGGATGCGCTTTTTTTAGAGTGGTTTCCCCAGGAGGCCTGTTCCACTGAAAATTAATGCAATGATGAAATCTGGCTCGGTAGGAAAAAACGAAGAAGGTATAGCAACCAATTTTCCGACAAATATTAATTAGATCGTCTGAGTTTTTTTTTGTAGAAGATTCCATTAGGGACGGTACATCCACAGAAATTTTTGAAGAACTTGCTCGCATTAAGGGCGGGGTAAGGGTTTTCACTTTCGAAAAATCGAATTTTTTTTGTCTTATCTTATTGTTTGACATTTCAAGAATATGTCCTTAAACTTTTAAACCGATCTAAGCAATATTCTTGAAGTTATTGTCTTATTAATCTCCTGGCCTTTAACGCTATACCTCTAACAGCTGCGGGCGGACGGGCTAGCAGTGCAGCTGTCGAACAGGTATACAGTTTATTCATTGCTATTGTGTATATAGTATATAGTGTATACTATACACTACAATATTTTAAAAGAAGAAACGAGCTGGAATCGATGATTCTGTGTAAGTTGGAAAAAAAAAATGTTTTCTTCACTTTTTTACTTCATAAACTTTAGACGCGTTTTTCTCAAAACTACTTTTTCAAAGTCCGTGTTCACTGCCATTTAAAAACTACTCGACCGATTCATTTCAAACTTTGTACACATTTTCTACATATAAAATACCTGCCCCCAACGTTTAGTGACATTTTTTTTTCTTACATCAAGGGTGTTTCCCACCAACAAAATGGCGGAATTTTTCGTGGAAAATAACAGTTCACACTTTAGATGGCCGCCAAAAATGTTTAAATGAAAAAAAAAATTATCAGAGAACGTTGGGGGGAAGATTTGATTATAATTTGACTAAATTTTCATGGTTTTTCATTTTCAGATAATTTCCGGCCGAGTTATAGCGAACACCGCAAATTGTTTTTTTTCCAAGACGTTCTGGGGGAAGCTCTGTTACGGGCTTATGCTTCAGTATTTCTGCATGAAAAAATTACACAACATTGTGAAAAGTATGCTCAATAATGTACAAAAGGTTCGAATGAAATTGCTCAATTCATATTTGAGAAAAAAAATCGCAAAAAAAGTGTTTTTTTTTTACGCTGAAACCCTTACCCCTCCCTTAAGGAGGTCAATGACGCATCGTTCATGGACGAACGTTTATCTGTTTTCGTCAATTTCATTGTTAAGAACGAGCATTCGCATAAATATGTGGACCCAAACATGGAGAAAGTTCGAAGACTGAAATCCCTAAGCCGTGAATAAAGTGACGAATCTAAAATTTTGAAGAATTCAATCCCTTTTTCTGGCCGTGCTTTTAACGAAATATCACTTTGCAAATCGCACAATTCTGCTAGAAGTTGTGGGCTTTGTTCCTCGATTTGCAACAGTGAGAGGATTTTCAAAGAGTATCAAATCTTTTCGCATCGTTTCAAAATCACTAAAACGCGTATCAAATTGACTTATCAAAGAATCGATTATATTTGAAAATTGTATAAAATTACAACCTGCGCCATTATTGCAATTATGTTCTTCAAAGATAACTTGACAACAAGGGAAAAAATGAAGAATGTTATTTTCCAAATGATTTTTAAAAAGTACTAACTTTCTGCGGAAAGAATCGATGTGACTAATTACCTGTGAGATGGTTTGGTCGGTTTTTTGCAGCTTTAAATTTAAAATATTTAAATGATTCGTCACATCAGTGACTGGAGCAAGTTCGCAAAGCGAATCTAAATCTTGCAAAAAAAAATTTTAATTCGTCAAATTTGTCAGGAAATGTTTCTTGCAAAAAAAGTAATACCTCCTTTCTTATTGGAAAAAACTTTTCAAGACATTGTCCTGCACTGAGCCAGCGTATTGTGAAGTTTGCTGGCTCAGTGCAATGTCTTGAAAAGTGCCATGTATTTTTTTGATCGGAACGCTCCTGAGATGACGCGTTCGCCGCTGTAGCCGCCGCAGCGTTGCGCGGCAGAGGGGCCAACGGAGGCGTAGCCTTCCTGTCGGGGCTGAACTGTGCACTTTATTCCGAGCTCTGGACATATAAGACTTGTATTCTGAAATTAACGCATAAGACGTCTATCCGAAGGGAATTTAGTCGTTATTCTGTGTATGATATTCAAGTGACATATAATTGGATACTAGAAACTCGATGTTAAGAATACCAATCGGTGTACGCGCTTCGCGCGCTGCCTTTGTAGGTTAGGCTCATCGTGCGATCTGAAGTATGCACACGAATGAACTCTGCGCAGAAGATCAACAGCCAATCACAACGACGAGCTGGTTGGCCTCAGAAATAACTCGCATTTCGAGATATTTCGTAACATATCTTTTTCTATCGGGGCCAACGAGACATCTGGCGTTTTTTAAGACCAATTTCTGTC
The DNA here is from genome assembly GCA_958009045.1 of Oxytorus armatus. Classification (NCBI taxonomy): domain Eukaryota; kingdom Metazoa; phylum Arthropoda; class Insecta; order Hymenoptera; family Ichneumonidae; genus Oxytorus; species Oxytorus armatus. Next base: position 36,252,004 of record OY253745.1, on the reverse strand, counting down.
AACTTTCTGTTGTCTCACGGCTCTGTGGATTATATGTTGTAGATAAAGAACACTTACATGGTGTAGGAAATAGAAAAGGTGGATTAGGAACATTGAGAAATTGTATGAGAGGAATCAGATGAAAGTAATACAAACAAACATCATTAAATAAGAACGCATTTGGTCACTGCAGAAATCTAAATATATTTCTCTGCTCGTGATCATACTTCTATAAAAGTAAGGGCTTAAATTGTCCTAAATCCATCCTGCGCTCATCGTATTGCTCTTGCTTCACGACTATAATGATCGTTAAATATTGTCTAAACGCACTAAGCAAAGACATCATCGAATATCAGAATTTTCTGATGAATTACCAATAACAGTCTATACTTTTAACTACCGCTGACGATTTTATGATTTTTTTTTTCTCTTCATTTTGTTTTTCTTACGCTTTCAAGCTGAATTCTTTTTCTCTATCTCATATATTTATTTCATTCGATCCTCTTGCATTCATTTGTTGAACAATGCAACGATCCGATTCGCCATTGCCCAATTTTATACAACGTATAACGTTTTGCGTTTAACGCAAATAACGTACCGTAGAACGAGGGGGGGCAGGGTTGCCGTCATCCCCTTGTGACTCAACTGGTCCCGTTCTACGATAACGTCAACAAAGCTATGTAGATTTACAATAGAACGGTCATGATCGCAAGAGCACTTTATGTTTATTGAATCGGAACGTCTCGACTGCTCTGATATAGATGTATGTTTAGGGTTATGATACAGCATTTATGAATACTCCAATTAGTGCACAAAGTATATATGCCCGAGAGCTGTAATAGAGATTGTATTACTTGCTCATTCAAGTGTGTAAACCGTTTTTACCTCTTTAGTTTTCTACGTGTGTTTCTTCATGTTATGTCAATAATATGCAGAGTGTTCGAATAACTATTAGCACCTTAGATATCTTCGAAACTATAAGGTTCACAGAAATATTTGCCGAATGAAAATTGCACAGTACAAAGGGGGCCATCCAATGATACCAAAGTACTCACCCTCTGGACTGGCGGTGGGGCAACTTTGAAATCTTAAATGGGAACCCCCATTTTTTATTGTAGATTCGGATTCCCCATTTAAAAAATGCGTAACTTTTGTTGAAAGATTTTTTTTCGATTCGTGATAGACGGCGCTGTAATCGCAAAAAATTCCCGAAAGTACAGAAAGGCGATGATACTTACAGTTTCGGTAGTAAATAAAATTATTACGTTTATAGTGAGTGTTCGAAATGACGACCATCAGTATCGATGCAATATTGGATTCTTTTTTTCGATTGATTGACTTGCAAGTTTTACAGCGTCAGAACTTATTGATGCACGGGCTGTAATAATTCTTTGTTGCATGTCGTCAATAGTAGTTGGTACTTCTTTGTACACTTTATCTTTCAATGTTTCCCATAGAAAGAAGTCTGAAGGTGTTAGGTCTGGGGAAACGAACTGGCGACGATATTGGACCGTCGCGTCCAATCCAACGATTTCGAAATTTTTCGTCGAGTTGCCTTCGTGCAATCAATGAATAATGTGCTGGACATCCGTCATGTTGATATCGCATGGTTTGTCGTGTAAGTGAAGGCAACTCTTCCAGCAAAAGTTCCAATGTATCTTTGATAAAATGACTGTAGATGTTGCCATTCAAATTTCCATTGATAAAAAAAAGGACGAATCTGGCATTGGCAGGACTAGCGTACATCGCATTTTGCACCGTCACAAATTTCACCCGTACCATGTTAGTCTTCATCAAGAATTGCATGGGAACGAATGGGAAGAATTATTACATGCCTGTGCATCAATAAGTTCTGACGCTGTAAAGCTTGCGAGTCAATCAATCGAAAAAAGAATCCAATATTGCATTGATACTGATGGTCGTCATTTCGAACACTTACTATAAACGTAGTAATTTTATTTACTACCGAAACTGTAAGCCTTTCTGTACTATCAGGGATTTTTTCCGATTACAGTGCCATCTATCACGAATTGTAAAAAAAATTTTTAACAAAAGTTACGTATTTTTTTGATGGGGAATCCGAATCTACAATAAAAAAATGGGGGTTCCCATTTAAGATTTCAATGTTGCCCCAAACCCAGCTCAGGGGGTGGGGGTGGGGGTGAGTACTTTGGTATCATTGGATGGCCCATTTCGTACTGTGCAATTTTGATTCGACAAATATTTCTGTGAACCTTATAGTTTCGAAGATATCTAAGGTGCTAAAAGTTATTGGGACACTTTGTATATCATTTGTATGACTCTTCGATAGATTCAGACTCTCTTACACGCGTTTACAATACTTATAATTCTACACATTTTGCGCGTGTAAAATTTCTTAGATCGTAAGGGAATGAAAAATTGCAGCTTTTCGTTTTTTTTTTACGTTGTTACTTTTCCGGGTGACAATTATAGGTTATTTGAAACTACGTTGTGAAATCGTAACGACGATGCAAATGGCGGAGGACCTTGAAACGACCGTTACGTATTTTATTTCTCTTTCAATTTTGAAGCCGGAAAGATACGAATGAAGCTTTTTTTTAAAAAAGTAACTATTTAACTACGCTTGGCACGAAAATACTGAAAGGAAACGATATTTGAATAAAACTAAATATTCAGGTTAGGATTTTTCAAATACACTTTCCTCTGTTGCCAGATGGATAAGAGGTTACTATCTCGAACTGGGAAAAATTATCCGGGCGATCAAAAAGCATCACTTAGGATGCACGTTGGGCGAGCTGAAGTAAAATCTCAACAGAGAATATAAAACTTGGGCTATGCTTGTATTTGTCCGTAGTATGGTTCGAGCGGCGAAACCGCGAACCATACTCTCAAAAAATAAGAATATCAACGGATGTTGCTTTCGGGTATAATTGTTATAAAGGGTTGGGTTCTTGCTAGGAAGTGAATTTTGGAACGTTATCTTATAGGCGTCCGGACGTATTTTCGCTTACGCGAGAGGGCTCCGCCTGAAGCCATCTGACGGATTTCTGGCGAAGTGCCGAAACCTCGCGTGGTTCGTTACAACATAAATATGATATCGATTGTAATATCGATATTTTCGAGACGTTCACGACGCGTGTAGAATCATGAGTGTTGCTTTTGTGTAACGAGCAGTCTGAATCGTCGATGACTGGTTCACCGAACATATCATTCAATATACATTTTTAAAGTAACCAAAAGATTGAACAATATTTTTCTCTACAGAATCTCGTGGTTATATTAAAAAATATATATGGAGCATGAAATTTTCAATTTACAATAAACTCGATCGGTTTCTACGAGCTCCTCAACTTCTTTTTTCCCGTCCGGTCAATTCAATAAATTAAATTCAATAGACTCTATAGGCTGTACAGTTTAGATACAAGTGAGAGGATTTTTCGTGAAATCATTTCGCTTTTACAATGTTATCGCTCAATTACGGCATAAAGAGCAAGAATCGAGCTCCGTTATAAACGGTCATTCGGAAAATATAGCATATTATTTATGAGCACCAAGGCTTCGGATGAATATACATAACCTCGCAAAAATTACATTGGCAGATTATCGCGTGAAGTTGTACGCATATCGCCGATCGAACAATCGACACGATGATGACAATTGTGGAGAACTTCATCACGCTGCTTTGACACTTGAACAACCTTGGACCATTTTTTAAATTAAATTCAAGCTCCGAGCAATACCATTTCTGTTTGGATCAACGAGTCTTCGAAAAACATCTTTTTTTTTTACCTTAACGTTTTTCTGAAAAAGATTGAAAGATAAAAGTATAAGACATAATTAGCGTGGACTTTCTACCACATGTGTAATAAATGCGCAACTTCACGCGGATACCGTGCCAAGCAACGAAGTTATTATCTCGTAGGAACTCTGTTGTGAGTGACGGGGTTATAATAATCGATTACAATTCACTGCTCTGAAGTTAGATACAATATTTCGAATATATAATTTTGTTGTAGTTGTTGTTGTTGTTGTTGTTGTTTCTTCAATTTAGTTGTAATCTTGACATTTCTTAGAAGTTTGCGAGTTTACATTAGTAAACTCAATGGCGACTGTAATTCTCGACAAAGATGTTTCGAGATGTAGTCTTAGGAGTGAGATTTAATGATTCTGTCGTGGGATATTCAAGACGATCCGATGATGAAGTTTGAGCGAGACGTTCGTTCGATGCCTTCGTTCCCGCGCGCGTTTTTTTTTTGTTTTTTGTTTTTTTATTTTTTTTTTACACCCAAGGTAAACAAGCGTATGGGACACAGCTATTTGAGTCGTACACGAAAGGCAGCGAATGTCTGCCTTTTCGTCAGTGCTGATGACTCTGGAAAGGGTCCAACGGTACTGTTCTATGTCCCTGCGTGTTAGCACGCTGTTGATGATCAACGGGCGCGCTGCTGCTCCCGACCGGCTGTTGCAACGGTTTCTGCTGCGACATTTTTCGTTGTTTTAGACCGGTTGCCAAATACGAAAATACGCAGGTTACCGCGTAACATATCTCACGTGCCTGAAATACATCAATCGTCACGTCATCGTCACGTTTGCACACGAGATACAGGGTTAACCGACCAACGGAATGAACGATAAAACATTGCGAGCTGTGGGCCGTATTTTATTTTTCAAATAACTGAAGAATCGCCAGAAAAAAGATGGCCGCTGGCGCTATCGTCGCTAGTGTTATGGCCGCTTCGAGGCTTAGATTCTGCGATCCAGTTGAGTCAAATCAGTGTTAAAATTTAAAAAAAAGCGGCAAGTTTGAACTTTTAAGCTGCTTCCTTGAAGTTTCGGCCAATTCTCAAAGCCTCCTCCGTAAGAAAACCACATCTTTCTCAACTTTTGCCTCCTCGTAGAGGACCCTTCAGCATATTTGTGTGAAATTTCGAGGAAGCAACTTGGAAACTTTCAACTTGCAGATCTTTGATCGCTGCTTTTCTAGCTACGCTATAAATATTTTTCCATATTACTGATGATACGTGTGCCGCTATCATCGATCTTTTATTACTGCCAACAAATGCCCGACAATTTGTAGAAATGATTCTAAAAATTTACCATTGATTTGACTCTGCGATCAGTCGGCAAATTCGAAATCTATTGTTCCCAAGTTTTATTGTCACTGGACCTTTTTGTTACGTAAATGTTCGATGAAATTTTTTGGTTAAAACTAATTTTACTTTCCCGAAAAAAGGCCAAAGTGTCTACAAGATTTGCACAGAGAGAAATCCGTCATTGCTTTCAATATATTTTCATTTTGCAGAAAATAAAAATACGTGATGTTCATTCATTGGACGGTTCAAGGTATTGGGAATTACCACGATGGTGTGACCTATTCAATATGGCTGCTCAATACCAGTCAGTCTAAGTCAGCCAGCAATAATTAGCATGACGAAATGTAATCTTTTTAGTACGATCTGATAATCAGGATTATTACTGACGATGTTTGTGCGTGGACAGAATTAACCGCGACAATTGCCATAAGAATGCGATGAAGCTATACGACGCGCCATGTTTAACCTCAAAATTAGGAAAAATATTGGCCGCCACTCGACGGCTGAATAAATTGACTTAGAAGAATAAACTATTACTTATAACATTGATCGATCACATGAAATAATGTTATTTTTATAAATCTTTCATTTTTTAGGAATTATTCAATTCACAGTCGCGCCTCTCGTCGTTTACACGACACGACTAAAACGGTTCATGATCTTTCGCGTGAGCTAAAAATCTTATAACCCTCGGACCGAACATCGACCAGGTTATACCAATTTTTATTTATTACATTATTGCTGTAATAAATAAGAAGCAGATTTTTACTTATGATTAAAACGTGACACATTCGTATGGGAATTATCGGGCACCGACTGGGAGAGAGTGGTTTGAAATTTGGCCGAGAGAGGTCAGGTCGCTAAATGGTAATTCTCAATTAGTAAAATCGTTTGGAAATTTCGGCACTTACCATCGGTGACTTATATTTACGTTGAATTACTTGTCTAGTTTTTGGATCTAGAAAAAAAAGAGGAAGAACAGTGGTTAAGTTATTGAATTATTGTACAACCCGTGCATTTTGGCACAATCCATAATCGACGATTCCGATAATTTTTATCAATCGACAATTATTTCAGCTAAAATATATAAATGAAAGAAAAAAATTGTATGTTCGAAGCGCTGAGTAAAAGGGCGACGTTAAATGAATGAAAGGAAATCATAAGCGAAAGAAAAAATTCAAACAAACCAAACAAAAATTCAATAAAAAATTCAAATAAAAATTCCAACAAATATTTAAAAAATAATTCAAATAAGAAAATATTCAAACACACTGTTTTAAACAAAAAAAAAACTACACAAAATATGGATTTGTCGTTATAAAAAAAAACATAAAAAGCACTTGGAAAGCTTCATTAAAAATCCGCTCGAATATGAATACTTACTGAATTCTTCCAAAACGAAGATCCCACCATTCTGAGTAAAGCACTTGCGGATATGATCGAATCTTACAAAGAACTGCAAACAACCCAATTGTAATCCCATTAGTTAAAACGAAAAAAACAAAAAATTAGTAAAGTGCTTACAGATGTAACGTGCCTTGTCCGTAATTTTTTTTTTTTTTTCGCGAACGACATTATAATCGTAAAGAGTTTACGAGTGCTTAAGGGAGAACACCACTGTGACCCCCTGTTTTTTTTACATTTTTCAAGAATTTTTTTTTGTGGGAAAAAAAAGAGATTTTCGAAAATTTTTTTTGGGTTTTGTTCCTCGTTTATTAATGTATTAAAAAACATTTTTTTCACATTTTTCACGCCGCATGGTGGCGCTGGGGAAGCTCTCGCGTCAGGTGCTGTCATCTCCGCGGCACGCAGCAGAACTCTCTTCAACGTCGATCTGAAAAAAAATACCGAGTGTTTTCGTTAATAATATGATATTTTGAAGAGAAGTACATAGGGATTTGGAAAAATATTGTTAAAAAAAAAAATAGGCACGCCTTTGAAATTAAAGTTAATTTCAAAGGCGTGCCTATTTTTTTTAAAACAATATTTTTATTATTTAATTATTTGGAAAAATATTGTTTTAAACGCCTTTGAAATTAAAGTTAATTTCAAAGGCGTGCCTATTTTTTTTAAAACAATATTTTTATTATTTAATTATTTGGAAAAATATTGTTTTAAAAAAAATAGGCACGCCTTTGAAATTAAAGTTAATTTCAAAGGCGTGCCTATTTTTTTTTAAACAATATTTTTCCAAATCCCTATGTACTTCTCTTCAAAATATCACATTATTAACGAAAACACTCGGTATTTTTTTTCAGATCGACGTTGAAGAGAGTTCTGCAGCGTGCCGCGGAGATGACAGTACCTGACGCGAAAGCTTCCCCAGCGCCACCATGCGGCGTGAAAAATGTGAAAAAAATGTTTTTTTGATACATTAATAAACAAGGAACAAAACCCAAAAAAATGTTCGAATATCTCTTTTTTTTCCCACAAAAAAAAATTCTTGAAAAATGTGAAAAAAAACAGGGGGTCACAGTGGTGTTCTCCCTTAATTCCTAATTTCTCGTAACGAAAATTTATGAATTTCCGAAATAACGTATGTGTTTATGTCCCGATGAAATTCGATGAAGATTGTCAATTTCGAAAACTCTTCACCGCGTCTAAATATCAATGCGACCATTAGTGTTTTCCATCGGGAGAAATAAATCGAATTTATCGACGCGCACACATCAATTTTCCATAAGAGGAATCACAATCTTGTTCTGAAATTATAATTTTATCATAATGAATTTTGAAAAACAATATCCATTATTATTTATTTGCCAGATTTATAAAAGGAAATTTATTTAATGACTGAAATGATTTTCGTTTTTTTTGGAAAAATATCTTCATTCTCGTCCGGTTGTTCGATTTTTTAAACATTTATTTTGTCCAATCATATAGAAATCATTGGATATGCTCGAATATATCTCTGAAAGAATAAAATAAAAATATATATACATGTAATTCTTAAGCGGAGAACTATCTACACGGTCAGGGCTCGTATATACGTGCATTGTGCATACTAACTGCTATGTTAAAATTGTTATTCAATTGTCTTAATACGGAAAATCATGAAAATGAGAAAATAGTTAATTGCGAACGGGTCTGTTTCGAAATTTTCATTGAGATTAGTGCGCCATCTCGCGTTAAGCTTTAATTAATTTCTCGTAGATAATGAATGTAATTCACTGAATTAAGTATCAAAAAATTAGGAACTGGAATACTAGAAATTAGAAAATTAGGAACACTTTCTAACATTTTTTTTTCTTTCATAAAAAATTAACATTACATTTTAGGTCAATTTTTACATAGTCATTTGATTTCTTCAAAATCGTTACCCGATCTTAAATCACCTCTTATCGTTTTAATTCCGTGGAATTTATGGAATGTGCGAAATTACGAAAATCCGATTAGCAATTATATGTCCTTTACGTTAATTTAATTTTTAAAACATCGATTAATATATTAATATCGCCGTTATCGACGAATTAATAAATTTCGACAATTCACATGAGTGTGTCCTTTACGTTAATTTAATTTTTTAAACATCGATTAATATATGAATATCGCCGTTATCGACGAATTTTTAAATTTCGACAATTTACATGTGTGTGTCGTTTACGTTATTTATTTTTGAAACATCGATTAATATATTAATATCGCCGTTATCGACGAATTAATAAATTTCAACAATTTACATGTGTGTGTCGTTTACGTTAATTTAATTTTTAAAACATCGATTAATATATTAATATCACCGTTATCGACGAATTAATAAATTTCAGAAATTTACATGTGTGTGTCCTTTACGTTAATTTAATTTTTAAAACATCGATTAATATATTAATATCACCGTTATCGACGAATTAATAAATTTCAGAAATTTACATGTGTGTGTCCTTTACGTTAATTTAATTTTTAAAACATCGATTAATATATTAATATCGCCGTTATCGATGAATTAATAAATTTCAACAATTTACATGTATGTGTCGTTTACGTTAATTTAATTTTTAAAACATCGATTAATATATTAATATAGCCGTTATCGACGAATTAATAAATTTCGACAATTTACATGTGTGTGGCGTTTACGTTAATTTAATTTTTAAAACATCGATTAATATATTAATATCGCCGTTATCGACGAATTAATAAATGTCAACAATTTACATGTGTGTGTCATTTGAGTTAATTTAATTTTTAAAACATCGATTAATATATTAATATCGCCGTTATCGACGAATTAATAGATTTCAAAAATGTACATGTGTGTGTTGTTTACGTTAATTCAATTTTTAAAACATCGATTAATATATTAATATCGCCGTTATCGACGAATTAATAAATTTCGACAATTCACATGAGTGTGTCCTTTACGTTAATTTAATTTTTTAAACATCGATTAATATATTAATATCACCGTTATCGACGAATTAATAAATTTCAACAATTTACATGTGTGTGTCCTTTACGTTAATTTAATTTTTAAAACATCGATTAATATATTAATATCGCCGTTATCGACGAATTAATAAATTTCAACAATTCACATGTGTCTGTCCTTTACGTTAATTTAATTTTTAAAACATCGATTAATATATTAATATCGCCGTTATCGATGAATTAATAAATTTCAACAATTTACATGTATGTGTCGTTTACGTTAATTTAATTTTTAAAACATCGATTAATATATTAATATAGCCGTTATCGACGAATTAATAAATTTCGACAATTTACATGTGTGTGGCGTTTACGTTAATTTAATTTTTAAAACATCGATTAATATATTAATATCGCCGTTATCGACGAATTAATAAATGTCAACAATTTACATGTGTGTGTCATTTGAGTTAATTTAATTTTTAAAACATCGATTAATATATTAATATCGCCGTTATCGACGAATTAATAGATTTCAAAAATGTACATGTGTGTGTTGTTTACGTTAATTCAATTTTTAAAACATCGATTAATATATTAATATCGCCGTTATCGACGAATTAATAAATTTCGACAATTCACATGAGTGTGTCCTTTACGTTAATTTAATTTTTTAAACATCGATTAATATATTAATATCACCGTTATCGACGAATTAATAAATTTCAAAAATTTACATGTGTGTGTCCTTTACGTTAATTTAATTTTTAAAACATCGATTAATATATTAATATCACCGTTATCGACGACTTAATGAATTTCAAAAATTTACATGTGTGTGTCATTTACGTTAATTTAATTTTTAAAACTTCGATTAATATATTAATTTCGCCGTTATCGATGAATTAATAAATTTCAACAATTTACATGTGTGTGTCATTTACGTTAATTTAATTTTTAAAACATCGATTAATATATTAATATCGCCGTTATCGACGGATTAATTAATATTGACAATTTACATGTCGGAAACAACGAGTTCAAATTGCTCGTAAGACCACTTTTTATTTATCTATATTAATATCGCCGTTATCGACGAATTAATAAATTTCGACTATTTACATGTGTGTGTCCGTTTACGTTAATTTAATTTTTTAAACATCGATTAATATATTAATATCGCCGTTATCGACGAATTAATAAATTTCAACAATTTAGATGTGTGTGTCCTTTAGGTTAATTTAATTTTTAAAACATCGATTAATATATTAATATCGCCGTTATCGACGGATTAATTAATTTTGACAATTCACATGTCGGAAACAACGAGTTTAAATTGCTCGTAAGACCACTTTTTATTAAACGTATTGTTTATTCATCAAATAATATAAAAATCGATACGAATTATGTTGGGCAAAAAAAATAATTGTTTATAAGAATGTCTTATAAAAAAGAACCTACATATATTGTTCATCATCTATGAGATATTAACTGAGATTGAAGATCAAAAGTATACAGGTTATACTATCGATTCGTCCAGCATGTGCACAAAATGAGTTTACAAATTGTTCGCTTATATAAATAATCGTTATCAAACATAGAAACATGCGACAGGAGATTAAGCGGACGAGGTTTGCAAGATAATGTACAATGTAAACGGCAAAATGAGCCGGAGCGTTCGTAAAAGCCGTGCAAAGCGTATTATTTTGAAGTAGCGGCAGGCAACTCTGGAGATGGCCTAAACGCATCTTACATCGTTGGATTGCATTAGCGTTCATACGTTATGCTATATGTGCATTTATATTTCTATATAATTCAGCAGTGGACAGGATTCTTCCGCTACTAAATGATGGATGCGGCAGAGTATATATGTATACTGTTGCAGTTCTTTCCATTTATAATTGTATCGTATTTAAATCATAATATTTCGTAAATGTAAAATGAATGTATTGTTGTGTAAAAAGGCCACACACCAGAAAGTGATTATTGAAAGATATCATTTTTTGAATGAGCTCTCTAAGATTTCTCAAAGGGAAAATTCCCGAAAGACCTCTTTCGGACGATATTTAGACAATTTTAATGGCGGACATCGTAATTCGAAGTTTTAAACACAATGGACCTCGCGAACACGCGTCGATTTTTCAGTTTATAAAGAACCGCGCCACTGACAAGTTAGTAACGCTAGGAATCCGCCAGGTGGCCTCGGGACCAATCGCGTAATCGCGAGAGCGCTTGTCCCCCGACAAGGTTCTCACTTCACACGGAACGGGGCGCGCGGAACGTCCAATCAGACGCGAGCTTTCTCGTGGACCCGTGTAAAACGACGTTCAGCACTAATCTGGGATTGGCTATTCCCGTGGCGCGTACTGTGTGAACGTAGCTGTTCCTGATATTCATTGTTCTCTCTCCTCGAGTTAAAAAATCGACGAATGTCGTTTGACGTACTTGAAGGTGCCATTATGTGCCATTACTCGAATTGTACGCGACACAGTTTTTAAGATCAACTTATCACAACTTTATGCGTTCTCACATTAATTCTTAAAACGTTGACACACGAGTATTCCATTCGGATTCTGAAAATCGGCGCCTAAGTCGTCTTTACGTTGCACTACGATTTTATATTGTCTCTCTGCTGTGTGGAAATTTCACTATATCGTTAAAGTCTGCTGTCCAATCCTGCGTGGGGCGTGTGCGTGCGATTTTGTGTAATCGATAGGCCGTAAATTCTTCTATTTCAATAAGAAACAATTTGCAAACGAAGAGCGGAGAAAGGAAATTAACAAACGGGAAACCGAAATGACGAAAGATAGAGAGCCATGTTGCAGTGTCATGGTCGTTGAAGCTTCTTGTGGTGAATGGAAATGTTATCTATGAAGCGGTCTAAATTGTTTTTTTTTTGTTTTTTTTTTTTCTAACTGTATGGCACTACCACATCTACGCTCAAGTAATTCTACGACTTTCGGAAGCTTTTATTTTTTTCTAAATATAAAATAATCGCATTTATCGCGAGGATTGGTTTTTCGAACGAAATTCTTCGTCATTGTCACGGGGATCAAAGCGAATTATTATATTTTCATAAGCACCCATAAGCCTCTCGGTCATAGAGCGAAAAAAAAAAAAATGAAGACAAGCAGAGCAGAAATAAAATTAAGTGAGTCAGTTGTGAATCGAAGCAAAGACAATTTACTTTTTACTCATTTACTATTGTAATTTTTTTCGGGCTTCCCAGGATTCGATCTCCAGTTGCTGAATAAAAAGCATTTTCTCTTTCTCCTTTTTACAATTTTCGAACTATCAATTATTCGATAGAAGTGACCAACGGTATTTGCAACTTTAAATGTTAACTTCGTCCTCCATAATGATCAATTTCTGGTGCATCGCATGAAATAAAATAACAAAAAATAAACGTAACGAGTAACAATTAACGTAAAAACTAACGATCGACACTTTTCTTCGTTACGTTTGTTTCTTTTTTAACATTTTCTTTCGTGGGATGAAAAAGAAAAATGATAATTTATCTTGTGGAGTTAACGGTAAATACTCGCGACTACTGTACATGACATTTATAAAATAATTGATAATAAATTAAATTATAAATAAATTAAAGAAAGTCTGTTTTTTTGGTAGCACATTTGGGAATTGTTTATTTGGGTTTCGACCTGGTTAAATTGTTTAGTGGCGGTTGAATCGACTGAAAGGGATCCGAGGCTTGTTTAAGAGGCCATTGAGGGTAATTGGTGATCATTATTCGTCACTTAATTCGCGTATGTCAGAAATATTTTATGTCCAAAATAACGTCGATCTTATGATCGGCTAACAGCGTGATTCTGATTGGAAAACGTATTGCGCCTCGGCTAAGTGCATCGCGAGAAAAAACTAATAATTGAATTGGATGATTGTGCACGTTAAAAATAAAATCAAATTACTTCTGTCCATTCGTCGAACTAGAAAAATGTCTGATCCCGAAAAAAAAATTGAAATATTTAACGTTAAGCATTAATTTACCATTGTTTACAACAGTGTTATTTTAGAGTACCGCGTTCTGAATTAACTTACATTTATAAAAGTGTAAACGCACGACAAGAGTGAACCAACTTTAAAAATTATTCCTTTTATCAATTTCAAGGAGAATCGAGCCATGTGAACTCACGTAAAAAACAATTCGTCTTGCTAATTTTTATACAACAATCGTCGTTAATGTGGCATTAATATTTTGCGCCACCAATGAGATCCTTGACAAGAAAATAATAAATAATATACAGGGTGAGGCACTAACTGTTGCTACGTAGAATAATTCCGAAAGTACGATACTAGTAGAAAATTTTTTGAAACAAAAGTTGCACGGGACAACGGGGGCTATCATATGGCGTTAGTTTTCTGTTGCTAGGCGGAGTCGCATCGGAGATTTCAAGGTCAACATTGTTTTTTTTAGATAGAATGCTATGCTTTGGTACTTATTTTCTGGTAGCGGTTATCGAGACGAGACCAATGATGTTTTTTTTAAATTTTATTTACTTTTTTTTTGTTTAAAAAAAATTTTGTCTCTCTCGCATATCGTGCAAAATTTGACCGTGTATCTACACGGTAAATTGTAGGTTTGATGAAAACGCCGTATTTAGTTAATATTTACTATTAACGCACATTTCCATTACATTGTATCGTACAATGTGTTACATTGTATCGTGTCTTGTACGAGACAACGATAGTAAGAATGGTAAGACCAGTATCATCGAATCAAGCGAATGTAAATGATGTCGTATTCTTTTGAAGAACAAACCGATATGCTTCTAATTTACGGAGAACGTCAGAAAAAATTCAGTGAGAGCTAGAGACTTATACGCTGAAAGATATCCTGAACGTTCTCACCCTACACGCCGTACATAAAAAAAAATAAATAAATTAAAACAAAAATTTTGTAATAAAAAAAATATCAAAAAATATTTTTTTTAATATCATTGGATTCGTCTCGATAGCCCATATCAGAAAATAAGTACCAAAACATAGCATTCTATCTAAAAAAAATAAAGTTGACCTTGAAATCTCCGATGCGACTCCACCTAGCAACAAAAAACTAACGCCATATGATAACCCCCGTTGTCCCATGCGACTTTTGTTTCAAAAAATTTTCTACTACTATCGTACTTTCGGAGTTATTCTACGTGGCAACAGTTAGTGCCTCACCCTGTATTTACGATGAAATCACTAATCTGACGAAAATCCAACAATTCTTCGAAGGACAGTTGCATTAATGTCGATTATCTTTTTCCCGTTTGTAAAATGATTTTTTATTTTCATTTGAATTGATGATTTTGTTGCATCAGTAAATTCTCTTTAAATGCTAATTCGACAAGCCGCCACCGGGGGTTTTTACCGAAAGAATCAGGCGCTGATAGGCACTCCTTCTTACTTCCCGGTTTGCTCTTTTCTCATTTTTATAAAAAAATTCACGGGTCCGCGGGTGTTTTCGCGAAAATATTCATCGATCGGCATCGTGGTAATTGAATTTTTAGTTATTTAAGCACGCGAGAGCCTCGAGCGCGTGAAGTTTATTGTAGAAACTTAGTTATATGCATTATAGGTTTGTTTACAGTCCCATTGCCTCGTCGATTACCAGCAGAAGTACGGCGTTATAACTTTTTTGCTTGTCACCAACTATCGGCAAAATTTCGATTTATCGATGTTAATTTTTTTGGTCATTCTCGAAAATGATACAGAAAAACAGTGATACTTCGTTTGGGCTTTGTTAAGGGTTTATGGAAGATTTGGAATGGCTACAGAAATTCTAGTTAAAAAATTCATCCCTTGGAAACTGTGAAGGCTCTATTGAAATAAAAAAATACGTTCGGACGATGTGAACATTTTCTAATAGAATGAAAATATGTATCTATTAGGGGGGCGCGACGAGCGCTGGCAGCGTGCGGACGCGTCCGTGGGACGGCCGAGCATTATTTGTGGGAAGAAAGAGTCTATCGAGGAGAGAGAGGTGGCAAAAAGTAGTGGAAAGTGACGAGGTAAGGCCAGGGAAGAAGCGAAACTGTTATCCAAGGAAAAGGTGAAGAAACAGGAAAGGCAGGGTCCTTCCTGGTGAGCACGCTTCTTCGGAGGTTAAACACAGTGGATGGAAAGGCAGCCTACGCAGTTAGCGTAGAAGGCGGTGAAAGAGCGGAGGAGAGACGGTAGATGGCAGAGCGGACAGAAGCCCGACGGTCGGCATAAGAGATTACGCGAGATCACGTCGCGGGAAGTGCTGGAATTTCAAAATAGCAAACAAAATTGGAAATCGTAAATCTGGAATTGGGAACTTGGAAAAGTGAAATTCGATAACTGGAAAACTGGATAGTGGAATGTGGAAAAACGGAAACTTGGAAACTCGTAAAACGGAGAACGGTTAATGGGGACGAGGCAGGGGTGGCTGGTCGAGTATCGCGTACGTCGGGGCAGTACAAGACTATGGCAACGACAACTCAAGTGTTACACGCAAACAGCCGGCGAAGGGAGTGCTACGGTGGCTATGTGGACAGAGACGTGGGAGAAGAGGATTGAATTGTATAGAAGCATGAGTGGAAAGAGAAGTTTGCAGTTTGTAACCATGAATGGAAATAAAAGTTTGTAAACATGATATGTAAAAGGCGAAGGACGCCATACATTTGGAAATAAATCAATCTATGTATCTATTAAAGGGACGATTAATCCAATTGACCGAACGATTATTGAAGGAAAGTGAAACATGACGCCGGATACCAAAATGGCCGTGCGAGTAGTCCGTTCTTTCGCTCGATGTGCGCATGCTCGTTCACGTGCGCTTGCGCGTACGCTCCGAAGAAGCGTCTCGAAGCGAGCCGAACTAAAAAGGCCGCCATAACGTTTTCTCGACATCCTCAACGTTTCGTACTCAAAATCTCATTAAATAAACGTTTAATCAATGTCATTTTACTCGCGAAACATTGGGGAACGTCGAAAAAAACATTACTATTCGAAAGACCGCTCGGACGTTTCGAGGAAACGTTTTATGAAACTTTCACAAACTCGTAAGGCCAACCTGGCTAACCTTAAAATCGTACGACCTATTTTATCAAACAACCCGTAACACGAGAGCCTGTTTTTTTTTCTCCTTTTTCATAATAAAAATGAAACGTATCTATCGAATGGCCGTGACAGGCCTGATCCATTGGGATATTTAGAAAGACAGTTAGGATCATTTGTTTATTCATAAAACGTTCAAGTTGGCGAAGATGGCCTAATGCCGCGCATTTGTGTCTTCTAAGATGGCACGATTGCTGGTACGTGAGTCGGCTACGGGACATTATTTTATGAGACATCTATCACAACTAACACCAATCAGTGGTAGGAAAACAGTGAGGTAAGACAGAGCAGATCTATTTAGTTCATACGCAATTCGTATAATACGTGTGTTATAATAATAAATAAATAAATAATGAAAAATAATAATAATTATCAACACGGCTATCGGAAGTAATAACGATAAAGTAAATAAGCATTTCCGTAAAACGGCCAACACTGAGTAATAATTATAGTCAATAATGAATTGTTAACAAACAATGATTCGTTGAGTAATACCTCGAAATCCTGTTTGTCCAGCCAGGGCAATGACGTCGAGGACAGGACAAGAAACAGAAAACAGAAAGAGAGAGAAATTAAAGATTTCGTTTGAAATTATATATATATGTATATAAATAAATAAATAAATATATATATGTATATATTTATATATATATATATATATACGTCGGTGAATCCAGTTATTAATGTCGTTATAATTATAATTGTTGATGGTAGCAGGTTTTCACGGCAGTGGAATTTCTCTTTTATCACAGCCACAGTGCCACTCGTCTGGGCCATTTAGGTAACAGTAAAATATGTCGTTTATTTATTTTATTCCATTGTTCAAGGACCATCTCAAAAGTTCCCCAAGCATAAAAAAGTCTATTTCCCGATAATACCTACGAATAAATTGTAAGGCGATCTCGTTGACATCTAGTTTCGATGGTACTTTCGTTTTGTCGATTGTTCATAAATTAATTCGAAATTTCGCGGCTGAGATTTCTCCATTTATCATATCGTCTCGTAACCGCGCATCGAAAAAACAACGGCAAATAGACTCCTCTTGCGTATTACCATGGCAAATGTAAAGAAAAAAAAAAAAGAAAAGAAAAATAGTTAAACCTTTAGAGAGATATGATATAGTATATAGGCATCCAACATTCAGTAAAAATCATAAAGATACAGTTATATAGAATATAATGAAAGAGAACATAAAAGAAAAACGATGATTATATGAATGAACGACCGTCACTTCTTGGAAATTTGTTATTTCTTCTTTACGTAAAGGAATGCGATAATCGTAAAGTACAGATAAAAAAAGACTGCGGCTGCACATCGAGCTCCATGCAAGAAAATACATTGAATAACGCTTTAAACCGAACGTATTAACACGAAAAATAAATACCGGATGGCGAGGAAAAAGAAGTGTAGAGAAAAATGTCTTTCCTAAGAGAATATCGCATTTCAAATTTCAAACGCCCACACTTTCCCGCCACATTTGTTTGCCGGCATAGAATGGCCACAGTTTTTCCGCGAACTACTAGAGTCAAGACACGATCGATGAAGAACGGTGTTGTGTTCTTTGTTGACTCTGAATATTCCGTATCAACCACTTTTTTCCGTTCGATCACTTGGATGTAATTTCTATAATTTTCTAATTTCGAATACGATTTAAAAGAATTAAGTACATTTCTCAAATTGCATGTGTAACTGACGCGTTCACGGTGAACGTGAATAACGAATATTACGACCGAAAATATCGTTTTGGCATACCGAACGACCGTTACAAAATTGTAGTACAAAATTATCCCGGTAGAAGTATCGACAATGAAATTGAAAAAAGAAAAAAATATATTTAAGTGAGAAAAAAAAAAACCAAATAGAATTGGATTAGAAAGAAAGATAAAAGAAATTCCGATGCATCAGGAACATCGAGTGTCCACCAAGGCACGATCGAACTTGTATATCGAACAATAAGTGGCTTTTATTAATTTTTTTTTTCCCCCGAGCGATAGATAACATGGCGCCGAGAAGAGAGTATATAATTATACATACAAAGTAAGCAGATCGTGGTGGTTATAGCGATGGGAGACAATATTGAGTGGTCCTTGCATCAATGCAATTAACGAAAGAGAGAGATATATGTATATATAAAAAAAAAAATGAAAAAATTACAAACAGAACAAGAAAAGAAAAGAATAAACACAGAGAGAGAATGTATGATAATCGAAAGAATATTAGATTAAAGCGAAACGAGACAGAGGTTAGACGGATGGGCTTGCTTTGTCTTGAAAAATCCAACTAGGATCGTATGGCAACCAGCTGGTTGTAAATCGATTATATAATTCATACAAACTTGACGGAATGAAATGATAAACGAGCGCTGTGAACGTATCCCAATATGACGGCCAATCAAGCCGATAGTTCAGTCATTGGGAGTATCAAGAAGTGATATATGTAACATTGTCGTAACATCCGATGGCGAATTTTTAAAGCCTGCCACGAAATCTTAATTGCTACGAAATAAATACGAATTCAACCTGAATTCGTTAACGATAGATACGATGTTCATCCCCATCTCAACATCTTTCGTAACGATGTAAGCGTTTCACTCATGGAGCCTAGAGTAAAGGAGGCCAATCTCTAATGGGGAACGGCCGAAAAAAGCGACATAAAAAATTCAGCAAAAAAGGTGTCGCTGCGGTCGCAAACTGGTCCGAGTGAAGTGAGCGAGAAATAAACTGCACGTGGAACCTTGCTGAAGCTAGGCACTTAAGGTCAATATACACATGACCCTTCGGTGTAATTGACTGTAATCACGCGTCATCGTTAATATAACAGTTTTATGGAACTTTTAATTACAGCCAATCTGTAAAAGTAAGAACATAGAATAGCATTATATCGACTTTATAATATACTAACAAAAAGAAATGAAATGGTTTCGTAAAGGTTACGAAAAAAAACCAATGTGATTTATATTTAACGAAATTTAAAGTACAATAGGTGAGGAGATTGTGCATTGATTATTCCAGGATCAATAAATAACTATAAAGACATCCCAGTTAAAAAATACAGACGATGAGCGTGTAATAAATAATGAGGTAAACATCGGGTTTAGGGGACCTCCCTCCGATTCCTTTCGTAATAGGCTCATCCGACGCGCTTTCGCACGCGAAACAACTTTTTCCTCTGACAAAATTGGGGTATGTTATATATTAAAAAGTTATTAACAAATAAAGTTAATAATTCATACAGCTATTTTCCTTATACCAGCCAGTCCCGATCATCTTGTCCTTCACATGTGTTGTTAAGAATACCCCCTGAGTAACATACAAAAAGTTTTATCTGTCGCTCATTGTTTGTTAAAAAGTTATTAACAAAAGAACCCACGTAGAAATTGCCAGTATAATTGTACTGGCTCCGTACTGGCTGACTATCTGGCCATACTATGGGCCATACTGCGGGCCATACTACGGGCCGTACTACGGGCCATACTACAGGCCATACTACGGGCCAGTATAAAATACAGTCTTATGCCAGTACTGGTTGAATTCTACTGGCCAAGCTTTGGGCCAGTATCGGCGGCCAAACTTTGGCAGCCAGTATTGTTTCAGTACTGGCTGACAATCTGGCCAAGCTTTGGGTCAGTATGAAATATCGTCTTGTGCCAGTACTGGTTGTCAATCTGGCCGCACTACGGGCCGGTATAATAACCGGATCTGGGCCAAAATAGGCTATAAAATACGGCCAAGCTCTGGCTTCGATACAGGCTTAGTACTGGGCTATAGAAAATGCCAATACTGAGAGTATTTCACTTTAACGGTTGCGTTCTGTAATGTAATTGTAGATTAGGTTATTCTGATCAAAAGTCCATTATTTTGCAAACAACCAAATTGTTGAATTATAATTTGCCCCGAACTTGAAATTGCACGATTAATACAATATTTTTTAGTGTAATATTTGCTTTATATAGCCTATATTTTATAAACACTGTTCTATAAACATTTAAGTACGTATTTTAGACCTGTATATGTACTTAGTCTCTTATTAATAAAAACTACTCCGAGTATATTTAGTATATATCAAGTGCATTTAATTATCAAACATTTATGCATAAACAACCCAGACAACACAGACATCCAAAGGACGTCCTAAAAACATCCGAAGAACGTCCTTACGTCCAAAGTACATCCTTTGGACGTACGTGTGCTGCTTGGGAAACATCTGGTAACGTGGTAAAAATAAATATAAATTACTCCCAGAGAGACATAAAATTTAAATAGACATTGGATCGGCGTCCACTAGACGCCAAAAGTGTCTAAAAGACGTCGATTCGATATCTATTTAATTTGCCATTTCTCGCTGAGATGTAATTTGCACCGTCGGCAACATCGTCTACCAAGATCGAGCCCAATGAAATAACCAGTATTGGTACGACCGTTGGTGCCAGTAGTAAGCCAGAAGTTTGCCAGATCTGGGCCAAAGTCCGGGCCAAATTCTGGGCCAAAGTCTGGCCCAAAGTCAGAGCCAAAGTTCGGGCCAAAGTTCGGGCCAATTAAATAAACGGTACTGGCCCGACCGTTGGTGCCAGTATAACGGCCGGCTATTACACTCCTGTAACGAATCTGTACTGGCCCAATACTGGCAGCCAGTACCGGCACTACGGCAACCAGTATTGGCCCAACGCTCGGCTGTTACAATTTTTCTACGTGGGAAGTTTCATGAATCAAACATGAAATACTTATACTAGTATATGATGAACAGTACACGTATGAGCGGGTTCGCTTCACCCCCCGTGCACCGGCCACACACCAGCATATAAACAAGCCAAAAACAAACCAAACAAACCAAGAACAATCGAAAACAAACCATATAACCGTTAGTATATTATAAAATCGATATAATGCTATTCTATGTCCTTACTTTTACAGATTGGCAGTAATTAAAAGTTTCATAAAATTGTTATAATAACGATGACGCGTGATTACACTCAATTACACTGAAGGGTTATGTGTATATTGACCGTAGGTGTCCTAGCTTCACTAAGGTTCCACGTACAGTTTATTTCTTGCTCACTTCACTCGGACCAGTTTGCGACCGCAGCGACACCTTTTTTGCTGTATTTTTTATGCCGCTTCAGAGTACGAAGATCGGACTCCTTTACTCTAGGCTCCATGGTTTAACTAAACGCGACCATTACCATCCATTGAGGACACGCCATAATTGCGACATGAACGCCACCTCTTGAGTTCCCAATTACCTAACTATTTGAATTTCGCGCTCGCGACTTTTACAAATATAAAGTAACGTTGACTCTTTCGTTCGGCGACATTTCACCCGAAGTATTAA
Source organism: Oxytorus armatus (assembly GCA_958009045.1). Taxonomy (NCBI): domain Eukaryota; kingdom Metazoa; phylum Arthropoda; class Insecta; order Hymenoptera; family Ichneumonidae; genus Oxytorus; species Oxytorus armatus. The sequence continues at coordinate 36,230,171 of OY253745.1, read as the reverse complement.
TCCTTTGAAAGTCATTATTTCAAATTATAATGTTCGTAAATGCTTTCCGGTTCGATTCTCGAAAGGGGAAAAATGCACGCACGTTTATTCGACTCTTTTAAGGGAGGGTGAGGGTTTTCACTTTCGAAAAATCGAATTTTTTTTTGTCTTATCTTATTGTTTAACATTTCAGGAATATGTCCTTAAAATTTTGAACCGATCTAAACAATATTCTTGAAGTTATTGTCTTATTAATCTCCTGGCCTTTAACGCTATACCTCTAACAGCTGCGGGCGGTCGGGCTAGCAGTGCACTTTAGACGCGTTTTTCTCAAAACTACTTTTTCAAAGTTCGTGTTCACTGCCATTTAAAAACTACTTGACCGATTCATTTCAAACTTTGTACACATTTTCTACATATAAAATACCTCCCCCCAACGTTTAGTTAAATTTTTTTTTTTTTTACATTAAGGGTGTTTCCCACCCACAAAATGGCGGAATTTTTCGTGGAAAATAACAGTTCGGACTTTAGATGGCCGCCAAAAATTTTTAAATGAAAAAAAAAATTATCAGAGAACGTTGGGGGGAAGATTTGATTATAATTTGACTAAATTTTCATGGTTTTTCATTTTCAGATAATTTCCGGCCGATTTATAGTGAACACCGCAAATTGTTTTTTTTCCAAGACGTTCTGGGGGAAGCACTGTTACGGGCTTATGCTTCAATATTTCTGCATGAAAAAATTACACAACATTGTCAAAAGTATGGTCAATAATGTACAAAAGGTTCGAATAAAATTGCTGAATCCATATTTGAGAAAAAAAATCGCAAAAAAAGTGTTTTTTTTAACGCTGAAACCCTTACCCCTCCCTTAACACGGTCCGGAAACTGCGACGTTGGAGGTAATGTCAGATATAGGTCCTTACTAGCCGTAAAATTAGTCTGTAAGCGAGCATTATTCTTCGCTATTCGCTAACTCGTTGCTGTCGAAGTCGATACGATCGCGAAGAGGATAGCCATTGAAAAGGGCTCTGTTAGACTCCTGACTCGACGATGGAACCATCCGAAGACATTTTTTTTTGTTAATTCAAGAAACAATCGTTGGTAAATAACAGGTGAGACTGGACTTCCGTTACGGTTAAACAGACATCGGCCAGTGAGGATACTCTAAGGGCGGGCCAGATATAGAAGCGTTAACGAAAATATGATTTCAAAGGATTAATTCCGTCGCTTCATCTCAGTAAGTTCGCAATCGTTTGATCCTGGTTGATTTTAATCATGGCCGTCCCGTTCCCAACCCTCTGTCATTGTTTGCTTCGTTCTAATTCTCAAATCGATTTTCTCTCTCCATTCCACTTCTAATCATTGAAATAAATAACACGGTCTCTCTATCGACGTTCGCTTTATCGCAATCAAAAGTTATTTCATGTCGATCGAAGCGGAGCGAACGTTTGCGGAGATGGCGTCGCATTATAATCCGCAAATGTGGCTATTCACTTCCGTTTTAAGATCTAAATCAATGACATTTACGTTTCGAGAAGTGGATTCAATTTCGGAGAAAAATAAAAATTATAATGACAAAGTGCGATAAGTATGGAGCAATTAAGTTCCGTCGAACCGTGACTAGCTATTGAAATTGGTTCCTCCGACTGTTCTCGATGAGATATAAAAGCGAGTATGGTTAAAAAGAAACTAGCTTTGACCTCTGAAATAATCATTTCGTTATAATATTAATATATCGGTCAATGCACGGGCCAAAGAGCACAGAGTTTCTCGCACAAAATGTCTGTTTTAACAATCGACTTTTCTGGCTTCGACAAACGATCAAAGCGTCGGTCCTGAGACCTAAGACCAATGTAATATTTAGAGTACGAAAGAAAAGAAAAGAAAAATCGTCGATTAGAAATACAAATAATTCTTATATTAACAAACATTTTTGACGGACTATGGCGTACCTTGCTATTAGCGAAGAGTAGGCCAACCCCTTCGATGCAAACGTGGAGAAGTCCACCCTCCCCGGTGCGCATGTCCTGCACGGGAAACTCATCACCGAGCTCGATGCCAATATTTGCACGGCCACGGGCCGCCGCCTTTTCTATCGCATCTTTTATGCAACAGTACAGATCTTTGCACTGAAACGGGTCGGTGTTAAAGGATTCAAGTTTATGGTTGAAACACAAAGTCGAAGCATATTAATGGGTTATCCTGAAATATTTATGTTATGATAAAGTGGGTTACCAAAAAACCACTTTTACCGATCGTCACATAGTGACATATAGCGATAATCGAGAGCGGAATCTCTCGGCAGGTAATCGTCCCGAAGTCGAGATTCTAATAACCACGCTGACATTCGCATAAGTAAGCATCTACAGTTACTCACAGATACACTTAAAGAAGCATTCTCTTAGAGGCATAAGAATTGAGCCCACTGTACAGTAACGTTACCGTAACGTAACGGTACAGTAATGTAAGCATGCAGTAACGCAACCGCACAGTAACGTAACGGTACAGTGACACAACGGTACAGTGACACAACGATACAGAAACGCAACGGTAGAGTAACGTAACGGTGCAGTAACGTAATGGTATAGTAAAGTAATGGTAGAGTAACGTAACGGTGCAGTAACGTAATGGTATAGTAAAGTAATGGTAGAGTAACGTAACGGTACAGTAACGTAATGGTATAGTAACGTAATGGTAGAGTAACGTAACGGTACAGTAACATAACCGTACAGTAACGTAACGGTACAGTAATGTAACGGCACAGTAATGTAACAGCACGGTAACGTAACTGTCCGGTAATGTAACGGTACAGTAATGTAACTGCACAGTAACGTAACGGTACACTAACGTAACTGCGCATTAACGTAACGGTACAGTAACGTAATGGCATAGTAATGGAATAAGATGGTAACGTAACTACACAGTAACGTAATGGTATAGTAACGTAATGGTAGAGTAACGTAACGGTACAGTAATATAACCGTACAGTAACGTAACGGTACAGTAATGTAACAGCACGGTAACGTAACTGTCCGGTAATGTAACGATACAGTAATGTAACTGCACAGTAACGTAACGGTCCACTAGCGTAACTGCGCATTAACGTAACGGTACAGTAATGTAACTGCACAGTAACATAACGGTACACTAACGTAACTGCGCATTAACGTAACGGTACAGTAATGTAACTGCACAGTAACGTAACGGTACACTAACGTAACTGCGCATTAACGTAACGGTACAGTAACGTAATGGCATAGTAATGGAATAACATGGTAGCGTAACTACACAGTAACGTAACGGTACAGTAACGTAATGGTATAGTAACGTAATGGGAGAGTAACGTAACGGTACAGTAACGTAATGGTATAGTAACGTAATGGGAGAGTAACGTAACGGTACAGTAACGTAATGGTATAGTAACGTAATGGTAGAATAACGTAACGGTACAGTAACATAACCGTACAGTAACGTAACGGTACAGTAATGTAACGGTGCCGTAATGTAACGGTCCAGTAATGTAACAGCACGGTAACGTAACTGTCCGGTAATGTAACGGTAAAGTAATGTAACTGCACAGTAACGTAACGGTACACTAACGTAACTGCGCATTAACGTAACGGTACAGTAATGTAACGGCACAGTAATGTAACAGCACGGTAACGTAACTGTGCGGTAATGTAACGGTACAGTAATGTAACTGCACAGTAACGTAACGGTACACTAACGTAACTGCGCATTAACATAACGGTACAGTAACGTAATGGCATAGTAATGGAATAACATGGTAACGTAACTACACAGTAACGCAACGGTACAGTAACGTAATGGTATAGTAACGTAATGGTAGAGTAACGTAACGGTACAGTAACGTAATGGTATAGTAACGTAATGGTAGAGTAACGTAACGGTACAGTAACGTAATGGTATAGTAACGTAATGGTAGAGTAACGTAACGGTACAGTAACATAACCGTACAGTAACGTAACGGTACAGTAATGTAACGGTACCGTAATATAACGGTCCAGTAATGTAACAGCACGGTAACGTAACTGTCCGGTAATGTAACGGTACAGTAATGTAACTGCACAGTAACGTAACGGTACACTAACATAACTGCCCATTAACGTAACGGTACAGTAACGTAATGGCATAGTAATGGAATAACATGGTAACGTAACTACACAGTAACGTAACTGTACAGTAACATAGCAACACAGTAACGTAACTGTACAGTAACTCAACTACTGTAACGATACTTCAACGGTACTGTAACGGTATTCCCGTTTAAATATCGTAGCTGGATGTACGGTATCTCCTGTTACAGATAAATTTCGCGACGGAATATTTTAACCGGAAATCAAAGAGGCACTCCGACAGTCAATCGCTCAGCCATCAGTCACTCGTACGATCGTTCGGAAATTAGTACAGGCACCCCCCCAGGCCAATCAACATTGACATTTTCGCAAAAATTTACTCATATTGATGTTTCAATAACTTTTGACAGTGATGATTGACATTTCGGGGAGAATTAAAGTCCCCGCGGTGTTGCTAGACGGATTGGGAAAACACTCGCTTTTGCGTAAATCGTTAATTCGCCGTTACGACAAGAGGCAATACTCACTTTCTTCGTATAATAATTGTGAAACTCAAGCTGTTCGCCGTTTCGCCTCGACAGGCAGAGAACTTTGTTCTTAGGACTGCAGGTCATGTTGACGAGACGTTCGTACCACCAGCGTTCAACGATAACACCGTTTACCGATCTCAGTACGAGACCGTCGTGTCGGACTTCGAGAAAACGTAAATCTCCGTCCGCGTCGGTGCCGGAGTGAACTGTGAACGACTGACGATGCATTTGACGCGATGTCAGTGGCTTTAGGTCGATGTCGTTTCCGTGCTGTGACAACAATTTAAAAAAAACACCCTTCTAATTTGTAAACTCACGAACGAAGTTTAATTCCATGACGAAAACGCGCGAAACATGATGAAGAATGATCATTCTTCGTGAGAGAAGTTACATTTTCTCCCGCTATTTCGTCATTGTAAGGATAACAGGCGGTTCAACTCACGAGATTGTCTATCTGATCGAGCAATTGGTTCAATTCTTGACTGTAAATTAGACCAATATGGCTCTTGCCGAGAAGCCTTCGTACTTTACGCTTTAGCTCGTTCTTGTCGACATTCAGCATAATCAATATTGCCGTTAAATTGTGAAGCAGAGTGCAGAGCAATCTATCCTCGTCGTGCTCCAGTCGTCGTCTTTCACTGTCGCTCAAACTTTTGTACCTGTTCGTTAACACAAAACAAATTTATAATTACGGTTCGCGGTGTATCGTCGTATTCGTGGATTTTTTTTATCGCCCACTGAATCGAATGGAAATTCGTTGAAATTATTTTGCTACGACGAGCCGTCTCTATTCATTAACTCACCGCTCCATCATTTCGCCGGGTCCCTGATCCATTCCTATCATATCGCGCTCCTGGGATACGGCGTCGAGAAACGCGTCTTCCCAGAATTGCATCTGATCCCAAAGCGAGGATCTTTCTTTTCCCAAAAGGCCTTTGAAGAAAATGTCATTAACGTGAAAATACCACATGGATCGAGCTCGCGATAGAGTAAAAAAATCGGTTTGCGAGATATTGCATGAATAGAGTGCATATACGGCCGAAATTCGTAGAATTGAGATGGGTAATTTACTGCTGGTTCATGGGACCAAAATATGATAAGCAATTATCTTTCTCAGAATTGTAGTTTGTATTTTGTAAGTAAAATTCATGTGGCATTGACGCACCGCGACGCTAAGAAGTTTTTCGTATTGTTGTGTTTACCTTCGAATAGATATGTTCTCGCGGCTTCCGGGCTGGGCGTTGTCGTCGTGGGAACTAGACTCCCACCGTGATATCGAAAGCCAGTGCTCAAAGACGATTTACTCGACCAGACGCTACTTGTTCGTTGTTTATCTTGTCGCAGAAGCTATAAGGGGATGGAAGAAGAAACAAAAACTATGAAGGATAGCCAAAAACTTTTCGGTAATTCATCATAATGATCGTCGATATTTACGTAATAACGCTATTGGTGATCAATAATCTACCGAAATACCATTGATAAATTGGTTTTACTTAAGAATATTCTCGACAGAATATCTCATGACTAAATATCCCGTGTCAAAATCTGCACTATATCTGCACTATTACTGTACCGCTACGGTACGGTTACTGAATCGTTACTGTACCGTTACTGTATCGTTACTTTAACGTTACTGTACGGTTACTGTATCGTTACTTTAACGTTACTGTACGGTTACTGTATGGTTACTGAACCATTACTGTACCGTTACTGTACCGTTACTGTACCGTTACTGTATGGTTACTGTACCGTTACATTATGATGCTGAAGTTTGCATCGTTGCGACGCAACGAAATCAAGTTAAAAAAAAAAAATTAATTTTCAGTATTGCTCGAGGTTTTCGCGAATATTTGGGACCTAGGCCCCTAGCGGCGACGCCTAAAAAAATTTGAATGATTTTCTATGTCCGGAAAGCACCCTTATGGGTGGGTGAAAAACTGAAAAAATCGTAGTTCTTACCGAAATCAGATAGATAGATTTTTCATGATCGTTATTCGTTGTTCGACGTTACAAAAGACTCCTAAACAAATTTGAACGATTTCCTATGTCCGGAAAACACCCTTATGGGAGGGTGAAAACCCGAAAAAATCGTACTTCGGACTGAAAACAGATAGACATATTTTTTATGATCGTTATTCGTTCTTCGACGTTACAAGAGACTCCTAGAAAAATTTGAACGATTTCCTATGTCCGGAAAAGACCCTTATGGGAGGGTGAAAAACCGAAAAAATCGTACTTCGGACTGAAAACAGATAGACAGATTTTCTATGATCGTTATTCGTTCTTCGACGTTACAAGAGACTCCTAAAAAAATTTGAACTAAGCGATATTCTTGAAGTTATTGTCTTACTAATCTCCTGGCCTTTAACGCTATACCTCTAACAGCTGCGGGCGGTCGGACTAGCAGTGCACTTTAGACGCGTTTTTCTCAAAACTACTTTTTCAAAGTCCGTGTTCACTGCCATTTAAAAACTACTTGACCGATTCATTTCAAACTTTGTACACATTTTCTACATATAAAATAACTTCCCCCAACGTTTAGTAACATTTTTTTTTTTTTACATTAACGGTGTTTCCCACCCACAAAATGGCGGAATTTTTCGTGGAAAATAACAGTTCACACTTTAGATGGCCGGCAAAAATTTTTAAATGAAAAAAAAAATTATCAGAGAACGTTGGGGGGAAGATTTGATTATAATTTGACTAAATTTTCATGGTTTTTCATTATCAGATAATTTCCGGCCGAGTTATAGTGAACACCGCAAATTGTTTTTTTTCCAAGACGTTCTGGGGGAAGCTCTGTTACGGGCTTATGCTTCAATATTTCTGCATGAAAAAATTACACAACATTGTCAAAAGTATGGTCAATAATGTACAAAAGGTTCGAATAAAATTGCTCAATCCATATTTGAGAAAAAAAAATCGCAAAAAAAGCGTTTTTTTTACGCTGAAACCCTTACCCCTCCCTTAACGATGTTGCAGAAAGAGGAGTGAAACTTATTACACAGTACAATGATCGTCTCACTTATGACGAAGATCAGAAACAATTCATTGTACAAATAATTGAAGAATATAAAAAAAAATATCCTGATATTAACAAAGCAACTTTGCTCCAACCGATGTAATTCATTATTGTAAGTTGATTTTTAAAATATATGACATCATTCATTATAATTCACAATAAAATTGATAAAATTAAAAATTTGAATATTGTTTACATTTCATTGTTGAGCGCGCTACGTATTTCTTCATAATCTTATATACATACGAAAAATAAATTGCAGCTATTCGACGTCAAACTCCTGTTTTGACCATAATGATCGACTTTTGGAATAAATGATGACAGTTTTTTGCTAATTACGTGATAAATATTAGATTCACGAGAATTTCACAAGATACCTTTTTTGTAGAGCATTATATTTCCTACAAAAACGTTATATAAAATTCTTTTATCATAAATAGTTTTGAAATAATAAACAATTTTCTTAACAAAATTTTGAATGCATGCATTTTTTCATATAAAAATTCGACAGTTCGGTGGGGTGGGTTAGAATTATTGGACAAAGTTCCGCTTGCGTCCAATTTTTTTTCTAGATATGTTGATTACTTTTGAGGAACAATACCAAAGAATTTCCAACATCACCAAATTAAGAACCACCCTAGTATGTACTCACATTGTTCTGTTCCACTTCGCTATCGGAGACGGTGCTGCGAACCGAAGCTTGATGACCGTGACGAAAACCAATATGACTCGTTATGCTGCTAGTCTCCGAAGACAATGCTTCGTTGCTCGCAGTTCCAGATCCTCGCTGATTCTGGAAACAGTTTAAGTGACGCAAGATGAAATTCCAGTCTCTCGATATCCATTTTTTTCGGTGATCATCAAACGCACTTTCGACGAAAATTTGTAAGAGTTTTTTTTTAAGTTGTGAGTTCAAGGGTGTCCTGTATAATTTTTCTTGCGAAAGTCCCTCCCTCACTTTACCCAGGGACTCAAATTTTATCTACGAGACGTAGGAACATTTTTTTTTTTATTCGCCCATTAATGACAAAGCGAATTATCGTGAGACTGTGCTTTACTACTCGCGCACGTGTATACTAATCTCACCTCAGAATCGAAGGAAGTCAGTTTGCTCAGAAGTTTTCCCTTCTTCGTGAACATATCGAAAAACATTTCCGTAGTTGATTGATTGTTATCGCCCGACGAATGTTGTTGCGAGCGCGGTGCTTCCAATCGTATTTTCGGTGATTCTAAATGGAAAATTTTCCTCAACAATCAGCGAAACGTCATGTTTATCATCGTCGACGTTTTTTTTTTATAGCGGATTTTGTTCCTTCCAAAGCAAACAGTGCATTTTGTCGTTCGTCGATGTTATACTTTCGACAATTACCTTGAAAATATTGCGAAGATGATTTCTGACTGCCATCGGCCAATTCCGGATGAGCGGGAGATTGGGGAGACCTCAGGTTTTCCCGACTGCCGAATGGGCTTGCCTGAACGAATCGATCGATGTTGTTAAATATCTTTTTTTGTCTTATTCGCTTGCGATATATATATATATTTTTCTAATTACTAACTATAAACGTAGCTATTTTTCAAGAACGCGAAAAATCAATGCGATCGATTAAAATTCATTGACGAAAATTTTTTCGCGACGGAGAAAACACGGGAAAACATTTCACTCAAATAAAGCGAGTGGCGAATATAGAAGAAGAAAAAAATCTATACAAATTGATTCCACAAATTGCGTTTAGGATTCTCAAGTCTCGTGTTACATTAAGGGCGGGGTAAGGGTTTTCACTTTCGAAAAATCGAATTTTTTTTTGTCTTATTTTATTGTTTAACATTTCAAGAATATGTCCTTAAAATTTTAAACCGATCTGAGCAATATTCTTGAAGTTATTGTCTTATTAATCTCCTGGCCTTTAACGCTATACCTCTAACAGCTGCGGGCGGTCGGGCTAGCAGTGCAGCTGTCGAACAGGTATACAGTTTATTCATTGCTATTGTGTATATAGTATATAGTACACACTACACACTATACACAGTATAGTACATACTATAAACTACAATATTTTAAAAGAAGAAACGAGCGAAGAAAGGAGCTGGAATCGATGATTCTGTGTAAGTTGGAAAAAAAAAATTTTTTCTTCACTTTTTGATTTCATAAACTTTAGACGCGTTTTTCTCAAAACTACTTTTTCAAAGTCCGTGTTCACTGCCATTTAAAAACTACTTGACCGATTCATTTCAAACTTTGTACACATTTTCTACATATAAAATACCTCCCCCCAACGTTTAGTTAAAAATTTTTTTTTCACATTAAGGGTGTTTCCCACCCACAAAATGGCGGAATTTTTCGTGGAAAATAACAGTTCACACTTTAGATGGCCGCGAAAAATTTTGACATGAAAAAAAAAATTATCAGAGAACGTTGGGGGGAAGATTTGATTATAATTTGACTAAATTTTCATGGTTTTTCATTTTCAGATAATTTCCGGCCGAGTTACAGTGAACACCGCAAATTGTTTTTTTTCAAGACGTTCTGGGGGAAGTTCTGTTACGGGCTTATGCTTCAATATTTCTGCATGAAAAAATTACACAACATTGTCAAAAGTATGCTCAATAATGTACAAAAGGTTCGAATGAAATTGCTCAATCCATATTTGAGAAAAAAAATCGCAAAAAAAGTGTTTTTTTTTACGCTGAAATCCTTACCTCTCCCTTAAACATAAGATTGAACGTGATTCGACAGTTCAGGGGTTAGTCAGTGAACGATACTTAAGGTAGTAGTCTGGTAACTTAAGCCGATTTTCATGTCTTTTTTGGAGGGCGTTTTTTGTAGGAAAATAAAAATGAATCGTTTTGGATATTTAGGATGTTTTTATTTACATATTAAAGATACAAAAAAAAATTTGTTTGAAAAAATTTAATAGTTTATTATTATTATTATTATTGATCGAAGTTGGCACCTCGAAAAAAAAGCGCGTGGGTGGCCCCGGTGATTTTGGCTCTTGATGTTATCTGAAATAAAAAATTCTTGATAATTCTTAATCTATTAAGAATTATCAAGAATGTTTTATTCTTGAAAAAAATCAAAAATCCAAAAATCCAAATTCTCAAATTTTCAGAATTTTTCTCAAAAATTCTTGATAATTCTTAATCTATTAAGAATTATCAAGAATCTTTTATTTCAGATAACATCAAGAACCAAAATCACCGGGGCCACCCACGCGTTTTTTTTTCCGAGGTGCCAACTTCGATCAGTAATAATAATAATAATAAACTATAAAATTTTGTCAAAAAAATTTTTTTCTGTATCTTTAATATGTAAATAAAAACATCCTAAATATCCAAAACGATTCATTTCTATTTTTCTACGAAAAAAGACGCCCTCCAAAAAAGACAAGAAAATCGGCTTAAGTTACCAGACTAATACGTTAATAATTCTGTACTGAGAACTCCGATAGCATCTGGCGGTAAATCGAAGGAAAAAAACTCATTTTCGTAAATTAATTTGATTATATCATTGTCGTTGATATTTACCTGAAGAAAAAAGGGACCTTCGAAGGCACCCTCAGCGAGATCTTTGCTCCAATAATGCGTGTGCGCGATTTCCATGAGTTGAAAAACCGACGCCATTCCACCAATACCGTCGCTCCTGTATGAATTCGATAGACCGTTGGCGGCTGCTTGAAGGCACTTAAGCATCTCTTTGTACATTGGTCGGGTGATACACTGAAATTCGAGAAAAAAAAATTTGTGTTCAGTGGCCGCGGGTAAAAGTGGTTTATTTATATTATTAGGTTTTAAACTTAATTCCCGTTGTTTTATATGAGATTGCGCGACTAGTAAATTTTTTTCATGGAAGTAACACTTGAAATTATGTTGTGCTGAAGTATTGGACATAGACCTACAATATTCAGTATTCGAGAGTGAATTCACTTGTACACACTACTATTTTTATAATATCGAAAATGTCAGGTTTTTAATCAACGACACGGCATATGCGGGAAGCTTTGCTTTTTTGTTTTGATTTAAGATAGTAGTCTGGTAACTTAAGCCGATTTTCATGTCTTCATTAGAGGGCGTTTTTTTGTAGGAAAATAAAAATGAATCGTTTTGGATATTTGGGATGATTTTTATTTACATATAAAAGATACAAAAAAAAAATTAGTTTGAAAAAATGTAATAGTTTATTATTATTATTATTATTGATCGAAGTTGGCACCTCGAAGTTGGCAGCCCGGGTCCTGACTTTTTTCTACCGAACCGATTGCTTTCAAATTTTAACAGGCTACTCTACGCACTCATAGTTCTCGTCGGAAATACCGAGAAATTTTTTCACCCCTAACTTTTTATTTCACAACCCCTTCTTTGCTAAAATCAAAGGACTTTGAAAAAGGTCTTTATTTTTCTCCAAAGTCCGCCATTTTGTTATTTATCCATGAAATTTAACTTCAGTAGTTCCGACCAGAATGACATGTCTATAGGTTAAGAATTATCAAGAATTTTTTATTTCAGATAACATCAAGAGCCAAAATCACCGGGGCTACCCACGCGCTTTTTTTTTCGAGGTGCCAACTTCGATCAATAATAATAATAATAATAAACTATTAAATTTTTGCAAAAAATTTTTCTTTTGTATCTTTAATATGTTAATAGAAACATCCTAAATATCCAAAACGATTTATTTTTTATTTTCCTACAAAAAAACGCCCTCCAAAAAAGACATGAAAATCGGCTTAAGTTACCAGACTGCTACCTTAAGAAAAAGTGCTGCTTTGTTGCGTGAAAGATGGCCAAAGGGTCGTAGCTTCTGCAGGACGATACTTCGAATAAAACGGAATGTACCGTAAACTATGAAGCAGGTTTTTTTTTTTTTTTTGTAAGTTGTAAAACAGCGGGAATTAAGTTTGAAACCCAACGTTATATCGATAAATCGCATTTCCTGCTCAAGCCTCAGCAGCCTATCAGCAAGTAAACTAATGCTACGAAGATTTTTATACAATTAAACAAACTATTATTGCCATAATCAATCACACAATGTTATTCATTTGAAATTGTCACTCCGTCAATAAAAATTGTCGTTTCGTTTTAAAATGCTGTCTGATAATCGGAAAAACTATTTGTTTGCTTGACGCAACTCACCACATCGTCGATATGATCGTCCGGACTGATTTTTCTGTTGAGACCCTTGTTCAGCTTCGTGACAACGAGGTCTCGATAACTCTCGTCCTTCATGAGATCCTTCGTACGATTTATTTTGAACCACCCGATGCCTTCGCCCGCTAAAGCTTGATTGACGACCTGTACGATGAAGTATATAAATTAATTCGCGATATCGCTGACCAATGAATACATATCGTGAACGTACGTTTTCGAAGTGGACCTTAAGAGGTCACATACAGTTGTGAGGGTCGGAATTTTTTTTTATATAGCACATTCTTTAAGTTCTTTATCTCGAGAATACTCTCACCAAATTTCATAACGATCGGAGCATTAGATCCGAAGTTATAGCTATTTATAGCGCGCTACCTCGAGTAGCGCGCGCGGTTGCTTGAAACTTTAAACGCGATTATCTCAGAATCGTGTTTTTTTTTTTAAAGTACCTTTGTCAATCCGATCAACACCAAATTTCCATTCTCCATTTGTTCTCCAAGCAAAAAATCTTCATTCTTTAGCTTTTACGTCACCGCGGCCGGGACCGTAGTCGTATTTCTCTTAAGGCCTTACATACGTCGAGAATTTTCAAAAAATCGTTTTTTTTTTGTTTACAGATTATTATTCCTTATAGTCTTAGGCGTATTTCTGTGTAAGCTGATTGTAAAAATTCCCCATAGTTCAAAAGTTATTGTAGATAATGTGACTGCCCGACGAAAGGACAAAGGTCTGACGCGCGACCAAAGCAACAAAAGAGGCCAGAACAATTCGTCGATTAGAAAAAAATAAACAACAACAATTTTTTACGGACAAGGAAGGCGTACAATATGAAGCTGGAATGGGAGATTAGACGTAAGTTAACTAAATAAATTTAAAAAATTCATAAAGTTCTTGCTCCCGCCGCGACTTCGAGCGAAACGCGCTTGAAACTTTAAACACGTTTTTCTCAAAACTACTTTTTCTGACACGGTCGGCATGATAACTCGTACGGTTTTTAATATTTTTTGATGATTTTTTTTTTTAATATTCGGAATTGTTTTTTCTATAGTCTGTCGAGCCGGATTTTAAAAATTGTAATTAGAAAATTTTATAAAAATAATTAAAGTGTGACTTTTTTGACACAAACTTAACATTTTTTTTTAAATTACCGTAAATTGTTTAATTTTTCGAATTTCAAAAATCCGAATCGACAGACTATAACTACTACCTTATTTTACAAGAATTTCTTTACATTTTGCAGATCCGTCAACATTTGAGGAAGAAATACTGCCGACCGTGGAGCAACTTTTTTTTTACAGTGCTTCAAAAAATGTGATTTTTCATGTTGTAATTTTTGAAAAAAGAAGTTGAAATAAATTTTTTTACAAACTTAACACAGTAATAAACAATGTGTAAGAATTTTTTTTATCAATTTCTATTTCTATCCCTCCTAAAAACAGTTTTTCTTTTGGTACGTTTTCGGTACCGCTGGACGTATGTAAGGCCTTAAAAGTCATTGGTGTCCTTTTTAGATCAGTTTGTTTGCAAACAACCCAAAAAACCTTACGTAAAAAGGATCCCAATGACTTTTAACAAACTTATGGAAAAATTGTGTATATGTAATTTATATGACGATATGGAGATAAAGGGAGCCCCGATTGTATGCCAAGACACGGTCCTGATCATAAGCACGTGAGTGGCAGAGTTCGTTTGGGTTTGTTCGAAAATACTAAATGGATTACCAGATCGATTCCAGAGTCGATTCCAATCTGGATTTTTTCAACAGGAGGAACGAATACTCACGTCAGTCAGGAAAGCCTGATTGTCGCTGTTTGTGTTCGATCTTTCCGTATTTTGCATTCTCTGCAACTCCTCCTGATTATTTTTGCTCGACGAGTGTTTGATCAACGACGACTTCTCGATCAAACCGGTTTTACCTGCGATTCGAATAATACAGATTTTAAGGGCGGGGTAAGGGTTTTCACTTTCGAAAAATCGAATTTTTTTTTGTCTTATCTTATTGTTTAACATTTCAAGAATATGTCCTTAAAATTTTAAACCGATCTGAGCAATATTCTTGAAGTTATTGTCTTATTAAGGGAGGGGTAAGGGTTTCAGCGTAAAAAAAAAACACTTTTTTTGCGATTTTTTTTCTCAAATATGGATTGAGCAATTTTATTCGAACCTTTTGTACATTATTGAGCATACTTTTGACAATGTTGTGTAATTCTTTCATGCAGAAATATTGAAGCATAAGCCCGTAACAGTGCTTCCCCCAGAACGTCTTGGAAAAAAATTTTTTCTTCACTTTTTTACTTCACAAACTTTAGACGCGTTTTTCTCAAAACTACTTTTTCAAAGTCCGTGTTCACTGCCATTTAAAATCTACTTGACCGATTTATTTCAAACTTTGTACACATTTTCTACATATAAAATACCTCCCCCCAACGTTTAGTTAAATTTTTTTTTTTTACATTAAGGGTGTTTTCCACCCACAAAATGGCGGAATTTTTCGTGGAAAATAACAGTTCACACTTTGGATGGCCGCCAAAAATTTTTAAATGAAAAAAAAAATTATCAAAGAACGTTGGGGGGAAGATTTGATTATAATTTGACTAAATTTTCATGGTTTTTCATTTTCAGATAATTTCCGGCCGAGTTATAGTGAACATCGCAAATTGTTTTTTTTTCCAAGACGTTCTGGGGGAAGCTCTGTTACGGGCTTATGCTTCAATATTTCTGCATGAAAAAATTACACAACATTGTCAAAAGTATGCTCAATAATGTACAAAAGGTTCGAATAAAATTGCTCAATCCATATTTGAGAAAAAAAATCGCAAAAAAAGTGTTTTTTTTAACGCTGAAACCCTTACCCCCCGCGTAATGAAGAAAAAAAAAAAAAAAAAAAAAATCTGGATAAATATCTGATTTAATGGGTAACAATTGAAAAAGTCCCGCTCAAATAGCTCAGCATCTGGGCGATATTATCGCAGTTTACAATTTTCTAATTAGCATTTTGCCGCGGTAGGATTGTCTGATGCCTACCTCTACGGAAAGGTCCGAACGGCTGGCCCTTTTCTTTTGTTTTTTGCGACTGGGAGAGCGGACTAGCGTTCCGGTTAGAATTATTTTTACTTCCTGCGGATCAGATTACATACCATCGATGATATTTCAGTAACACACTGTGTCAAATCTACCAAGCTTTTCTTTATTTTAGGGAAAGAAAAAAAATAATAATACAGTGCTGGGCATTTGATGTGGAATGCGGATATCTTCGATGATTTACGTGAAAATTTGACGAATTGGAAAATTTCAAAAAAGTACATTCAAGGAAATTTGATAATCTTCCGAACGAAACCGGTCCTATTGAGATTGGTGAACAATTGCACACGTGCGCAACGAAAATATGGGGGGATGGAAAATTGGGTGATTCGTCGAGCTCGTGATTTAAGGGTTGCGGAAGCGATAGAGGGTAAATGCGGTATCCAACTGCAGGGTTACGAACGGGGATGAAAATTACTCCAGGAAAAATTGGATGGGCAACACGCCGGTGGTAGGACAGGGGATTTAAGTGGAAATCTTTTGTCGGGGCTAGCGCGAAAATTTTTGAACCAATTGGACTCTATTTTTATCATTTTTATTATGGATGGTATTGTTCACATTGACGTTACAGAAAAAAAAAAGAAGGTTTTACCAGCCAATATATTAGTGCAAAATAAAATGAAGTACCATACGATTCGACCGACTTACCAAACAGATCGCTGAACATACTGCTCGTTTGGGCAGCGATCCCGTTTAAATCGCTGCTCACGTTACTGAAAAAATCTCGACCGATGTCTCTTCGTCCGCTACGAGCGTCCGACGCGACCAATTGATTGCTGTCCGAATCTTTTCTTTGTAGCGTCCCCGGCGAACCAGGTGTATGCGGCGGTGATTGTTGCGACTTTCCGAGTCCCTGCGTGCGACAAAGTTATAATATCCGAGAGCAGGACAGCGATAAGCTGTTCGTTTTTATTAACGGGTTGGGCCACTCTAGAATTTTCGAAAAATTGATTTCTTTTTTTTTTTTAAATGGTCCCTTGGGACCTCAATAATGATGTTCCATAATATTATGGCCCGGCAAAATTTCTAAGTACTCGGTTTTCGAATTTTAGTACAAGTGCAGCGAGCTCCTTCAAAACTTCAAACGCCTTTATCTCAAAACTGCATTTTTCAGGTTGGCCGGAAACATAACACAGACAATTTTCAACCGATTCACTTGAAATTTTGAATATATCTCTAAAAATACATTGCCTATGGAAGTACGTAGGATTTTTTTTAAATATTGGATAGTTCATTTGTTATTAGCAATTTTCTGACGATTTTTTAAGCAAATTTTTCACTTCTCCAGGAAATTTAACTTTAGCAGTTACGACCAGAATGACATGTCTATAGATTAAGAATTATCAAGAATTTTTGATTTCAGACAACATCAAGAGCCAAAATCACCGGGGCGACCCACGCGCTTTTTTTTCGAGGTGCCAACTTCGATCAATAATAAAAATAATAAACTATTACATTTTTTCAAAAAAATTTTTTTTTGTATCTTTAATATGTAAATAAAAACATCCTAAATATCCAAAACGACTTATTTTTATTTTCCTACAGAAAAACGCCCTCCAAAAAAGACATGAAAATCGGCTTAAGTTACCAGACTACTACCTTAACGGCTTACGTCTAGTTTTAATTTTGGAACAAAATCAATTTTTCGTTTTCAACGGATTCTTATAATATAACCGATCAAGAATATGGTCTGAAAATTTCAGGTCGATCCGTTCAAAATTGAGGTAGTTACAGACGTTTTTACAGTTAGGTTCCGCGAGCCGCTCGATTCGGCTCAAAACTTTAAGGGCGGGGTAAGGGTTTTCACTTTCGAAAAATCGAATTTTTTTTTGTCTCATCTTATTGTTTAACATTTCAAGAATATCTCCTCAAAATTTTAAACCGATCTAAGCAATATTCTTGAAGTTATTGTCTTATTAAGGGAGGGGTAAGGGTTTCAGCGTAAAAAAAAACGCTTTTTTTGCGATTTTTTTTCTCAAATATGGATAGAGCAATTTTATTCGAACCTTTTGTACATTATTGAGCATACTTTTGACAATGTTGTGTAATTTTTTTATGCAGAAATATTGAAGCATAAGCCCGTAACAGAGCTTTCCCCAGAACGTCTTGGAAAACATTTTTTTCTTCACTTTTTTACTTCATAAACTTTAGACGGGTTTCTCTCAAAACTACTTTTTCAAAGTCCGTGTTCACTGCTATTTAAAAACTACTTGACCGATTAATTTCAAACTTTGTACACATTTTCTACATATAAAATACCTCCCCCCAACGTTGAGTTAAATTATTTTTTTTTACATTAAGGGTGTTTCCCACCCACAAAATGGCGGAATTTTTCGTGGAAAATAACAGTTCGCACTTTAGATGGCCGCCAAAAATTTTTAAATGAAAAAAAAAATTATCAGAGAACGTTGGGGGGAAGATTTGATTATAATTTGACAAAATTTTCATGGTTTTTCATTTTCAGATAATTTCCGGCCGAGTTATAGTGAACACCGCAAATTGTTTTTTTTTCCAAGACGTTCTGGGGGAAGCTCTGTTACGGGCTTATGCTTCAATATTTCTGCATGAAAAAATTACACAACATTGCCAAAAGTATACTCAATAATGTACAAAAGGTTCGAATAAAATTGCTCAATCCATATTTGAGAAAAAAAATCGCGAAAAAAGTGTTTTTTTTCCGCTGAAACCCTTACCCCTCCCTTAAACGCGTTTTTCTCTGAATGACTTTTTCAGAATCGATGACCACAATATCTCAAAAACGACAAGACCGATCGACTTCAAATTTTGCATGCATTTTTTGTATATCAAAAGGCAGTCGTTAATCGAAGGATTTTTTTTTTGCAGATGCATACTGTTTTTTATATCAAGGAAAATGTAGTGTTTTTTTCACCGAAATTTTGACGATCACTTTCGATCGGTGATCATTTTTTCAAAAATGTAGGATCATTTTTTCAAAAATTTAGGAAGTACGTAGGATTTTTTTTAAATATTGGATAGTTCATTTGTTATTAGCAATTTTCTGACGATTTTTCAAGCAAATTTTTCACTTCTCACTTTAGAACTGCGCCATTTGGCCAAAAATCAATATATCGAAAAAATCCTACGTACTTCTATAGCTGTTGTTTTATATAATTGAATAAAATTCTTCGTATCATCATAATTTAAAAATTACAGCAGCTGTTTGTCCGGCCGTGGACCCTGGAAAAAACGGAGACGTCATCGCAAAAACGCTGCACAGCCGCCATTTTGAAATTAATCGCTTCATAAAAATGTTTGTATACAGTCACTGAAATGTGAGATAAACACCCTATTTTGTAATTTCGATTTATTTTGTAGTTTTTCTCAAAAAAAATTCGCAAAAAAGCTTATTTTTTCGGCCTCTAAAGCGGCCTAACCGCTTAAGGAAGGGCTCGGGTAATAAAATGGCTTGTCGATTTGGACCTGAAAAATACGTCAACGAAGAACGAGAACATATTAACATTTACCTTTAGCAGGCCTTTCTTCGTCGCCGCCTCTTTCGCGCTTTTCGTCAAATCACCGAAAGTACTTTTGCCCACGTACGTCAAATCATCGAACGTATTCTTGCTGACACCAGCGGCTGTCTTGCTGGCTTCGATCGCCGTTTTAGAGGCCTCTTGCACCGATTTTGTCGCCCCATCCACCGCTTTTTTCGTTTGCTGAGATAGCTGTAAAACGGGACCGTACATTATTCCTGCGCGTACGTGGCGAATAGCGAGAAAAAGAGCCAGAAGCTTAACGCTAATCGTTTATTCAAATTTCAAATAGTAAAAAAAAAAAGGAAAAAAAAAAGAAGTCCTACTTCTTATACTATAAATTCTGTCGCCAATTCAATACTATTATTAATACTAGAGGCATTATGATTTAATAGCAATAGGTAAATAGGTAATACGCACTGCCTGTACATTTTATTTTTCGAGGGTGGCCCGAAAGTGCAAGAAGTCGTTTCAAATTAAAAAGGAGAAAAATAAATAAATTACATTTACGGAGAAACGGCGTGCGACACATTTATTTTTATTTTTTTTTCGACGTAATAATTCAAAAATATCATATTGAATATTCCGGGGTTGAGTGTATCACATCAAAGGGAGGTACGGGTTACGATATGTAGAGACAACTCACCTGTTCGAGCGGTGCAAAAAGACTATCCTCTCCAGCTTCGTTAATTCTCTCTTTAGCTTGATGCTTCAACTGCAACAGAAAAATTGTCGTCAACGAACTATGTGGCATTTTCTAATATTTCATTGATCCTTAAAGACCGGACTTTGGGTAAATTTAAGGGCGGGGTAAGGGTTTACACTTTCGAAAAATCGAATTTTTTTTTTTTTTCTTATCTTATTGTTTAACATTTCAAGAATATGTCCTTAAAATTTTAAACCGATCTAAGCAATATTCTTGAAGTTATTGTCTTATTAATCTCCTGGCCTTTAACGCTACACCTCTAACAGCTGCGGGCGGTCGGGCTAGCAGTGCAGCTGTCGAACAGGTATACAGTTTATTCATTGCTATTGTGTATATAGTATACAGTGTATACTATAAACTACAATATTTTAAAAGAAGAAACGAGCTGGAATCGATGATTCTGTGTAAGTTGGAAAAAAAAATTTTTTTCTTCACTTTTTTACTTCGTAAACTTTAGACGCGTTTTTCTCAAAACTACTTTTTCAAAGTCTGTGTTCACTGCCATTTAAAAACTACTTGACCGATTCATTTCAAACTTTGTACACATTTTCTACATACCCGGCTGCCAACTTCGATCAATTATAATAACAAAATAAACTATTAAATTTTTTTTTTTAAATTTATTTTTGTATCTTTAATATGTAAATAAAAACATCCTAAATATCCAAAACGATTCAATTTTATTTTCCTACAAAAAAACGCCCTCCAAAAAAGACATGAAAATCGGCATGAGTTATCAGACTACTACCTTAAATCGTCGACGTAATTTAATTTCAGTAACTACCTTAATTAAAGACTAGATAATACGATAGAAAAACCAAATCTAATTGGTTTTTTAATTTCAGATGATTTGTTTCTGAGCAGCAGTAGTCACTGGTCGGAGGACAGTGGTCTATGAAATTTATTGTATTTATCAATAAAAAAATTGTAAAACATACTTCAAATCATACTCTTTACTGTGAAAGAAAAAAAGTTTGAAACCTGCAAACATTTTCCCAAAAAAAAAAAAATTCACGAAAACACCCTTTTTTTGGCCGCGAAATAGATGTAAGTCCATGACGATTACAAGAAATCAAATACCTTGTCCATGTGGGCGAGCAATCCATCTTGACTGCTTTGTCTGGTAGTCTCGCGAACCAAATCCTTCGCCTGACTGGCAATTTGTTCGAACAACGAACCCTGAGATCCCTGCCTAAGAACTCCATTTCCGGTCGTACTACCGCCGCTATTCTGATGCTGAACAGTGCCGATACCGGGGCTCTGCTGTCGTTGGGCGTTATTGCTGTTGCTCTGATTGCCGGCTCGTGAATGGGACGACGTGCTGCTGTCGCTACCGGCGCTCGATTGTCGTGGCAAAAGCGGTCCAACCGCCGAGCCAAAGCTCGATGTTCGCGCAAGAACATTTCCAACGCTCGGCTGACGCTGAAGTCCGGTCGGAGCGATCGGTGGAACCTTTTGGGTTGCACCAAATAAAATACAATGACACATCGCACGCGTACAGATATTTTAGGATCGTTTAATTACGTCCCGATGACGACGACGAAATTACTCTTGCTCTACCACACTTTTACCGAGCTACAATAATATAGTCCCCATCAATGGGCCTGTCATTCAATTTTTAACCTTCAAAATCTACGGCTTTCTCTACTTTCTAATACGTTACGTTTTTCGTTCATTTCCAGTTGTATTTACATATTTTTCTCTTCAAAGGGAATTAATTCTCACATTGCATACAGCCGAAACGTGTCAGTTTCAAGTTTTTTTCTTTCACCAAGTGCTGCACACTACTCACACAGCAGTGAGAACGCAACAAAGTACTTGGAAATTGGTGTTAAAAGACGAAATGACGGCTTAAGGGGGTAAATAGGGTTGGACGGTTCAAAAAATCGATTTTTTTTTTATTTCATAAATTGTTAGTAAAACTATTGGAAAATATGTTCCGAAAATTTTTAATGAAAATTCCGACTCGTTCTATTGTTATAAGCCATTAGGGGGGAAATAGAGTTAGGACAGCATTTTCTCAATAATTTTCATGAATTTTTTTATAGCATAAAAAATGAATATAATTCATTGAAACTTTGAGAATATTTTATACATATATTTAAGTATATACTATAAAATTTTTATACATATATTTAAGTATATACTATAAAATGTTAGCGACCCCATATTGCTTGTTTTTCTTGGTACTATTTTTTTCAAACGCGTTTTTCTGAAAACGTCTCTTTTTTGAACTTAATTTCTTCATAGTATCGCGCTCTATATGAACCTAAAATCGGAATATTATCATTATTGAAAATAATTTTTTTTTCCAAATAAAGTTGTAAAAAATGGCAAAAAATCATGCTTTTTTGGTTTGACCCCTGTAGAAAATTCAATTTTCTATTTTTTTGATAGCATTTAGGTTCATATAGAAGAGAGATATATGATAAAAGTAAATTCCAACCTCGTTTGATTTCAGATGAAAATTGCGGCTTCCAGAATGTACGCAAAATGCTGAGTCTGATTGTGATCTGCAATATGGGGTCGCTAATATTTTATAGAATATACTTAAGGGCGGGGTAAGGATTTTCACTTTCGAAAAATCGAATTTTTTTTTGTCTTATCTTATTGTTTAACATTTCAAGAATATGTCCTTAAAATTTTATTAGCCTTAATATTGCTTTGAGTTATTGTCTTATTAATCTCCTGGCCTTTAACGCTATACCTCTAACAGCTGCGGGCTGTCGGGCTAGCAGTGCAGCTGTCGAACAGGTATACAGTTTATTCATTGCTATTGTGTATATAGTATATAGTGTATACTATACACTACAATATTTTAAAAGAAGAAACGAGCGAAGAAAGGAGCTGGAATCGATGATTCTGTGTAAGTTGGAAAAAAAAAAAATTTTCTTTACTTTTTTACTTCATAAACATTAGACGCGTTTTTCTCAAAACTACTTTTTCAAAGTCCGTGTTCACTGCCATTTGAAAACTACTTGACCGATTCATTTCAAACTTTGTACACATTTTCTACATATAAAATACCTCCCCCCAACGTTTAGTTAAATTTTTTTTTTTTACATTAAGGGTGTCTCCCACCCACAAAATGGCGGAATTTTTCGTGGAAAATAACAGTTCACACTTCAGATGGCCGCCAAAAATTTTTAAATGAAAAAAAAAATTATCAGAGAACGTTGGGGGGAAGATTTGATTATAGTTTGACTAAATTTTTATGGTTTTTCATTTTCAGATAATTTCCGGCCGATTTATAGTGAACACCGCAAATTGTTTTTTTTCCAAGACGTTCTGGGGGAAGCTCTGTTACGGGCTTATGCTTCAATATTTCTGCATGAAAAAATTACACAACATTGTCAAAAGTATGCTCAATAATGTACAAAAGGTTCGAATAAAATTGCTCAATCCATATGTGATAAAAAAAATTGCAAAAAAAGTGTTTTTTTTTTACGCTGAAACCCTTACCCCTTCCTTAAATATACGTATAAAATTTTTATAGTTTACAGGGTGAGGCACTAACTGTTGCCACGTAGAATAACTCCGAAAGTACGATAGTAGCAGAAAATTTTTTGAAACAAAAGTTGCATGGGACAACGGGGGCTATCATATGGCGTTAGTTTTTTGTTGCTAGGTGGAGTCGCATCGGAGGTTTCAAGGTCAACATTGTTTTTTTTAGATAGAATGCTATGTTTTGGTACTTATTTTCTGGTAGCGGTTATCGAGACGAATCCAATGATGTTTTTTTTTATTTTTTTTTATTTTTTTTGTTTAAAAAAATGTTTTTCTCTCTCGCATTCGTGCAAAATTTGACAGTGTTTTTAAACGGTACATTGTAGGTTTGATGAAAACGCCGTATTTAGTAAATATTTACTAATAATGCACATTTGCATTACATTGTATCGTTACAATGTATTACATTGTACGATACAAGGAACAGAATGTGGTATCATCACAATGGGTGTCCAGTAGGGTGGCCCTTAACATGGGTAAAAAAAAAATTGATCGCGCCGCCCTTCAAAGCGGTTCCGAATACTAAAAAAAAAACCTACGCGAAGCCCCAGCTATGTCCGTTAAGAGGAAGACGTGACTGTAAGCATGAACTTAAATTTAAATATCAATTTTTCTTCACGATTGGAGAAATTTTGATTTTTTGAATCTAGTTTATGTGTCAATTTTTTTTTAACTTTCCGAAGCTATTGTATATTGGTATTCAATATACAGATCAGATAATACGGTCCTCCATACTAGATTTGATGAGCGTTCAGGTCTGCCATCCTATTATTTTGGAACGATGGTTTGATTTAGCTGCTGCCAAACGTTTTCAAAACGTCATATAAAAATCAAACGTTAAATTTGCATCTTGTCAGAAAAATCTATTAAGTAAGAAGGATATAAATTCACGATAAACCATTCACATCGAACTTATTATGAAAGAAATATTACGAAAAAAATATTATGTTTTTTCCGACCAATTGGATGACTTGTGCGAATCAATAATTTCTTTGTTTTCAATAAAACGAACAAGCTCGCCAAGTTTAAAATCCTGCCAAATTTTGAATGTCCTTATGCATTTTTGCGAAAGTAATTTTCAAATATATTTTTTATCCACATCACTGGAAGTCTGATCTCAGTGAAATATTAATATGTTTGCATCTCGGCACACAAGGAATATTTCTAACAAAATTGAAAAAAAAAAAAAAAACAATTCTGGCCGATCCGGAAGTTCGATGTGAATGGTTTATCGTGAATTTATATCCTTCTTACTTAATAGATTTTTCTGACAAGATGCAAATTTAACGTTTGATTTTGATATGATTAAAAACGTTGGACAGCAGCTAAATCAAACCATTGTTCCAAAATAATAGGATGGCAGACCTGAACGCTCATTAAACCTAGTATGGAGGACCATATTATTTGATCTGTAAATTGAATACCAATATACAATAGCTTCGGAAAGTTAAAAAAAAAATTGACACATAAACTTGATTAAAAAAATCAAAATTTATCCAATCATGAAGAAAAATTGATATTTAAATTTAAGTTCATGCTTACAGCCACGTCTTCCTCTTAACGGACATAGCTGGGGCTTCGCGTAGGTTTTTTTTTTAGTATTCGGAACCGCTTTGAAGGGCGGCGCGATCAATTTTTTTTTTACCCATATTAAAGGCCACCCTAGCGTCCAGCACATGAGAATAGAAATGAGTTGCAAAGGAGATTTCCAAATCGTTTGATTGGACGCGGAGGAGCTGTATCGTGGCCGGCTCGTTCGCCAGACTTGACGCCTCTGGATTTTTTCTTGTGGGGATATTTGAAAGATCTTGTTTATAAAGAACGCCCAATTACGCCTGATGATATGCGAGAGAGATAGAATTGTTAGAGCATGTGATTCGATAAGTGCCGAAGTGATAAATTCTACACAATCCGTGATAAGGAGATTGCAGTACCGCATTGATTCCAATGGCAATCACTTTGAACACCTTCTGTAAATAAAGTTCATCTCACTTTTTTGCCTCAAAAAAAATAAATAAATTTAAAAAAAATTTTTTAAATAAAAAAAAAATCAAAACATTTTTTTTTAATATCATTGGATTCGTCTCGATAGCCCATATCAGAAAATAAGTACCAAAACATACCATTCTATCCAAAAAAACAAAGTTGACCTTGAAATCTCCGATGCGACTCCACCTAGCAACAAAAAAATAACGCCATATGATAGCCCCCGTTGTCCCATGCAACTTGTGTTTCAAAAAATGTTCTACTACTCTCGTACTTTCGGAGTTATTCTACGTGGCAACAGTTAGTGCCTCACCCTGTATACTTTAATATATGTATAAAATATTCTCAAAGTTTCAATAAATTATATTCATTTGTTATGCTATAAAAAAATTCATGAAAATCATTGAGAAAACGCTGTCCTAACCCTATTTCCTTCCTTAAGGTGTTGGGAAAGATGTCTTGTGCGTAAATTTTCCAATCGCAATAGAAGCCTCAATTTCTGAAGAGGTAAAGGCATGTACGACAATCATAATTTACAAAATCTTATAAAATTGGTTTACGGCAATTCTAGCCAAATGTAGCACATAATGGCATCTTCGAGACTCTGAGAAGACATTTGATTCATCGATCTTCGAACTCCACGAGGGAGAATTCATATCACGAATGTAGGAATGGTAGGATCGGTAGAAGCTTTATATATGCGGTACGATCTCGCTCTTGCGCGAGACCACTCCGCCTGAGTCCCCCTGTCGGATGTCTAGCGAACTACGAGAAACTCGTCGTAACCTCGAAAATCGACGCATAAGACGTATTTACGAATAATTTAAGACATTTTTACCATTACATTTGATACTTCGCAATATCTCGCTTTTCTCGTAGTATTCGAAGTATTTCGAAAATATTTTTTTTTCGAAGCCGTATAGATCTCTTAATAATAATATATATTAGTGATCGTTTATTCCGCCTGTATCCGAGGGTATTTTTTTCCAGCAAAATTTGATGCTCGAGTCTGAACGTTACATACAGGGTTAATCAGTTTGATTTCATTCAGATTACCAAAATCAAAGTTTATGATGAGTGAAATAATTATGATAGAAATATGGATTCGCGTGATATAAAGAAAAAATCGCTAAAATATGATAGAGATGGTAGAAGAAAAAGTATGGTTACTTCAGGAATTGAATAAACATTGATATGTTATTGATTCCGTATCAGAGAGATCGTTGGCGAAAATGACCCGAGATATCGAAATACCGTATCCCTAATATTTTCTTTTAATTACGAGACCGTACAAGCGACAATCATGACATATCACAAAGTACGAAGAAGTAGAGGATCACGATGCATGTATGAATAACCCGCTGTACCGATTCGTTATCTTCATATTAAGGGCAGGGTAGGGGTTTTCACTTACGAAAAATCGAATTTTTCTCTTTTGTCTTATCTTATTGTTTAACATTTCAAGAGTATGTCCTTAAAATTTTAAACCGATCTAAGCAATATTCTTGAAGTTATTGTCTTCTTAAGGGAGGGGTAAGGGTTTCAGCGTTAAAAAAAACACTTTTTTTGCGATTTTTTTTCTCAAATATGGATTGAGCAATTTTATTCGAACCTTTTGTACATTATTGAGCATACTTTTGACAATGTTGTGTAATTTTTTCATGCAGAAATATTGATGGATAAGCCCGTAACAGAGTTTCCCCCAGAACGTCTTGGAAAAAAATGTTTTCTTCACTTTTTTACTTCATAAACTTTAGATGCGTTTTTCTCAAAACTACTTTTTCAAAGTCCGTGTTCACTGCCATTTAAAAACTACTTGACCGATTCATTTCAAACTTTGTACACATTTTCTACATATAAAATACCTCCCCCCGACGTTTAGTTAAATTTTTTTTTTTTACATCAAGGGTGTTTCCCACCCACAAAATGGCGGAATTTTTCGTGGAAAATAACGGTTCACACTTTAGATTGCCGCCAAAAATTTTTTAATGAAAAAAAAACATTATCAGAGAACGTTGGGGGGAAGATTTGATTATGATTTGACTGAATTTTCATGGTTTTTCATTTTCAGATAATTTCCGGCCGAGTTATAGTGAACACCGCAAATTGTTTTTTTTTCCAAGACGTTCTGGGGGAAGCTCTGTTACGGGCTTATGCTTCAATATTTCGGCATGAAAAAATTACACAACATTGTCAAAAGTATGCTCAATAATGTACAAAAGGTTCGAATAAAATAGCTCAATCCATATTTGAGAAAAAAAATCGCAAAAAAAGTGTTTTTTTTTACGCTGAAACCCTTACCCCTCCCTTAACACTTTCAACGTGTCCATAAGTTAAGCAAATTTTCAGAAAATTAAAAACTAAAGATAGCGCATCGTTACCTTAAAGTTTTCGTGTTACTGTTTTACTTTTCCTCTCAATAAAATGATATAAATATATTATTCGAGTATAATCAGTAAAAAGGTGCAGAAAAGTGAAGAAATAGTGAAGCAATGATGCGATTACTACAAACTACAGATTCCATGCACGAACATGACGAAGCTTAATGTATAGTTGCAACTGTGCGTGGAAATGAAAGAAAATAAAAGAATAACGAGAGCAAGCTGTTCAGAAAAAAATGTCAAATAATCTTCCTGAGAAATTTGTCCTCGTGTTTCTTCCATTTGCTCGCAGATATTCTTCATAAATCACCCCACGCATTTTACACGGAGTCACATCATTTTCATCGATAAATGAAATATGAAAATGTCAACGGTTCGTAAATCCGAGTGGTTTTCTCATAAGCTCAACTGAGCAGGTTGAGCGTGAATTTTTTTTTCTATATGATTCAGCAAATATGAATGTCAAAGTGAGTAAACAACGATGATCCGAATGGGAGAATTAAATGTCAACTTTTTAAGAAAGTTATATAACACATAAAGTAGTCACAAATCGATTTTACAAAATAGGTCATCGTAAGTATTGACCGAATGCAGCGGATAATAGCGCGTTCGGCAGTCATCAGAGGAAATTTTTAATCATTAATTTCCTTACTCATGAGAATTAATAAATTTCAGGAACATATGAGACAGTAAAAACGGAGTGAGCCTTATAGGCGTTCAAGCGGTCTCACGCTTGCGCGAGAGCACTTCGCCGGGAGCCACTTGGCGGATTTCTAGCGAACTGTCGAAAAGTCATCAGTCGGCAAGGGGGAATTATTTTCGCTCTTCTCGAGCTTGTCAGCGCGAGGTTTTGCTTGACTGTAAACGTTAAAAATATTTATCGGAAAAATGAGAACATTCCGTATAATCAGAACCCACTGGAACATCTTGTAATTTTACTCAAGCCGTGGAACAAGTTTCATTAACGAATCGAACAAAATTTTCCTCACGTGCCTTCCATAAGCCTATCGCGTATGAATTTTTTATAGGCTCTGCCATATTGTGTGCTTCATGCTAGGGCCGCCAGGTGTCGCATTCTTTAACTGTTATCGCCATACATTTTTTTTTTTACCAATACGGTATCGTCGTTTCGCACTCATCTTCTCGTCAGGACGGGAGGAGTTATGTTTCAAACGTTTTAAACGTGGTGTGCATTCACAGATGACAATAAACGTATACAGACGAACGAATTACACAGTGAGAAATTTAAAAAAATAACGAGAGAGAGAGAGAGATAGAGAGATAGAGCGAGACGGAGACAGGCACGGAAGGGCCGACTCACTGGAGTGACAGATCTACTAAGGCGTGAGATCCTGTGAGGGGTGGTAGGGCGTTCAGTGTCGACGATGGCAGCAGAACTCGCGAAAGTTGTTCCCGTGCCAATTCCAAACTGGCCTACCGTACTTTGCGAGCTCAGTACAGTACGTGGGGTGGTCGTTGTCGATGCAGAATCCGATTCAAAACTACCTCCCTCCTCTTTATCCTAAGATTTTACGATTAATCTCTCGATTAGCGATCGTTATTCGTTCTTAGTCATTTACCGTGCATTATTGAAGGAAAGCAAAAAAAAAAAACAAACAAACCTGCCAAATTCGCGGACCATGTAAGAATTTACAGAATTTTTGTTTTCCTGTCACACGATAAAATCCGGAGATGAATGGATACTTTTAAACGCGGACGATACGGTATTTTTTTTTAAATATTACAAGAATTTTTTATTAATCCAAAGAATTTCTAGAAGATCTTTATCTTCTCACATTATCTTTTGACCCTCGCATTCGGCCGAATTAGGGCCACGAGAATTTACGCATTATCCGTATCGGCATTCCAACTAAAGGACTGAGGTTCGCGATCTCGAATCCAACGTTTAAGGTAGTAGTCTGGTAACTTAAGCCGATTTTCATGTCTTTTTTGAAGGGCGTTTTTTTGTAGGAAAATAATAATGAATCGTTTTGGATATTTAGGATGTTTTTATTTACATATTGAAGATACAAAAAAAAAATTTTTTGAAAAAATTTAATAGTTTATTATTATTATTATTATTGATCGAAGTTGGCACCTCGAAAAAAAAAGCGCGTGGCTGGCCCCGGTGATTTTGGCTCTTGATGTTATCCGAAATCAAAAGTTCTTGATAATTCTTAATCTATAGACATGTTATTCTGGTCGGAACTACTGAAGTTAAATTTCATGGATAATTAACAAAATGGCGAACTTTGGAAAAAAACGTTCTTTTCCATTTTGTTATTTATCCATGAAATTTAACTTCAGTAGTTCCGACCAGAATGACATGTCTATGGATTAAGAATTATCAAGAATTTTTGATTTCCGATAACATCAAGAGCCAAAATCATCGGGGCCACCCACGCGCTTTTTTTTCGAGGAGCCAACTTCGATCAATAATAATAATAATAATAAACTATTAAATTTTTTCACAAAAATTTTTTTTTGTATCTTCAATATGTAAATAAAAACATCCTAAATATCCAAAACGATTCATTTTTATTTTCCTACATATTTCCCAATATTTCCCATATTTTCCAAAAAAGACATGAAAATCGGCTTAAGTTTTTGTCAAAACAGTGTTTTTCTGGTCAGCCCGGGTCCTAACTTTTTTTCTACCGAACCGATTGCTTTAAAATTTTAACAGGCTACTCTACACACTAATAGTTCTCGTCGGAACTACCGGTAAATTTTTTCACCCCTAACTTTTTATTTTACAACCCCTTCTTTGCTAAAGTCCTTTGATTTCAGCAAAGAAGGGGTTGTGAAATAAAAAGTTAGGGGTGAAAAAATTTCACGGTAGTTCCGACGAGAACTATAAGTCTGTAGAGTAGCCTGTTAAAATTTGAGAGCAATCGGTTCGGTAGAAAAAAAGTTAGGACCCGGGCTGCCAACTTCGAGGTGCCAACTTCGATCAATAATAATAATAATAATAACCTATTACATTTTTTCAAAAAATTTTTTTTTTGTTTCTTTAATATGTAAATAAAAACATCCTAAATATCCAAAACGATTCATTTTTACTTTCCTACAAAAAAACGCCCTCCAAAAAAGACATGAAAATCGGCTTAAGTTTTTCTCAAAACAGTGTTTTTCTGGTCAGCCCGGGTCCTAACTTTTTTTCTACCGAACCGATTGGTTTAAAGTTTTAACAGGCTATTCTACACACTTATAGTTTTCGTCGGAACTACCGAGAAATTTTTTCACCCCTAACTTTTTATTTTACAACCCCTTCATTGCTAAAGTTCTTTGATTTCAGCAAAGAAGGGGTTGTGAAATAAAAAGTTAGGGGTGAAAAAATTTCTCGGTAGTTCCGACGAGAACTATAAGTCTGTAGAGTAGCCTGTTAAAATTTGAGAGCAATCGGTTCGGTAGAAAAAAAGTTAGGACCCGGGCTGCCAACTTCGAGGTGCCAACTTCGATCAATAATAATAATAATAATAAACTATTAAATTTTTTCAAACAAATATTTTTTTGTATCTTTTATATGTAAATAAAAACATCCTAAATATCCAAAACGATTCATTTTTATTTTCCTACAAAAAAACGTCCTCCAAAAAAGACATGAAAATCGGCTTGAGTTACCAGACTACTACCTTAAATTCTGAAATTCAAAATGGCGGAATCAACATGTCCGAAAAAAAAAAAATGGCATCCGAATGAATTGAATGGTGGTATCATACGAGTTTAGAGATTCGTTGAGCTTACATTCAATTCTTCAACCTTCCTCCGATACTGATTTAAACGAAAATCGTTATCCGAGCCCTTTTTAGCTGAGTTGATTGAAATTCAATGTCAAAAAATCGACGAATCGAAATAATGGCTATGCGCGGGCTACGAATTTTCATTAAATTTCGCTAATTTTTCGTTTTTGCTTCAAGCATATGTACGTTGATGCCGTCATTTCCAATTTCAAGGTTTCAGCACTGAATTTACAATAAGTGATTTTAAAACGGACGTTGGTTTTACATTCAGCGTTGTTACGGAGTTAGGTCAATGTAGAGGCCGAGAAAATAGGCTTTTTTGGGGATTTTTTTTCAGAAAAACTACAAATTAAATCGAGATTACAAAATAGAGTGTTTATCATACATATCAGTGACTGTATACAATATTTTTTTTAAAGCGATTAATTTCAAAATGGCGGCTGTGCAGCATTTTGCGTTGGCGTCTCCGTTTTTATTGGCCGGAAACATAACTCAGACAATTTTCAACCGATTAACTTGAAATTTTGAATATATCTTTAAAAATACATTGTCGCACTTCTAAAGTGAAAAGTGAAAAATTTGCTTAAGGCCGTAGTCTGGTCTAGAGCGAGATTTTTGACGTCATTTCTAATGTGCAATAACGTTTAAACCGTTGAAGTTGTCTTGATGAAAATTTACACGTGCATTTATTGATCCTTAGAGAATACTTGTACATTGAAAAAAAAAAATTATTAAAAATATTTTCATGTAGTTTTTTGCCTTGTTGCAACATGGTGCGCCGAAATCGGCGCCCACTCTGGACGATGTTGTATGCATCTGAAAAAAAAAATATATATATATCCTCAATCTGTATGCGTTTCTGAGCACTGGTAGCAGAATTGGTACTTAAAAAATGTTTTCATTGAGTCGAACAATAATTTTGCCGACATTTTATAACTCGTCGAACGATGAAATATCATTAATGAAAGTTCAACAGGCCGTCATTTTGTCAAAATTTTTTTTTAAGTACCAATTCTGCTACCAGTGCTCAGAATACTCATACAGACTGAGAATATATATATATTTTTTTTTTCAGATGCATACAAAATCGTCCAGAGTGGGCGCCGATTTCGGCGCACCATGTTGCAACAAGGCAAAAAACTACATGAAAATATTTAAAATAATTTTTTTTTTTTAATGTACAAGTATTCTCTAAGGATCAATAAATGCACGTGTAAATTTTCATCAAGACAACTTCAACGGTTTGAACGTTATTGCACATTAGAAATGACGTCAAAAATCTCGCTCTAGACCAGACTACGGCCTTAAAAAATCGTCAGAAAATTGTTCATAACAAATGAACTATGCAATATAAAAAAAAAAATCCTAAGCACGTTCATAGACAATGTATCTTTAAGGGCGGGGTAAGGGTTTTCACTTTCGAAAAATCGATTTTTTTTTTTTCTCTTATCTTATTGTTTAACATTTCAAGAATATGTCCTTAAAATTTTAAACCGATCTTCGCAATATTCTTGAAGTTATTGTCTTATTAATCTCCTGGCCTTTAACGCTATACCTCTAACAGCTGCGGGCGGTCGGACTAGCAGTGCAGCTGTCGAACAGGTATACAGTTTATTCATTGCTATTGTGTATATAGTATATTGTGTATACTATACACTACAATATATTAAAAGAAGAAACGAGCTGGAATCGATGATTCTGTGTAAGTTGGAAAAAAAAAAATTTTTCTTCACTTTTTTACTTTATAAACTTTAGATGCGTTTTTCTCAAAACTACTTTTTCAAAGTCCGTGTTCACTGCCATTTAAAAACTACTTGACCGATTCATTTCAAACTTTGTACACATTTTCTACATATAAAATACCTCCCCCCAACGTTTAGTTAAATTTTTTTTTTTTTTACATTAAGGGTGTTTCCCACCCACAAAATGGCGGAATTTTTCGTGGAAAATAACAGTTCACACTTTGGATGGCCGCCAAAAATTTTTGAATGAAAAAAAAAATTATCAGAGAACGTTGGGGGGAAGATTTGATTATAATTTGACTAAATTTTCATGGTTTTTCATTTCCAGATAATTTCCGGCCGAGTTATAGTGAACACCGCAAATTGTTTTTTTTCCAAGACGTTCTGGGGGAAGCTCTGTTACGGGCTTATGCTTCAATATTTCTGCATGAAAAAATTACACAACATTGTCAAAAGTATGCTCAATAATGTACAAAAGGTTATAATAAAATTGCTCAATCCATATTTGAGAAAAAAAATCGCAAAAAAAGTGTTTTTTTTTTACGCTGAAACCCTTACCCCTCCCTTAAAGATATCGTCATCGCAAAAACGCTGTACAGCCGCCATTTTGAAACTAAACGCTTCAAAAAAATTATTGTATACAGTCACTGATATGTATGATAAACACCCTATTTTGTAATGTCGATTTATTTTGTAGTTTTTCTGAAAAGAAATCCCCAAAAAAAGCCTATTTTTTCGGCCTCCCGAGTGGCCTAACCAGTTAAAAGTCCTTGCAGCAATCCTGTCGTTGGAATAACGAGATTCAATTGTGTTTTAGTTTCCGGTGTCGGTCAGTGTGACATTTTGAAGTTGTCGCCACAATTTTCGTCCTATGCGAGGGTTAAAAGGATCGAGCGAACAAAAAACTCTTAAAAAATGATCTGTGACACGTCGATTTGTTAATGAACGAAGAAATTTTCGTGGCGCGTGATAAGGCGTCGAGAAAGAGGGTTATATCACGAGTCGTAAAGCGATAATGTAAAAAATGGTGCGATGAGCAAGGGCCAGAGATAGGGAAAAGATTGAATTGGACCCGAGTAAAAATGGATTCAAGAAAAAACATATTTGACCGAGGACATTTTTTCCAATCCATACTCAACCGTTGGAAACGAAATATTGATTCCTAAAATAATATTTAATAAAATTGCATGTTTTTAACGAGCCTGAATACTTACGTTGTCGGTTTTAGCGGCTTGCAACGAGTCCTGAAGCTTTGGATTTAGTTCGAGCTCGGAGTCCCTGTTGAAACTGGGACTGCTGAGGTCACTGTGACTCGAGGAACTACTTGGCGGACTCTCAGGTCGTACCGATGAATCTTCCATTATGCCAGGATACTGCAAACTATTTGGCGGATGGTAAACGTTCTTTGGATCGACGGACAACGACATTGGTTGCGGCTGTGTTGCTTGAGGACAATTGTAACCTGAGAATAATTTGTGAAAGGAATAAAATCGTTTTTATGAATTTCATCGGATAGTCAATTGATTTTAATCGATGTTGCTTTTGCATGAACGATGTTAGAGGACTTGTTGATTTTTTTACATTCACGTGATCCGTACGATTGCAATTATGAAAATTTATTCAATACGATGACGATGCCCTGAATTTTGAACTCGATTTCATCCCGGGATTATCATTCTGTGTAAATGCATTCTCTGTTATTGGAATTAAATTCGCGAATTAAATTTGGAAATATTCGCGTCGAAATGTCGTGAAATATTTGCCTCATTGTCTCAAGGACTCACATACCCCTGCGCGCGCTGAAAATCGAGTAAATTTGCAAAATTATTATAAAGGTCATATGGTGAAAAAAAAATTAATTTGTTGATTTCACATTTTTTATTAACGTTTCAACTATAAGAAAAAAAAAATGTAATTACAAAAAATATTAACATTATTTAAACGCGTTTTTCTCGAAACTATGTTTTTAGACAGCATCAGCACGATAACTCAGTCAATTTTTAATGTTTTTTGACTTTTTTTTTTTATTCCTTGATAATTATTTTCTCTACAGTCTGACGAGAGCTTTTTTCAGTTTTTTGGTTTAACATTTAAAAAAAAATTATTGAACACTAATTTTTTGTATTTAAATTGCATACTCAAGTTTGGGATGCTATAATTTCTTTGTTTTTGAAAAAAAAGAAACCCCTCCGTCAGACTATTATTACTATATTATTTTACGAGATTCTTTTTTTATTTTTGCCGATTGGATATTTTTTTATAAAGTTATGATGTGGACAAGGAGGCGCCATGGTTTTCATCAGTAGTCCATTTATACTAGGGCTGTTACTTTTATCCGGGTTAGCCGGATACCCGAAAGTATCCGGGTATCCGGGATATCGGATCCAACACTTCAGATTCGAATACCCGAATATCCGAATAATCACGGATCGGGGTAACCGGGTAATAACGAATAATGTCGGATAATTACCCGATTTTTCGCGTACAGGCTCAAATAGGACCGCCGGCGTAAAAAAAATAATGATATTGTATTAGTCTGGTCATCAAATAAGCCGAAATATAGGCCGTTAATAATTACCATTGAAAAAAATTGGAAAATAACTTGTATCAAATTTGCTCTGTTCAAAGAAATTGTGCAAAACTACGGTCAAAATGGAAACTTAGTGTTGACGAATCGGACGTCACGGTTTTCCAATTTATAATAATTGTGTATTTACTCGGGAAAACATTTTACATGTGACTTCCACAATTTTTTTTAAATCTGCTGTTACGATCACAATTTCTTGCCTGCGCATATTAAGAACAGCCGAAATCTGCTTCTTCACATTCTATATTTTCTTCCCAACGCTAAAGTTCATAAAAACTGCACACACGCCCAGAAAGCAAATATACATTTCAGAAACTAAGGATATTTATTAAATAATAATAAATCGTGATGAAAAAATAATATTAAAGATGCAAATAGGGCGGGTCAACGTTGATTAAGTTCTTATGAAATGATCATGTGTTTCCCTAACATTGTATAGAAGATTATGCCATTGCTTTTTTAATCTACACAAGAATGTTTTATTGAAATTGTAGTTTTTGTCGGATGTGAATTACAGTAAAGAAATAGTTTGGTAATAATAGTAAATACGCCTGCAAGATTCTTTCCAAGAATCTTTGTTATAATGATAATCTAATTTGTTTAATATTGATATCAGTCGGTAAAAATGAAAAATGGTCAACCAAATGATCGGACATAAACACCGATATAATCCCGGTTTCTCAATCTTCCGGTAATGATTTATTATTCGTCTTATAAATGTACTTCGCAAACATTGTTCTTGGCAACATCTACGCGTGCCTCACAAAATGTGTAAATTGAACAATTTTTTTCGGCATTTTCGGCATCAATTATCGGCGGTAATTGCCCGTTATTATCCGAGTACCCGGTTACCCGGATACCCCGAAACTATCCGCATACCCGAATCCGTTATTACCCGGATATTATCGAGTTATCGAGATGTACGGATTTGAAGCGTCGGATCCGTGAAACCTGAATTACTCGGGTATCCGGATACCCGGAAAAGTTCAAGCTCTAATTTATACCCGTAAAAAATAATGTTGCTATTTTTTCTAAATATTAAAACATTTTTTTTCCTATAGTCGAAAAGTTAGTAAAAAATGTGAAATCAACAATTTAATTTTTCATTCGCCATAGAACCTTTATAATAATTTTTCAAATTCACTCGGTTTTCAGCGCGCCCAAGGGTACGTGAGCTCTTAAGGGGGGAAATAGGGTTAGACGGTTCAAAAAATCGATTTTTTTTTATTTTATAAATTGTTAGTAAAACTATTGAAAAATATTTTCCCAAAATTAAAAATGGAAATTCCGACTCGTTCTATTGTTATAAGCCATTAAGGGGGGAAATAAGGTTAGGACAGCGTTTTCTCAATAATTTTCATGAATTTTTTTATAGTATAAAAAATGAATATAATTTATTGAAACTTTGAGAATATTTTATACATATATTTAAGTATATACTATAAAATTTTTACACATTTAT
Organism: Oxytorus armatus; assembly: GCA_958009045.1. Classification (NCBI taxonomy): domain Eukaryota; kingdom Metazoa; phylum Arthropoda; class Insecta; order Hymenoptera; family Ichneumonidae; genus Oxytorus; species Oxytorus armatus. Next base: position 36,192,710 of record OY253745.1, on the reverse strand, counting down.
TGAAGTATATACTATAAAATATTAGCGACCCCATATTGCTTGTTTTTCTTGGTACTATTTTTTCAAACGCGTTTTTCTGAAAAGACTTTCTTCGAACTTGCGTACACGCTAGTTTGAAAAGTTTTCAACCAATCGTTTTGAAAATTGGCAGTTACTTTCTTCATAGTATTGCGCTCTATATGAACCTAAAATCGGAATGTTATCATTATTTAAAATAATTTTTTTTTTGCAAATAAAGTTGTAAAAAATGGCAACAAATCATGCTTTTTTGTTTTCACCCCTGTAAAATATTCAATTTTCTATTTTTTTGATAGCATTTAGGTTCATATAGAAGAGAGACATATGATAAAAGTAAATTTCAACCTCGTTAGATTTCAGATGAAAATTGCGGCTTCCAGAATGTACGCAAAATTCTGAGTCTGATTGTGACCTGCAATATGGGGTCGCTAATATTTTATAGTATATACTTAAATATATGTATACAAATTTTATAGTATATACTTAAATATATGTATGGAATATTCTCAAAGTTTCAATAAATTATATTCATTTTTTATACTATAAAAAAATTCATGAAAATCATTGAGTAAACGCTGTCCTAACCCTATTTCGCCTCACTTAAAGTGTAAATATCACTGAAACGATTATCACGCCCGGCATATACTCACTCGGTGAAAGATCGGACGAGACCATTTCCGAAACGAAATCACTCAGAGACGAGTAAGACGAGCTGGTGCTGTCCGCGCCCTCGGAATCCGAGCCGCTCTCATCGGTCGGCTGATTTTCCAATTCCTCGGCCGATCTAAGAGCATTGGCCAACGAACTGCTGGGATCCCAGACCGAGAAGGAAATGGGTTCGAGTCCACTGGCGAACCATCGGCCCTTGTCGCCGATCTGTGCAGGATCGAAAACGCCAGTTTGGACGCGAAGAAAGGCGACGTTGTTCGGCGTCAGTGACCATTCGGCGAGAAACTCGACGGCCTGGGTTCTCGCGAATTCTTCGAGAAACGGATTTGCCCGTCCGGGCCTCGAGTGAAGAAACGAATTTATTTGAAATGCCACGACTGGCCGTGGATACAAGCGCAGGGTTCTCGTGTGTTCCGTAAAGTTTGCCAATAGATTCTGCGAATTGAAGAAACGGACCATCGCCACCCTCGTCGCAACGTCCACCGAGTCCACGTCATTTCCGTAAATGAAGGGATTGAAGGGAAGTGATCCTTGGGCGAGTGGCTTTTGTGGGGAATGTGATATGTTCATGGACGGTCGACGAGGACTCGAAACGACCGATTGACCCGGTGAACTCATCGGGCTGTGTTGATTGTGACCGCCGAGATCCATGCTCGGCCTGTGTCTTGTGGTTGTTACACTGAAACAATAATAGTAACGATCAATTATCGTGATTTTCTATCATCCTTTGAAAACAAGAGCTTCTAATTGTGTAGAAGCGACCGCGCCACAGGCACGAAGCTAATGCTCGTCGCCCGAAGCTTTGCCAAACGTCCGACAGGTGGCATCCCCGCGTAGCGTATCTCGCAAGAGATTCACGCCGGGATTCGTATAAGACCAACAGCGTCGAGAAATCTATCACGCCCGTATGTAATGTTCTTAAGGGCGGGGTAAGGGTTTTCACTTGCGAAAAATCGAATTTTTTTTGGTCTTATCTTATTGTTTAACATTTCAAGAATATGTCCTTAAAATTTTAAACCGATCCAAGCAATATTCTTGAAGTTATTGTCTTATTAAGGGAGGGGTAAGGGTTTCAGCGTAAAAAAAAATACTTTTTTTGCGATTTTTTTTCTCAAATATGGATTGACCAATTTTATTCGAACCTTTTGTACATTATTGTGCATACTTTTGACAATGTTGTGTAATTTTTTTCATGCAGAAATATTGAAGCATAAGCCCGTAACAGAGCTTCCCCCAGAACGTCTTGGAAAAAATGTTTTTCTTCACTTTTTTACTTCATAAACTTCAGACACGTTTTTCTCAAAACTACTTTTTCAAAGTCCGTGTTCACTGCCATTTAAAAACTACTTAACCGATTTATTTCAAACTTTGTACACATTTTCTACATATAAAATACCTCCCCCCAACGTTTAGTTAAATTTTCTTTTTACATTAAGGGTGTTTCCCACCCACAAAATGGCGGAATTTTTCGTGGAAAATAACAGTTCACACCTTAGATGGCCGCCAAAAATTTTTAAATGAAAAAAAAAATTATCAGAGAACGTTGGGGGGAAGATTTGATTATAATTTGCCTAAATTTTCATCGTTTTTCATTTTCAGATAATTTCCGGCCGAGTCATAGTGAACACCGCAAAATGTTTTTTTTTCCAAGACGTTCTGGGGGAAGCTCTGTTACGGGCTTATGCTTCAATATTTCTGCATGAAAAAATTACACAACATTGTCAAAAGTATGCTCAATAATGTACCAAAAGGTTCGAATAAAATTGTTCAATCCATATTTGAAAAAAAAAATCCCAAAAAAAGTGTTTTTTTTGACGCTGAAACCCTCACCCCTCCCTTAAGTACGATCAGTTCATCATTATGGGAACTTATGAAAAATTCCTATGAAAAATAGAAAAGACCGCGGCCAATATTGCTTAAGGGCGGGGTAAGGGTTTTCACTTTCGAAAAATCGAATTTTTTTTTGTCTTATCTTATTGTTTAACATTTCAAGAATATGTCCTTAAAATTTTAAACCGATCTAAGCAATATTCTTGAAGTTATTGTCTTATTAATCTCCTGGCCTTTAACGCTATACCTCTAACAGTTGCGGGCGGTCGGGCTAGCAGTGCAGCTGTCGAACAGGTATACAGTTTATTCATTGCTATTGTGTATATAGTATATAGTGTATACTATACACTACAATATTTCAAAAGAAGAAGCTGGAGCTGGAATCGATGATTCTGTGTAAGTTGGAAAAAAAAAAAATTTTCTTCACTTTTTTACACTTCATAAACTTTAGACGCGTTTTTCTCAAATTCATTTCAAACTTTGTACACATTTTCTACGTATAAAATACCTCCCCCCAACGTTTAGTTAAATTTTTGTTTTTTACATTAAGGGTGTTTCCCACCCACAAAATGGCGGAATTTTTCGTGGAAAATAACAGTTCACACTTTAGATGGCCGCCAAAAATTTTTAAATGAAAAAAAAAATTATCAGAGAACGTTGGGGGGAAGATTTGATTATAATTTGACTAAATTTTCATGGTTTTTCATTTTCAGATAATTTCCGGCCGAGTCATAGTGAACACCGCAAATTTTTTTTTTTTTCCAAGACGTTCTGGTGGAAGCTCTGTTACGGGCTTATGCTTCAATATTTCTGCATGAAAAAATTACACAACATTGTCAAAAGTATGCTCAATAATGTACCAAAAGGTTCGAATAAAATTGTTCAATCCATATTTGAGAAAAAAAATCGCAAAAAAAGTGTTTTTCTTTACGCTTAAACCCTTACCCCTCCCTTAAGGTAACCGATCACAGTACTGACCACGGCCAATATTGCTTAACATGGGAGATCGTCGAAACCGGCGTGTCCACAACTGTCGTCTTTATTGACGATTATTTTGCACGGCGATTTCGACGTACGAATAATTGTCGACAAGAATTTTTCTTTCGTCCTACGTTTAGTGAAACGGAGCGAATATTCCGTGTTCATACCTCAACGTGGAATGATGGGAGGCTGAACTTTCTCGTCTGGTCGGCGATTGAAGGGAGGACTGCGGCGATGTGCTTCTATTTCTGATTGGAATTTGACGTGGTTGCGGCGTCGACATGCTCGCCATTGCCTGTCGAAAGGATGCAAAATCGAATTATGTAATAAATAGAATGCTTTATCTTCGAGTCACTTGTCCGCGCAACGTAAATTTGTTCAGTGACAAAAGGATATTTACACCAGAGCCTGACTGATCCATCAGTTGCATTGCCTGGGGAACCGAAGTGGGAGCAGCAGAAAGTAGAAACAAAAAAATTATTTGTCGTGTGTTCAAGTATTTTCGTGAGATATAAAAATGTGATGTTACGCAAATTATGAAAACCGTGAAGCAACAGGAATTGCCTCCGGTAAAATGGTACCCGGAAAATTGGCCTCCTGGAAAATTAGCCCTGAAAATGCGGCGGTTTTGAAGGGGCGGTGTACAAGAGGGGAGCAATCATCAACGAACCACGAAAAGTTTTCTGTGCGGGAACTCGAGCTCAATCGAGAAAATTCGAACAAATGGAAAAAGTCGAACGGAGCCAAAAAAAAAAAAATCATACGGGTACCCGGTTATATAATTAACTATAATTAACTACTATAGAAATAACGATGTGGCAAAGATACTTTTCAGAATCGGTGAATTGTCGAAATATTAATGTCAAAACCATGCGCAATTATTACTTTTACCTGTCTCAAGTGATTTTTAAGTATCGATCCTTCGGGCTCGGGTAATGGCGGCAAATTGTATGTAAGTCCCGTAGGAGGACTAATTTTATTGCTGTCGAGATCAACGAGCCAAATGTCGTCGGGCATACGAAATTTTTTCTTGTACATCAAAAACGACGCCGGAATTCCAATGACGAATGGCGTCGGGGCGAGTAGTAATTGCTCGGCGCAGCTCATGCACGTCGGCAACAACGGAATTGCGGGAAACATATATTCCAAAGGATAAATCATTGTGACGAACGCCATTACCGACATCGACAATGCGTTATAATCTCGGGACTGCAGAACAATCTGAAGTGTAAAAGAGAAATTATTCGATGCGAGATAACGCTAAATTCATTGTTCTTTTTTGACCGGGTTTCCATGTAATTATTTTCAAGTACCGAGCACATTGAAAACAAAATTCACGGATTTATCAGACCATCCGACTCATCTCTGTTCGCCCCACTTGCGGCTATTCTGTCGAGTACACTTGGACCTCGATTTTAAGGAAAATCCCCACTCTTTTGTCTCGCTAGTGCATGGCGGGAGGCTACGTCACGACGGCCAAGACCGTAGTCATAATTCTCTCAAAAGTCATTGGGGTCCTTTTTCGGTTAGGTACACAATCGAACTTAAAAAGGGTTACCCTAACGTACAAACAGTACGTTAGCATAACCACGATCTTGTATACAGGACTGGAAGCTCCTGATTGGAAGTGGCCCTCTTAACCAAGTGAATTTTAATTTCTGGAGCAACCGTCAGAGGCGTTGCGATCGGATAATGGACGTCTGCCACGAGAGGGAGCAATTCCTCTCGTGGTAGACGTCCCCGAGTGCAAATTTGGTCCGGCTTAAATCCGGCCCATGTCAGGCTGCCCTATCAGCCAGGCACGGCCCTGAACAGGATCCGTATCAGGCCCACATCCGGCATGTAACGGAGTTGCGGACTCAGGCCTGATCCGGCCGTAATCCGGCCGTGATGCGGCCGTGATCCGGCACCGATCTGGCCTCGATCTGCCACTGAATTTCAGTTTTCAAATTTCAAATGAATAAAATCCATTTATCTTCTGAGAATTAGGTTATTGGCCATCGTATGTTGTTAGCTGGCCCATATAATAATATTTAACAAAATATAAAAATAAAACGGCCTCCACCGAGGTTCGAACCTGCAACCTCTCTCACTAGACTCTATTCTCAAATTGGACCAAAAAATATTGAAAAAAAATGTTACTGTACTCACAGTCATTTTTTAGACGTTTTTTGTTGTTTAAACGATAATTGCGGTCGTTTAAAATTGATTTTCCAATCGGGAGTTGTGCTATTTAAACCTATCTATCTGTCCACCTACCGACCTAACGAATTAACGCTGTAACCACTACTCTATCGATCACTTGTGAATTACTTCTAGTAACATCTTATATGTAGTGAATTATATTAAAAATTGTCTTCGTAGTAGATTTAATTTTAAGGTGGTGTAGGTTGTCGATTGAAAAATCGATGTAGTAATGATAATTATAATAATATAAATTCTATATTATAATTTCCTTCCATTATTAGTATTTCCAGCGTATATTTTTGTCGGTTGTTTGAAAAACTCCGAAAAAGTGCTTCCCGTTCAGTAGGGATGGGTAACCGCTTACTTAAGGGCGGGGTAAGGGTTTTCTCTTTCGAAAAATCGAATTTTTTTTGTTGTCTTATCTTATTGTTTAACATTTCAAGAATATGTCCTTAAAATTTTAAACCGATCTAAGCAATATTCTTGAAGTTATTGTCTTATTAATCTCCTGGCCTTTAACGCTATACCTCTAACAGCTGCGGGCGGTCGGGCTAGCAGTGCACTTTAAACGCGTTTTTCTCAATACTACTTTTTCAAAGTCCGTGTTCACTGCCATGTAAAAACTACTTGACCGATTCATTTCAAACTTTGTACACATTTTCTACATATAAAATACCTCCCCCCAACGTTTAGTTAAATTTTTTTTTTTTACATTAAGGGTGTTTCCCACCCACAAAATGGCGGAATTTTTCGTGGAAAATAACAGTTCACACTTTAGATGGCCGCCAAAAATTTTTAAATGAAAAAAAAATATATCAGAGAACGTTGGGGGGAAGATTTGATTATAATTTGACTAAATTTTTATGGTTTTTCATTTTCAGATAATTTCCGGCCGAGTTATAGTGAACACCGCAAATTGTTTTTTTTCCAAGACGTTCCGGGGGAAGCTCTGTTACGGGCTTATGCTTCAATATTTCTGCATGAAAAAATTACACAACATTGTCAAAAGTATGCTCAATAATGTACAAAAGGTTCGAATAAAATTGCTCAATCCATATTTGAGAAAAAAAATCGCAAAAAAAGTGTTTTTCTTTACGCTGAAACCCTCACCCCTCCCTTAACATACCAGACCACCGAAGTCGCGAACCGACCGCGCGTCTACTGCTGTCAATCTCATGATTATTGTTATTATTATTAATATTATTTAAATGTCAATCGAATAATGTCTCAAGAAGCATTATTCGAAATAATAGGACACAGATATTTTCCAAATGAGTATCCTCCGTCTATCCAATTAAATCGTCGAAAGATACTCATTTTAATGCAAAATTTCATCTTGTGTTGACAATGAACTTGTGTTAACACAAATTCATTGTCAACACCTGAGGCTGCGCCGATAATTCATGCCATATCAGAATATCATCCGCCCCTGATCTGGGCGTGATACGGTTGCGTGATCAGGATTTGCCACGGACGCCTTAGCCGCACCTGATCCGGTCCTCATATATGTAATGTAAGGCTGGCCTGATAATTCACGCAGTATCAGAATATGATCGGCCCTGATGTGGGGGTGATCCGGTTAACCTGATGAGGATTTGCCACGGACGCCTCAGCCGCCCCTGATTCGGCCCTGATATATGTAATGTAAGGCTAGCCTGATAACCCACGCCATATCTGAATACGATCCGCCCCTGATCTGGGGGTGATCTGGTTAACCTTATCGATTCCTGAACGGGGCCTGATCCTATATCAGGCCAGCCGGTACAAATTTCTGCTCGGGTCCATTATCCGATTGCAACGCTTTTAACGGTTGCTCCAAAAATTAAAAACCACTTGGTTAAGAGGGCCACTTCCAATCAGGAACTTTCAGATCTGTATACAAGATCGTGGTTATGCTAACGTACTGTTTGTACGTTAGCATAACGGGCATTGCTCCCTCTCGTGGACGAAGCTTTGCGATAGTGAAACATTTTCGATTTTTCTTTAAATTTTTTGCGAAATTTCCCTTCTTAACTCTTTATCTTTTGTCGTCGAAAAAAAAAAAATGAAAGCTTAGCGACGAGCGGGTGGCATTCAATATATCACCGGTAATATTAATATATGTTAAATTACCTTGTGCTCTAAGAGTATCATAGTGAGAACTTTGAGGCACATGTCGACGCCCAAAAGTTCGAGGGGAAGGTGAAGTGGAAAATCGACAAGGGAAAATCGCGTGTGATCGGGAAGAGCGAAACAGAGCGGTTGCTCGAGATGCTGGGACAATATGTCAACCTCGACCCTCGTTTTTTCGGGAACCGGAACGGGGGCGCTCAGCAGACGTAAAATCCACGTCTCAATTTCTCTCACGTCGTGAAGTACGATTGACGGAGCGGCGTCGAAAGCCTGACCGGCCAGGACGCTCCATACGGTGTCCCTGAGGGCATTGGGTAAATATTTGAATATCGATCGGAATTCAATCGCGAATACATCAAGCGAATTACCAGATGAATTCCCACATTGATTTTCGTTCCTTCTTCAATTGTTTCCATACTACGTATTACGTGTGATTTATTTAAAAAAATATTACCTGCTGGTCTGCCTCGAAGCACCGACTTTTTGGGGCGATGAATTTTCGTTGCACGCATCGATGATCCGTTTAAGGGCGAACAAGCACTCGCGAAATCTCGTGAAAAATGGATGATGCGAGATGATGCAGAGCGACGTCAACGAGTGGTTTCGTATCCTCTGATATAAATAATCAATTGATAGAAGAAAGAAAAAGGTTACGCGGCGAATTATTGGCAATGTTGGCGAAACTTCGGAATTGTTAACTTATTTGATGTAAGCGGGATCTTCAAATTGGATTCGGTAAACAGCGCGTCAACTTTAGCAGCCAATCAGAAGCTAGGATGTCCCGTACCTTCAGTGCCGCAAGCTAGCACCGCTCAAAAATTGGTTACTGAATTAGCGTCCCTCGCGCGAAGTCTAATGTGAAGGAGGCAGAAAGAATAGAGAGGATGGGACGAATGGGAAGGATAGGAAGAATAGGCAGAATAGGAAACGTAAAAATAGAGGGAAAATGCATAACATGACGAAGGGGAATAGGAGGATTATGGGGAATAGGAAAAATAGGGAGAATAATAAGATCAGGATGAATACGAAGAATAGAAATAGAGAGAAAATGTAGAACATGAAGAAGAGGAATAGGAGGAATAGGAACAATAAAGAATGGGAAAAATAGGAAACATCGAAAAAATAAGAAGAATAGGAAGAATAGAAGTGGGGCGAAAATGTTGAACATGGGAAGAGGAATATGAGGAATAAGAAGAATAGGAAGAATAGAAATGGGGAGAAAATGTAGAAAATGGAGAAGAGGAAGGGGAAGAAAAGAATAGAGAAGAGATAAGACAGGACAAAGTTTGCATGCTTGCCTGGCTTCTTCGAGATGCTCTTAGAGGGAAAATGTATAACATGACGAAGGGGAATAGGAAGATTATGGGGAATAGGAAAAATAGGGAGAATAATAAGAACAGGATGAATATGAAGAATAGAAATAGAGAGAAAATGTAGAACATTAAGAAGGGGAATAGGAGGAATAGGAACAATAGGAAGAATCGGGAGAATAAAAAGAATCGAAAGAATGAGAAGAATGGGAAGGATATGGAAGAATAGGAAGCACAGAAATAGAGGGAAAATGTAGAACATGAAGAATGAGAATAGCAGGACTATGGGGAATAGGAGGAATAGGAAGAATAGGAAGAATAGAAATAGAGAGAAAATGTAGAACATGAAGCAGAGGAATAGGAGGAATAGGAACAATAAAGAATGGGAAAAATAGAAAACATCGGAAAAATAAGGAGAATGGGAAGAATAGGAAGAATAGAAATGGGGCAAAAATGTTGAACATGAGAAAAGGAATATGAGGAATAGGAAGGATGTGAAGAATAAGAAGAATAGACAGAATAGGAAACATAAAAATAGAGGAAAAACGTATAACATGAAGAAGGGGAATAGGAGGATTATGGGGAATAGGGAAAATAGGGAGAATAATAAGAACAGGATGAATACGAAGAATAGAAATAGAGAGAAAATGTAGAACATGAAGGAGGGGAATAGGGGGAATAGGAACAATAGGAAGAATCGGGAGAATAAAAAGAATCGAAAGAATGAGAAGAATGGGAAGGATATGGAAGAATATGAACCATAGAAATAGAGGAAAAATGTAGAACATGAAGAATGGGAATAGCAGGAATATGGGGAATAGGTGGAATAGGAAGAATAAGAAGAATAGAAATAGTCGAGAAAATGTAGAACACGAAGAAGAGGAATAGGAAGAATAAGAAGAATAGAAATAGAGAGAAAATGTAGAACATGAAGAAGAGGAATAGGAACAATAAAGAATGGGAAAAATAGGAAACATCGGAAAAATAAGGAGAATGGGAAGAATAGGAAGAATAGAAATGGGGCAAAAATGTTGAACATGACAAGAGGAATATGAGGAATAGGAAGAATGTGAAGAATAGGAAGAATAGAAATGGGGAGAAAATATAGAACATGAAGAAGAGGAATAAGAAGAATAGGAAGAATAGAATTGGGGAGAAAATGTAGAAAATGTAGAAGAGGAAGGGGAAGAAAAGAATAGAGAAGAGATAAGACAAGACAAAGTTTGCATGCTTGCCTGTCTTCTTCGAGATGCTCGCGGTGATGGCGAGTGGCTTCCGCCGCTTTCGCTATCTCCGCTTGGGGCAGTGATTCCTAATCTCGGTGGACGAGGTGCTACCGGGGTATCCGAGTCTCTTCTACTTGGACAATCTCTTTCAGAGTCGCTAGGCCCTATGACGCTGCTCCTATAATCGCTACAAAGGACAGCTCGAGATAAGGTCGCATAATTGGTAAAATCGTTGTATTAGATATCGAATATGAATATATAAAAAATATCCTCCTCCCCATATGAAACTTCAACATTTATACATCAGTCGTTCCATCATCAACTTCCACAATGAAGAAATATATTTATCGATTATAACTTCCTCGTGGAGAAACTTCAAGGTTATGAATATTGAAGATAACAGCAAAAACAATAAGTAACATCGGTATTTCACCTTGAGAATGCCGAGTCCGAACTCTTTTCCATGCTCTTCCGCCAGCTTTCCTTCCGAAGTTTCGGATCGTGCCTATCCCTCCTGACCCAGACACCTCCGCCTCCAGAACTAGACGCTCGTTCGATTGGTCGGTAAAAATTCACGCATATACCATATCGCGTTTTACCTATAGGATCAATTGTTCGTCGAAATTAATGATCATTTCGACGAACTGTTCGTTATAAAGAATGTCATTTCTCGGGAAAGAAAAAAATGTAACTAAGATGGGGATGTGTGCTTGAGAAACGAAGCTTCATTAGCCTCCGAACAGTTATCATCATCCTCATTTCCGGAGCAAGATTAACAAAATTGTTTTCTAATCACTCGAGTAGAAATATTTTCGGGGATTCAGTGGTAAATATAATTTTTTTTTTGTTAAGGTTTGTTAAGGTTTAACGATTATCTAACGCGGTTGTTTCTCAATTTATTGGAGTACCGTTTGACGTATGGAAATGTAGAGCCCGCTGACATGATGTTTTTATTGATAAGCATTTTTCTCAAATCTCCCAAGTTATTCGGGGGGTGTGGAGGAGAATTAGAGGGATGAATTATGGTGAATTAGAGGGAATCTCTCGGAGGTGCTAATTTTTTATGGTCAATTTCATCCCTTTAAAAGAATTGGTGTCTCTTAGTTTTTGATGTACTACGACATATGCGAAGGAGAAGAAAACAGGAAGGAGTAGGATTCGTCGTTAGAAAAATTTTTATTTTATTGAATTCTTTATAATCCGGCTGTTGTCAAAGAAATTGTGGAAACAATGAGAGGATTTTGAAGGCAAAATGCCGCTTATTCGCAAGTGCCTCTGAAAGTATGGGATTTTATTCTCTCACCCGAATCCTTATCGGTCAAGGTGAACGTGAAAGAAGTAGCTTCCCGCAAGGCTGTACGTTTCGGGCCTACGCTGCTGCAACCCTCTGGCTGGCAGAAGTACACCATGTCCAGAGGCATGGGAAAATCTTTGTGGTCCTCAACCGGGTACCTGCGCAATAGCTCTGGTACCTAAAAAAAAACCATAAAATACGGTTGAAAAGTCAGGAATAGGAATGGTAATACAGGATCTTAGAATTGCAACGCAAGTATAATCATTGGTGTTCAATGAAATATGCCGTTTATATTAGCTTGTCGTAGTTCGGAAAAATCTAAAATGAAGTTATAATTTGTTTATTTCGCCTCACCGACAACTAGCCAAAACTTTTTATCTCGAGCGAAGTCCAAAAGTTCATTAATTTAAAAAAACGTTCAGTTCTTCATTTCGAGATTTTGCCAAATAACTCGTTTCCGGATGATACCAGGATCAATAATTAAAGTGTTTTACGAAATGAATTTATTACGACCTACTTTAAATTATCTTTGCCATTTGTATAGTTTCCTAAATGAAGATAGTGTAAATATTGGCTAAAGGAGGTCTTTCAGAAACATTTCCGAAGTCTGCTTAAATATCTTTTTAAAATATGATATCTTCCGGTGATCATTTGGAGTTGTCTGCTGATAATTATAACGATAATATGTTTATCAATCTACATTAGTGAATTATTGATTTACGGTATTTACTTGCGCAACAATTAACGTTAAATAATATTAAAAAACCGTGAGTTACCTGCACAGGTTGACGGGATCCCGGCGAATTTCTTGCCCCCACGATGGCCAAGTAGTCCATCAAGCGGGGGCATAAAAACTTCTTTTGTATATCCATACTCCTCGCGGATGCTTTGTCACCGATGTTTTACGTCCGCTGGCGACATTTGTTCCGTTGGCACTATGTCTGTATTATTCTCGAACTTAGACATCCCTTCATTATCATTATCCCAACGATCTTTTTCAAGCTGTAACAAACAAATAACAACACAATTTTATCTTGTAAGTGTCTTCAGAATGGCATCTCTTATTTTTTGTATTTTGCACTTAGGTGCGTAGTCACATGGCTTCTTTTTTTTCGATACAATAATATCGAAAAAGTGAAGCAGACGTAAGGACAAATCACAGAGTGAGTTTTTAGCCTCGTTTCCTCCGATGCGGTTTAAACGGGGCTCAATTGTTTTGTATCGTTTGAAGATAGACTTAACTAAGTTTAAACTTCAATTAACATTGAAGAAATTGAGTTTTAAACCCAATTCCTGAACTTAACGTTGATTAAGATAGGGGCATACCTAACCTAAAAACTTTATGCCGTTGATACTAGTCCCCCCTATAAAAAGAAACGTCACGACATATCTCGAAATGCGATTTATCTCTAAAGCCGACTAACTCGTCATTATGATTGGCTATTGATGTCGTGCTCCGACTTCGGTCATATGCTCACTTCAGATTGTACGATCGTAAACAACGAACCTAATCCACAAAGCAGCGGGCGAAACGCAGACACCAATTCTAATTCCCCCTCGAAAAAAAGACGTGTCACGGTATATCTCGAAATGCGATTTATTTCTAAAGCCGACTAACTCGTCATTATGATTGGCTATTGATGTCGTGCTCAGAGTTCGTTCATGTGCTCACTTCAGATCGTACGATGAAGATAACCTACAAAAGCAACGCGTGAAGCGCGTACACTGATTCTAATGGTATTGGTAAAATTGTAATGTGCATCACTTTACAATAGAGACGTTCTAGTCAAATAATAATAGCTCAATCAACGTCCCGCTTATAATATAATACTAACGCTAATAATTAATTCAATTAAGTCAGAAAAGGTTATTTAATTGACGCATGCGGACTGATTGACGTCTGAATTGTTATGACGAAATGTGTAGAAGGGTGAATGGAGGGGTGAAGCTATACTCTACTAACCTTGCAAAAGGTGACATTGAGGCGAGGACGAACCATATCTCACAGCGACATAACCTCATTATACGTGATTTAATTGCGAACCAGAAATTCGAGACCGTGTGATTGGATACGTGCACATTAGGGTGGTTCTTAATTTGGTGATGTTGGAAATTCTTTGCTATTGTTCCTTGAAAGTAATCAACGTATCCAGAAAAAAAAATTGGGCGCAAGCGGAACTTTGTCCAATAATTCTAACCCACCCCACCGAGCTGTCGAATTTTTAAGAAAATTGTTGTTAAGAAAACTGTTTATTATTTCAAAACTATTCACGATAAAAAAATGTTTATATTGTGTTTTTATAGGAAATTTAATGCTCTGCAAAAAAGGTATCTTGTACAATTCTTGTGAATCTAATATTTATCACGTTATTAGCAAAAAACTGTCATCATTTATTCCAAAAGTCCATCATTATGGCCAAAACAGGAGTTTGACGTCGAAAAACTGCAATGTATTCTTCATATGCAATTAGAAATATGAAGAGATACGTAGTGCATTCAATAACAGTGTGTGAACGATATTTCAATTTTCAATTTTATCAATTTTATTATCGTTCATGATAAATTTTTCTTCTTTGATCGATAAGGACATTGATTTCTTTATCAGTTTCAAATCGATGGCTTTTTTCGATAGATTTGAAATCAACTCCTCATTTTTTGATATCGATGTGAGCGAGTGGATTTCTAATGAAAATTATTTACAAGGCTTAAAAATAGTTAAAGGAATTAAAGTGGTTAACGATGTTGCAGAAAGAGGAGTGAAACTTATTACAGAGTACAATGATCGTCTCACTTATGATGAAGATCAGAAACAATTCATTGTGTAAATAATTGAAGAATATAAAAAAAAATATCCTGATATTAACAAAGCAACTTTGCTCAAACCGATGTAATTCATTATTGTAAGTTGATTTAAAAAATATATGACATCATTCATTATAATTCACAATAAAATTGATAAAATTGAAAGTTTGAATATTGTTTACATTTCATTGTTGAGCGCGCTACGTATTTCTTCATAATCTTATATACATACGAAAAATAAATTGCAGCTATTCGACGTCAAACTCCTGTTTTGACCATAATGATCGACTTTTGGAATAAATGATGACAGTTTTTTGCTAATTACGTGATAAATATTAGATTCACGAGAATTTCACAAGATACCTTTTTTGTGGAGCACTATATTTCCTACAAAAACGTTAAATAAAATTCTTTTATCATAAGTAGTTTTGAAATAATAAACAATTTTCTTAACAAAATTTTGAATGCATGCATTTTTTCATATAAAAATTCGACAGCTCGGTGGGGTGGGTTATAATTATTGGACAAAATTTCGCTTGCGCCCAATTTTTTTTCTATATATGTTGATTACTTTTGAGGAACAATACCAAAGAATTTCCAACATCACCAAATTAAGAACCACCCTAGTGCACATACATAAATACTCTGTGATCACATGAATTCCCATTGAATTACGTTATTACTAATAATGCGATAAATATTCATAGAACAATTGAAGCTGTGCTCATATATAATGTTTGTGTGGTTCCAAGAGAACAATATTTTTTTCTTCATAGTTTTAGCATCATCTCTTTCGCGACTAAAGTCGCGTATGTCTCGTTATTAAATTCACATGTGCAAAAACAACGTTATTCCGTAATTTGTCAAAATATTTTTCGACATTTATATAAATTTACGAAATAAAAATTGTGGTTCCCAGTAATTCTGACATTTTCAGAGTTTTGTTATCACGAAAGTTATTTCTTTTCGAGACTATCGTGCGAGAGACAGATAAAAATGTACGAGTCAGAAAATAAAATTCGGATAAAACGAATTAACGCGTGTACCCTCTGTGGCAGGCTTTTTGGAAAATTTAAATCGTTCTCAAAAACGAGTCGACCTATTTCGTTAAAACTTTGTGCACATTATAGACTTCGATGCCGATGTCATTTTATTTATTCATGAAAATCAATTGGCGGCCGATAATTTAATCAATCCGATGCTGAACAGTATTCTGGGAAGGTCACGGACAAAACATTTTTTTGTAGAGTGATTTAAAGAATTTAAAAATAGACGTACGTCTAGAGGAGTCCAAGAGCTTCAACGGTCGTCTAAATGCACGAATTATCGAATTTTCCGGATCGAATATAAAGGCCACACGAGAGAGCGCATGCGGCGTTCAGAAGTCCTTCGCTGTCGTTGATAACGTAGATATTCGCCCACAGCCTCTTTATAAACTGGCTACGGATCACATTTTTTGTTGTTTTTTTTTTTTATCATCACATATTCGTATAAAATCGTCACGCCCTTCTGATGTACTTTACAAGTTTCAACCTTCTTTTCTTGCACGTATCGTCGATTTCACTTTTGAAATCGACAAATTAAAGTGATTAAAAATTGCACTATAATATTTTATTTGGTTGCTCCTAGAAATGGTTGTACCTTGTAAAAATGTGAAAATTCTCCCGAAATCGGTACCGTTGGATACATTGCTTCCTCATGGAGGAAGCTTTGGTTTCGTGAAATTTCATTTCTTCCAATTCTAATACTAATAGCGGGGCGAAAACGTCGAAGGAACACGTGTACACTTAGTTTAGTCAATATGCGACTTATAAATACGATCGGTTAGCGAAACGAACTGGAAACAGAGGCAAACGTGGTTGGTATCGTCTCGACCACATCCTGGTAACGAGTGTGTCACGTAACTGGATTTTCTGTTCGACGATAGTATTTCTGTGTAATCGGAATTTTATAACAGAATAATATAATAATAACGGTTCGAAAAGATGAAAAGAAAAGAAGAGCAATTGTTTATGAAAGCTTTTCGGAGCTTGCGGTTATATCTGGGTAAAGATTAATTTTACAATCCCGACGTACTATAAATTCTTGTATGGGTTTTAGTGTAGGAATATATGGGAAAATATAAGACAGTATGAGATTCTGTATAGTGTCCTGCATGGGAAGAAAAATCCTCCATAGAAATCTATAAGGAGTTTATAAGGATCCTATACAGGATCCTATGCAGGACAATGTGGGAGGAAAATTGCTGGACATCAGGAACCTCCGAAGGTGTCTATGTGGATCGACATGGGAAAAGATTTTTTGCATAGAAGTCTGTAAGAAGAACCATGTGTGTGGCTTAATCCTGTACAGGATCCCATGCAGGACAATTTGGCAAAAAAATTGCCGGACATCAGGAACTCTCGAAGGTGCCTATGTGGGTCGACATAGGAAGAAGTTTTCTGCATGGGATCCTAAAATGAGTGCTATGTGGGTGGCTAAATCCTGTACAGGATCCCACGCAGGATAATGTGGGAGGAAAATTGCTGGACATCAGGATCCTCCGAAGGTGCCTATGTGGGTCGACATAGGAAGAGATTTTCTCCATAGGAGCCTATAATGAGGGCCATGTGGGTGGCTTAATCCCGTACAGGATCCCATGTAGGGCAGTGTGGGAAGAAAATTGCAGGACATCAGGAACCATTGAAGGTGCCTATGTGGGTCGACATAGGAAGAGGTTTTGTCCATAAGAGCATGTAACAAGAGCCATGTGGGTGGCTGAATCCTGTACAGGATCCCACGTAGAATAATGTGGATTGCTAAATCCTGTACGGGATTCCATGCAGAACAATTTGGGCAAAAAATTGCTGACCATCAGGAACCTCCGAAGGGGCTCATAAGATTATAAGAAGGAGCCTATAAGAAGAGCCATGTGGGTGGCTAAATCTTGTACAGGTTCCCATGCAGGACAATTCGGGAAGAAAATTGCTGAACATCAGGAACGAAGGTGCCCGTAAGATTATAAGAAGGAGCCTATAAGAAGAGCCATGTGGATGGCTAAATCCTGTACAGGATCCCATGCAGGACAATTTGGGAAGAAAATTGCTGGACATCAGGAACCTCCGAAGGTGCCTATGTGGGTCGACATAGGAAGAAGTTTTCTGCATGAGATCCTAAAATAAGTGCTATGTGGGTGGCTAAATCCTGTACAGGATCCCACGCAGGATAATGTGGGAGGAAAATTGCTGGACATCAGGATCCTCCGAAGGTGCCTATGTGGGTCGACATAGGAAGAGATTTTCTCCATAGGAGCCTATAATAAGAACCATGTGGGTGGCTCAATCCTGTACAGGATCCCATGTAGGGCAATGTGGGAAGAAAATTGCAGAACATCAGGAACCATTGAAGGTGCCTCTGTGGGTCGACATAGGAAGAGGTTTTGTCCATAAGAGCATGTAACAAGAGCCATGTGGGTGGCTGAATCCTGTACGGAATCCCACGTAGGATAATGTGGATGGCTAAATCCTGTACGGGATTCCATGCAGAACAATTTGGGCAGAAAATTGCTGACCATCAGGAACCTCCGAAGGGGCCCATAAGATTATAAGAAGGGGCCTATAAGAAGAGCCATGTGGGTGGCTAAATCTTGTACAGGTTCCCATGCAGGACAATTTGGGAAGAAAATTGCTGAACATCAGGAGCGAAGGTGCCCGTAAGATTATAAGAAGGAGCCTATAAGAAGAGCCATGTGGATGGCTAAACCTTGTACAGGATCCCATGCAGGACAATTTGGGAAAAAAATTGCCGGACATCAGGAACTCTGGAAGGTGCCTATGTGGGTCGACATAGGAAGAAGTTTTCTGCATGGGATCCTAAAATAAGTGCTATGTCGGTGGCTAAATCCTGTACAGGATCCCACGCAGGATAATGTGGGAGGAAAATTGCTGGACATCAGGATCCTCCGAAGGTGCCTATGTGGGTCGACATAGGAAGAGATTTTCTCCATAGGAGCCTATAATGAGAGCCATGTGGGTGGCTTAATCCTGTACAAATGCAGGACAATTTGGGAAGAAAATTGCTGGACATCAGGAACCTCCGAAGGTGCCCATAACATTATAAGAAGGAGCCTATAAGAAGAGCCATGTGGATGGCTAAATCCTGTACACGATCCCATGCAGGACACTTTGGGAAGAAAATTGGTGGACAGCAGGAACCTCTGAAGGTGCCGATAAGATTATAAGAATGTGCCTCTAAGAAAAGCCATGTGGGTCAAATGTGGAAGGCGAAATTCCATACAGGATCCTATATGCTGGAGAATGTAAGAAGGAATTTCCTAGACAGGAGCCTCGGAAGATGCCTTGCGGTTCATATCCAAGACGTCCCATTGTTATTGACGTCTTAATTTCGAACTCAGACGTATTGGACATCTTATGAAATCGATTTAACAATATTTTTTTGAACTCCAAACGATCGTCAAACACGAATATACCGAATGTTTTTTTTAACGTGTTCCTCTTATTGTTATAACCAATTACGTATTAACAAAGTGATAAATTGTATTTTTAACTTTGAGTACGTTTATTTCCGTGTAATTTGGTCAATTTAAGTCAAAAAGATATTGTACAGTTTTGTTCTAAGACCCATAGATCAGGAGCAATTAATTATTGAAATTCGATATTAAGGTCAAACTGCTCTATTTCACAAATTTATAGCTCCAAATACACAGATCGTAAGCAAAAATCCTACGGGACTTTTTTTCTCTAAATGTACCAAAGTATCCGGAAAAAAATATGGAACGCCGTGAATAAACGCACATTGCGATTTATACTACGTCGAGCGTCAGACATTTTGCGATGATAATATATGTTGCAACGCACACGTCTGCCTTTGATTCATTCAAAATCACAATCTGGCCTTATTTACGACGTTCCTAATTTTTTTACCGATACCTCGGTATATTTATCGAAAAAAAGTCCTTTGCGATTTCTGTCCATGACCTATATATCCGGAGCTGTAAATTAATTTAAATGGAGCATCACAGCCCAATATCGAATTTCAACAATTTATTGCTCCGGATCAATGGGTCGTGGGTAGAATTGTACAACATCTTTTTAACTGAAAATTTACTAAAGTATACAAAAAAAATGATCCAAGTATAAAGTACAATTTATTTTTCTGTCAATAAAGAATTATTGATTATAAATAAAGGACAAGGTTTACAGGAAAATATTCTGTATATATTCGTGTTCAGGACGTCACAGGCTGTCAAATAATACTAAGTTATTAACACTTCATGTATTTGAACGTTGATACACGTCAGAAAAGTCCATCAATCGTGAAAAAAAAAAAAACGATTCAGGAAGATACTATATTGGTATTGCCCCGGCAGAAGTGGCATGTGTGTCGTCAAAACGTGAAAGAATAAAAAAAAAACGAGACGTATCGTTGTAAGCCGATTGTCGTGAGGCTTTGCAGAAGTACATATGCAACAGTCATACTTACCGGAGAGCGGTATACATACAGTATGAAATATACAGAATTCCATTTTTTAAGGGCTCACATACCCCTAAAATTTTCAAAAAATTCATTTTATTTTATACAGATTTTTATTCGTTATACCTTTAAGAGTTTTTCAAAAAAAACTTTTAAGAAAATTTCACTCCGTTACAAAGTTATAGCTGGAATGGGAGACTAGTCGTAAGTTCACGTTGTACCCACCAGAAACTTTAAACGCATTTTTCTCGAAACTATGTTTTCAGACAGTGTCAGCACGATAACTCAGTCAATTTTTAATATTTATTAACTTTATATTTTTCAAAATCTTGATAATTATTTTCTCTATAGTCTGATGAGAGGTTTTTTAAATTTTTTCGTTGGACAATTTTTTATAATTTATTAAACACTACTTTTTTTTTCTCTAAATTGCATACTAAAGTTTGAAATACTGTAATTTCTTTATTTATGGAAAAAAAAAAAATTCCCTCCGTCAGACTATTACTACTACATTATTTTACTGGATTCTTTTTTCTTTTTGCAGATTGGATAATTTTTGGTGAAGTTATGATGTCGACAAGGAGACGCCATGGCTTTCATCAGTAGTCCATTTATACCCGTAAAAAATAATGTTCATATTTATAAAAAAATTAACAAATTTTTTTTTCTTATAGTTGAAAAGTTAATGAAAAATGTGAAAACAAAAATTTAATTTTTTTTTCACCGTATAACCTTTGTAATAATTTTTCAAATTTACTCGGTTTTCAGAGGGCGCAGCGGTACGTGAGCCCTTAACGATCAATTTGTCGTCGTACACTTTTCGAAGCCATTACAAAATGCAAAATGGTAAAATCCCCCGAAAAGAAAAAATTCAGTATATATATATATCGTAGTAAAATGTTTCAAAATAATTCCCAAAAGTCCCGCACATCATTTATCGATAAATTTCAATCCACGAAGTTTGTAAAATCGATTAAAAACTGTGTTTTTTTCCGAAATTTTGTGGAAAAAAAAAACGACCCGTTGGAGCACTTCCGGAATTAATTGAGACATCGTACGAAAACTATATTCAAGTTTTCCCGTCTGTTAGCTAGAACTGGCGAAGAAAAAAAAACACATTTAATCTCACTAGCATAATAAAGCTGGAGAGTTTGTATGTTTGTTAGAACGCGCTAATCTCAGAAAATACTAATGCGATTTGAAAAATTCTTATTGCATTGGATAGCCCGTTTATTCGGGAACGCTCTAGGCCACATAACTTCATGCTATGGCCGTAAGGAGCGGTGTCGGCGTCGGTTTATTTTTTAGTGATTGGTCCTTATATTTTTCCCCACAATTTCCGGATGATACTTATAGTCGATGAGATGCACTTGATTATGTGCTCGTAATGCGTATGAAACAGATATACAATCGAAATTTAAAGCGGTAGAAATCGCCGGGTCACAGCTAGTCTTATACACACACGACTTACTTGCGTTCTCGCGAGTACATGCCGTTCCGTTCTTTCGAGTGGGCACACCAGTTGTTGAACTGAAGATCGAAGCGACGAGTAAAATAAAAAATTCCGACCCAGCTGGTCGATTACGAACCGCGCACACTTAAACGTCGATGGCCATACTCGTTATTTCCCGTCTCGCGAAAGATAAATTCTCTTTTGGCGACGAGAGTAACGTTTTGTAATCTGCGGCTATTTCGTTGTAATGAAAGCTCATTGAAAAGAAAAATTTAACGAATTTATTGCCTACGACGTGATTGAAAACTTGTCCAGCGACGTCCATTTATATGTTCTAACGGGATATCCCTTTATCTTGTTTTTTTTTTAAGTTTTGACGAAGGGTACGTTTATCCGAGGTCCTTTGACGACTACGTCGTTCAACTTCGAGACCGTCCAGTTTGCGTTATCGTCGCGAACGAGTGCGCGCCGTCACTGCGACGTCTACGAAGAGGAGAGGGGTAACGATCAAAACGTTACGTACACATAGAACTATCGATAGTATTCTCTGATGTCACGTTATCTATATACCTATATGGGTGAATTTACATAGTTCTATGTGTACAGAACGGACGGTAAGCAGGCCGGGCTTGACGCACGCGCTTACGCGCCCACGCGAAAGAAGAAACCGAATAGGCTTCCCCCTACCGAGGGTATCGCGAGTGGTCGCGAGCTCTAGGAAAGAAGCATCAAAAAGCATCATCGGGCGTCCACGTTTCGACTCGGTGAAGGTGGGGGCCCCACTCGTTTGTTGGTCGCGGTCGTTACGAGAAGCTTGGGCAGCTCGAACGGTGTGGCCTTGCTCCGTTTGCGCGGTGTTAGGTCGCGGTGGCTCGCGTTCCCGCGCCGTGCCGATCAATAAACGAGCAACGTGGTTGAAGCTCCGCCGAACGAGACCGTTAATGGAGGACAGCAGACGACGCGTAACTGTGCGCAACGAAGGAGTGTCGACTTCGGGCGTTCTCGGATAATGCCGTCGACTGCCACGGAGTGCGCTTGCGTCGTTAGTGTTGTATATACACATAACGTTAGCCCTTTGTAAATAGTATGGTCTACCTCGAAGGATGTTCCCAGAAGTCGAAGGTTAAATCATTGTAAAAGGGATATCAAGGTCGAGGAGAGTACGGCAACGTCTTTGTCGGTAATATGACTTTCATTCATTTTACAACTAAATTTTACGGCTAAACGTCTTTGTCTTCGCTCATTCGTACATAGTTTTCATATCGGGTGAGATCCACTTCCGGCAATTCTGTGCCAATCCCAACAATAATACCGATGTCCAGCGAAAGGGGCCTGGTCGACCGCAGCGCCACGCGGTGGCGACCGCGCATATTGAGAATTATCATCTATCAACCTGACCTCTCGTGGACAAATTTCAAAACAATCTCTCCCAGTCGATAGCCCCAGGATTTCGACGCGAATGCGTCACGTTTTAATCATAATTGAAAATGTACTGCTTCATTGCAGCAACAATGTGACAAATAAAAATTGAGAAACGATTCAAATCAAATCAGGAAATCAAAAACAGTTTTATTCGCTTCGTGTTAATTACAAGAGGCGCGACAGAAATTGCACAATTTATGAAAAATGAACAATTTATAAATACAACATTGTGTCATGCGATATATTGATGTTATAACTAATAGTTTGTCGCTGGAAGACATTTATTTAGCCGCAGAGTGGTGCGAAATATTTTTTTGTGACTATGAGGTTTAACATGGCACGTCAGAACGTAGATTATTGTAGAATTTACTTGTTTGTATTCTTTTTGTTACACGATTTGACCGTCACGC
Organism: Oxytorus armatus; assembly: GCA_958009045.1. Lineage (NCBI taxonomy): Eukaryota > Metazoa > Arthropoda > Insecta > Hymenoptera > Ichneumonidae > Oxytorus > Oxytorus armatus. Next base: position 36,169,524 of record OY253745.1, on the reverse strand, counting down.
CAATATTTAATTTTGTAATAGTATCCTAAAATATAAACATAAAATAAACATACAATTTTTTGAGTAGATTGATTTCCTACATTTTTTTCAATTTCCAGGCCGACGAAAATATCAGCGAATACAAGAATAGGCTGAAGTACCTCGTTGACGACTTATTCTTACTGTGCATTAACTTTATGCCTTGCTTTAGTCGTTGCGTGGTTAGAGTCGACGAGCCACTGACGACAGCAGGATTCATCGCATTATGTCGTGATCAGCGGCGCACGGGAAGTAAAAAGACGCCACGATAAAATGGGCCCGGGACACAAAAATTCGAGGACTAAAATTGCACGAAACAAAAATATTCGGTTCTAGCATGTATACCATATGATTTATTCCTACATTTTAACTCTCCTAATCCACCGGAAGTTGTGGTTGGCGGTAGGCAAATAAAAGAGACTATTTGTAAAAAAATAAATATGAAGAACAATAAAAAATCTAATACTTCTAAAGTTGTATGTTTCATTATTAGCACGTTGCACTCATCGAGATCGACAATTTAAACAACTAGCGACTATGACATTGTCACGTCGACCAAGACACAAAAAACCGGGGAGAGCACCAATACTAACAGTAATATCACATACTTTATATACTAATATTTGTCTTTCTCATAAATTTGTCTATCACACACAGAGTTCTGTATTCCATAGAATGTAGAAACGACTCGATATTGTAGGGCGAAGATCCGAATCGTGGAGATAAGTTTACACTCACTTCCGCCACAAATTCTTTAATGTCGGAAGATATTCGAATGCTTCGTTTATGTGTCTTCGTATGTTGAGGAAGCATTTTTCCGCCAAGTTGTTCAAATCCTTGGTACATTGCTGAATGGCGATGCGATTTTCGTTTGTGAGAAACGTACGACACGTGCCGTGAACGGATCGATCAATCTGTTTATAAAGAAATTGTCGATTTGAGATGAGGAAACGCATTGGGAGTTCTTGGGTTGTATATGAGTATTTTTCTTACACCGTGATAATTGTTAAGATTCATTCGTACATTTCACTCAAATCGGTATGCCTCCTCGATTTATCCAATGTTTGGATACATTCGATAATTCGAGGAGGCATACCGATTTTAGTGAAATGGGTATTTGGGTATAAAAACTTACGAATTCTACCTCACGAATCTGTCGCCCCCAGGAATACCTTTATTCCCGGGGGCGACAGATTCGTGAGGTCAAATTCGTAAGTCTTTATACCCCATTCAGAGATACGTATATATTCTTGTTTGTCAATAACACTCGTATCCTTCAGCGTGATCGGCTCCTCGTCACCCGCTGCCTACATATTGCGGTACGAATATTCTCATCACTAAATACAATTGTTCCGGTGAGAATCCATTCACGAAAGATCTCTTGGAATATTTTAAATCTGAAATTGCAATATATTATTTCACAGTTCCGACTGTTCTGTGTGCACCAACGAGCGAGGGCACAAAATTATTATGTGATTATTCATGGTATGGAGTATTTAGCACTTACCGATTATTATTCTTCAAATTTATTTATTACAAATAGTCTCTTTCATTTTCTCACCGCCAACCACAACTTTCGGTGGTTTAGGAGAGTTAAAATGTACGAATAAAACATACGGTATACATGCTAGGACCGAATATTTTTGTTTCGTGCAATTTTAGTCCTCGAATTTTTGTGTCCCGTGCCCATTTTATCGTGGCGTCTTTTTACTTCCCGTGCGCCGCTGATCACGACATAAGCGATGAATCCTGCTGTCGTCAGTACATCGTCGACTCTAACCACGCAACGACTAAGGTAAGGTATATAGTTAATGCCCAGTAAGAATAAGTCGTCAACGAATTTCTTCAGCCTTTTCTTGTATTCGCTGATATTTTTGTCGGCCTGGAAATTGAAAAAAATTTAGGAAATCAATCTACTCAAAAAATTGTATGTTTATTTTATGTTTATATTTTATGTTTATATTTTAGGATACTATTAGAAAATTAAATATTGGCGTGACGGTATTGGAAGAAAAATTCAGTGAATAGTCGCGGGGTCATGATGGCGAATAAAATTAAGCCTAGAGGTTTGTGGGGGGACGTTATATTAAAGTTATATTAAGGGCGGGGTAAGGGTTTTCACTTTCGAAAAATCGATTTTTTTTTATATTATCTTATTGTTCAACATTTCAAGAATATGTCCTTAAAATTTTAAACCGATCTAAGCAATATTCTTGAAGTTATCGTCTTATTAATCTCCTGGCCTTTAACGCTATTCCTCTAACAGCTGCGAGCGGTCGGGCTAGCAGTGCACTTTAGACGCGTTTTTCTCAAAACTACATTTTTAAAGTCCGTGTTCACTGCCATTTAAAAACTACTTGACCGATTCATTTCAAACTTTGTACACATTTTCTACATATAAAATACCTCCCCTCAACGTTTAGGTAAATTTTTTTTTTTTTTACATTAAGGGTGTTTCCCACCCACAAAATGACGGAATTTTTCGTGGAAAATAACAATTCACACTTTAGATGGCCGCCAAAAATTTTTAAATGAAAAAAAAAATTATCAGAGAACGTTGGGGGGAAGTTTTGATTATAATTTGACTAAATTTTCATGGTTTTTCAATTTCAGATAATTTCCGGCCGAGTTATAGTGAACACCGCAAATTGTTTTTTTTCCAAGACGTTCTGGGGGAAGCTCTGTTACGGGCTTATGCTTCAATATTTCTGCATGAAAAAATTACACAACATTGTCAAAAGTATGCTCAATAATGTACAAAAGGGAGGAATAAAATTGCTCAATCCATATTTGAGAAAAAAAATCGCAAAAAAAGGGCTGACGCAGGTAAAATCGGCAAAAAAAATTATTTTTTCTTATATTTTTTACTCTCGTCGAGACCTATTTTCCAAGTTATGAAACGAAATTTTGAAAAATGTCTGAGCGAAAATTCATCCAAATTCAAGACTTTGAAAATGCAAAGTTTTTAACGTCATAAGAAATGCTTTTTTGATCACGTGAAAAATTATTCGGATCAACGTATAAAAAAAAAACTGTACAACGAGTTCAATGTTTTTGTTATTAATTTTATTTGAAAAGTTGTATATCCCAGTCAATCTGGAATCTGCTTTTCCGTTTCATTATCTACCGGAGTTCTAACGTGCTTAATAAAAAAATTATACTCACTTCCCGCACATTTTTGTATGTTGGAAGAGATTCGACTGCTTCTGTCGTGAGGTTTCTCATTCCGGAGAAAGTTTTGCTCGCCATGCGGTTCAAAACGTTGCCATCGCTTAATGTCGGTAGGGTTTGCGTTTCCGAGAAACGTACGACACGTGTCGTGAACGGTTTTATCAAGCTGTTTATGAAGAAATTGTCGATTTAAGATGACGAAACGCATTGGGAGTTATTGGGTTGTATATGAGTATTGTTCTTACACCGGGATAATTGATAGGATAAGTGATTTTATCCAATGTCGGTAGTCCTTTGGGCGGCTGATTCGTGCCGTAGAATTCGTAAGCTTTTATACCCCATTTACCCATAAGGATAAATTCTTTTTTAAATTCCTCTTTCAGCGTCAGGTCCGCGTTACCCGTTGCCTACATATTGGGGTACGAATATTCTCATCGATAAATATAATTGTGCGGGTGAAAATCCACTCATGAAAGAACTCTTGGAATATTTAAAATCTCAAATTGCAAAAAAATTATATCACAGTTCCGACGGTTCTGTGACACACCAACGAGCAAGGGCACAAAATTATTATATGATTATTCGTGGTAACGAGTATATAGTACTCACCGAGAAGCATACAGCAACCCAAACACTGAACACAAGTGTCAACATGTTTTGTCTTTATTTCCTACAAGGAACGAAACTGACGAGAGGACAGTGGAACGAGCCTTATATAGCTGGGTAGATGGAAGCAGAAAATCCCCTCCATATAGCTTTGAGGCTGTTTTTTATGACAAGTATAAAATCGAAAAAAACGACTGTACATTGCCACGCTGAACGGGTATATGTGTTTTCTCGCATATGGAAGAGACGATGCTAGTTTATTGGAAACTTATCGCGGTTTTAATTGTGGCGGCGGCTGACCACACACGTAGACACCAGAAATATTATATAAATGTAGTCCTATCCGTTTAAAACGATCATGTCGATTTGAGAATAATTTTAACAAATGTCTTTAAATACTTGTATCAATAATGATTGATCGATTGATTTGATTTATTTATGCTCTGGTAAAGACCTAGGGGCAAATTACATTAACAAAATATGAAAACAATTGGTGCTGTTACTATAATAACATATAATACATTTCTCTAACATATAATATTACATTGGTGAGATTATGAGTATGACTGTAACGGTTTGACTTAGTACTACCAGTAAAACAACCCGCCGCTGATTGCAGCGGAAACTAGGTGAGGCGCGTATTATCGAAGCATGTGCTTATTCAAGTGATGGAGATAAATTTTTTTTTTTTTTATTAAGAAGTCATTCGTCCATGCCGTTGCGAGCGAAAAGAAAGGTATGGAGCCGATTTTTGAATATAGCTATCGATGGAGCGTTGATGATTTCGACCGGAAGTGCATTCCAAAAATAGATGGCGGACAGGTGGAAAGAGTTACTATACGTCGAAGTTCTATGAGAGGGAATATGAAGGTCACTGGGTCTGACCCGACGCCCTGGGCGCTGACATGGTTGGGGACGAGTAAATAATTCCACTAAATAGGAGGGAGCATTATTATGATGTATATTATACATCATGATACCTTGAAAGTATAGTCTCCTAAAACAAACAGTAAGCCAACCTAGTCTTCGGCGATATGGGGTGATATGTTCATCTCGACGCAGATTGAAGATGAACCGGATCCCGCAGTTAATAAGTCGCTCAAGCTTTAAGTTTTGTTCTCCTGTTAAATCGTTATAGACCAGACAGCAATAGTCGAGAAGTGGAAGAATAAGCGAATTTACGAGCAAGGCTCTCAACTCACTCGACAAAGCGTTACGATGGTGTTTCAGTTTGTACAAGGAGAAGTTGACTTTCTTGGAGATGGAAGTGACAGTGATATGATGACAGTGATATGATGAGACATGGAATCGGATAGAAACTTCATTATGTTTATTTGTATGCGGGCACGGCTGGCGTAATGGCAGAACCAAAATTGAACATTGTAACGACAGCCAAGACGGATAGTTTTCGCGATATGAATTTCTCGAGCGAACAACATCATAGCAGCGTGCCATATAGTTTCAATTACAAAATAAAACAACTTGAAGCCCTACAGGTACCTCACACTCTCCCTTTATCACGATCTTAACTTTCTCGGTCGCTCTCTCTCTCTCTCAAAATTGTTCTCAAATCAATATGTTATGGAAAATTTTCTTTACGGACACAAACGGTTCCCGCATTCCACGACTTGGCGTAAAGACAGACCGAGGTCATTTTTAAGCACGTCGTATATTCATTTATACGTGCACGGAAAAGCGTAAAATGTTATCTAAGAATTGGAGCTCGCTATTGTCACTGTGTCTGGGCTGATGGAAAAAATCAAATGACCGTTGTGCATGTGAAAATTCATAATTATAATTTTTTTTCTATGTAAACGATACATCATTACACCGAATAAACAATAATTAATATCCCTTCCGATTGTTAATATTGTACAACCGCTACAAACTGGTATTTCGTTTTTTTAAGTAAAAACATCCATGACACTGATCAAACTAAGATATCTCAAAACATTTTGCGTGATCTTATTTCGAACGGTGAATATTATTCGACAATCTCCTTTCGTGAAAAGATGTAGATCCTCTTGCCGGATAGAATGAATTAATGAAAGATATTAAACTTTAACTTATATACGATATTGAACTTCAACTTATGAGTAGTATAAAGTTTATAAAATATGAAATATTAAATAATAAAAAAAATTTTAAACAATAAAGTTCAATATCTCAAGAAATATTAATCTAAGCAATTGGGTCGATAGGACCTTTTTTGTAGGTAATCAAATTTCCAACAAATTTTTCTTTCACATTTTTTTCGTAAAGTCAATTGTTTCGGAGATAACAGCAAAAAAACGAGAATTTTGGGTAAAAATCAACTTCAGTGACCCGTACCAACTCACCAGTACAATTTACACTTTCGCAACAAAAAGCACTTTTTTAAATTGTTTTATTCTGAGTAAATCGAAACGAAGAACAATATGATAGCATAAAATGCGGGTAAGTTATAGAAATTAAAAAAAAAAAAAATTCGATTTACGTGTATTTTAGATGGAAAATGTTCTCACGCTTTGGGAGAGTACTTAGAATTAATATTAAAATAAAATAACTTTCAGGGAATTTCGTTTTCGACATATCTAACAAAATTTCGGGTGGGAACTAAAAAAAAATAGTCGAAAAAAAAATCGCCCTAGTGTTAGCTGTTGGGTGAGAAAGTGGAAAATAATTGAATAAAAAAGTTTAAAAAATGTTCCCTTGCATTTGCAATATGTAGATTTGCAAAATTCTCCGATAATGAAAGTATCATTCTTAAATTTACATATACACCATGTCGTTTCGTTTTTTCCAACTGTTCAGATACGTTGACAATAAGTGAGTTCGAATTTTTACGTAATATTTTATGCTATTCAGCGGGGCTAAATGAATATACGACGTGCTTAAAAATGACCTCGATTTAGCCTTCCGCAAAATCGTGAAGCCCGTACAGAACTTGCAGGCATTTTAGTCCGATCATTCTCGTGGATTTATTTGCTTCAAAAATATAACAAAAATTGCAATTTTTCCTACACTATCAACAAATGGAAGGAATACTAATTATCCTTTATTCGGGGTCCGATCATTTGTCGTTTGCCTAGAAAAAAACCTGATAATTTTAAATTTGCATATACACCATGTCGTTTCGTTTTTTTCCAACAGCTTGACACGTTGACAATAAGTGAGCTCGAATTTTTACGTAACATTTTATGCACTTCTGCGGTCATAAATGAATATACGACGTGCTTAAAAATGACCTCGATTTAGCTTTTCGCAAAATCGTGAAACCGGTAAAGAACTTGTAGGAATTTTAGTCCGATCGTTGTCGCACTAAAAAATAGCAACAAAAATTTCAATTGCTTCTACACTATTGACAAATGGAAGGAATACTAATTATCCTTTATTGGGGGTCCGATCGTGTGTCGTTTGCCTAGAAAAAAAACTAATAATTTAAAATTTTTTTTTTGGTTTTGTTTTGTTTGGTTTTTTCCAACAGCTTAGACACGTCGACAATAAGTGAGCTTGAATTTTTACGTAACATTTTAGCACTTTCGCGGTCATAAATAAATATACGACGTGCTTAAAAATGACCTCGATTTAGCTTTCCGCAAAATTGTGGCACCCGTAAAGAACTTGCGGAAATTTTAGTCCGATCGTTGTCGCAACAAAATTGCAACGAAAATGCAACAAAAATTTCAATTGTTCCTACACTATTAACAAATGGAAAGAATACTAATTATTCTTTATTCGGGGTGCGATCATGTGTCCTTTGCCTAGAAAAAAACCTGATAATTTTAAATTTGCATATACACCATGTCGTTTCGTTTTTTCCAACAGCTTGACACGTTGACAATCAGTGAGCTCGAATTGTTACGTAACATTTTATGCACTTCCGCGGTCATAAATGAATATACGACGTGCTTAAAAATGACCTCGATTTAGCTTTCCGCAAAATCGTGGCACCCGTAAAGAACTTGCGGGAATTTTAGTCCGATCGTTGTCGCAACAAAATTGCAACGAAAATGCAACTAAAATTTCAATTATTCCTACACTATTAACAAATGGAAGGAATACTAATTATTCTTTATGCGGGGTCCGATCATGTGTCCTTTGCCTAGAAAAAAACCTGATAATTTTAAATTTGCATATACACCATGTCGTTTCGTTTTTTCCAACAGCTTCGGCACGTTGACAATAAGTGAGTTCGAATTTTTACGTAACATTTTATGCACTTCCGCGGTCATAAATGGATATACGACGTGCTTAAAAATGACCTCGATTTAGTTTTCCGCAAAATCGTGAAACCGGTAAAGAACTTGCAGGAATTTTAGTCCGATCGTTGTCGTGGATTTATTTCCTTCAGAAACGGGACGAAAATTGGAATTGTTCCTACACTATTAACAAATGGAAGGAATACTAATTATCCTTTATTCGGGGTCCGATCATGTGTCCTTTGCCTAGAAAAAAACCTGATAATTTTAAATTTGCAACACCATGTCGTTTCGTTTTTTCCAACAGCTTGACACGTTGACAATAAGTGAGGTCGAATTGTTACGTAACATTTTATGCACTTCCGCAGTCATAAATGGATATACGGCGTGCTTAAAAATGACCTCGATTTAGCTTTCCGCAAAATCGTGTCACCCGTAAAGAACTTGCAGGAATTTTAGTACGATCAATCTCGTGGATTTATTTGCTTCAAAAATACAACATAAATTTCAATTCTTCCTACACTATTAACAGATGGATGGGTTACTAATTATCTTTTATTCAGGGTCCGATCATGTGTCCTTTGCCTACAAAAAAACCTGATAATTTTAAATTTGCAACACCATGTCGTTTCGTTTTTTCCAACAGCTTGACACGTTGACAATAAGTGAGCTTGAATTTTTACGTAACATTTTATGCACTTTCGCGGTCATAAATGAATATACGACGTGCTTAAAAATTACCTCGATTTAGCTTTCCGCAAAATCGTGAAGTCGTGAAATCGTGTTAGTCCGATCGTTGTCGTGGATTTATTTCCTTCAAAAATGCAACAAAAATTTCAATTGTTCCTACATTATTAACAAATGGGAGGAATACTAATTATCCTTTACTCGGGGTCCGATCATTTGCCGTTTGCCTAGAATAAACCTGATAATTTTAAATTTGCATATACACCATGTCGTTTCGTTTTTTCCAACAGCTTAGACACGTCGACAATAAATGAGCTCGAATTTTTACGTAACATTTTATGCAGGTTTGCGGTCATAAATGAATATACGACGTGCTTAAAAATGACCTCGATTTAGCTTTCCGGAAAATCGTGGAACCCGTAAAGAACTTGCAGGAATTTTAGGCAGATCGTTGTCGTAACAAAAATTGCAACAAAAATTTGAATTGCTTCTACACTTTTAACAAATGGAAGGAATACTAATTATTCTGTATTCAGGGTCCGATCATATGTCCTTTGCTTAGAAAAAAATTGGTAATTTTAAATTTGCATATACACCGTATCGTTTTTTCCAACAGCTTAGACACGTTGACAATAATTGAGCTCGAATTTTTACGTAACATTTTATGCACTTTGCGGTCAGAAATGAATATACGATGTGCTTGAAAATGACCTCGATTTAGCTTTCCGCAAAATCGTGAAGCTCGTAAAGAACTTGCAGGAATTTTAGTCCGATCGTTGTCGCAACAAAAATTTGAATTGTTTCTACACTATTAACAAATGGAAGGAATACTAATTATTCTTTATTCGAGGTCCGATCATGTGTCCTTTGTCTAAAAAAAAACTTGATAATTTTAAATTTGCATATACACCATGTCGTTTCGTTTTTTCCAACAGCTTGACACGTTGACAATAAGTGAGCCCGAATTTTTACGTAACATTTTATGCATTTCCGCGTTCATAAATGAATATACGACGTGCTTAAAAATGACCTCGATTTAGCTTTCCGCAAAATCGTGAAGCCCGCAAAAAACTTGCAGGAATTTCAGTCAGATCGTTGTCGCAACAAATATTGCAACAAAAATTTTAATTGTTTATACACTATTAACAAATTGAAGGAATACTAATTATCCTTTATTCGGGGTCCGATCATTTGTCGTTTGCCTAGAAAAAAACCTGATAATTTTGAATTTGCATATACACCATGTCGTTTCGTTTTTTACAACAGCTTGACACGTTGACAATAAGTGAGCTCGAATTTTTACGTAACATTTTATGCACTTCCGCGGTCATAAATGAATATACGACGTGCTTAAAAATGACCTCGATTTAACTTTCCGCAAAATTGTGGAACCCGTAAAGAACTTGCAGGAATTTTAGTCCGGTCGTTGTCGTGGATTTTTTTGCTTCAAAAACGGTACGACAATGGGAATTGTTCCTACACTATTAACAAATGGAAGGAATACTAATTATCCTTTATTCGGGGTCCGATCATGTGTCGTTTGCCTAAAAAAAACTGATGATTTTACATTTGCATATACACCATGTCGTTTTGTTTTTTCCAACAGCTTAGACACGTTGACAATAAGTGAGCTCGAATTTCTACGTAACATTTTATGCACTTCCGCGGACATAAATGAATATACGACGTGCTTAAAAATGACATCGATTTAGTTTTCCGCAAAACCGTGAAACCGCTAAAGAACTTGCAGGAATTTTAGTTGGATCGTTGTCGCGACAAAAAGTGCAACAAAAATTTGAATTGTTTCTACACTATTAACAAATGGAAGGAATACTAATTATCCTTTATTCGGGGTCCGATCATGGGTCGGTTCCTAGAAAAAAAACTGATAATTTTAAATTTACAACACCATGTCGTTTCGTTTTGTCCAACAGCTTAGACACGTCGACAATGAGTGAGCTCGAATTTTTACGTAACATTTTATGCACTTCCGCGGTCATAAATTAATATACGACGTCCTTCAAAATGACCTCGATTTAACTTTCCGCAAAATCGTAGCACCCGTAAAGAACTTGTAGGAATTTTAGTCCGATCATTCTCGTGGATTTATTTGCTAAAAAAATGCAACAAATATTTCAATTCTTCCTACACTATTAACAAATAGAAGGAATCCTAATTATTCTTTATTCGGGGTCCGATCATTTGTCGTTTGCCTAGAAAAAAACCTGATAATTTTAAATTTGCATATACACCATGTCGTTTCGTTTTTGCCAACAGCTTAGACACGTCGAAAATAAGTGAGCTCGAATTTTTACGTAACATTTTATACACTTCCGCGGTCATAAATGAATATACGACGTGCTTAAAAATGACCTCGATTTAACTTTCCGCAAAATTGTGGAACCCGTAAAGAACTTGCAGAAATTTTAGTCCGATCGTTGTCGTGGATTTATTTGCTTCAAAAACGGGACGAAAATTGGAATTATTCCGACACCATTAACAAATGGAAGGAATACTAATTATCCTCTATTCGGGGTCCGATCATGTGTCGTTTGCCTAGGAAAAAACCTGAATATGTTAAATTTGCATATACAACATGTCGTTTCGTTTTTTCCAACAGCGTGACACGTTGACAATAAGTGAGCTCGAATTATTACGTAACATTTTATGCACCTCCTCGGTCATAAATGAATATACGACGTGCTTAAAAATGACCTCGATTTAGCTTTTCGCAAAATCATGGAACCCGTATAGAACTGGTAGGAATTTTAATATAATCGTTGTCGTGCATTTTTTTGCTTCAAAAATGGCACGAAAATTGGAATTGTTCCTACGCTATTAACAAATGGAAGGAATACTAATTATCCTTTATTCCAGGTCCGATCATTTGTCGTTTGCCTAGAATAAAACCTGATAATTTTAAATTTGCATATACACCATATCGTTTCGTTTTTTCCAACAGCTTAAACACGTCGACAATAAGTGAGCTTGAATTTTTACGTAACATTTTATGCACTTCCGCGGTCATAAATGAATATACGTCGTGCTTAAAAATAACTTCGATTTAGCTTCCCGCAAAAGCGTGGCACCCGTAAAGAACTTGTAGAAATTTTAGTCCGATCGTTGTCGCACCAAAAAATTGCAACAAAAATTTGTATGGCTTCTACACTATTGACAAATGGAAAGAATACTAATTATTCTTTATTCGGGGTCCGATCATGTGTCCTTTGCCTAGAAAAAAACTTGATCATTTTAAATGTGCATATACACCGTTTCGTTTTTTCCAACAGCTTAAACACGTTGACAATAAGTGAGCTTGAATTTTTACGTAACATTTTATGCACTTCCGCGGTCATAAATGAATATACGTCGTGCTTAAAAATAACTTCGATTTAGCTTCGCGCAAAAGCGTGGCACCCGTAAAGAACTTGCAGAAATTTTAGTGCGGTCATTCTCGTGGATTTATTTGCTTCAAAAATGCAACAAAAATTTCAATTTTTCTTACCCTATTAACAAATGGAAGGAATACTAATTATCCTTTATTCGCGGTCTTATCATGTGTCCTTTGCCTAGAAAAAAACCTGATAATTTGACATTTGCATATACACCATGTCGTTTCGTTTTTTCCAACAGCTTGACACGTTAACAATAAGTGAGCTCGAATTTTTACGTAACATTTTATGCATTTCCGCGGTCATAAATGAATATACGACGTGCTTAAAAATGACCTCGATTCAGCTTCCCTCAAAATCGTGAAGTCCGTAAAGAACTTGCAGGAATTTTAGTCCGATTGTTGTTGCAACAAAAATTGGAACAAAAATTTGAATTATTTCTACACTATTAACAAATGGACGGAATACAAATTATCCTTTATCCGAGGTCCGATCATTTGTCGTTTGCCTAAAAATTGCAACAATAATTTGAATTGTTTCTACACTATTAACAAATGAAAGGAATACTAATTATCCTCCATTCGGGGTCCGATCATGTTTCGTTTGCCTAAAAATTGCAACAATAATTTGAATTGTTTCTACACTATTAGCAAATGAAAGAAATACTAATTATCCTCCATTCGGGGTCCGATCATGTTTCGTTTGCCTAGAAAAAAACCTGATAATTTTAAATTTGCAACACCATGTCGTTTCGTTTTTTCCAACAGCTTGAGACGTTGACAATAAGTGAGCTCGAATTTTTACGTAACATTTTATGCACTTCCGCGGTCATAAATGAATATACGACGTGCTTAAAAATGACCTCGATTTAGCTTTCTGCAAAATCGTGGAACCCGTAAACAACTTGCATGAATTTTAGTCCGATCATACTCGTGGATTAATTTGCTTCAAAAATGTGACAAAAATTTCAATTCTTCCTATACTATTAATAAATGGAAGGAATACTAATTATCCTTTATTCAAGGTCCGATCATGTGTCCTTTGCCTAGAAAAAAACCTGATAATTTTAAATTTGCAACACCATGTAGTTTCGTTTTTTCCAACAGCTTGACACGTTGACAATTAGTGAGCTGGAATTTTTACGTAACATTTTATGCGCTTTCCCGGTCATAAATGAATATACGACGTGCTTAAAAATGACCTCGATTGAGCTTTCCGCAAAATCGTGAAGCCCGTTAAGAACTTGCAGGAATTTTAGCCCGATCGTTGTCGCAAGAAAATTGTAACCAAAATGCAACAAAAATTTCAATTGTTCCTACATTATTAACTAATAGAAGTAATACTAATTATCCTTTACTCGAGGTCCCATCATTTGTCGTTTGCCTAGAAAAAAAACTGATAATTTTAAATTTTCATACACACTATGTGGTTTCGTTTTTTCCAACAGCTTAGACACGTTGACAATAAGTGAGCTCGAATTTGTACGTAACATTTTATGCATTTCCGCGGTCATAAATGAATATACGACGTGCTTAAAAATGGCCTCGATTTAGTTTTCCGCAAAATCGTGAAGCCCGTTAAGAATTTGCAGGAATTTTAGTCCGATCGTTGTCGTGGATTTATTTGCTTCAAAAATGCAACAAAAATTTCAATTGTTCCTACACTATTAAGAAATCGTTGGAACGCAACGAAGATAGGTTTTTCAAATTTCCTTTCTCAGTATTGCTCACGCTTCCCTTTCCCATTTGGGTACAGTTCCTTAAAGGAGACCCCAAGAGAACGTTTTAACGATTTTTTTCGAAAATTCAACCTTAAGGGGGATCAGTAGTATAAAATTATATTTTCGTTGTATTCCAATGATGCAAACTTTAGATCATATTACAAGACATTATTAACCGTAATTCGAATGAAATTATTCATTACAGGGATTGCGGTGGGCCTATTGAAATATTCAGCTACTGGTTATAATGTAGCGGAGGATTGTCGATTGCGATTTGCGCATGCAATAAACACCAAGATGAAATTTGTACTAAAAATTATTCGTACTTTTGTAATATTGTCGTTCGCTTGAAAATCAAGGATAATTTCTTGGCTTGTGTTCATCGTTAGTTCCAGCGTCGGCATATAAAGCGTCGTAAGGTCGTGTACCAGAAAGTCCAATGGAACCTCAAATGACATTGCATTCTGTATGTGCATTATCCAAGATATATCACCGGTTGAACGACGCAATAATCGTTCAATAATTGAATGCTCGTGCTATTTGGCTCAAAATATTTTTGCCCTCCGAGCTCTTCCTCCTGAAGTTTAACTTCAGTGTATCCCATGTAATTCTCGACCCTGTGCATTGTTAAGTCTTCAGGAGAATTCATCGAGTAAAAAGCTTCAGTAGCTCCTATGTAAGCAGCTACAATATTTTCCCGATGAATTTGCAGAGTGTAAGTGGTGTTTGAACACAACGCTACTGAAATTTTAAGACGGATAATCATTGTTATTATTTTTATTTTTCAGTCCAGTAAATAACGAATTGAATAGATAAAAATAGAGTACCGTACGTATGATTCACGAACTTCAATAACCAACGGAGAGTCGTTTTTTAATTTCGCTGAATATACTTTGATTCCAAGTAACTAACACGGGCTATCTAATATTTTTACGATTTCACATCCACTAACTTTGGCGACCATACAATCATTCAGTTGATTTCTCTTACGGATACTCAGTTCGCCGGCGAGAAAAGTTTCCAATCTTCGAATGGTATGGGTGAAGGCAGGTGATCACATCAAGGACAGAATTTCCTTCATTCGGCTATGTAAGCTTTGAGCAATGCTGGTGATCGTTACGAACCAAAACACTCAGATAGACGATATATTATTACGAATGATAGAGAAAAAGAACAAGTATTTTATTTAATATATTAAATTTCAAAGTATATTTTTTGCTTTTACCCGTTGAGCCTGTTTCATAAAATCCATGATATCCTCTTTCAGCGCATCTCAACTTTGGCGGGCCTTTCTCGTCCCTCAGTCACACCAAACGAACGGAATAGAACAAAGCTTGCCATTCTCCTGTCGTAACTGGCTCTGCCTTCAGGGGTTTCAATATTATAGGGCACATACAAGACCTTGTTTGTTTGCGATAACTTTATAGACATAAGCGATACGCAAATGAAACCAATTTTATTTAATAGTACATCAGGTACAGAGATAAAGTGCAGATGGAAAAATTTTCACCAGGAATAATAGAAGAATTATGCAAAAAAAAACGAAAATTTTCGGGCAAAAAAAGTATTCGTACACTTACGATTATAGTGAAAACCTACATCATCATAGTTGTTAATTATAACTAATATTTGGTGTGCATCCCTTTTGCTTCAATTATCGCCTCGAGTCTCTTAGGCATGGATTCTACTACCTTTTGCGTTGTTTCTTTTGCTATTCTCGTCCATTCTTCTAAAAGCCCTCTTTGGAGATCGGATTTGTTTGTTATTTTTCTTTTTCTCATTTCTACATCCACCAAGTGTCATAAATTTTCAATAGGATTGATGTCCGGAGATTGTGGTGGGGTAATCAATTGTTTGCGGACATTATAGAGTAACCATTCCCTCGTTTTTATGGCAGTATGTTTCGGGTCGTTATCTTGTTGGAAGTAGAAATTTCCATCCAAGCCCATTTTAACTATACTTTATTTCAAATTTCTGCGCAACACTTCGATGTACTTCTGGACATTCGTTGTACCATCTATAAAATTCAGATTACCAAGGCCATAATATCCCATACAGCCCGAAACCATGACGCTTCGGTATTTAAAAAAATAAAATAATTAAAGAAAAATTAAATTTTTCTGCTCGAGCTCGGTATTTGGTTTCCGCCAGACGAATCTTTTTCCATCGGACCCGAAGACGTTATATTTCAATTCATCCGAGAATACGACACGTTTCCAAAACTCTATAGATTTATTTATGTAGGTTTTTGCGAAACCTAAACGTTTTTTTCGATTTCTATTATTAATTAATGGTTTTTTGCGGGAAGTTCTGCCATATATTTGGCCAGAATGCAAAACGTTTCGGATAGTCTAGGGATCACACACGTTCTTCCCTGATGTTGACGCGAGATCATTCGCTAAACTGCGAGCACTTGTGCACGCGAGCACGGTTTTTTTGTAGCCTCTACTCCGACGCTCTCGTACTGTTAGTATTCTCGGTCGACCGGTTCGTGGCTTATTTTCTGTGCTGTTTGTTGTTTCGTGACTTTTTATTATATATTGCACTGTTGTGAAATTTAGATTTGGATCTTTACTAATTTTTCGGTAACTTTCACCGCGTTCCCGAAGAAAAATCACTCTATCTCGCATGGATGTTGATATTTCGCTTTTCATTGCCGTCGTTCCTGTTCAGAGCTTGAAGATCTACTATCGCATGGAATAGCTCAAAGCCATTGCGTAAACAAGGACTTGTTTACATTTTACGCAGAGTTCAGACCGTGCGTGAGTGAGTATCAAGGTTTCGCAGCTCAATCGTAAGTGTACGAATACTTTTTTTGCCCGAAAATTTTCTTTTATTTGCATAATTCTTCTATTATTCTTGAGAAAAAATTCTCCATTTGCAGTTCATCTCTGTACCTGATGTACTAGGGGGGTGGGGGTACGGTTAATTCGGTGAAAAAAAGACACTTTTTCAATCATTTTTTTACAAGATACGGGCAATGTATTTTAAATTGAATGATTACAGTATTGTGGTGTAACATTTCAAGAATATTTTCGGAAAATTTCAGCGGAAAATATTAAAAACTAAGCCGTTGGCAGCAAATCTCCGGAGACGTCTCCAAAAAAAGTTGTTTTACCGGTGACAGTTGTAACTCATCACTCGATCATCTGAAATCAAAAAATCAAATTGACTTTATTAGTTTATGAGTTTCCCCAGGTAACGCTGTCGAGTTTTTTTTTTATTGATTTTTCAATTTTTGGTAACACTGGAAAGTCAAAAACGCGATTTTCGCTTAAAAAATCGGCAAATTTGTTATTGTGAAATAAAAAATAACAACATATTTAAAAAAAACTCGACAGCGTTACCTCGTGATTTATACAGAGAAAGAGTGTACCAAGTTTGAAAAGAATCGGTGCAATAGATTTCAAACTACTGCTGTCACCGACTTTGAAAACGTGAAGTGTGGGAAAATCGCTTTAAACTTTTTTACATTAAAAAGCCCGAATTTTTTTTTCTTTCTTTCACTATATACTTACAACAGAATCAACGATCCTCGTAAATAGGTTTTATAGCACTGAGAACATCACTAGGAAGCGCAGTATAACTGTGTTTGAATGTCTGCAAATTATTCGCTGCTGCAGCTTTCGGAAATTCGCACCAAGAGTCGTCCCCCCTCAGGCATTTCCCGAGCGGCAACAATTCGTTAAAATTCCATATCTCCGTTAGTTTTGCTCCAATTACTCTAAAAAATTGATACAAACATTCTTGAGATGTTGTGCATTCATAAAATAAAATATTTTAAAAAATCGAAAAAAAAAAAGTTTCAAGACCATACCACCTCCTCCAATAAAATTGGTTTTCTTTACGTATCGCTTATGTCTATAAAGTTGCCGCAAAAAAACAAGGTGTACGAATACTTCTTTGACCCGCTGTATCTTCAAAAGGAAATCCTAAAGCAATTCTAAGCAAAAAAAACAATCATGGACCATCAATCGCTGCCATCGCCATTAACGTAATAATTCATTCAAGGTTAATAAAAAATAAATTATAGCAGACGGGGAAATAAAGTGTTTTTTTTGTCTCATCCTTGCACATTACAATTCCTGATATCGTAATTTGGTAAATATACACAGGTAGCCAATTACAGCGAAAAGAAAATTGGTAAACAAATAATAAACATTCAAAAAATAAATTGTATATGCAATTCATATTTTTATTTCATGCTTTCACAAATTACAGAAGCTTATTAATTAATCGGTTAGTATATAGTGTTCAATTTATATGATGAAACTTTTATTCTTGAGATAAGACTTTTAGTGGTCATGATTTAGGTTGTCACACCACTGACGCTGACGGCAAAGCAAGCCGCGAATTTGCTGCTACGCCTGTGTTTATCCCAGATGACGATTTATCTCGATGACGTCTGACTATAACCACGAACGCTATTCCGTTAGCCCGCATTTTTCTACAATGTTCGCACGACCGGGATAAGAGTCGGACGATTTTTGAGTCGTTTGTAACAGTTTTGTGTAATTTATAGACAATGAAAGCGTCTGCTCCTTGTATTTCGCGTCCTGTTGATAGTCGTGTCCGTTTTGTTGACATAATTCTATGTATTCTTCTATCGTCCTATGCGTATTCCCTCCAACCGCGCAACGAATAACGTAAGGCATAAAATTAATGCAATGAGCCAATAACATTTTAAGGTCCTTCGTTATCTGTCGCTCGAACAAGTCGATACAATCTTTGACCTGGAAATTGAAAAAAATGTACGTAATGAATCTACTGAAAAATGTTATGTTTATTTTATGTTTATATTTTAGGTTATTATTAGAAAACTAAATATTGGCGCGACGGTATTAGAAGAAAAATTCAGTGAGGAGTCGCGGGATCTCGATGACCAACGCAATAAAATTAAGCCTAGCGGTTTGTGGGGGGGCGTTTCGTTGTATAAAGAAATAGTATTTTTTCTTAAGTTCGTGCATCTATACGCATGAAAACTCTGTGGCCCAATTGTTTGTGATTACGCGAAGAAAAGCTGTGACAAAAGTGACAGAATTTGATTTTGGCCGAACAATGTAATTTTGTTTATAGTAATCCCATAGTTCAGGTTACCGTATGTACCAAAGGAAAAAAAATTGTTCCAGGCGGTTGCTGAGTTCTGAATCCGTACAAAAACGAAAATCATACTTGTACACGGATGTCAATATTTTTCAAAAGAAATTTATAGTTTAAGGGAGTTGACGCAGGTAAAATCGGCAAAAAAAATTATATTTTCTTATAAATTTTCACTTTCGTCGAGACCTATTTTCTAAGTTATGAAATGAAATTTTCAAAAATGGCTGAGCGAAAATTCATCCAAATTCAAAACTTTACAAATTCAAAAAGTTTTTAATGTCATAAGAAATGCTTTTTTGATCACGTGAAAAATTATTCGGATCGACATATAAAAGAAAAAAAACTGTACAAGGAGTTCAATATTTTTTATATTAATTTTATTTGAAAAGTTGTATATCCCAGTCAATCTGGAATCTCCGTTTCCGTTTAATCATCTACCGGAGTTCTAACGTGCTTAATCAAAAATTATACTCACGACACCTAGCTTGTAATATAATTCAAAATGATTCCATATTGCGTTTATATTTTGATTTATCCTGTCGATAAAATATTGCCGGTCGTTGATAACATCAGTGGTACATTCCGGAACGGCGGCGTAGCTTGTGTTTTGGAGAAACTTACGACACGTGTCGTAAACGGTTTGATTAGCCTATTTATGAAGAAATTGTCGATTTAAGATGAGGAAACGCATTGGGAGTTCTTGGGTTGTATATGAGTATTGCTCTTACACCGGGATACAACCTAATATCCTCGTCTGCATTCCACCGAATATCGTATGCCTCCACGAATTTATCGAATTTCGGTAGGTGTGAAAGTTCGGGCGACAGATTCAAGTTGCAGAAATTTTTAGTTTCGTCGAACCTGCCAGACATACGCTCTATTGTGTCAGCTGGTAACTCTATGTAGTGTAAACTCGCTGCCTACATATCGGGGTACGAACATTCTCATCAATAAATATAATTGTTCCAGTGAAAAGTCATTCATGAAAGACCTTGGAATATTTAAAATTTCAAATTGCAAAAGATTATTTCAAAGTTCCGACGGTTCTGTGTACACCAAAGAGCAAGGGCAACGAAATTATGTGATTATTCGTGGTAACGAGTATATAGTACTTACCGGGACGAGTAAAGCGGCGCACAGAATGAACGCAAGTTTCAACATTTTTTGTCACGATTTGCTACAAGCAACGAAACTGACGAGACGACAGTGGAACGAGCCTTATATAGCTGGGTAGATGATAGCAGAACATCCCGTCCATATAGCCTTGAGGCTGTTTTTTATGACAAAGATAAAATCGAAAAAACGACTGTACATTGCCACGCTAAACGGCTATACGTGTTTTCTCGCATATGGAAGAGACGACGCTAGTTTATTGGAACCCTATCGCAGTTGTAATTGTGCCGGCCGCTGACCACACACGTTGACACCAGAAATATTATATAAATGTAGTACTATCCGTTTAAAACGATCATGTCGATTTGAGAATACTTTTAACAAATGTCTTTAAATACTTGTATCAATAATGACAGTGATATGATGAGACATGGAATCGGATAGGAACTTCATTATGTTTATTTGTATGCGGGCACGGCTGGCGTAATGGGAGAACCAAAATTGAACATTGTAACGACAGCCAAGACGGATAGTTTTTGCGATATGAATTTCTCGAGCGAACAACATCATAGCAGCGTGCCAAATAGTTTCAATTACAAAATAAAACAACTTGAAGCCCTACAGGTACCGCACACTCCCCTTTATCGTTATTAGCTATCTCGGTTGCTCTCGCTCTATCTGAAAATTGTTCTCAAATCAATATGTTATGGAAAATTTTCTTTGCGGACACAAACGGTTCCCGCATTCCACGACTTGGCGTAAAGACAGACCGAGGTCATTTTTAAGCACGTCATATATTCATTTATGCGTGCACGGAAAGGCGTAAAATGTTATCTAAGAATTGGTGCTCGCTATTGTCACTGTGTCTGGGCTGATGGAAAAAATCAAATGACCGTTGTGCATGTGAAAATTCATAATTATAATTTTTTTTCTATGTAAACGATACATCATTACACCGAATAAACAATAATCAATATCCCTTCCATTTGTTAATATTGTACAACCGCTACAAACTGGTATTTCGTTTTTTTAAGGAAAAACATCCATGACACTGATCAAACTAAGATATCTCAAAACATTTTGCGTGATCTTATTTCGAATGGTGAATATTATTCGACAATCTCCTTTCGTGAAAAGATGTAGATCCTCTTGCCGGATAGAATGAATTAATGAAAGATATTAAACTTTAACTTATATACGATATTGAACTTTAACTTATGAGTAGTATAAAGTTTATAAAATATGAAATATTAAATAATAAAAAAAATTTTAAACAATAAAGTTCAATATCTCAAGAAATATTAATCTAAGCAATTGGGTCGATAGGACCTTTTTTGTAGGAAATCAAATTTCCAACAAATATTTCTCTCATATTTTTTTCGTAAAGTCAATTGTTTCGGAGATAACAGCAAAAAAACGAGAATTTTGGGTAACAATCAACTTCAGTGACCCGTACCAACTCACCAGTACAATTTACACTTTCGCAACAAAAAGCACTTTTTTAAATTGTTTTATTCTGAGTAAATCGAAACCAAGAACAATATGATAGCATAAAATGCGGGTAAGTTATAGAAATTAAAAAAAAAAAAAAATTCGATTTACGTGTATTTTAGATGGGAAATGTTCCTACGCTTTGGGAGAGTACTTAGAATTAATATTACGGGCTGTAACTTTCAGGGAATTTCTTTTTCGACATATCCAACAAAATTTCGGGTGGGGACTAAAAAAAATAGTCGAAAAAAAAAATCGCCCTAGTGCTAGCTGTTGGGTGAGAAAATTGTAAAATAATTGAATAAAAAAGTTTAAAAACTGTTCCCTTGCATTTGCAATATGTAGATTTGCAAAACTCTCCGATAATAAAAGTATCATTCTTAAATTTACATATACACCATGTCGTTTCGTTTTTTCCAACTGTTCAGATACGTTGACAATAAGTGAGTTCGAATTTTTACGTAATATTTTATGCTATTCAACGGGGCTAAATGAATATACGACGTGCTTAAAAATGACCTCGATTTAGCCTTCCGCAAAATCGTGAAGCCCGTACAGAACTTGCAGGCATTTTAGTCCGATCATTCTCGTGGATTTATTTGCTTCAAAAATACAACAAAAATTGCAATTTTTCCTACACTATCAACAAATGGAAGGAATACTAATTATCCTTTATTCGGGGTCCGATCATTTGTCGTTTCCCTAGAAAAAAACCTGATAATTTTAAATTTGCATATACACCATGTCGTTTAGTTTTTTCCAACAGCTTGACACGTTGACAATAAGTGAGCTCGAATTTTTACGTAACATTTTATGCACTTCTGCGGTCATAAATGAATATACGACGCGCTTAAAAATAACCTCGATTTAGCTTTTCGCAAAATCGTGCAATCCGTAAAAAACTTGCAGAAATTTTAGTCCCATCGTTGACGTGGATTTTTTTGTTTAAAAAACGGGACGTATATTGGAATTGTTCCTACACTATTAACAAATGGAAGGAATACTAATTATCCTTTATTCGGGATCCGATCATGTTTCGGCCTAGACAAAAAACTGATAATTTTAAATTTGCATGTACACCATGTCGTTTCGTTTTTTCCAACAGCTTGACACGTCGACAATAAGTGAGCTCGGATTTTTACGTAACATTTGATGCACTTCCGCGGTCATAAATGAATATACGACGTGCTTAAAAATAACCTCGATTTAGCTTTTCGCAAAATCGTGAAGCCTGTAAAGAACTTGCAGGAATTTTAGTCAGATCGTTGTCGCAACAAAAATTTGAATTGTTCCTACACTATTAACCAATGGAAGGAATACTAATTATTCTTCATTCAGGGTCCGATCATGTGTCCTTTGCCTAGAAAAAAACCTGATGATTTTAAATCTGCAACACCACGTCGTTTCGTTTTTTCCAACAGCATGACACATTGACAATAAGTGAGCTCGAATTGTTACGTAATATTTTATGCACTTCCGCGGTCATAAATGAATATACGACGTGCTTAAAAATGACCTCGATTTAGTTTTCCGCAAAATCGTGAAACCGCTAAAGAACTTGCAGGAATTTTAGTCCGATCATTCTCGTGAATTTATTTGCTTCAAAAATACAACAAAAATTTCTATTCTTCCTACACTATTAACAGATTGATGGGTTACTAATTATCCTTTATTCGGGGTCCGATCATGTGTCCTTTGCCTAGAAAAAACCTGATAATTTTAAATTTACAAAACCATGTCGTTTCGTTTTTTCCAACAGCTTGCCACGTTGAAAATAAGTGAGCTCGAATTGTTACGTAACATTTTATGCACTTCCGCGGTCATAAATGGATATACGACGTGCTTAACAATGACCTCGATTTAGCTTTCCGCAACATCGTGGCACCCGTAAAGAACTTGCGGGAATTTTAGTCGGATCGTTGTCGCAACAAAAATTGCAACAAAAATTGCAACAAAAATTTTAATTGTTTCTACTCCATTAACAAATGGAAGGAATACTAATTATCCCTTATTCGGGGTCCGATCATGGGTCGGTGCCTAGAAAATAAACTGATAATTTTAAATCTGCATATACACCATGTCGTTTCGTTTTTTTCAACAGCTTAGACACGTTGACAATAAGTGAACTCGAATTGTTACGTAACATTTTATGCACTTCCGCGGTCATAAATGAATATACTACGTGCTTAAAAATGACCTCGATTTAGCTTTCCGCAAAATCGTGGCACCTGTGAAAAACTTGCAGGAATCTTAGTCTGATCGTTGTCGTGGGTTTATTTGCTTCAAAAATGCAACAAAAATTTCAATTGTTCCTACACTATTAACAAATGGAAGGAATACAAATTATCCTTTATTTGGGGTCCGATCATGTGTCCTTTGCCTACAAAAAAACCTGATAATTTTAAATTTGCAACACCATGTCGTTTCGTTTTTTCCAACAACTTGACACGTTGACAATAAGTGAGCTCGAATTGTTACGTAACATTTTATGCACTTCCGCGGTCATAAATGAATATACGACGTGCTTAAAAATGACCTCGATTGAGCTTTCCGCAAAATCGTGGCACCCGTAAAGAATTTGCAGGAATTTCAGTCCGATCGTTGTCGTGGATTTATTTGCTTCAAAAACGGGACGAAATTTGGAATTGTTCCGACACCATTAACAAATGGAAGGAATACTAATTATCCTTTATTCGGGGTCCGATAATGTGTCGTTTGCCTAGAAAAAAACCTGTTAATTTTAAATTTGCAACACCATGTTGTTTCGTTTTTTCCAACAGCTTGACACGTTGACAATAAGTGAGCTCGAATTGTTACGTAACATTTTATGCACTTCCGCGGTCATAAATGAATATACGACGTGCTTAAAAATGACCTCGATTTAGCTTTCCGCAAAATCGTGGCACCCGTAAAGAACTTGCGGGAATTTTAGTCCGATCATTGTCGCAACAAAATTGCAACGAAAATACAACAGAAATTTCAATTCTTCCTACAGTATTAATAGATGGATGGGTTACTAATTATTCTTTGTTCAGGGTCCGATCATGTGTCCTTTGCCTAGAAAAAAACCTGATAATTTTAAATTCGCAACACCATGTCGTTTCGTTTTTTCCAACAGCTTGACACGTTGACAATAAGTGAGCTCGAATTTTAACGTAACATTTCATACACTTCCGCGGTCATAAATGAATATACGACGTGCTTGAAAATGACCTCCATTTAGCTTTCCGTAGAATCGTGAAGCTCGTAAAGAACTTGCAGGAATTTTAGTCCGATCGTTGTCGCAACAAAAATTGCAACAAAAATTTGAATTATTTCTACACTAATAACAAATGGACGGAATACAAATTATTCTTTTATCCGAGGTCCGATCATTTGTCGTTTGCCTAGAAAAAAACCTGATAATTTTAGATTTGCATATACACCATGTCGTTTCGTTTCTTCCAACAGCTTAGACACGTCGACAATCAGTGAGCTCGAATTTTTACGTAACACTTTATGCATTTCCGCAGTCATAAATTAATATACGACGTTCTTAAAAATGACCTCGATTTAACTATCCGCACAATCGTGAAGCCCGTAAAGAACTTGCAAGAATTTTAGTTTGATCGTTGTCGGAACAAAGATTGCAACAAAAATTTGAGTTGAGTCTACACTATTAACAAATGGAAGGAATAGTAATCATCCTTTATTCGGGGTCCGATCATGTGTCCTTTGCCGAAAAAAAAACCTGATAATTTTAAATTTGCATATACACCATGTCGTTTCGTTATTTCCAACAGCTTGACACGTTGACAATAATTGAGCTCTAATTATTACGTAACATTTTATGCACTTCCTCGGTCATAAATGAATATACGATGTGCTTAAAAAAGACCTCGATTTAGCTTTCCGGAAAATCGTGGAACCCGTAAAGAACTTGTAGGAATTTTAATATAATCGTTGGCGTGCATTTTTTAGCTTCAAAAACGGGACGAAAATTGGAATTGATAATACACTATTAACAAATGGAAGAAATACTAATTATCCTTTATTCGAGGTGCAATCATATGATCATTAACCTGATAATTTTAAATTTGCAACAACATGTCGTTTCGTTTTTTCCAACAGCTTGACACGTTGACACTAAGTGAGCTCGAATTTTTACGTAACATTTTATGCACTTCCGCGGTCATAAATGAATATACGACGTGCTTAAAAATGACCTCGATTTAGTTTTCCGCAAAATCGTGAAACCGGTAAAGAACTTGTAGGAATTTTAGTCCGATCGTTGTCGTGGATTTATTTTCTTCAAAAACGGGATGAAATTTGGAATTGCTCCGACACCATTAACAAATGGAAGGAATACTAATTATCCTTTATTCGGGGTCCGATAATGTGTCGTTTGCCTAGAAAAAAACCTGTTAATTTTAAATTTGCAACACCATGTCGTTTCGTTTTTTCCAATAGCTTGACACGTAGACAATAAGTGACCTCGAATTGTTACGTAACATTTTATGCACTTCCGCGGTCATAAATGAATATACGACGTGCTCAAAAATGACCTCGATTTAGCTTTCCGCAAAATCGTGGCACCCGTAAAGAACTTGCAGGAATTTTAGTCCGATCATTCTCGTGGATTTATTTGCTTAAAAAATGCAACAAAAATTTTAATTCTTCCAACACTGTTAACAAATGGAAGGAATACTAATTATCCTTTATTCCAGGTCCGATCACGTGTCCTTTCCCTAGAAAAAAAACTGATAATTTTAAATTTGCAGCACCAAGTCGTTTCGTTTTTGCCAACAGCTTAGACACGTTGAAAATAAGTGAGCTGGAATTTTTACGTAACATTTTATGCACTTCCCCGGTCATAAATGAATATATGACGTGCTTAAAAATTACCTCGATTTAGCTTTCGTGAAGTCCGTAAAGAACTTGCAGGAATTTTAGTCCGAACGTTGTCGCAACAATAATTGCAACAAAAATTTGAATTGTTTCTACACTGTTGACAAATGGAAGGAATACTAATTATCTTTTATTCAGGGTCCGATCATTTGTCGGTGCCTACACAAAAAACTGATAATTTTAAATTTGCATATACATCATGTCGTTTCGTTTTTTCCAACAGCTTAGACACGTCGACAATAAGTGAGCTCGGATATTTACGTAACATTTTATGCACTTCCGCGGTCATAAATGAATATACGACGTGCTTAAAAATGACCTCGATTTGGCTTTCCGCAAAATCGTGAGGCTTGTAAAGAACTTGCAGGAATTTTAGTCCGATCGTTGTCGCAACAAAAATTGCAACAAAAATTTGAATTATTTCCACACTATTAACAAATGAAAGGAATACAAATTATCCTTTATCCGAGGTCCGATCATTTGTCGTTTGCCGAGAAAAAAAACTGATAATTTTAAATTTGCATTTACACCATGTGGTTTCGTTTTTTCCCACAGCTTAGACACGTCGACAATAAGTGAGCTCGAATATTTACGTAAAATTTTATGCACTTCCGCGGTCATAAATGAATATACGACGTGCTTAAAAATGACCTCGATTTAGCTTTCCGCAAAATCGTGGCACCCGTAAAGAACTTGCCGGAATTTTAGTCCGATCGTTGTAGCAACAAAATTGCAACGAAAATGCAACAAAAATTTCAATTGTTCCTACACTATTAACAAATGGAAGAAACACTAATTATTCTTTATTCGGGGTACGATCATGTGTCCTTTGCCTAGAAAAAAACCTGATAATTTTAAATTTGCAACACCATGTCGTTTCGTTTTTTCCGACAGCTTGACACGTTGACAATAAGTGAGCTCGAATTGTTACGTAACATTTTATGCACTTCCGCGGTCATAAATGAATATACGACGTGCTTAAAAATGACTTCGATTTGGCTTTTCGCAAAATCGTGGCACCCGTAAAGAACTTGCAGGAATTTTAGTCCGATCATTCTCGTGAATTTATTTGCTTCAAAAATACAACAAAAATTTCAATTCTTCCTACACTATTAACAGATGGATGGAATACTAATTATCCTTTATTCGGGGTCCGATCATGTGTCCTTTGCCTAGAAAAAAACCTGTTAATTTTAAATTTGCAACACCATGTTGTTTCGTTTTTTCCAACAGCTTGACACGTTGACAATAAGTGAGCTCGAATTGTTACGTAACATTTTATGCACTTCCGCGGTCATAAATGAATATACGACGTGCTTAAAAATGACCTCGATTTAGCTTTCCGCAAAATCGTGGCACCCATAAAGAACTTGCGGAAATTTTAGTCCGATCATTGTCGCAACAAAATTGCAACGAAAATGCAACAAAAATTTCAATTCTTCCTACACTATTAATAGATGGATGGAATACTAATTATCCTTTATTCGGGGTCCGATCATGTGTCCTTTGCCTAGAAAAAAACCTGATAATTTTAAATTTGCAACACCATGTCGTTTCGTTTTTTCCAACAGCTTGACACGTTGACAATAAGTGAGCTCGTATTTTTACGTAACATTTCATACACTTCCGCGGTCATAAATGAATATACGACGTGCTTAAAAATGATCTCGATTTAGCTTTCCGCAAAATCGTGAAGCTCGTAAAGAACTTGCAGGAATTTTAGTCCGATCGTTGTCGCAACAAAAATTGCAACAAAAATTTGAATTATTTCTACACTAATAACAAATGGACGGAATACAAATTATCCTTTATCCGAGGTCCGATCATTTGTCGTTTGCCTAGAAAAAAACGTGATAATTTAAAATTTGCATATACACCATGTCGTTTCGTTTTTTCCAACAGCTTAGACACGTCGACAATAAGTGAGCTCGAATTTTTGCGTAACACTTTACGCACTTCCGCAGTCATAAATTAATATACGACGTTCTTAAAAATGACCTCGATTTAGCTTTCCGCAAAATCGTGGCACCCATAAAGAACTTGCACGAATTTCAGTCCGATCATTCTCGTGAATTTATTTGCTAAAAATATGCAACATAAATTGGAATTGTTCCTACACTATTAACAAATGGAAGGAATACTAATTATCTTTTATTCGGGGTCCGATCATGTGTCCTTTGCCTAGAAAAAAACCTGATAATTTTAAATTTGCAACACCATGTCGTTTCGATTTTTCCAACAGCTTGACATGTTGACAATAAGTGAGCTCGAATTGTTACGTAACATTTTATGCACTTCCGCGGTCATAAATGAATTTACGACGTGCTGAAAAATGACCTCGATTTAGCTTTCCGCAAAATCGTGGCACCCGTAAAGAACTTGCGGGAATTTTAGTCCGATCGTTGTCGCAAGAAAATTGCAACGAAAATGCAACTAAAATTTCAATTGTTCCTACACTATTAACAAATGGAAGGAATACTAATTATTCTTTGTTCGAGGTCCGATCATGTGTCCTTTGCCTAAAAAAAAACCTGATAATTTTAAATTTGCAACACCATGTCGTTTCGATTTTTCCAACAGCTTGACATGTTGACAATAAGTGAGCTCGAATTGTTACGTAACATTTTATGCACTTCCGCGGTCATAAATGAATATACGACGTGCTTAAAAATGACCTCGATTTAGCTTTCCGTAAATCGTGGCACCCGTAAAGAACTTGCAGGAATTTTAGTCCGATCATTCTCGTGAATTTATTTGCTTCAAAAATACAACAAAAATTTCAATTCTTCCTACACTATTAACAGATGGATGGAATACTAATTATCCTTTATTCGGGGTCCGATCATGTGTCCTTTGCCTAGAAAAAAACCTGTTAATTTTAAATTTGCAACACCATGTTGTTTCGTTTTTTCCAACAGCTTGACACGTTGACAATAAGTGAGCTCGAATTGTTACGTAACATTTTATGCACTTCCGCGGTCATAAATGAATATACGACGTGCTTAAAAATGACCTCGATTTAGCTTTCCGCAAAATCGTGGCACCCATAAAGAACTTGCGGAAATTTTAGTCCGATCATTGTCGCAACAAAATTGCAACGAAAATGCAACAAAAATTTCAATTCTTCCTACACTATTAATAGATGGATGGAATACTAATTATCCTTTATTCGGGGTCCGATCATGTGTCCTTTGCCTAGAAAAAAACCTGATAATTTTAAATTTGCAACACCATGTCGTTTCGTTTTTTCCAACAGCTTGACACGTTGACAATAAGTGAGCTCGTATTTTTACGTAACATTTCATACACTTCCGCGGTCATAAATGAATATACGACGTGCTTAAAAATGATCTCGATTTAGCTTTCCGCAAAATCGTGAAGCTCGTAAAGAACTTGCAGGAATTTTAGTCCGATCGTTGTCGCAACAAAAATTGCAACAAAAATTTGAATTATTTCTACACTAATAACAAATGGACGGAATACAAATTATCCTTTATCCGAGGTCCGATCATTTGTCGTTTGCCTAGAAAAAAACGTGATAATTTAAAATTTGCATATACACCATGTCGTTTCGTTTTTTCCAACAGCTTAGACACGTCGACAATAAGTGAGCTCGAATTTTTGCGTAACACTTTACGCACTTCCGCAGTCATAAATTAATATACGACGTTCTTAAAAATGACCTCGATTTAGCTTTCCGCAAAATCGTGGCACCCATAAAGAACTTGCACGAATTTCAGTCCGATCATTCTCGTGAATTTATTTGCTAAAAATATGCAACATAAATTGGAATTGTTCCTACACTATTAACAAATGGAAGGAATACTAATTATCTTTTATTCGGGGTCCGATCATGTGTCCTTTGCCTAGAAAAAAACCTGATAATTTTAAATTTGCAACACCATGTCGTTTCGATTTTTCCAACAGCTTGACATGTTGACAATAAGTGAGCTCGAATTGTTACGTAACATTTTATGCACTTCCGCGGTCATAAATGAATTTACGACGTGCTGAAAAATGACCTCGATTTAGCTTTCCGCAAAATCGTGGCACCCGTAAAGAACTTGCGGGAATTTTAGTCCGATCGTTGTCGCAAGAAAATTGCAACGAAAATGCAACTAAAATTTCAATTGTTCCTACACTATTAACAAATGGAAGGAATACTAATTATTCTTTGTTCGAGGTCCGATCATGTGTCCTTTGCCTAAAAAAAAACCTGATAATTTTAAATTTGCAACACCATGTCGTTTCGATTTTTCCAACAGCTTGACATGTTGACAATAAGTGAGCTCGAATTGTTACGTAACATTTTATGCACTTCCGCGGTCATAAATGAATATACGACGTGCTTAAAAATGACCTCGATTTAGCTTTCCGTAAATCGTGGCACCCGTAAAGAACTTGCAGGAATTTTAGTCCGATCATTCTCGTGAATTTATTTGCTTCAAAAATACAACAAAAATTTCAATTCTTCCTACACTATTAACAGATGGATGGAATACTAATTATCCTTTATTCGGGGTCCGATCATGTGTCCTTTGCCTAGAAAAAAACCTGTTAATTTTAAATTTGCAACACCATGTTGTTTCGTTTTTTCCAACAGCTTGACACGTTGACAACAAGTGAGCTCGAATTTTTACGTAACATTTTATGCACTTCCGCGGTCATAAATGAATATACGACGTGCTTAAAAATGACTTCGATTTGGCTTTCCGCAAAATCGTGGCACCCGTAAAGATTTTACAGGAATTTTGGTCCGATCATTCTCGTGGATTTATTTGCTTCGAAAATACAACAAAAATTTCAATTTTTTCTACACTATTAACAGATGGATGGAATACTAATTATCCTTTATTCGGGGTCCGATCATGTGTCCTTTGCCTAGAAAAAAACCTGATAATTTTAAATTTGCAACACCATGTCGTTTCGTTTTTTCCAACAGCTTGACACGTTGACAATAAGTGAGCTCGGATTTTTACGTAACATTTTATGCACTTCCGCGGTCATAAATGAATATATGACGTGCTTAAAAATGAACTCGATTTAGCTTGCCGCAAAATCGTGAAGCCTGTAAAGAACTTGCAGGAATTTTAGTCAGATCGTTGCCGCAACAAAAATTGCAACAAAAATTTGAATTGTTCCTACACTATTAACAAATGGAAGGAGTACTAATTATTCTTTATTCGGGGTCCGATCATGTGTCCTTTGCCTAGAAAAAACCTGATAATTTTAAATTTGCAACACCATGTCGTTTCGTTTTTTCCAACAGCTTAGACACGTTGACAATAAGTGAGCTTGAATTTTTACGTAACATTTTATGCACTTCCGCGTTCATAAATGAATATACGACGTGCTTAAATATAACTTCGATTTTGCTTTCCCCAAAATCGTGGCACCTGTGAAAAACTTGCAGGAATCTTAGTCCGATCGTTGTCGTGGGTTTATTTGCTTCAAAAATGCAACAAAAATTTCAATTGTTCCTACACTATTAACAAATGGAAGGAATACAAATGACCCTTTATTTGGGGTCCGATCATGTGTCCTTTGCCTAGAAAAAAACCTGATAATTTTAAATTTGCAACACCATGTCGTTTCGTTTTTTCCAACAACTTGACACGTTGACAATAAGTGAGCTCGAATTGTTACGTAACATTTTATGCACTTCCGCGGTCATAAATGAATATATGACGTGCTTAAAAATGAACTCGATTTAGCTTGCCGCAAAATCGTGAAGCCTGTAAAGAACTTGCAGGAATTTTAGTCAGATCGTTGCCGCAACAAAAATTGCAACAAAAATTTGAATTGTTCCTACACTATTAACAAATGGAAGGAGTACTAATTATTCTTTATTCGAGGTCCGATCATGTGTCCTTTGCCTAGAAAAAACCTGATAATTTTAAATTTGCAACACCATGTCGTTTCGTTTTTTCCAACAGCTTAGACACGTTGACAATAAGTGAGCTTGAATTTTTACGTAACATTTTATGCACTTCCGCGTTCATAAATGAATATACGACGTGCTTAAATATAACTTCGATTTTGCTTTCCCCAAAATCGTGGCACCTGTGAAAAACTTGCAGGAATCTTAGTCCGATCGTTGTCGTGGGTTTATTTGCTTCAAAAATGCAACAAAAATTTCAATTGTTCCTACACTATTAACAAATGGAAGGAATACAAATGACCCTTTATTTGGGGTCCGATCATGTGTCCTTTGCCTAGAAAAAAACCTGATAATTTTAAATTTGCAACACCATGTCGTTTCGTTTTTTCCAACAACTTGACACGTTGACAATAAGTGAGCTCGAATTGTTACGTAACATTTTATGCACTTCCGCGGTCATAAATGAATATATGACGTGCTTAAAAATGAACTCGATTTAGCTTGCCGCAAAATCGTGAAGCCTGTAAAGAACTTGCAGGAATTTTAGTCAGATCGTTGCCGCAACAAAAATTGCAACAAAAATTTGAATTGTTCCTACACTATTAACAAATGGAAGGAGTACTAATTATTCTTTATTCGAGGTCCGATCATGTGTCCTTTGCCTAGAAAAAACCTGATAATTTTAAATTTGCAACACCATGTCGTTTCGTTTTTTCCAACAGCTTAGACACGTTGACAATAAGTGAGCTTGAATTTTTACGTAACATTTTATGCACTTCCGCGTTCATAAATGAATATACGACGTGCTTAAATATAACTTCGATTTTGCTTTCCCCAAAATCGTGGCACCTGTGAAAAACTTGCAGGAATCTTAGTCCGATCGTTGTCGTGGGTTTATTTGCTTCAAAAATGCAACAAAAATTTCAATTGTTCCTACACTATTAACAAATGGAAGGAATACAAATGACCCTTTATTTGGGGTCCGATCATGTGTCCTTTGCCTAGAAAAAAACCTGATAATTTTAAATTTGCAACACCATGTCGTTTCGTTTTTTCCAACAACTTGACACGTTGACAATAAGTGAGCTCGAATTGTTACGTAACATTTTATGCACTTCCGCGGTCATAAATGAATATACGACGTGCTTAAAAATGACCTCGATTTCGCTTTCCGCAAAATCGTGGAACCCGTTAAAATCTTGCAGGAATTTTAGTCCGATCGTTGTCGTGGATTTTTTTGCTTCAAAAACGGGACGAAAATTGGAATTGTTCCTACACTATTAACAAATGGAAGGAATACTAATTATCCTTTATTCGGGGTCCGATTATGTGTTCATCAACCTGATAATTTTAAATTTGCAACACCATGTCGTTTCGTTTTTTTCAACAGCTTAGACACGTTGACAATAAGTGAGCTCGAATTTTTACGTAACATTTTATGCACTTCCGCGCTCATAAATGAATATACGACGTGTTTAAATATGACCTCGATTTAGTTTAAAAAATGCAACAAAAATTTCAATTCTTCCTACACTATTAACAAATGCAAGGAATACTAATTATCCTTTATTCAGGGTCCGATGATGTATCGTTTGTACAGAAAAACAAACCGATCATTTTGACCCGTGCAATGGAAAATATCTGCCGGACAAAAAAATCTGAATCGCTACCACTTTTAGACTATTCCCTATTGTAAATTCCAACGCAAACTACATGGGAAGGGAAAGTAAGAGTGTTATTTTTATGTTACGTTGTTGATGCTGTTTATGTTGTTATACTATGTTATTTTTTCTGTCCAAGAGTCTTTTTTCAGCGGACTCAACAAGAAAAATCTCAGAAACTTTTTTCAGCGGATCAAACGGTGAAGATGTTAGAGAATCTGAAACATGAGTCAGTTTCATCTGAAACTGCCTCATGTCAGTGTAACCTCTTCGATGAGAAACCTATTTTTTCTGCTTACTCCGCAGAAAAAAAAAATTGTCTACCCTTCGCTGTTTAATTCGCTGAACCCCAGAGGATAATGACGCTGAAGTTTGCATCGTTGGAACACAACGAAATCAAGTTAAAAAAAAATCTAATTTTCAGTATTGCTCGAGCTTTCCGCGAACATTTGGGACCCAGGCCCCTAACGGCGACCCCTAAAGTAATGTGAACGATTTTCTCCGTTCGGAAAGAACCCTTACGGGGCGTGAGGGAACTGAAAAAATTCCACTTCGTACTGTAATAAGATAGTCAGATTTTTTATGATCATTTAAGATTTTTCGTCTCTACAGGAGACCCCGAAAAAAATTTGAACGATATTCTACGTCCGGCAAGCCCCCTTATATTTTATATTTTTATATTACATTTTATTTTATATTATATTTTATATTTTTTTAAATATTTGTAACGTGACACACAAGTTATCGAGATTTTACGAGTTTATATGCAAGGAAAAATTGAGTTTACATCGAAGCACATCATATATTCACAGTTTTCTTGAAACAACGAAAAAATTTAATAACAACACTTAAACATTTAATTTATATGGACACTTTATTTATTCGTTCACCATTTATTCAGTAAACAGTTAACAACAATAATCATAATACTATTTATTCGTGGTTTTCTTAATAAATTCTTTATAAGAAATTCAGCGAACAACAGTTGTTTATGTTATTCAACATTTTCTCGCTCCGATATAGCCAAAAGCAACCCTCGGGTAATATTTGTTTAAATATTTGCTAGTCCGTCACGTCCCTCGATTTTATTGAGAACCCCAACATTTGGAGCTACGTTCGTTGTCTAACCGCGATATGTTTGCGCTTTAACTGTCATTGCCATCTCGCGGCTGTACAGGTACTATAAACAGTCGGTACACGCGCGATAGGCCGTGTCGGTAGTTTGACTGTCGTGAT
This sequence comes from Oxytorus armatus, assembly GCA_958009045.1. NCBI lineage: Eukaryota > Metazoa > Arthropoda > Insecta > Hymenoptera > Ichneumonidae > Oxytorus > Oxytorus armatus. The sequence goes on along the minus strand of OY253745.1, from coordinate 36,134,380 downwards.
TTTGACATTATCCCACAATAAGTGCTTTTACCGACCGACCATCGTTCCATCGATAAAATACCGACTTTACCGACCTCACGAGAGACGCGCGACCTGCAGACTTTTTTACTGGTAGCAACGGAAATTCATCGGTTTCTCCGCCATTCCGTAAATGTTCCTTTCCAATATTTAGAATTATACCGTCCTGTATTGAAACCCACGTGTATTAATTGTTTAAATATTTTCTAGTCCGTCACGTCCTTTGATTTTATTGAGAACCCCAACAACTACGTTCGTTGTCTATCCGCGATATGTTTGCGCTTTAACTGTCATTGCCATCTCGCGGCTGTACAGGTACTATAAACAGTCGGTACACGCGCGATAGGCCGTGTCGGTTGTTTAACTATCGGGATTTTGACATTATCCACAATAAGTACATTTACCGACCGACCATCGATCCATCGATAAAATACCGACCTTACCGATCTCACGAGAGACGCGCGACCTGCAGACTTTTTTACTGGAAGCAACGGAAGTCCATCGGTTTCTCCGCCATTTCGTAAATGTTCCTTTTCAATATTTAGAATTATACCGTCCTGCATTGAAACCCACGTGTATTATTTGTTTAAATATTTTCTAGTCCGTCACGTCCTTTGAATTTATTGAGAACCTCAACAACTACGTTCATTGTCTATCCGCGATATGTTTGAGCTTTAAACGTCATTGCCATCTCGCGGCTGTACAGGTACTATAAACAGTCGGTACACGCGCGATAGGCCGTGTCGGTAGTTTATCTGTCGGGATTTTGACATTATCCCACAATAAGTGCTTTTACCGACCGACCATCGTTCCATCGATAAAATACCGACGTTACCGATCTCACGAGAGACGCGCGACCTGCAGACTTTTTTACTGGTAACAACGGAAATTCATCGGTTTCTCCGCCATTCCGTAAATGTTCCTTTCCAATATTTAGAATTATACCGTCCTACTGGCGGTTTTTATGTACGTGGTTATTTTTTATTTTATTTTATTTGGCATTTCAGAAAATCTTGTCGAATATCAAAGTATCGGTTTAATATATTTTATTCCACTTCCATTACGGCGGCAGTGGGATGATGACGCAGGGCGTTCGCAATCCCTCCGGTATCTTGATACTTTGATAAACAAAGTTCAAATATCGCTGCGCGCTCTCTTAGCAGCATATATGGGACATTCTACGTCAATTCGTTCACTTTTTTTTCGCCAAACTTGTTAATATTTTTTCCTAATTTGCCAGTTTGTAGGTGCTTCTTGAGGATAGCGTGGTGTGAATTATAAAAAAAATGAAAAACCAAATCATTAGAGTTTGGCTTTATTTTTCTTCAAAAGTGGTACACACTGAAAAATTTGACATCACACAAGTTCATAAAAGTTCGAATTTTTCTTTCAACTATCCAATGAATTTTCAATCATAATTCTGTGATCATTCACAAATCCATTTTTATCTAAAAACAAAGATGAAAAAGGCAATTTAATTTTTATTAAATAAATAAATAAAGACAAGATGTTTTTAATATTTCTCACCTAAAAACTGTAGTCTTTATAGCGTCAATAAAATATAAGGATTAGCTCTGAAATAAAATAAATAAAATAATAAAGTTTGCAAAAATTTACAATAGTCTGTTATGAAGTAACACACAATGTAGTAGCAAATAGAAAAATAAAAAAGATGACAACAAGATAGACAAAAATGAAGTGGCATTATTGGCAGAGAATGGAGTGTGCCCTCGTCTCATATTTAATACAACGATAGCATTGTATTTCAACTTCGTGTTCCTCGCTCGCAAAGTTCGCAGTTACTAACGAACGGTGGCGAAGTGAAGTACGATTTATGAAAAATTATTTTTATCCTGTCAGAATATTTCGCCATTTATTTCCACTGGTATTACGCGAGGAATAAGTTACTTTTATTTATATGGAATAACATATACTGACGAGAATCAATCAGCTACTTTTTTATCGAGAGGATATATATCGTCCGTGCCGCTGACCAAGTAAATACTCTTTTTTTTAATCGTAATTTGAAACTTTACAACTATATTATAAGAAGAATAAACAAAGGATGCATTTTTCGAATTAACGAGTGGTGCTTATCTCTTTATTTGTTATTTAACTTTCTCCCAAATAAACTCAGTACGAGACAGCAAAATGGAATGCCATATTATTCAAGGAACAAAGGAAACTGTTTAAAAGAAATTTGAAAAGTATTCACAAACTTTTATAGTTACTCATTCCACCGTTTGTTACAATTTATAAACGAATATGAATAAAATATTTTGTTCCTATTTTTATTCCTTTAATTCATGATGTGAAATGTTTGGTTTCAAATTTTTTATAGTTACTCATTCCACCGTTTGTTACAAGTTATAAACAAATTTGAATAAAATATTTTGTTTCTATTTTTATTCCTTTAATTCATGATGTGAAATGTTTGGTATCAAATTTTGTATGTCTTTTGTCAGCTCTTTTTATGTCTTGTTATTAAACACACAAAATTAATCGTCCAAAAGTGACGGTTACTGTCATGTTTTTCTTTAGTACGATATTATGCCACCAGGTATCGCCACCGTAACTCATTTCGAACGATCGCGAAGTGAAATTCGATTTATGAAAAATTATTTTTATCCTGTCAGAATATTTCGCCATTTATTTCCACTGGCATTACGCGAGGAATAAGTTACATTTATCTCTATGGAATAACATATACTGACGAGAATCAATCAGCTACTTTTTTATCGAGAGGATATATATCGTCCGTGCAGCTGACCAAGTAAATACTCTTTTTTTTAATCGTAATTTGAAACTTTACAACTATATTATAAGAAGAATAAACAAAGGATGCATTTTTCGAATTAACGAGTGGTGCTTATCTCTTTATTTGTTATTTAACTTTCTCCCAAATAAACTCAGTACGAGACAGCAAAATGGAATGCCATATTATTCAAGGAACAAAGGAAACTGTTTAAAAGAAATTTGAAAAGTATTCACAAACTTTTATAGTTACTCATTCCACCGTTTGTTACAATTTATAAGCGAATACGTATAAAATATTTTGTTTCTATTTTTATTCCTTTAATTCATGATGTTAAATGTTTGGTTTCAAATTTTTTATGTCTTTTGTCAGCTCTTTTTATGTCTTGTTATTAAACACACAAAATTAATCGTCCAAAAGTGACGGTTACTGTCATGTTTTTCTTTAGTACGACATTATGCCACCAGGTATCGCCACCATAACTCATTTCTAAAGGGCATTTGCCGCTCGTAATTTTCGATGTGACGCAGTTAGCATATAAAGCGATACGCCGAAGCCGTTGTAAACTGATAAAGTTTACTTATTGTTTCCCCATAATCAGTTTGACATCGTAACGGCAAGGACGGATGACTAAAAAAAATAAAATTGCAGTCGTGACATCGCTGGACGATCTAGGAATCAAGAGAAAATCTTATTACAAGAGATCACCGAGTAACGCGGGAAAGCTGCGAAATGTAAGTACGCAATATTAATTTTTATTTTCAAAATAGTTCTTGAACAAGACTCGTGAATCTTACAATGAAATAACGATTTTAGTCGTTCCACACTTTGCTTTGATATTTTGTACACTTAATCGACTTTGCATTTATATAGTCACACGTCGTATTATCAATCTTCATATTTTTATGAACATTGTTGCCTGGAAGCTGATTAAATTTTGTTGGAAAACTGTATTTTATGAAAACTGTATTTGCATAATGTAAATGGAATGAAAAATAAGCGTAGCGCAGGCTGGAAAGTGTTTGTTCTTCCTTAAAAAGTTATCGCATTATATTCAGCCACTTTGAAGCTAACAGAGCGCAAGGTTCCAAATGCAAAATCCTTTTTTGAATCAGAAGATCAAGCACATCCTCATTGATGTTAAACTTTTTTTTCGTTCGAGGCATCGTGTAATTACTACAACATAATTTTTAGCTGTCGACAGAGATTTAGTAAGATTTTCTAGAATTTTTTTTCAATACAACAGAGATTATAGTAAGATTTTGCAGAATTTTTTTTCAATACAACGGAGACTTATATGTATCAGACGTTGGTAGAAAAAAACGTGCGAATGCATTTTTATTGTGATCATAGAAATAAACAGTTGAATTGTAGAAATAGACGATTAAATTATAAAATTGTCCCGCTGTTGTACTAAAATATAAATAGATTGTACACTGCAAAATCTTTGCTATCGCATGTATCCATCCAAAACTCCAACATATAAACGACTTCGAAGTCATGTCTGTCAGTAAAAATGTGCATTCGGTTTAATTCCATGACGTGCACTATGTACTGTATGTCATTCAAGAAAATGTCAATCCAAAGTAACTTCTTTTTTTTTTCAAGCTGCGAAGTGCAACGGGAAAGTATTAGAAGAAAGATCAGGGAATGAAGGAAAATTTAATTCAAATTAAATTGCAATTAAACTGAAGCTCAATTGAAATCATTTAGACAGTCAATTGCTACAAGTGTCACGAAAAATTGTAGTTTGAAGTATTTAGTGAATGTCACTACTCGTTTATTATTTAATGAACAGTCAACGTTACGGTCATGTTTCGATTACGTGCATTTAATTCGTTTGACGTATCATGCAATTACTAGGATATAGTTTTTAACAGTCGACGGAGATCTTAGTAAGCTTTCCTACAATTTTTTTCAGTACGACGGAGACTTATATGTATCAATCGCTGATAGGAATAAACGTGCGAATGCATTTTCATTGTGATCATAGAAATGGACGGTTGAATTGTAAAAATGGACAAATAAATTATAAAATTATCCCGCTATTGTACTAAAATACAAATAGATTGTACGCTATAGAACGACTTGGAAACCATGTCCGGCAGGAAAAATGTCCATTCTGTTTAATTCCATGGTGCACACTACGTACTGTATCTCATTTCAAAGAATGTCAATTGAAGGTAACTTGTTTTTTTCAAGCTGAGTAGCGCAACAGGAAATTATTAGAAGATCAGGGAATAAAGGAAAATTTAGTTCAAATTGAATTGCAATTAAATTGAAGCTCAATTTAAATCAATTAGAATATAAATTGCTAAAAGTTTCACGAAAAATCAAAGTTCGAAGTATGAGTACTTCGAACTTTGATTTTTCGTGACACTTTTAGCAATTTATATTCTAATTGATTTAAATTGAGCTTCAATTTAATTTAATTCAATTTATATTCTAATTGATTTAAATTGAGCTTCAATTTAATTGCAATTCAATTTGAACTAAATTTTCCTCTATTCCCTGATCTTCTAATAATTTCCTGTTGCGCTACTCAGCTTGAAAAAAACAAGTTACCTTCAATTGACATTCTTTGAAATGAGATACAGTACGTAGTGTGCACCATGGAATTAAACAGAATGGACATTTTTTCTGCCGGACATGGTTTCCAAGCCTTTTTATAGCGTACAATCTATTTGTATTTTAGTACAATAGCGGGATAATTTTATAATCTATTCGTCTATTTCTACAATTCAACCGTCCATTTCTATGATCACAATAAAAATGCATCACTAAGGTGAAAGTCACTACTTGTCTATTATTTGATTGACAGTCAACATTACAGTCATGTTTTTCGATTACGTGCATGCTTCAAATCGTAGACGACGCGTCTAACTTCTACAAACTGGGCATCCTGTATGATTTATTTTTACTTCCTTTGTGAGAAATCAAAAATATCGGAAATGGAGAATGAAAATTATAAAATCAATAAATTAACTATTTAGGGTGAATTGCTCACTGAACGAACACTGCTAATTAAGGGAGAACACCACTGTGACCCCCTGTTTTTTTTCACATTTTTCAAGAATTTTTTTCTGGGGGAAAAAAAAGAGATATTCGAAAAATTTTGTTGGGTTTTGTTCCTTGTTTATTAATGCATCAAAACACATTTTTTTCACATTTTTCACGCCGCATGGTGGCGCTGGGGAAGCTCTCGCGTCAGGTGCTGTCATTTCCGCGGCACGCAGCAGAACTCTCTTCAACGTCGATCTGAAAAAAAATACCGAGTGTTTTCGTTAATAATATGATATTTTGAAGAGAAGTACATAGGGATTTGGAAAAATATTGTTTAAAAAAAAATAGGCACGCCTTTGATACTAAAGTTAATTTCAAAGGCGTGCCTATTTTTTTTTAAACAATATTTTTCCAAATCCCTATGTACTTCTCTTAGAAATATCATATTATTAACGAAAACACTCGGTATTTTTTTTTCAGATCGACGTTGAGGAGAGTTATGCTGCGTGCCGCGGAAATGACAGCACCTGACGCGAGAGCTTCCCCAGCGCCACCATGCGGCGTGAAAAATGTGAAAAAAATGTTTTTTGATACATTAATAAACAAGGAACAAAACCCAACAAATTTTTTCGAATATCTCTTTTTTTTCCCACAAAAAAAAATTCTTGAAAAATGTGAAAAAAAAACAGAGGGTCACAGTGGTGTTCTCCCTTAAGGAACACTTTCCGTTAAAATACGTAAATAAAAAATGTGTCTTCATTGGGTCTTGGGCGCTTAACTGTTCCTTCAGCCGGGCAAGTCACCCTAGTTATTTTTTAAAATATTTCCAATTAACAATGACAATAATTCTTCCTACGGTTTAATAAAACCTAATTGTGCATTTAGGAAACGATCGGACGATACCGAAAACAACGATGTACTGGTGAAGCTTATGGAAGAGATAAATGCTTCGACGTTGGACGTTGATTCATTGTGTGTCTCCATGACTCTAATGGAATATCCTAAGTTTCGTCCGAAGAATCTGATAAACAGAATGGCCGCGATCGAGCGTAACAGCACAATTTGCGCTCGTGACGCTCGTTTTCTCGTCAAGTATTACCTACATCTAACTTCCGAGACACGTTTGTGCGTGACGAGCGAGGGTCACGAGAAGTCGCAAAAATTAATGAAGAAATATCGCGTCGAGAAGAAGGCACACGGTGACAATATAACGTTGCACAGAATCGCCGCGGCGTTTCCGATTCTCGGGGTTAATCTGTTGCGACATCACAAGATCGAGAGAAAATTCTCGAGCGTCATGCTGCAAGCGAAAAATGCTCGTGATTTTCCGTGGTGCATGCGCACACAGATGTGCCTCAGTTTGGCCCCAATGGAGCCGGAATTTGTCCAAGATCCGGAATATCGAAGACTCATATTTTCCATAATCGCGTTTATGTATTACGAGAACAAGATCGTTACCGAAAACAAAATGGTCGTTATGCCAACGGAAATTTTCGAAAAAGTTCTGAACATAGCGCACACGGTTTACAACGATTCGCTGATCGATTCGGAGAAGAAGAAACACGCCTGGAATCACGTTATGTTCGATTACATCGCGAACAAGCGATCGGTTGATAATTTACTGATGTCCTTCCGAATGGAAATTCCCGAGGCCGAGCCAGCCTTTCTCAATCGTTTCAATTTCATCGACGTGAACAAAAATAAGGTCTGGAAAACGCCAAAGGGCAGAGCTGCGAAGGGTAAGAAATGAAGGGACCAGGCGAAGCGTGAAAAAAAAAAAAACAATCCGGATGGCCTAAGATTTCGAAATTCGAGCGAAACTACGTTTCAATTATACAGCGGAGTAAATGCGTACGAATTTTGCAATAAAATTGATCTGCATTGATCATAATTACGTTATTTCGAGCACCAATGCTACGATTATTAACGAATAATGGTTAATCTCATTTTATTTTCATTTTTCATGCGATAAGTTGGCAAAAACAGAAGCAAAAGTTTTGCGCTTGTCAACACGAAACGTGTATTATCTCAATGGAGATAATTGACTTTAATTTAGTTTTTAACTTTACGCGTTTGTAAGCCTAGTTGAACGTTTTTACTTTGTTAAGGATTTTCATATATATCATAAGATACATTAATGTTTTTATGCTCAGAAGATTACTTCGCTAATGTCATAAAGGCAAATATTTTTTTTTTTTGTTATTCAAATATCACATTCAAATATCACTGAAAAATATTTTGTATATGCGACATATTTTGAAAATAAATACAAGCGACTTTTGGATCAGTTTTTTTATCCACAGCTCGCTGAAATTGTATCCTCAACGTCTTCGGACGCGTCGCCAGGTAGGATGACCGGTATAACTAAAAATCTTGAAATTCATATAATATTCAACATTTTTTATCTGGTACCTATGGTCGCTCCGAATATTGGGAATTACCATTTACCAACCTGACCTCTCTCGGCCAAATTTCAAACCACTCGTTCCCAGTCGGTACCCGATCATTACTCTGCGAATGTGTCAAGTTTTAATCAGAATTCAAAATATACCGCTTTATCACAGTATAACAATATAATAAATAAAAATCGAAGGAATGTTGGACAATGTTCGGTTTCAGGGGTATTTTCAGCCCACGCGACAGATCAAAAACTGTTTTACCGTGCCGTGTGAACAATCAGAGGCGCGACTGAAATGGCATAATTCCTGAAAAATTAACAATTATAAATATTACTGTACTGTTACCGCACCGTTACAGTACCGTTGCCGCACCGTTACAGTACCGTTACAGTACCGTTACAGTACCGTTACCGCACCGTTACAGTACCGTTACCGCACCGCTACAGTACCGTTACAGTACCGTTACCGCACCGTTACAGTACTGTTACCGCACCGTTACAGTACCGTTCCCGCACAGTTACAGTACCGTTACCGCACCGTTACAGTACCGTTACCGCACCGTTACAGTACCGTTACCGCACCGTTACAGTACCGTTACCGCACCGTTACAGTACCGTTACCGCACCGTTACAGTACCGTTACCGCACCGTTACAGTATCGTTACCGCACCGTTACAGTACCGTTACCGCACCGTTACAGTATCGTTACCGCACCGTTACAGTACCGTTACCGCACCGTTACAGTATCGTTACCGCACCGTTACAGTATCGTTACCGCACCGTTACAGTACCGTTACCGTACCGTTTCGTACAGTTTTTTTCCCCAATTAGATCGTAAACGAAAATTTTATTTTCTATTTTTAGAAATCGCATATTAAGTTTTGGTATATCGAGGAATGAGCGCAGATATAATACAATGAAAATACCGTTGAAATATCAAACTTTAATTATTTCCAGACATTTATCCTTAAGTAAAATAACATAAAACAGACAGATACGTAACTAGCAGATCATGCGACTTTTGCAATAAATATAATTAATAGATAGTAAATAATTTGAATAATTGCGAAGTATGTTTATGAAATAGTAAATCACGATTTTCTGCGTTAAGCGTTTGAAATCGATGAGTTTTAATATATCATACGCCTGTAGATACGAATCGGTCTTTCGGTTGAGCGATATCTTCATGCTATGCGCACATTCAACAATCACGATTTCAACAACTATTTCTTCAATGACAAATTCACACCGGTTCCCTTTTAAATTCCTTTTCGGCGGGAAAAATATTTTTATCTTTCTGTTTCTCGTTCGTTACGGGGAAATGTAAAATCGAAATTTTTAATATTATTATTTTAGGTTATACAGGGTGAGGCACTAACTGTTGCCACGTAAAATAACTCCGAAAGTACGATAGTAGTAGAACATTTTTTGAAACACAAGTTGCATGGGACAACGGGGGCTATCATATGGCGTTAGTTTTTTGTTGCTAGGTGGAGTCGCATCGGAGATTTCAAGGTCAACTTTGTTTTTTTTTAGATAGAATGGTATGTTTTGATACTTATTTTCTGATATGGGCTATCGAGACGAATCCAATGATATTAAAAAAAAAACTTGTTGATTCTTTTTTAGTTAAAAAATGTTTTCAGGCTATCTTTCAGCGTATAAGTCTCTAGCTCTCACTGAATTTTTCTGACATTCTCCGTAAATTAGAAGCATATCGGTTTGTTCTTCAGAAGAATACGACATCATTTACATTCGCTTGATGCGATGATACTGGTCTTACTATCGTTGTCTCGTACAACACACAATACAATGTAATACATTGTACGATACAATGTAATGTAAATGTGCGTTAATAGTAAATATTTACTAAATACGGCGTTTTCCTAAAACCTACAATGTACCGTGTAAATACACGGTCAAATTTTGCACGATATGCGAGGTCGAAAAAAATTTTTTTAAACAAAAAAAAATCAATAAAAAACATTGGATTCGTCTCGATAACCGCTACCAAAAAATAAGTACCAAAACATAGCATTCTATCTAAAAAAAAACAATGTTGACCTTGAAATCTCCGATGCGACTCCATCTAGCAACAAAAAACTAACGCCATATGATAGCCCCCGTTGTCCCATGCAACTTTTGTTTCAAAAAATTTTCTACTACTATCGTACTTTCGGAGTTATTCTACGTGGCAACAGTTAGTGCCTCACCCTGTATACTGTAAGTCATCATTCGTAGTAAACTAATTTTAGAAATTTGTCAATAACTCCGTACAGGCTCTAACGATTCATTTCAATCGATTTTCCGTCGACAGAACGATAGAACAGAGTTAATCAAACCGACAATCGATAACCATAAAAAATTGCAGTTATTTAAATACCGAGACGAAATACAGAAGAATGAGAGTAAGCAAGGATTATCGGTTTGTGAATTACACAAATCGACGATCATTTATAATTCGGGGTAATTTATACAGGATTGTGTTACAAAAGTATTACAGATTAATGATGCCCAAATTACTGGGGTTGTTTGGAAAAAGTTTCAAATAAAAGTTCTACAAAATGACGGTGTCTACCATATAAGAGACCATTTTTTCGATGAGCCGTTGAAGTTCGCTGAAACGCAGCTCTACTTTTTTTAATGGAATGATACAATCTTTTTTTACAGTAATACTGTCAACGTTGAGATGACTTCAGTGATCTGAGCGACAGGGTCATTCGTGGTCGCGTTAAGTTCGAATAATAAAATCAAATCGAATTTGATGTGAAAGGTTACAATGCCAATATGGCGTCGTCGAGTAGTCAATTTACTCGCTCGATAGGCGCCTGCGCGTTTCGTGCAAAAAATTGTCTCCTATCACGGGCTTCTCCACATTATAAAACTTTGATTTCAAACTTTTTCCCAACGGTAATTTGAGCATTTATTAATCCGTGAAACTAAAAATGACCAAAACTCGTGAACACTGCAGAAATATCTTGATAGAAGGCACTGTATATTAGCGACTGATATCTGAAACATGAAAAAATTCGTGTCTCGAAACATCTTGTACTCAAAAAACCTCGATAAGGCTAGCGTTTTATCTTTGTTCTAGAGATCGGGCTCCGGAAAGCTTGTTCTTTCTTCTTCCCTTTATCTCAATCTTACGACCCGACGGTTGTTCAAAAATAACATTAATGTACAAACATCTGGTATGTTCGAAGAGCATTGCCTTCGAATTTATGTACAAGAGCTAAGACTTGTTTTTGTTTTTTTTTTCTTGTGACAAGGAACGTAATCTTTGTCAGTGAACGTCTTAGAGTCCAGACGAATTAACGGCAATGTAATCCCACGACTCTGTCCTGAATGCTCGGGGTGAACGAAATTGTCGAATCTCTCGAGTTTATCAGAGCTCGACCGACGTGTCAGAACCGCGATGATGAAGTTCCTCGTCTAATAGGGGCTCTTGTTCCACCACCATGCGAACTGCGAACAAAACTTTTTCATGCATTCCAACGAATAGATGACGGGAATGGGACAAGCACATATCCGAATGATCCTCACAAATTCTCTCGTTGTTACCACGGCACTAAGCACTTTTGTCAAAAGAGTTTAACATTTGTTTTTTTTAACATTTCTACAAAATTTCATCGATGAAAACGACGGTTAACGCCGAATTACCTGTATCGCAGTTTATCTTCTTAAGGGAGAACACCACTGTGACCCCCTGTTTTTCTTCACATTTTTCAAGAATTTTTTTTTGTGGGAAAAAAAAGAGATATTCGAAAATTTTTTTTGGGTTTCGTTCCTTGTTTATTAATGTATCAAAAAACATTTTTTTCACATTTTTCACGCCGCATTGTCGGCGCTGGGGAGGCTCTCGCGTCAGGTGCTGTCATTTCCGCGGCACGCAGCAGAACTCTCTTCAACGTCGATCTGAAAAAAAATACCGAGTGTTTTCGTTAATAATATGATATTTTGAAGAGAAGTACATAGGGATTTGGAAAAATATTGTTTTTAAAAAAATAGGCACGCCTTTGAAATTTTTGAGCAAAATTTCTCGTCGAAAATAGGCTATAAGTTTTATAATTTTTGAGATATCGAAAAAATCCTATGTACTTCTCTTCAAAATATCATATTATTGACGAAAACACTCGGTATTTTTTTTCAGATCGACGTTGAAGAGAGTTCTGCTGCGTGCCGCGGAAATGGCAGCACCTGACACGAGAACTTCCCCAGCGCTACCATGCGGCGTGAAAAATGTGAAAAAAATGTTTTTTGATACATTAATAAACAAGGAACATAACCCAAAAAAATTTTTCGAATATCTCTTTTTTTTCCCACAAAAAAAAATGTGAAAAAAAACAGGGGGTCACAGTGGTGTTATCCCTTAATTAGAGACGGGCGATTACAATCCATTTCCGTAAAATCGATTATTTGCAGGGATTTTTCGAATCGCCGATATTCAATTGTTCGATTTACTTCGACTGAATATAATCGAAATCGACCAATTCCGTTTCCCTTATTATAGAAAATTATTTTTATTTTTTATGCTCGTGGAAATTAACTTTTTTTTTAATTAAACTTTAAAAGTAATTACAAGATGCTCTACTATTTAAAGAGGGTAAAAAAAACTGCGTTTGAACATTAAAAAAATATAACACTCTTTGGACCAGTTGCTAACGCTGTAGTTACGTTAATTCATTAACGCCCAAATACCGTCCTACAAGAATAATGGAAAATTTCAAATTTATAGATTTTTGGAATCGCTGAGATCGCATACTTGAACGATCGTTGAAATACGAATTTTTGTATGGCCAAAAAAACTGTTTCGCGAAATCCAACATCGTCATTTCAGTCTATATAGATGCTATGTTGTAAATATGATTTTTTAAAAATAGCTTTTATGGATCATTGAGACTTCAATTTTGGTTTTTATTGAAAGAAAGATTAAAAAAAACGAAAAACACTTGGGCGCTAATGCGTTAAGGGACTCGGAGTCACCATGATTTTATACAAATAAAAATTGCAATCAAAATACGAATGAAAACTACGAATTTAGGATATTCGGATAAATTTTTTTTCCACACGGCTTGCACCATTAAAATGATAAAAATTGTTGCAAATTTCTCTGGGATGAAATAACTCCGTTCGAAACATAAATTAGACTGCTTGAATTTTTTAGTATTTCTACATATTCACCAAATATAAAAAAAAATACAAAATCAGTTAAATAGAAAAAAAAACTGCATGCTTCCGTCTTCGAGGAAAACGTATACTTTTGTCATTGTTCATTCATTCATGACAAGAAATTGAGATGTGAGCAATGATGATTTCCCAAAAATGAGCAGTAACGACTGGTGATTGTTAGCATTTTTTAATTTTCGCAAAAAATCAAAAATGATCATTAGCAGCCTGCAAAAAAAATAACGACAAACAATAATTAATGATAAAAGAACAAACAGGACATATATTTCTTTTTAACTCGTTAATTCTGCGGTTCCTGTCAGGAAGAACGAAAAAAGAAAAAACCAACACCCAATATAAATAAATAAGATTTAAACGGCCAATGAAAAGCCGCAAAAAGCATTTTTTTCGAAGGACAAAAAAAAGCCAATCATATAAACGAATACCAAAGCCAAAGAAGCATGCGGATCATAGAATTTTATGACCTACCTAAAATGGAAGTATATATTTGTTTTTTTGTTTCTTTAAGGTAGTAGCCTGGTAACTTAAGCCGATTCTCATGTCTTTTTTGGAGGGCGTTTTTTTGTAGGAAAATAAAAATGAATCGTTTTGTATATTTAGGATGTTTTTATTTACATATTAAAGTTACCAAAAAAAAATTTTTTGAAAAAATTTAATAGTTTATTATTATTATTATTATTGATCGAAGTTGGCACGTCGAAAAAAAAGCGCGTGGGTGGCCCCGGTGATTTTGGCTCTTGATGTTATCTGAAATCGAAAATTCTTGATAATTCTTAATCTATAGACATGTCATTCTGGTCGAAACTACTGAAGTTAAATTTCATGGATAAATAACAAAATGGCGGACTTTGGAAAAAAAACTTTTTTTTTCCAAAGTCCGCCATTTTGTTATTTATCCATGAAATTTAACTTTATCCATGAAATTTAACTTTATCCATGAAATTTAAGAAGAAAATGGCGGACTTTGGAAAAAAAAAGTTTTTTTTTCCAAAGTCCGCCATTTTGTTATTTATCCATGAAATTTAACTTCAGTAGTTTCGACCAGAATGACATGTCTATAGATTAAGAATTATCAAGAATTTTTTATTTCAGATAACATCAAGAGCCAAAATCACCGGGGCCACCCACGCGCTTTTTTTTCGAGGTGCCAACTTCGATCAATAATAATAATAATAATAAACTATTAAATTTGTTCAAAAAAATTTTTTTTGGTATCTTTAATATGTAAATAAAAACATCCTAAATATTCAAAACGATTCATTTTTATTTTCCTACAAAAAAACGCCCTCCAAAAAAGACATGAAAATCGGCTTAAGTTACCAGACTACTACCTGAAATTTCTTTCGACTTTGAACAACGAGCTCGTGTCGAATATTATCTCGCGGGTACCGTAGTACACAACAGTATACAATAAAAAGGGTTTTTCGTCGAAAATCAGCAAAACCCATATTTTTAACCCCTTAGAGCCCCTTAGAGTCCGTCGATCGAACTGTCACGAGCTCACGAACATTTCGCCGAATGCCAAAATTCAAAAGACACATTGACAATGCCTGAATGAAATGGAAAAAGGGCAGAATTGGTATTTCAGAGATTTCAAGCTCGCTGAATTTAGATATGATATCAGGATTTCAAAAGTCAAATTTAAATATACCGAAACCAGAGAATATTGTTGTACAAAATCGTTAAAGATCTTGCATTCACTACAAACGTTGTAAAATGATGGGAGACGTAACGGTGTTTGCTAACGAATGCGTGATCAAGAAGAATCGGTCAATGATCGGCGAAATTAAGCAATTCTCCGACGAAGGACTTTTAACATCGCCGTAACGATTTTTTAACAAAAAATACTTGGGATGGTACAATTGTGCCATGTTGCAAGAATGTTGCTATTGTGAATGAATTATGCCAATATGCTAAAATTCGAAAATATCAAAATGACAGAAAAATGTGAAGAAAAAAAGAAATTATTCATTTGCATCGTTGACGAACATCGCTCCTTTGAACTCGACAGAAACTTCTAATGAGCCATTTTTATTTCCAAATCCTTAAATCTAATCTACGAAGTTTTATCATACACACTTTAGTATCGCACTCCACTAGGCCACAATTACTTTAGTGATGCTGAATCACTGGATTCGTGTTTGTTATTGTCGCAAGCTGTCAATTTGCAGACGGAAAAGAATAGAGGAAGAAGGAGTAGTTACCCAATTTCTTTGAAAGATATGACAATTGATAGATAATGAAGATGAAGGGAAGGCGAAAGACTTAAGTGAAGAAATAGCACACGATAAAGTAGAAATAGAAGCGGAGGGAATTATAGGAAGTGAATTTACCAAAAAAGTAGTCGAAGAAACAAAAAATCACCTTAATTTTACAATTAAATAGATGTTTGGTGGATTTATTTGCGGTTATTACTCGGTAGTGTATTACCGAGTAATAACCTAGTACTGTTACTATACTGTTGATGTACTGTTGATGTACTGTTACTGTACGGTAACTGTGCTGTTACCGTACTGTTACTGTACTGTGCCCGTGCTGTTACTGTACTGTTACTGTACTGCTACTGTACCGTTACTGTATCGTTACTGCACCCTTACTGTACCGTTACTGTACCGTTACTGTACCGTTACTGTACGGTTACTGTACCGTTACTGTACGGTTACTGCACCGTTAGTGCACTGTTACTGTACCGTTACCGTACCGTTACTGTACCGTTGCTGTACCGTTACCGTACCGTTACTGTACCGTTGCTGTGCCGTTGCTGTACCGTTACTGTACCGTTACTGTACCGTTACTGTACCGTACTGTTACTGTACTATTACTGTACTGTTACTGTACGGTCACTGTACTGTCGCGGTACTGTTACTGTAATGTCACTGTACTATTACTGTACCGTTAATGTACTGTTGCTGTACGGTTGCTGTATTGTTATTGTACTGTTTCTGTACTGTTACTGCACTGTTACGGTACTGATACCGTACTGATACGGTACTATTACCGTACTGCTACCGTACAGTTACCATACTGTTATCGTGCCGTTGCCGTATTGTTACTGTGTCGTTACCATAGTGTTACTTTAGTATTACCGTACTGCAACTGCACGCTACTGTGACTGTACATGCGTATAGTGACTGTATCACAACTGCATTGTAACTGTACTGTTGTTGTACTCTTACTCTACGATTACTGTACTGATATTGTACACTCAATGCGCTACTACCATACCGTTGCTGCACTGTAACAGTTGTCTATTGATTTGTCATATTTCACCTTATCCTCACTTATTCCACGTTTCTAAGGACGGTAGCTTCTTTTTCTGGGATATTTTGTCGCAGGTGTTATATATATATTTTGCTGAAAAATATTTCGTTGGGAATATTTAATCATGGAATGAATGGTTATGCAAGGATTATGAAGCTCGTTACAATGTTAAGAAGTTACCAAAACTACGTAGTAATTAGATCGAGCATGCGTAAGGACAAAAGTGATGAAGCGCTTACGAAGATTGTAGAATCATTCTTGTTACACAAACTTATTCAGGACGAGATTCGCACGTTATTATTTAAATTTTTGATACAAGAGGGTCACAGCAGTGAACAGAGCATCGTTATATACAAGGTGATGAAAATATAGCAGTACGGAGAGTGTGGCACTTTTCGGGAATATAATTAAGAAGCTCGTAAACGAGCATGTAAATTCAAAACAATGACCACGGAAAAAACCGTAGATTATATATGGAAAGTATATATATATATATATATATATATATATATATATGGGTGTGTGTTTGTATACATAGAGAGAAAGAAAATGATAAAAGGATACTGACAATTTTTTATCAGTATTTGCGATTAATTTTAACAGCAAAGTTATTTCGACACTCACCACTGATCCCAGAAAAAAAAACAGAACGTTTTCCTCCTCGATGATATTTTGATTACAAAAGTACACATATAAGTGGTATAAGAGATTCTGAGTCTGCCTGATTTCGATCGAAACGTAAAAACTATAAAACTGAGCGGTCAATAAGACAGATAAAAGTATCTGATTTTAGGAACTCGCGGGATTTGTGGGATCACCGACTTCGTAACGACACCGAAATTCGGCGATTCAAAAACAAATGCCAACGAAATTACGAACGACCTATGAAAAAAATAAGGAAGTTATTTGTTTTCGGCAAAAAATGGATAGCTGGAGAATTTTTTTTAGGCTAACAATGCAGAATTACTATTTACAAAAAAAATACGCCTGCGTCACAATATCCACACAAGTGATATAGGACTATTTACTTATTTTTGGCGGACATATTATTACCGCCACATTGATTTTTAGAATTTTTTCGCGTATACATGCTCAACCAAAAATTTCATTCGAGCAGAAAGTCATTGATTGACGACACAATGAAATTCTGAAAAAAAAAAAAAAAAAAAACAAATCAAGAATCGTAAAAATGCTAAGGACGTTGATTTTGTAAAACGAAATTGCATTAATGTCGAAAAGTTATCAACAAAATAGTCGGACAAAAATTGTTTAACGTACAGTTAGAACATTTTTTTTAAATCTTCTTACGATGTGAATTCACTGATTTTGCTCAGTGTGCCTGAACATTTTAAGAATTTTTTTAGCTCATTCAAGAAATTGTCGAAGTCGTGGATATTGAAAATGACTTCGTAGCGAGGTTAAATATTACCAGTTGAGAAGTTTCAGGATCATTAAACGAACAGTTTCACGAAAACAGCCTCCGAAAATTCTCGAAAACGGATATTTCAAGAATAAGAAAAAAATCGTAAAAAATTTGTGATGAAAAGGGCGAAAAAAAAATTCTAACGATTTCTCCTTTTTTCGACTATTTCATTAATAAATTTATAATATTGTTATTATTTGAAATCAACGTTTTTGATGATATCTTCAATATTATTAATTTGTTGCAGTTTTTTGTCTAACGGAGAGTGTTACTTAAAATTCTCATTGAATCTCACTTTTGGCTGGGTACGTACTCGTTGACGGATCTTCGAAGCTCTTCGAAATCGAAATCAGCGAGGACGAAAAATATCTTAAACACTTTTATTATCAAAATATCGGTATACGGCTAACATTTATTTGTTTCGGGTCTAATTCGTGACCTCAACGGGTCAACCGGAAGGAGCAAGATCGGTTTTAAACGATCAACAGATGTCCCGCATCAAAAATATCCCAAAGTACGAATTTACATTAGTACCATTTTAATTCCTACGGCAGGAACACGCATTAACGCGTCGCACGTGAACAAAAAAAAATCATACGCGCGATAAGATCCCATGATAATTGTAACTCGTGATTATTAAGGGATAGGGCCATTCTGGAGCAAGAAAAAAAATAGGCATAGTTTGGGATTTTTTTTTTAGCGAAATAATGAAATTAATCGAAATTCTGTGCACGGTTCTTTATTATACTACTAACGAGCTGTAAAATATATATATTTTTTTTGCAGTGATTAATAACAAAGTGGAAGCTGCACAACGTTTGTCCGTTGACACGTTTTTTGTGGAAGGGTCCACGGGCGGAAACGTAGCTCATGCAATTTTCGACCGGGAACAAAAAACCAATTTTTCTACGATTATATATAAGAACAGCTACGAAAGTACGTAGGATTTTTTTCGATATACTGATTTTCGCCAGAGTGGCGCATTTTTTTTAGAAACGGTCAAAAATTATCGGAAAAAATCATGAGA
This sequence comes from Oxytorus armatus, assembly GCA_958009045.1. Classification (NCBI taxonomy): domain Eukaryota; kingdom Metazoa; phylum Arthropoda; class Insecta; order Hymenoptera; family Ichneumonidae; genus Oxytorus; species Oxytorus armatus. The sequence goes on along the minus strand of OY253745.1, from coordinate 36,115,308 downwards.
TAATTGTTTACAACGAAAAAAAATGCAATATTACACAAAAATCCTACGTACATCTGTAGAGAATGTAGTTTTTAATGTAATGTTAAATTTTCAAATCGATCGGTGAAAATCCGTTAGAGTTATGTTTCCGTCCAGTTAAAAAAACGTCCGTTGAGAAAAACGTGCTTAAAATTTTGAATCGCGCTCGGAGCGGACCAAGAAGGGACTGCGGAGAATTCGAAATTGGTATTAGAGATTTTGACCGCCCGTGGTATTTTGGTATATGATTTTTAAGACCGCTAGGCACTTTTCGAGCCAAAATAAACGAAATTTCGATTTTTCCAACATTCTAGAGTGACCCAATCCCTCAAATACACGACACAACGTTCGATTATCCTCGTTTTTTACGGAAAAAAATATAACTCATAACTTTGAGTTTCATTGTTGTTTCTATTCCTGTCGCGTCTTTTACGGTATACATATATATTGTTTTCTTTTTATTTCCACCTCGTTTTCATTCCAATGACAATACGTTACCGTATATCGGTAACGAATTGTTCGGGAAATCTTCCGACTTCGCGATAGTCCCGCGAACCGTCACACTTTTGACGTCGCGTATACCAACGGAAATGTGAAATTTTCGACGAGTTTTAAATATGTTATAAAATGGCCACGGGGGAAAAAAAAACGTGACGTACGAACGAACCGTATGTCCGTGGTGCTTACACAATCGTCACGATCGATTTCGCGGTTTTTTCTTTTCCGTTTCTAAACCCGTTTTTATTTTGTCATCTTTACCTCGGTTCTTTGTTTTTTTTTTTGTTCGTTCCATCTGGCGCGTTCTCAGCTCATCGATTTTACGAGTAAGAACGAAAATTAGTTCTATACATTTTTAATTGTTGCGATAATGCAATTCTTTTTGTTCTTCCCCTTTCATTTTGACAATCGCACACTCGCGTCTTGCGACGAACGTCGTGGAAAAAAAATGAGAGGATGAAGAAGAACGGGGGAGAGAATAAAGAGGAAATTGACTCGGACAGGACACTCTGTTATCACGGAAGAGCTCAGTGATGCTGCTTTTTCAACAATCTAGTACGCTGTAACCTGTTTGTAGTACCATTTTTCTCGTTGCCGCTCGTGAAGCCACGATCGCCGACCGGCGGTATCCTGAACAGCATTATCTTCATATGATCGCAAATCTCGAGACAGACCTGAGCGCTGTATCGAAGAAAGTCCAGTGTTACCCAGATCTGTGAAAAAAAAGAAAAAAAACAAAGAATTACGAAAAAATTATCGTCGACATTCAACGAGCGTGTGATTGAAAGATAAAAATTGATAGTTTTTTTTAAAACTAGAATCAGAGGGAAGCGCTGCGTGCGCTGATTTTGTAGGTTAGATTCATCGTGCGATCTGAAGTGTGCGCATGAGCGAACTCCGAGCACGACATCGACAGCCAATCATAATGACGAGTTAGTCGGCTTCGGAAATAAATCGCATTTCGAGATATTTCGTGAGGTGTCATTTTTATGGGGGGGGGGGAGGAGGAGGAGGAGGAGATAAATTTTTATTGCCACACGGCGATCGGGCGGTTCGCGCTTGCTCACTAAAAAATAGTCGATAATTCCGATAATATTAAAAAAAAAAGGAAAACGGGTCCATTCTAAGTGCCGTATTCCGAAAGAAGGTGTAAATAAAAACTTGCATATTGCTTCCTCAATTTTGACGTGGAAGAAGCTTTGTAAAAGGACGACGTCACATGAGTAAGCAATATAAACGTTTCATATTACATACTGTTAGCTGATGAATTTGGAGAAAATTGTTGAAGTCGGAGAAATTGTGTTGGAAGGAAGTGAGAACCACACGAAAATATTTGGCCGGCTTGGTAAATGGTAGAATTCCTTCAGTGCCCGGAAGAAAGGACTGAGAGAGAAACAACGAGTAATCGTGTTGGAAGAAAGTGAGAACCACACGAAAATCTTTGGCCGGGGCTTGATAAGCAATCGAATTCCTTCAGTGACTATGAAAAAGGGCTGAGAGAGAAACTGGGAGAAATCATGTTGGAAGAAAGTGAGAACCACACGAAAATCTTTGGTTGGCTTGGTAAGCGGTGGAATTCCTTCAGTGCCTATGAGAAAGGGCCGAGAGAGAAACAGGGAGAAATCGTGTTGGAAGAAAGTGAGAACCACACGAAAATCTTTGGCTGACTTGATAAGGGGTAGAAATCTTTCGTGCCCATGAGAAAGGACTGTGAGAGAAACTAGAAGATATCGTGTTGGAAGAAAGTGAGAACCACCCGAAAATCTTTGACCGGCTTGGTAAGTAGTAGAATTCCTCCAGTGCCGATGAGAAAGGACTGAGTGAGAAACAAGGAGAAATCGTGTTGGAAGAAAGTGAGAACCACACGAAAATCTTTGGCCGGCTTGGTAAATGGTAGAATTCCTTCAGTGCCCATAAGAAAGGACTGAGAGAGAAACAACGAGTAATCGTGTTGGAAGAAAGTGAGAACCACACGAAAATCTTTGGTTGGCTTGGTAAGCGGTGGAATTCCTTCAGTGCCTATGAGAAAGGGCCGAGAGAGAAACAGGGAGAAATCGTGTTGGAAGAAAGTGAGAACCACACGAAAATCTTTGGCTGAGTTGATAAGGGGTAGAAATCTTTCGTGCCCATGAGAAAGGACTGTGAGAGAAACTAGAAGATATCGTGTTGGAAGAAAGTGAGAACCACCCGAAAATCTTTGACCGGCTTGGTAAGCAGTAGAATTCCTCCAGTGCCGATGAGAAAGGACTGAGTGAGAAACAAGGAGAAATCGTGTTGGAAGAAAGTGAGAACCACACGAAAATCTTTGGCCGGCTTGATAAGCGAATTCCTTCAGTGCCTATGAAAAAGGAGTGAGAGAGAAACAAGGAGAAATCGTGTTGGAAGGAAGTGAGAAGGGCAGGTAAAGCTCGACTCGTACGAGGATCAACGAGAGCTGCAACATCTCGATGCGACACCGATTCCAGTAAATTCAACAATGTTAGCGATGATAGTGATCGCCCGAAGAGGAAGAAATCGAGATTCGTTTGGAACGGATCCGAGAGCGAGGACAGTGACAATTCGTGGCGATAAAGTAAAAAAAAAAAGAGTAAAACCGTGTCTGCACCGAGTTTAAGAGCAACCTCGGAATGAAATCGCGAAAGAAGACTGCACGCGGTCGTCGCAGTAAAAGGGGAAATTCTTGTCCGAACGAAAATGATTCAGATTAAGATGTAGATTTAAGATCGACAATATATATGCATATTCCACGTGGAAATCTGTTTAAACGAAAAGTGATACATAGTGTTGATAATGCGAAGTGCCATAAATTAAATTAAAATAAAACGACATAGATATAGAACATTGTACAAAATAATACTCTTCTTTTGTATTAAATTAGCTTGCATCCTGAAAATGTATTCTCTTGGAATTATTGGACAAAAATAAAACGCTTGCAAAACAAGAATACGCATATTTTTTTGTTTGTTTCAATTGCAATGTATTAATTTCAGAAAAGAAAAAATTGAAAATTTATATCATACGAAAATGGGATATTTATTGCTCAGAAATGCGTCGATCTTGCGGAGAAAAACTTTATCATTGCAGCGATTTTGACGCTTACCCATAAATCGAAGATTCGGAGGATGTTCGACAGAAGATAGTTTTAGTACAAAATATGAATTTCTTTACAGAAATATCTGCTAAATTGGCACACTGTTTGCGAGAAAAGCCGATACACATCACTGTTGTACACTGTATTGGTTGAAAGAATCACGCAAGTACGTTTCAGCGAAAACGATGTGTATCCGAGTTCACTTGAAAAGACTGTACGAGGTCTGTTCAAAAAGTATCGCGAATTTTGAATTTCCGCGGGCTACGTATATTCGATTTTCGATTTTTTTGTGGCGTTAGATTGGTACTCATGTCCCTCACTTATGCTGAAAAAATCGGCCATTTTGAATGTTTAGTTAATTGTTGACAGCTGTTTTGGTCGGACGTGTTTTGGCTTGTCTTCGATTTTTGCCTATTCCAAAAAATCGATCAAAGAATCTGTATCAAATTTTGTGTGAAAAAGAAAATTAAGTGCACGGACGCATTCCGAATGTTGACTGTGGCTTATGGTGAAGCTACCTTGGACCAAAGCAACGTTTATGCGGTGGTACAAAATGTTCTCCGAGGGCCGAGAAGATGCGAACAACGAAATGCGTTCCGGACGCCCGAGTACATCAACAACAGACGAAAACATTGATGAAGTGAAAAAAATAATGTTGGCCAATCGTCGAATCACCGTTAGAGAAGTTGCCGAGGAACTAAACATATCGATTGGCTCGTGCTATTCGATTTTTACCAATGATTTGGGCATTAGCCGGGTCACCGCGAAATTCGTGCCAAAATTGCCCAATTTCGAACAAAAACAGTGTCGCGTTAAGGGCGGGGTAAGGCTTTTCACTTTCGATAAATCGAATTCTTTTTTTGTCTTATCTTATTGTTTAACATTTCAAGAATATGTCCGTAAAATTTTAAACCGATCTAAGCAATATTCTTGAAGTTATTGTCTTATTAATCTCCTGGCCTTTAACGCTATACCTTTAACAGCTGCGGGCGGTCGGGCTAGCAGTGCACTTTAGACGCGTTTTTCTCAAAACTACTTTTTCAAAGTCCGTGTTCACTGCCATTTAAAAACTGCTTGACCGATTCATTTCAAACTTTGTAGACATTTTCTACATATAAAATACCTCCCCCCAACGTTTAGTTAAATTTTTTTTTTTTTTACATTAAGGGTGTTTCTCACCCACAAAATGGCGGAATTTTTCGTGGAAAATAACAATTCACACTTTAGATGGCCGGCAAAAATTTTTGAATGAAAAAAAAAAATTATCAGAGAACGTCGGGGGGAAGATTTGATTATAATTTGACTAAATTTTCATGGTTTTTCATTTTCAGATAATTTCCGGCCGAGTTATAGTGAACACCGCAAATTGTTTTTTTTTTTTCCAAGACGTTCTGGGGGAAGCTCTGTTACGGGCTTGTGCTTCAATATTTCTGCATGAAAAAATTGCACAACATTGTCAAAAGTATGCTCAATAATGTACAAAAGGTTCGAGTAAAATTGCTCAATCCATATTTGAGAAAAAAAATCGCAAAAAAAGTGATTTTTTTTACGCTGAAACCCTTTCCCCTCCCTTGACATTGCTAAGGAGCTGTCGGACTCGGTCCTCGACGACCCAAATTTGCTCCAGAGGGTCATAACTGGTGACGAATCATGGGTTTATGATTATGACGTGGAAACCAAAGCTCAATCATCGCAATGGAAGCTGCCTTTTTTGAATGGGCAAAAATCGAAGACAAGACAAAACACGTCTAACCAAAACAACTGTCAACAATTAAGTAAACATTTAAAATGGCCGATTTTCTCAGCATAAGTGAGGGACATGAGTACCAACCTAACGCCACAAAAAAATCGAAAATCGAATATACATAGCCCGCGGAAATTCAAAATTCGCGATACTTTTTGAGCAGACCTCGTATACAGCAAAGCTGACAAACAGAAGAGGACTTCTTGAAGTCGTGTCAGATACCGGTAGGAAGAAAACAGGCTTGTGCAGACGCAAGTTCTGCAGAAAGGAAATAGGAGGGAGTTAGTACGGTACGTATATCCCCCTCCCCCACTCCCCAGGAGACCGTGCTTCCAATAATGAAATACGATTGGTTCTCTGCACCCCTTAGTACCATAAACAATATACCAACCAGACCCCACCAAGGATACAGTGCAATTTCCTATTGGCAGAACTTGCATCTGTAGAAACCTGATTGACGGAAAAAAAAACTTTTTTTACTACCGTTATATCTCAAACCTCTTATTTTATAGAGTCGTTGTATGGCGGATAGTATACTGCAGGGGGAGGGTGTGCAGGTAATATTCAGTGTACAGTCCTCCCTCCCGCGCGCGGCCGGAGCTTTTGAAAGTTTATATCACAAATCATACATTCAGCCAATGTTCTTTATCGATTCACATCACCCCCTGCCGAGTGGTGATCTGTTTCTGTATCGTGTAATAGTAGCGGTTGCACGGGCGCGGAGCGGTGGAGAAAGAGAGGATAAACATAAAATTGCATAGTAGTGGGGTAGTGGGGTCGAAGCATACATGCAGGACACTTTGTTTAATGATAAAACTAGTTTGTCGAGAGACGCCACAGTGTCTTGACCGCGAGTTCAATGAAACAGCAACCACCCCTAGTCCAAGGGAAAGCCTGATCGGTCTATTTCGGGATTGCGTAATAGCGCTCGCATGGATAAAGCGCACTGGTAATTTCGTACAGCCGTGTTCGATCGAGGAAAAATAATACAGCAGGAAAGCGGAAAGCAGCGGATGTTAAGTGATATTCATTATATGTCCACCACCTAGAGGGACTCGCTGGACATCGAAAGAGAGGGAAATCACTCCCACCTTCCTAGAAAAAACGTTTTCTATCCCAGTTCGCGGCAGACCATGACAACAATACAACGTGAAAAAATATTTCTGTATATGGCGGACAGTGTTGTCCAAGTGAGAATCACAGATTGGCACCTCTCGCTACTTTGAAACATAATTCTTCCTTTTCAATTCCACAACTTATGTGAGGATGATTTTTTTTTTGTATAAGTGACTTGTAATGTTTATTAGCGTATGCATTACCATTTTTCTAAATAATTTAATTGATAATATTTGTAATTTCGTATCAAAGAACAGAACTCTTATCGTGAGACTCGGTTGTCCGGCCGTCCGTCTGTCTTCGATTCAATCGCAGTCTTCTAACTTCTAAAAGGTTTAACTTATAAACTTGATAATTGACATACAGCTAGAGTGTGGATCCCGCAGCTGAATCTCGAGTGATTCTTCAAATGGAAATTTGTTTTTTGGCCAATTTTCACGAACCAAAAGGGGTGTCCGCAAAAAAAATGTCCTTCCAGGCAAGTAGTGGGGTATCCATTGCTCTTTGAGATTAGTCGATGATTTTATGCGAACATTTTTTTCACGAAACCGGGATTTCCATTTTTATGAATATACTTTCGAGCGACTAATACAAAACCCTCACCATATGAAGATGTTCATACTTAAGGGAGGGGTAAGGGTTTCAGCGTAAAAAAAAACACTTTTTTTGCGATTTTTTTTCTCAAATATGGATCGAGCAATTTTATTCGAACCTTTTGTACATTATTGAGCATACTTTTGACAATGTTGTGTAATTTTTTCATGCAGAAATATTGAAGCATAAGCCCGTAACAGAGTTTCCCCCAGAACGTCTTGGAAAAAAAACAATTTGCGGTGTTCACTATAACTCGGCCGGAAATTATTTGAAAATGAAAAACCATGAAAATTTAGTCAAATTATAATCAAATCTTCCCCCCAACGTTCTCTGATAATTTTTTTTTTCATTTAAAAATTTTTGGCGGCCATCTAAAGTGTGAACTGTTATTTTCCACGAAAAATTCCGCCATTTTGTGGGTGGGAAACACCCTTAATGTAAAAAAAAATGTAACTAAACGTTGGGGGGAGGTATTTTATATGTAGAAAATGTGTACAAAGTTTGAAATGAATCGGTCAAGTAGTTTTTAAATGGCAGTGAACACGGACTTTGAAAAAGTAGTTTTGAGAAAAACGCGTCTAAAGTTTATGAAGTGTAAAAAAGTGAAGAAAATTTTTTTTTTTTCCAACTTACACAGAATCATCGATTCCAGCTCCAGCTTCTTCTTTTGAAATATTGTAGTGTATAGTATACACTATATACTATATACACAATAGCAATGAATAAACTGTATACCTGTTCGACAGCTGCACTGCTAGCCCGACCGCCCGCAGCTGTTAGAGGTATAGCGTTAAAGGCCAGGAGATTAATAAGACAATAACTTCAAGAATATTGCTTAGATCGGTTTAAAATTTTAAGGACATATTCTTGAAATGTTAAACAATAAGATAAGCCAAAAAAAAAAAAAAATTCGATTTTTCGAAAGTGAAAACCCTTACCCCGCCCTTCACGGAGTCCTCTTCTGTTTGACAGCTTTGGTGTATACGAGGTCTGCTCAAAAAGTATCGCGAATTTTGAATTTCGCGAATACGTCGAGAATTTTCAAAAAATCGATTTTTTTTTGTTTACAGATTATTATTCCTTATAGTCTTAGGCGTACTTCTGTGTAAGCTGATTGTAAAAATTCCCCATAGTTCAAAAGTTATTGTAGATAATGTGACTGCCTGATAATGTGAAACACGCTCGAATCAACGCTACCAAAGCAACAAAAGAGGCCAGAACAATTCGTCGATTAGAAAAAAATAAACAACAACAATTTTTTACTGACAAGGAAGGCGTACAATATGAAGCTGGAATGGGAGATCAGACGTAAGTTAACTAAATAAATTTAGAAAATTCATAAAGTTCTTGCTCCAGCCGCGCGCGACTTCGAGCGAAACGCGCTTGAAACTTTAAACGCGTTTTTCTCAAAACTACTTTTTCTGACACGGTCGGCATGATAACTCGTACGGTTTTTAATATTTGTTGATGATTTTTTTTTTTAATATTCGGAATTGTTTTTTCTATAGTCTGTCGAGCCGGATTTTTTAAATTATAATTAGAAAATTTTATAAAAACAATTAAAGTGTGACTTTTTTGACACAAACTTAACATTTTTTTTAAAATTACCGTAAATTGTTTAATTCTTCGAATTTCAAAAATCCGGCTCGACAGACTATAACTACTACCTTATTTTACAAGAATTTCTTTACATTTTGCAGATCCGTCAACATTTGAGGAAGAAATACTGTCGACCGTGGAGCAACTTTTTTTTTACAGTGCTTCAAAAAATGTGATTTTTCATGTTGTAATTTTTGAAAAAAAAAATTGAAATAAATTTTTTTACAAACTTAACACAGTAATAAACAATGTGTAAGAATTTTGTTATCAATTTCTATTTCTATCCCTCCTAAAAACAGTTTTTCTTTTGGTACGTTTTCGGTACCGCTGGACGTATGTAAGTCCTTAAAGGTCAGGAGATTAATAAGACAATAACTTCAAGAATATTGCTTCGATCGGTTTAAAATTTTAAGGACATATTCTTGAAATGTTAAACAATAAGATGAGACAAAAAAAATTCGACTTTTCGAAAGTGAAAACCCTTACCCCGCCCTTAAACAGTCGATTGAATTGCCTTAAAAAAGAAATATATCGCTAATTAAGGAAAATGTATACAAACAGAAGGGTAGCTCACGATTATAAAATAATAAATAAATAATTGACAAGATAAATGAATGAAAAGTCCATTTTTCAAAGTAACGAAAGTTGACCATCTCGAAAATGGTTTATTCCGAAAATAATCTTCATTTCTGTCATACCGATGAAGAACAATAATATCATTCAAACGTACCAGAGTCAACGAGAATTCGATGACGCTGCGAAGATTTTGGCCTGGAATAAATTGCTCCTTACGACACACGGTATATGGCCCAAACAACCGAACGAACTTCAATTTGGGATCATCTTTGTTTATTTTATTTATCTCATAATACTAAAGTATCTGGACATACTTCTCTCTGTCGGAAATCATGAAGAGGTTATTATGATTCTCACCGAGAACATACCGTCCGTTCAAATGGCATTTACAGTAGCGATGTTACGTTTTCACAACAAACGCCTTGGTATCGCGATCGATAAAGCTTTAATGGATTTCGATGCCAGTAATTACAAGTCTACCGAGGAAAGTCAAGCTTTCCTCAAGTACAACAGTAGATCAAAATTACTCTCGAAAGTTCTAGTAACTATCATCGTTACAACAACTTCAACTTATTTCGTTAAACCTCTCGTGGTGAAATCCTCTCAAAGTCAGTAAGATCGTCACGTTCCAAAGCATGTTTTTTCTTTTTTCATGAACTTCAAATTTTTACTTTTTTCACAGAATTTTCCGAGATTCCTACGAATGATACCGCCACAGTCGCTTATCAACTGCCGTTACGAGTTTATCTCTTTTACGAGATAGAAAATCGTCAAACTTATATATTGACTTATCTGTCGCAATTGCCTTTTCTGTATGTCACGATTTTCGGCGGGAGTGCCGCGGTCTGCGTGATAATTTGTCTAGTTTTTCACGTTTGTGGACAAATGTCTGTCTTAACGGTGCGCATAAGTAGATTGAACAACGATGCATACTTTTCGGACGACGAACTTCGTAATATCGTAAAGTATCACAATGGAATAATCCAGTGAGTGTAACAGTGAAATTATTTATGTGGTTACAGTGAGGATGTTAATGAAATATTATTGTCAATTTAAACTCCAGAATGGGAAAGACAATTCAAGAGGCTTTCAGTGAAACGCTTCTGGGATATTTGATTGGAACAGCTTTGGTCGCCTGTTTAGCGGGTTTCCAGATTATATCGGTTCGTCTCTGAATGATCCAGTAATATAATTGATATAAATTCAAACACTCTAACAGGAAAAGTTCGGCTACTGTGCGACACGGGGTACAGCGTCACAATCAACTTTGTAACCACACTACTGGTAGAAAAGTTCTGCAATTGGTAAATATGGAGCAAAGGAGACCCACTTTCGATTGACTTGCCTTTAATATATGTTGTCTAGGGACCCTTTCCGAACAACTTTTTCCTCTGACACAATTGGGGGTCGTTATTTATTGAAATGTTATTAACAAATAAAGTTAATAATTCATATAGCTATTTTCCTTATAGCAGCCAGTACCAAATTATCTTGTCCTTCACATGTGTTGTTAAGAATGCCCCCCTGAGTAACATACCAAAAGTTTTATCCGTCCTCATTGTTTGTTAAAAAGTTATTAACAAAAGAAAATTCATAAATAGAATATGAAGTACTTGCATGGTGGCCAGTACACGTATGACCGGAGGGGCTGCGGCCCCGCTGCCTCCACCGCATACCAGCCCATAGACAAACCGAAAACAACCCAAAACAATCCCAGTAACCTAAAGAAACAAACAGACAAACCCAACAAACAAACAAATAAACAAACCCAAAACAAACCCAAACCAAAAAACCCAAACCCAATAAACAAACAAGTCCAAAACAAACAAAAAACCCAAATAACCTAAACAAACCAAAAACAACCGAAATAATCCAAACAAATAACCCAACTAAATAACCTAACCTAATAACCTAACCCACGATATGGGATACGCGATTATCATTTTACACATTACCTCGCAGTTTTCTTTAAAAAAAAAAACCAAACCCAACAAACAAACAAACCCAAAACCCAAACGAACAAATCCAAAACAAACCCAAACCAAAAACCCAAACCCAATAAACAAACAAATCCAAAACAAACCCAAACCAAAAAAACCCAAACCCAATAAACAAACAAGTCCAAAACAAAGAAAAAACCCAAATAACCTAAACAAACCAAAAACAACCGAAATAATCCAAACAAATAACCCAAGTAAACAACCTAACCTAATAACCTAACCCACGATATGGGATAGGCGATTATCATTTTACACATTACCTCGCAGAGTTTTCTTTTAAAAAAAATACGATTTCGACCAGCGTATCGACAGTTTCTTCGACATTATGATTACCATGTATCCGCTTCATAATATAAATAATGAATAAAACAAATAATTGTTTGTTTATATGCTTGTTTGCGTTGTTTTCGGGTTGTTTTTGGTTTGTCTTTGGGCTGGTGAGTGGAGGATTGCAGGGGCGCGCAGCCCCCCCTCTCATGCATGTGCTGTTCACCATACACTAGAACAAGTAGTTCATATTTGATTTATGAAACTTTTTTTGTTAATAACTTTTTAACAAACACGGATAAAACTTTTTGTATGCTACTCAGGGCTGTATTCGTAACAACAAATGTGAAGGACAAGATGATTAGGACTGGCTGGTATAAGGAAAATAGCTATATGAATTATTATCTTTATTTGTTAATAACTTTTTAATAAATAACGACCCCCAATTGTGTCAGAGGAAAAAGTTGTTCAGGAAGGGTCTCTACACAACATATATTAAAGGCAAGTCAATCGAAAGTGGGTCCCCTTTGCTCCATATTTACCCTGCAATTTGTTTTATGAAAGATTTGTAAAGTCTAAAGAATTATTTTGGGAATATGGGGAAGTAAAATTCTTGTCTCTTAATTGTTATGGTATAGATATCGGGCTTTATCAACAACATTGATTGTTTATGAAAGTTGGACGCTCGAATGATGGTTTTAGAAGCTCAAAGCCCTACGTATGAGCAAAATCACTGGTAAACGTGTCAATGAACTTAGTTCAATTAACATTTGTTTTACTCTACCAATTGGTATTTTCAAAATTTACGCTTAAAACATTGCCAGCTTCGTAGAAACATCACGGAAAGCCCAAACTTTAAGATGAGCATAAAACTCGATAAAAAAAAATTCCAAATAAACAAAATCGTCGTTTTGAACGAGTGTTAATTATCTATGTTCCGGTCATTTAAAAGATCTAAAAAAATTCTGGTTAGCGGTAAACAATCTCGTTTCATTCCGGACATTTTGAGATATAGGATCAACTTTTTTCCACACAAATAGAGTATCATTGAAAGACGGTGCGTATTGAATTTAACGACAATTGGACAAAGTCAGATTTTATGTAATTTCGAATTTTTCGAAAATCATGAGACATCCGGGCCAATTTTTTACATAAATATTGTCGTACATTTGGCTGCAGGTGGTTCAGATTGGATGAAATTTCGAATTTTTCGCAAAAATATTGCCGTTGTTTCCAATCTTCACAGAGTTCGAGGAATCGGGCTAAATTTTCTCACACGAAGAAAATATCATTAAATGATGATTGGTATTAAATTTGACGGCAATCGACCATAAAGGGAGGATTTTATGAGATTTCCAATTTTCCGAATAACTTGTATTTGCTGTAACTTCTTCAAATTTAAGATTATGCAAAATGGTTCTATTAGAACTTGCATATTGGTTCTTCGTCATTTTTGCTCATTTACAAAGCTTCCGTCATTAGGAAACTAAAATCGGGACTGTCACTTGCTCATAGGAGCAATTTTGTAAATGCGCAACAATGATGAGGAAAAGTTGTCCAAGTATCAATTTGTTTTCCTTTTCATGACAAATGAACAATTTCATGTATTATTATCCTGCAATTAGGCAAAATGATTTTCGTTGTAATCTACCCTTATCCGGAAATTCTATCAGCTCGATCGTCTAGAAATTCAAATGTTGAATATCGTTTCAGAATTTTGCAAAGGGACAAAACGCCGATCTGTTAATGTTCATACTAGTGGCATTCTACGCTCTATTTATTTTCTATGCTCACTGTATAATTGGAGAAAGTCTCATTGCGGAGGTACTTAGAATCTGATGATTCACGCGTGATTGATAACGTCAAAAAATTTAATAGTTAAAAATATTATTTTTTTTCTAGAGTCAGAACGTTTGTGATGCATTTTATGATTGCGTGTGGTACACTATGTCAGCGAAGAAGGCCCGAATTATAATTATCTGTATGGTAAGGTCACAAAAACCGCTTTGTTTGACTGCAGGAAAATTTGGCATATTTCGTATCAGCACTTTGACCCAGGTAACTTAGTGAGCAAATCATCTTCGATTTCTTCGTTTACATTTTTTTGTTTTTTTTTCAACAATACCACAACTGTGAATTATAATTCACTGAATTCGGTGCATTTTACAGGTAATAAAAACAGCAATGAGTTATTTATCGGTATTACGTTCTTTAGTGTAACCTGATTTGTAGTAATGAAGAAATGATATGAAGAGATTCTATTGAATAAAAAAAATTGTTCACACGATTAGCAAAATGTATAACTATAAAACTTCTACATTTCATTTCGCTGGCATTCTCATATCTTATTTTGTCGTCGTAACTCTGTAGGTTGTCAAAAAAAAAAAAAAATTCTCTATTTCTGTTCACAGTAGGATAGAGTGTCGTCAAATATTTTTTAAAGCTATCGGTGATTTGGATGCAATTTTTTCCGAAGTTAGAAAATAATAAATTTGCCATGGGGGTTATTACCCCTGAAAAAATTGGTTCGCGTTTTCACAGCACGAAAATTAATTTTTTCCCCGAAAATTCGTATCTTTTTTTCGTAGAAACTGAATTTCATAAAGTAACACTTGAAAAAGCTTACTGGCAAATATATTTATTTTTTTAAGGGTGGGGCAAGGGGGGGAGGGGGGGTTTCACTTTCGAAAAATCAAATTTTTTTTTTGTCTTATCTTATTGTTTAACATTTCAAGAATATGTCCTTAAAATTTTAAACCGATCTAAGCAATATTCTTGAAGTTATTGTCTTATTAATCTCCTGGCCTTTAACGCTATACCTCTAACAGCTGCGGGCGGTCGGGCTAGCAGTGCAGCTGTCGAACAGGTATACAGTTTATTCATTGCTATTGTGTATATAGTATATAGTGTATACTATACACTACAATATTGCTGTCTGCCGTATGGAGCTGGAATCGATGATTCTGTGTAAGTTGAAAAAAAAAATTGTTTTCTTCACTTTTTTACTTCATAAACTTTAGACGCGTTTTTCTCAAAACTACTTTTTCAAAGTCCGTGTTCACTGCCATTTAAAAACTACTTGACCGATTCATTTCAAACTTTGTACACATTTTCTACATATAAAATACCTCCCCCCAACGTTTAGTAAAATTTTTTTTTTCTACATTAAGGGTGTTTCCCACCCACAAAATGGCGGAATTTTTCGTGAAAAATAACAGTTCACACTTTAGATGGCCGCCAAAAATTTTTAAATGAAAAAAAAAATTATCAGCGAACGTTGGGGGGAAGATTTGATTATAATTTGACTAAATTTTCATGGTTTTTCATTTTCAGATAATTTCCGGCCGAGTTATAGTGAACACCGCAAATTTTTTTTTTCCAAGACGTTCTACGGGAAGCTCTGTTACGGGCTTATGCTTCAATATTTCTGCATGAAAAAATGACACAACATTGTCAAAAGTATGCACAATAATGTACAAAAGGTTCGAATAAAATTGCTCAATCCATATTTGAGAAAAAAAATCGCAAAAAAAGTGTTTTTTTTTTTACGCTGAAACCCTTACCCCTCCCTTAACGCGGCACTGTTTTTGTTCGAAATTGAGCAATTTTGGCACGAATTTCGCGGCGACTCGTCTCATGCCCAAATCATTCGTAAAAAACGAATAGCACGAGCCAATCGATATGTTCAGTTCCTCGGCAACTTCTCTAACGGGGATTCGACGATTGGCCAGTATAATTTTCTTCACTTCATCAATGTTTTCGTTCTTGATGTGCTCGGGCGTCCGGAACGCATTTCGTTGTTCGCATCTTCTCGGCCCTCTGAGAATATTTTGTACCACCGATAAACGTTTTTTTTTGGTCCAAGGTAGCCTCACCATATGCCACAGTCAACATTCGGAATGCGTCCGCGCACTTAATTTTGTTTTTTCACACAAAATTTGATACAGATTCTTTGATCGATTTTTTGGAATAGGCAAAAATCGAAGACAAGCCAAAACACGTCTAACCAAAACAGCTGTCAACAATTAGCTAAACATTCAAAATGGCCGATTTTTTCAGCATAAGTGAGGGACACGAGTAGCAACCTAACGCCACAAAAAAATCGAAAATCGAATATACGTAGCCCGCGAAAATTCAAAATTCGCGATACTTTTTGAACAGACCTCGTATATGTTGCTAACCGAATATAATGTCGTTTGAAAATTGCTCGTACGTGCCGTTAGAGTGGCTACGAAGCTGCGGGAGGTTATCCTCGGAATAATGTCTCATACTCCACTGGGGCCACTCACACTCCGATGAGATGGAGTCTCTTATAGCCTGGCGGGGACTTTCACAGTAAAATAATTATAAATTCACGGCGAATCCATCATTTCGGTGCTAACTTTGCAGAAAAATAAGTCCGCAACAACAAAGGCCCGTGAGTCAATCGTAAAAAATAAAAGCTATATCGTTATTTAAATCACTGATATCCCACCATTAAAGTAACAAAAAAATAAATAAATCGTTACTCTTCTGTTTAAGAGGGTCGAAAAAATATTTATCGTTATTTTGCTGATAGACAAGAATAAAAAAAGTTGCAATTACTCATTATATGTGACGGTAATAAGAAATCGAATTATGCTGTACGATCGATGATGCCGATCCGCTGCCTTTAATCATTAAACAACAAATCTTAGAAAACGATCGATGCCATTGTGGGCATCGTATTAATGAGTAAAAAAAAGGATTTTTTATAAACTTACGAGACACAGCCACAGGACGTAGTATTCCTTAATGAAGAAATTGAAGTATTGGTTCAAGAACAGCATTGCCGGTCCGATCAACGCGCTGTCGAGATACTGCATCTCATTTTTTGTCATATGAGCTACCTGAAATGCGAATACGGTAAAAAACATTCGTCAGATTGCTAACGATAGATTGTCAATAATTTTGTGTCTCCCATCGTTCGTCCGTAAATCGACAGTATTTTCAACATCAACCCATTTTCTGCTAAACCCCATACTAGAAATGGGCGATTATAATCGATTTCCATAAAATCGATCGTTTTTTTTTTTCAGGAATATCGATTGTTCGATTTATTTCGGCTAAATATAATCGATATCGACTATTTCCATTTCCGTTATTATACAAAATAGACAATTTTTTTTACGCTCGTGAAAACAATTTATTGTATAACAGATTCCTGTTTTCTTCCATTGTGATATCTCGGATAACGCGAGTCTTATGTCGTTTAAATTAAACATTTTTTATCGTGCATCATTTATTTGACTTTGATTTTGCCTTTTTTTGCTATTTACGACACACAACATTTTCAATGGGCGAAATGAGCTCTTGCATTTTCTATAAAAAAGACGTATTAACCAATAAATCGCATTTCCAATGGAAAAAAAAAATATTGCGTTGTGTATTTTAAAAAATTCGAAATATTGAAAAGAATAATCGATAAAATGATTATTTGTCGATTTATTTCCCGAATAATCGATTTTCAGATATCGATTATCTTATATATCGCCCCATCTCTAACCGACACTCGTCCCAATGGCCATCTATTTTACAGATGAAATTTTGATAAAAAAAAATGTATCACACTAGTTCCATAAACTAAACTCGTTATAATCAGACATTTTTTTTTGTATTGCAGCGAAGCATGAGACCTTAAGGTAGTAGTCTGGTAACTTAAGCCGATTTTCATGTCTTTTTTGGGAGGCGTTTTTTTGTAGGAAAATAAAAATGAATCGTTTTGGATATTTAGGATGTTTTTATTTACATATTGAAGATACAAAAAAAAATTTGTTTGAAAAAATTTAATAGTTTATTATTATTATTATTATTGATCGAAGTTGGCACCTCGAAAAAAAAAGCGCGTGGGTGGCCCCGGTGATTTCGGCTCTTGATGTTATCTGAAATAAAAAATTCTTGATAATTCTTAATCTATAGACGTGTCATTCTGGTCGGAACTACTGAAGTTAAATTTCATGGATAAATTACAAAATGGCGGGCAAAATAAAAAGACTTTTTTTTCCAAAGTCCGCCATTTTGTTATTTATCCATGAAATTTAACTTCAGTAGTTCCGACCAGAATGACATGTCTATAGATTAAGAATTATCAAGAATTTCTTATTTCAGATAACGTCAAGAGCCAAAATCACCGGGGCCACCCACGCGCTTTTTTTTTTCGAGGTGCCAACTTCGATCAATAATAACAATAATAATAAACTATTAAATTTTTTTTGTATCTTTAATATGTAAATAAAATCATCTTAAATATCCAAAACGATTCATTTTTATTTTCCTACAAAAAAACGCCCTCCAAAAAAGACATGAAAATCGGCTTAAGTTACCAGACTGCTACCTTAAATAAATTGCCCATCCGACAACGTGGTGCATTTTATTTGAATTGAATTTAGATATTTTACTCACCACTAGACGATTGGTAACTTTAGCGGCGACCATCCCGAACGCAAGTATGTACAGTGCGGGATGATTTTCGTAAACGTGCTCAGCACTTTTTCTATAAATAATGAAGGCTGGCAGAACGACAAAACTGAACGGTATTATCGGCGACAGTACCGACGTTCCCTGGAATTAAGAGAGTACAAATTATGGAGCAATCCGTTCACTTTATCAAAGCACTGACTGGCACATTTTCAACTAATAATTGATACTACCAAAGCGTTATAACACAAATTCTCGTTGATTTAAGTTCAAGGGACTTTACTCTCTACTGGTAATATACCGACCGCGATTGCGTTTGAGTGATATTAATTTGAGATTTTTTTAAATCATTTCTACAAATTGTCGTGCGTTAATCGACAGTAATAAAAAATGGTTCGTAACTTTTTAATTTATTAATAAAACGACAATTCTTATTAATTCGAACATGCTGTTATTAAAATGGTATAATTATTTTTATATTAAAATTTTCACGTAAATCGGCAACGCCCGTATCTTCAACAATTACAACGTGCAACACCCGACTAATTTTATTTCTGGCATACCTTTAAGCTAGGATGAAAATTCAAGGTTTTCAACCTTGTACAACAAATCATTGACGTGCGATTTGCACAAAAATACAAAAGCCAAACATTACACCAATTTTTATTCGGCAGGTTTTCCTTGCTATAAAAAAAAAACTCCAAACGGAAGTATCCAACACTAAGAACGCTATCATGCAAAATATATCATGCATCATCCAAATAGTAAACAAAAAAATTATCATTAAAAAAACACATTGACAGAGACATTCTAACGACATGCAACTAAATATAAGCCCCATTCGAACGACACGTCATGAAAAATGTTTTTCCAACAATTACAAATAATTGCTTTGACAAAAGTGATTAATATTTATTATAGAGTTACAATTCTTCCGAATTATACTACTTTCAATTGTAATATATTTTACTACAATTATTCGTAATTATTTAATCGTAAAATCATTTCCAATGGTTTCGTTTTAATTATTTATTGACCATAGTGCCCATCCCTGCTTACAACTGTACAAGCACAGCTAATCAGTAAACGAACGTTAATTTTTCAATGATCGATGAATAAACTAATTTGACGGTAGAAGCGTAAAAAGATCTTCCGAGATAAATCGATTAAACAAGGGTTGTTTTTTTTTTTGTCGGGAGATAAAAAAATGATTTAGAGTTCGATGATGACGTGGGTTAATTTGAGACTTCAATGGTCAGAGGGCGTCGTGTGAAAAATAGAGTGAGTCAACGTGTGAACAAGGATTGGCAATACATGAAAAGAAAGAATAAAACACGGGCAAAGAAAAGAGTGAAACTAGGGAAAATTGGTATAATTGAATAGGGTCGATTATCATGCAAGATCTAGGCCCACTGTAATACGACGGAGAATGTGCCCCAATTGAACGAATTATCTTTACCCAATTCTCTATTATTTTCTCATTTTCATACACATATCTTTGTATTTTGTTTTTTTCTATCTTGTAAAATGACCTGAATTGTTGACTATTCCGTACGCGGTCTCTCATTTCATTCGATATAAATTCTTATGATGCGGGAACAATTGAGATTAGTTATTGACGAATTGCAGTCTGATAGATACCGCTGAGTTGCGAGGAAACGAATTTTCCTCGAAATTAGACCTCAAAATCAGAAAAATATTGCCCGCGACTCTACGGCCGAATAAATGACTTCGAACATTAAACTTTTACTCATAACATCGATCTATCACATGACATAATATCATATTTATAAATTGCTGATTTTTTTCGGCAACTATGCAATTGCAGTCGCGCCCCTTGTTTACACGACTCGAATAAAAAGGTTTTTGATCTTGCGCGCCGCATGAAAATCTCTCATACCCCTCGGACCGAGCATCGTCCATCTTTTTCCGATTTTTATTTACTGTATTGTAGCAGCAATAAAGCGGTACGTTTTTAATTATGATTAAACCGCGACACATTCGTACGGTAAGCATTCGGGCATCGACTGGGAGAGAGTGGTTTGAAATTTGGCCGTGAGAGGTCAGGTTGCTAAATGATAATTTTCGATAGATGAAATGCAATGGCACCGAATTCAGGGGGACCACTTGTGTGACACTTCCAAAAAAATCGATTTTTTTTTCATCTTCCGATACCTTCAAGAATAACATACTAAAATTTGGTAAACCTCCATCTCCCCTAAACGCTTATACCCCAAAGTCATATTCCCCAAATGCATATTCTCCAAAGTGCATATCCCCCAAATGCATATTCCCCAAAATGCATATCCCCCAAATGCATATTCCCCAAAATGCATATCCCCCAAAAGCACAATCCCCAAATGCATATACCCCAAAAGCATATCCCCCAAATGCATATACCCCAAATGCATATACCCCAAAAGCATATCCCCGAAATGCATATTCCCCAAAACACACATCTCACAAATGTGTATTCCGCAAAATGGATATGGGGCATTCCATGCCAACTGGCACGACTTTGGGACCGACCTACCAGGGGTGTTAGTTGAAGTTTGCCGGTTTTACAAGTAGATGTCGCTAGCAATATGTATACATTTCTATGATTTGGCATGTATGTCATTTTTTTCTATTAACCTACAAAAATACGCGAGTCACATTCCGCCAAAATAATAGCGTCATATTTGTTTACCTCAGTGAATATGTCGAGTTTCGTTCCAAGTAAATCGCATTTGCGGCATTCGTTGCTTTTCTTATTTCATCAAAAGAAAAAAGCAGCTGAAGCTCACCGGTTGCTGGTAGAAACTTATGGTGAACATGCTCCAGTGATTAGTACATGTGAGACATGGTATCGTCAATTTAAAAGTGGAGATTTCGATTTGACAGACAATGAACATCCTGGTGCAGCGAAAAAGTTCGAAGACGAGGAATTGCAGGCGTTATTGGATGTTGATCCAAACCAATCGCAACAAAAATTGGCAGAAATACTAAATGTGACTCGAGGAGCAATTTGCCAACGTTTAAGAGCCATGGGAAAGATCCAAAAGTATGTAAATGGGTGCCACACCACTTGAACGATAGAAAAATGGAAAATCGAAAAACCGTTTGTGAAATGCTGCTTCAACGATTCGAAAGGAAATCTTTTCTGCATCGAATTGTCACGGGGGACGAAAAGTGGATTAATTTTGAGAACCCGAAGCGAAAAAAATCATGGCTTTCACCTGGTGAAGCCGGCCCATCGACTGCAAGACCAAATCGCTTTGGCCGTAAGACAATGCTCTGTGTTTGGTGGGACCAGTGTGGTGTGGTGTACTACGAGTTGTTAAAACCTGGTGAAACGGTGAACAAGGATCGCTACCGACAACAAATGATCAATTTGAATTATGCGTTGATCGAAAAACGGCCGTAATGGGCCCGAAGACATGGCAAAGTTATCTTGCAACATGACAACGCGCCGTCTCATACCGCTAAACTGGTGAAAGACACATTAAAAACACTTAATTGGGAAATATTATCACACCCGCCGTACTCTCCAGACCTCGCCCCGTCCGACTATCACCTTTTCGCATCGATGGGACACTCCCTTGCAGAGCAGTGCTTCGCTAATTTTGAAGAAGTCGAAAAATGGCTCGTCGAATGGTTTACCTCGAAAGAGAAAAAGTTTTTTTGGGATGGTATCCATAATTTGCCTGAGAGATGGGCGAAATGTGTAGAAACCAATGGTCAATACTTTGAATAAAAAAATTTTGAGATTCCTCTGAAAACTAAGTGTTTTCTTTATCGAAAAAACCGGCAAATTTCAACTAACACCCCTGGTACTTTGATTATTCCCCTCATTTTTTTATATTGTTTTTAATACTGAAGAGACCATCTGTGCTTTTGTTCAATTTTGTTTCTTTCCGTTCTCATTTTATAATACGCCAGGAACGTTCCAGAAAATCACATTTAGAAGAAAATTTTCGGCTACCACTGTAGGGGTGCTATAATTGAAGAAGAAGAAGCCATTGCAAAACGAAACAAATTATTCGGTCGTTTTTCTCGACATTATTTCATTTCATGGGGTTAGATTTCGTATTCAATCTCGTGAGTATTCATTACCCCCTATAAAAAAACTTGTTATTTTCATTGACTATTGATTTTGTCATGCTCGGAGTTCGGTGCGAACTTCTGATCGCACGATCGTACACGACGAACTTAACCTACAAATCAGCGCACAAAGCGCGGACACCGATTCTAGTAATTTATAAAATGAGGACGGAAAGAAAAAAAATTGAACAAAAGCACAGATGGTATCTTCAGTATTAAAAACAATATAAAAAAAATCAGGGGAAAAATCAAAGTAGGTTGGTCCCAAAGTTGTGCCAGTTGGCATGGAATGCCCCATATCCATTTTGCGGAATACACATTTGTGAGATATGTATTTTGGGGAATATGCATTTGGGGGTTATGCTTTTGGGGTATATGCATTTGGGGGTTGTGCTTTTGGGGTATATGCATTTGGGGGATATGCTTTTGGGGGATATGCTTTTGGGGATTGTGCTTTTGGGGTATATGCATTTGGGGGATATGCATTTTGGAGAATATGTATTTAGGGGATATGCATTTTGGGGAATATGCATTTGGGGGATATGCACTTTGGAGAATATGCATTTGGGGAATATGACTTTGGGATATATGCGTTTAGGGGAGATGTAGGCTTACCTAAAATTTCAAGTGCGGATCTCAAATAATTTTTGAACTAAAACCTTCTGAAAAGCAGCTGCTCGTCGGTGAAAAACGCGCGTAAGCTTGAAAAATGTCGTTTTTCTCAAAACGACATTTTTCAAATTTGCTGCAGTTCTGACTCGAATACAAATCATCCGATCGTCTTGAATTTTGTTTTAGCGTATTTAGTATTTGTTTCTTCATACAATGACCCTCCAGTTTTTCAATTGGATAAATAATGTCAATTTGCCATGCAAAAAAACCATCAGATTTTTAAGCGTAATTTGGAACTTTGTTTTCAAAACACCGCCATTTTCTTGGACTTTGATTTTTTTTCCACAATCCTGCGTCATTTCACAGGCCAATACCTTCCAGTTCAACGGACTTTTTTTTTAATTTCAGGCACTCTGCAGGCCGCAATCACTGCAGCAGTGGAAGAACTTTTTTTTTTTGGAGGCTCAAGAGATGGCGCATAAGTCGCTGAAAATTGAATATTTTCATACAAAAAAATTACTTATTAATTAATTAATTAATATACCTAATTTATACACAAATGTATCCTCAAAATTCCAAAACATTCCATGCAATACTTTTCTCTCGATAAATTCCCAAAAATCACCATTTTTTTGGGTAGTCACACCTAGTGGTCCCCCTTAATTTGTACACCTAATACCGTAAGTAAAAATTAATTAATCTCGAAGGACTTCTCTTTTTACCTCATTTTCGCGTCCGTATTTTACTTGAAAATAAAACTTAAGTATTCTTCTAAACGGCCAACTTTACCATCTTATTGTTTTGCACGGTTTCCTACACTGTTATTCGTGGAATTTTTTTTTTTTTCATGGCTTCGGCGATTGATGCGTAAATTTGTGTGTTGTTTTTGTTACTTCATCCCTATTCTCATACATAAAGGGCCTAAATCGGAGGGAATAGACCGTGAATGGTGCTTTACATAACGAGCCTACGATCTGATGACTGACTTACGGCCACGGTGGAGCCATTTTTTCCTACACCACCGGCGAGAATGACGGATATACTGCTCTGCGCGAGTAAAGCAGCGATGCCTACGGCACCCCATAACGGAAACACCTTCACCTCGGTGCCGGTATAAGGCACCTATGTAAATTGAAATTTCAAACATAACGTGTGGTTAGTAACGTAGATGTGGAGCGTGAAGAAAATTTCTTTTCGTGCTTCTACAATTTGTCCATTGAAAAACAAACAAAACAAAAATAACGGTGAAAAATTAATGCCAGCACACAACGCAGTGAAATGTGCAGCTCATTGAAAATTTGGATTTTCTTTTCTCGATGCTCGAAATCGAACGAATGACAAATCGATTATGAAGGAAATCGATTACGAATACACCTTGTCAACTACCCGGTCACATTGGTGATAGAGGGTTGTCAATTTTTTTTTCTGGTTATCACTCGAACCCTCAACAAACAAAAAAAAATTTTAGCGTGTTCGATTTTCGAATTTGGCAAAATAAATAAATAATAGACAAAATCCAATCCGTATGATTAGTCGTAATTATTAAATAAATATACGAATCAAATTTGAGGTGGAAATATTGAAAAGTCTGCGAGACATCTAACTCTTAATTTTCGAATGAATTTAATGTTTTCGTCAAATTGATTTTTCCAACAAATTTCAATGTTTTGCAGCGTGATTACCGGGCAGTTGGACGCGAAGGAGCATAAGAACGAATGTGCTCGCCGAATCAGTGATTAACTAAAAAAGATTTCGGGACATTTTTGAAAATATCAAGTTGCACAGTTTCGATAATGTCGTAAAAATCGTCAAGTTCATCCAAAGTCACCCTGAGACGTTCGAAACGCCATCAAATTTCACGAATTTATTCTTACGAATGTTTTATGACAAAATTTCGTTATTTATTTCTCGTGTTGTTTCGTTGACGAACCTCCCGTACAAATTTCATAGAAAAATATTAACAATTGCACGGTTCAATTTACACGGTAAAAAAGGATTTTTGGATTTTTTTATGTGATCCATCATATTTAATTGATCGACTGTGAGTTTTTCAAAGACCTTAATTTCATCCGCATGCCTATTCAGGTTTTTGCATCCCTTCCTTTTTCTTCCATTTCCGTTTCATTTCTAGCCCCCCCCCCCCCCCCCACACCACCTCCTCTAGAGTGTTGTCCGCGGTCACTCTTTCCTAATGCACTACGGTATCGCATTTGCACGAGGGCACATGGAAACTGCGGAAAACCTGGCCGATACATTTTATTCAGTTTCAGTTCCATCACCATCGGATACTAAAAAAAACTGCCTCCCGCTCATCAGTCGCCATGCAAACCAGCGCGTGGCTAACCTCGGTGGTCACCCATCCTCGTATCGACCGGGACGAATACTCCTTAACGTGGAAGACAGCCGAAGCCGTGCATCGCGCATCCACTACCATAGGTTCATTAAAATTCTCCATGTGAATAGAGTATTATTAATAAACAAGTACCTTGACTTTAAGAACAAACTGGGACCGGAAGTTCTTATAATCGAGGCTGCCATAAGCCCAGCCCGTATAGGACAAACAGCCACTCACGCGCTTATGGCCAGGACCGTATCATAGCGAGAGGTCTTCATGTCTTCACTCCTCAATTCTACAGATACAATATTGCCCACCGCGTGGCACGAAAGCAAGATTGCCCACTGGGCGTCGAGGGGCATTCACGGGTCGACGCCAGTGCACCGCTCCGAATATACAGAGGGCTCCATCTAGCGGGTAAAATTAACACTTCAGCAGCGGTAGCGGCAAAACACTGTTTGACAGGGCACCCAGTATTTCCGACCGTGCGCGAACGTGGCGTGCCGCTTGGTGGGCAATATTACATTCGTGACACGCAGTGGGCAATCTGACATTCGTGCCATGCGGTGGGCAATATTGCATTCGTGACACGCGGTGGGCAATATTGCATTTGTTACACGCGGTGGGCAGTCTTGTTTTCGTGCCACGGGGTGGACAATATTGCATCCGTACAGGGATGAAGACACGAAGGCCTCTCCGTACGTTAGAGGCTTTCATGCCTTCGCCCATCCATTCTACAGATGCAATATTGCCCAATGCGTGGCACAAATGAAGATTGCCCACCACGTAGCACGAAAGCAAGATTGCCCACCGCGTAGCACAAATGCAAGATTGCCCACTGGGCGTTCACGGTCCGACGCCATTGCACCGCTCCGAATTTACAGAGGGCTCCATCTAGCGGGTAAAATTAACACTTCAGCAGCGGTAGTGGCAGAACACTGTTTAACAGGGCACCCAGTATTTCCCACCGTGCGCGAACGTGGCGTGCCGCTTGGTGGGCAATATTACATTCGTGACACGCAGTGGGCAATCTGACATCCGTGCCATGCGGTGGGCAATATTGCATTCGTGACACGCGGTGGGCAATATTGCATTTGTTACACGCGGTGGGCAGTCTTGTTTTCGTGCCACGCGGTGGGCAATATTGCACCCGTACAGGGATGAAGACACGAAGGCCTATCCGTACGTTAGAGGCTTTCATGCCTTCACCCATCCATTTTACAGATGCAATATTCCCCAATGCGTGGCACAAATGAAGATTGCCCACCACGTAGCACGAAAGCAAGATTGCCCACCGCGTAGCACAAATGAAGATTGCCCACCACGTATCACGAAAGCAAGATTGCCCACCGCGTAGCACAAATGCAAGATTGCCCACTGGGCGTTCACGGTCCGACGCCATTGCACCGCTCCGAATTTACAGAGGGCTCCATCTAGCGGGTAAAATTAACACTTCAGCAGCGGTAGCGGCAAAACACTGTTTAACAGGGCACCCAGTATTTCCGACCGTGCGCGAACGTGGCGTGCCGCTTGGTGGGCAATATTACATTCGTGACACGCAGTGGGCAATCTGACATTCGTGCCATGCGGTGGGCAATATTGCATTCGTGACACGCGGTGGGCAATATTGCATTTGTTACACGCGGTGGGCAGTCTTGTTTTTGTGCCACGCGGTGGGCAATATTGCATCCGTACAGGGATGAAGACACGAAGGCCTTTCCGTACGTTAGAGGCTTTCATGCCTTCACCCATCCATTCTACAGATGCAATATTGCCCAATGCGTGGCACAAATGAAGATTGCCCACCACGTAGCACGAACGCAAGATTGCCCACCGCGTAGCACAAATGCAAGATTGCCCACTGGGCGTTCACGGCCCGACGTCATTGCACCGCTCCGAATTTACAGAGGGCTCCATCTAGCGGGTAAAATTAACACTTCAGTAGCGGTAGCGACAGAACACTGTTTGACAGGGGACCCAATCTTTCCCACCGTGCACGAACGTTGCGTGCCACTTGGTAGGCAATATTGCATTCGTGACACGCGGTGAGCAGTCTTACATTCGTGCCACGCAGTAGGCAATATTGCATCTGTAGAATTGAGGGGTGAAGACATGAAGGCCTCTCCGTACGTTATGCTAACGAGCAAACAAACTAGCTTAAAAAGGGCTCCAATGACTTTTAAGGTAGTAGTCTGGTAAGTTAAGCCGATTTTCATGTCTTTTTTGGAGGGCGTTTTTTTGTAGGAAAATAAAAATAAATCGTTTTGGATATTTAGGATGTTTTTATTTACATATTAAAGATACAAAAAAAATTAGTTTGAAAAAATTTAATAGTTTATTATTAGTACTATTATTTATCGAAGTTGGCACCTCGAAAAAAAAGCGCGTGGGTGGCCCCGGTGATTTTGGCTTTTGATTTTATCCGAAATAAAAAATTCTTGATAATTCTTAATCTATAGACGTGTCATTCTGGTCGGAACTACTGCAGTTAAATTTCATGGATAAATAACAAAATTTATTTGCTAAAATAAAAGGACTTTTTTTCCAAAGTTCGCCATTTTGTTATTTATCCATGAAATTTAACTTCAGTAGTTCCGACCAGAATGACATGTCTATAGATTAAGAATTATCAAAAATTTTTGATTTCAGATAACATCAAGAGCCAAAATCACCGGGGCCACCCACGCGCTTTTTTCGAGGTGCCAACTTCGATCAATAATAATAATGATAAACTATTAAATTTTTTCAAACTAATTTTTTTTTGTGTCTTTAATATGTAAATAAAAACATCCTAAATATCCAAAACGATTCATTTTTATTTTCCTACAAAAAAACGCCCTCCAAAAAAGACATGAAATTCGGCTTAAGTTACCAGACTACTACCTTAAGAGAAAGGTCGATGGTTTTGGCCGTTGTGACGTAGATGCGCCCCACCATGCACAGGCGAGGCAAAAGAATGGGGACTTTTTCGAAAAATCGAACTCATTAAAATCAAAGTCCTAAGTGCAGTTCGTCGACATCTCGAGAATCAATCGGCGATATTAGTCAAGAATATTAATCAAGATTCGATAAACCGCAAGAGCCGCTGAAACAATTCCGATTTTATGAAATTTTCATTTTTTTGTTTCGAAAAACCTATGATTATTTTTTCAATTTCACGGATTCCAAGAGAAAGCATCCAGACTTTGTGAATAAATATAATGTAATTATGATCATGATTAAATGATGATTAATATCAAATTTAGCGATATTCGATGAAAGACACGCTGTAAATCGAATTCCTAGCCAAACGACTCTAGGGTCTTTATCGTTCGTTACGATTTCTTAATTTATCGCGTAATAAAAAAAAAAAGATCGGAAAAAAATTCTATAACGCAAGGGTTTAAACACGAAAAACTCCAGCGTGTAGAGTCGAGTTTCAAGAATCAGCGAAAATTACGGACATTTTTTTAAATCGTTCATTTGTCCATTAGTTAGTCACAAAAAAAAAATGTCCTCAAACCTCCCAAAAGCCCTCATAGTTCTCGAGTTGCAGTCCTATTAGACTCGATGATATATATATTTATAAATTGTAAAGAGAGAATCATCCAGCTACCACTCCCCAAGCCTAACCCCAAAAAACGAAGCCAAAATAGAATTTCAAGGCGAAAAATTGCAAAACACCATCATGTCTACCAAGCATTCAATTCCACGAACATTCACGGAAGGTCACGTTCTTTTCGAAATGTCTTCTTTCTCAAAAGCGAATTAGGCGGGACAGCGAGGAGGAGCATGAACCGCCAAGTACAGGTACCAGAAGGGATAGGTCGTACAGATGGAAAATTTGATTGTAATCTGTATTTAGATAATTGAAAAATATTATGTAGACCCAAACAATAAAGAAAAATGTCACCTGGAAAATTTTGAAAAATTCATAAGACCACAAATTCGCTTATTTATTCGTCACGATAAACTCGAGTATTGGTATCAAATTTTTAACAAATAAAATATGAAAAATTGTACGAGTCGTTCGACTTTTTTATTATTGACTGTCGTATTTTTCGGGTCTCGGTAGATCGCAGTTTTTTTTTCCTCAAAAACTTTCGTAAATTCCGCGTAAAAATGATCTCGAAAGAATAACACCTACGATCGTTAATTTTTACGATTGAAATTTTTCTAATATACAATTGATTAAGGTAGTAGTCTGGTAACTTAAACCGATTTTCATGTCTTTTTTGGAGGGCGTTTTTTTGTAGGACAATAAAAATGAATCGTTTTGGATATTTAGGATGTTTTCATTTACATATTAAAGATACAAAAAAACATTTTTTTGAAAAAATTTAATAGTTTATTATTATTATTATTATTATTGATCGAAATTGGCACCTCGAAAAAAAAGTGCGTGGGTGGCCCCGGTGATTTTGGCTCTTGATATTATCCGAAATCAAAAATTCTTGATAATTCTTAATCTATAGACATGTCATTCTGGTCGGAACTACTGAAGTTAAATTTCATGGATAAATAACAAAATGGCGGACTTTGGATAAAAGTTTTTATTTCCAAAGTCCGCCATTTTGTTATTTA
The DNA here is from genome assembly GCA_958009045.1 of Oxytorus armatus. NCBI lineage: Eukaryota > Metazoa > Arthropoda > Insecta > Hymenoptera > Ichneumonidae > Oxytorus > Oxytorus armatus. Next base: position 36,085,777 of record OY253745.1, on the reverse strand, counting down.
TCCATGAAATTTAACTTCACTAGTTCCGACCAGAATGACATGACTATAGATTAAGAATTATCAAGAATTTTTTATTTCAGATAACATCAAGAGCCAAAATCACCGGGGCCACCCACGCGCTTTTTTTTCGAGGTGCCAACTTCGATCAATAATAATAATAATAATAAACTATGAAATTTTTTCAAACAAATTTTTTTTTGTATCTTTAATATGTAAATAAAAACATCCTAAATATCCAAAACGATTCATTTTTATTTTCCTAAAAAAAAAACGGCCTCCAAAAAAGACATGAAAATCGGCTTAAGTTACCAAACTACTACCTTAAATTCCCAAAATTCATCTCTCAGAATTTCTTTGTTGTAAGAACCACTGCTACGGGACCACTTTTTTTAACATATATTTGATTGGAGATCAAAAGAATCGTTACCGACAAAAGTAATACAACTAATATTGCCCGATGAAAAATTATTATTGTTAACTATTTTTCTCCGATATGATTTTCCGTGGAATTAGTATTTTTTAAAGTGTAACTCGTTTGAAATAAATAGAGTCCTCCGGAAATGGTACGTACGACAAACAAATTTCGAGATATGAATTTTGTTCATTTGACGAATTTCGTATATTGGAAAATTGCTACCTCAACAATTAACGATGCTGTTGGTGCTGTTGTCGTATGATATTTTTTCCTCGAAATTGACCGAAGTTTTCGCGGAAAAAAAAAAGTACCGCGATTGACTGAGAACCAAAAAAAAAAGGAACATTCAATTTTAAAAAGGGCAATTTTTCATGACGACAAATCTAATGGCGAAAAATTTGTACGAACGTTCCGTTTATTATGACGAAAAAAAAATAACCGCGTGGAATTAACGATCGAATGAATTTTTTAAATGGAGTGCCCGAAGAGGGTCAAACTTGATTTTTTTTTTTGGCTCTTAATGTTTTTCGGGTGTCCGAAGAGAATTTAGAAAAAAATGTATCCATCCGTGCGCTCCTTTCCTCTACCTGGTTATTCTTGGCGGTATACCCACCCACCTCCAGAGTCGTCAAAAAAATGATTATTTATTCCTACGATTTCCCAGAGCAACGCTTCGTCGGAAAAATAAATACGAACACAGTCGTATAATTAATTATAAATATTCAATATCAGTTGCAGTGAAAGTTTCGACCCGAGCGAATCGAATCGATTATGAGAGCCGATCTCTTCCATGCATTCGACCGGTTTTTTTCTTCTTTTTTTTTTAAATAATTTACTCCGATTGTTCGTTTCATTCTTGTTTTTGTTTTCTTTTTTTTTTTCTTCAACTTACTGCAATAGTCGAACCGTTCTTTCCGATTCCACCGGACGCAAACGATTTACAGAATTCTAGGAACACGTGAATGTATCCCGCGTAAAAAATCCCTGCAACCAAGTGAGAGAACGTACCGAGGCCGAGTACGGGTACCTAAACAAAATGTACACAAAATCTTGATGGTTAAGGGTACGTCGAAATATCGCGTAAAAATTGTACGTGTATCTTCGGAAAAACAAAAAAAAAAATTCAATATCGATCGCAGACCAATGTAACTCAAAGTCTCGTCGGTAATGAGCGACCGAAGTTGTTTCAAGATAAAAACGAGATTTCTCGCGTCTACAATCGTTGTCAATGATCGGCAGAGCTTTCATGATTTTTGCCTTTATTTTCCTCTGTCTGTGACGAAATTCGATTCTCGTTCAATTCGTAGAAAACAATACTGCCGATAAAGAGTGACCTTTTTTCCCCTTTGTGACACGGTGGCACTCTCGGTGTTACGACTTTTTAAGAGGACTCTTCGATTTTTCACATTTATTTCGTAGAATTAAATACCGGTTTTTTTTTGCGTAGTGTCCTTAAGGTAATAGTCTGGTAACTTGAGCCGATTTTCATGTCTTTTTTGGAGGGCGTTTTTTTGTAGGAAAATAAAAATGAATCGTTTTAGATATTTAGGATGTTTTTATTTACATATTAAAGATACGGAAAAAAAATTTTTTGAAAAAATTTAATGGTTTATTATTATTATTATTATTGATCGAAGTTGGCACCTTGAAGTTGGCAGCCCGGGTCCCAACTTTTTTTCTACCGAACCGATTGCTTTCAAATTTTAACAGGCTACTCTACACACTTATAGTTCTCGTCGGAACCACCGAGAAATTTTTTCACCCCTAACTTTTTACTTTACAGCCCCTTCTTTGCTAAAGTTCTTTTATTTTAGCAAAAAAGGGGTTGTAAAATAAAAAGTTAGGGGTGAAAAAATGTCTCGGTGGTTCCGACGAGAACTATAAGTGTGTAGAGTAGCCTGTTAAAATTTGAAAGCAATCGGTTCGGTAGAAAAAAAGTTAGGACCCGGGCTGCCAACTTCGAGGTGCCAACTTCGATCAATAATAATAATAATAATGAACTATTAAATTTTTTCAAAAAAATTTTTTTTTGTATCTTTAATATGTAAATAAAAACATCCTAAATATCCAAAGCGATTCATTTTTATTTTCATACAAAAAAACGCCCTCCAAAAAAGACATGAAAATCGGCTCAAGTTACCAGACTACTACCTTAAGACATAAAAAGTTTTTTTTTTTTTAATACAGGCAATCATCGATTCTTATTCAAATGAAAAAAAATATCCCACTAATCCATTATCAAAATTGAAACGACAATTCCTAGATCTTCAAAATCGTATGTTTGAAAAATCATATCTTCGAAATAATTCATCAAAATGAAATAATTCATTTTTATACGTACAATTGGGGACGGTTTTAGAAAAAAGAAAAATACTGACATCCAAAAGCCTACAAAAAAAAACCCCCAACAGCCAATGCTAAAAAATCGAACTGACGCAATTTTTTCAAAATGTTTTTAACTTTAATTTGGTTTCCATACTCGGTCGAACAAAATGAAGATTTAAGTGCTGCCGAATATTCATAAATTTATCTCTAATTCGAAAAATCATGAATGTCAAAGAGCAGCTTTTAATTGGCGACTTTGGCCTAATGGCCAGTGTGCACGCCTCTAAACCAAAGAATCAGAACGATCGACTCTGCGAGTTTCGATCTCGTAGACCGACTACCGAACCCGGACCAACCCTGTAACGGGGTTCTTCACTTGCCCTTTTTTTTATCGTCCGTTCGCCACCTTTCTTATCGATGTCCTGGAGCACGGTTTTTCACAGTTTCCCCATGCCCGAGAGCAAATGCGATACGGGGTAAGACGACTGGCAGCCGTAATTGGGGGCATGGGATAAAAAAAAATATGAAAATTAGGTGCGAATACCGGTGGCGAGGAGGGAAAGAGGGGATTCGCTTAATCCGGACACAACAGGGGTGATAAGTGCGCTCCGACAATGTCGAAATAACTTTGGTTTATTTGATAGATTTTTTTCTAAACCTGATCTCTTAATTATTCCCTGATCTTTTACTTATTTGTTCACAAAGTAATGAATCATATTTTCGACCGGGAATAATTTTGTTTTTTCGTATATTCTGATGAATTAAAAATTTTTTTTCGACGATTCATCGATGCGAAGTAATAAATTGTTGAAATACAATATGATTCCAATTGCTCTAATCAACAAATTTCTATCTTCGGATCGTACAGATCGTAGAAAAAAATTGTAAAAGACTTTTTTTTATCGTTAAATGTAGCGAGGTGTCTGGTAAAAAATATGTGGCGTCGTAAATGAGAGGAGATTATGATTTTCAATAATTCGAACTCCGGACTTTCTGAAGTGGGATACGTCTATTCTGAATAATCGTTTGTTTGCAAAGTAATAAATAATATTTTTGACCAGAAATAATTTTTTTTTCGTATATTTTGATGGATTTAAAGTTAAAAAGATAACTGAACAATTTTTCTCTACGATTAATCGATGCGAAATATTAAATTGTTGAAATGCAATTATTCCAATTGCTGAATTCATATAAATTTCTATCTCCGAATGTACAAATCGTAGAAAAAAATCGTAAAGGGGTTTTTTTATCGTTAAATGTCGCGAGATGTCTGGAGAAAAAATATGGGGCGTCGTAAATGAGAGGAAATTATAATTTTCAATAATTCAAACGCCGGACTTTCCGGAGTGAGAAACGTGTACGCAACGCGGCCTGCCTTCGAATTATTAAAAATCACAATTTCCGGTTAGTTACATCCCCTTTTTTTTCACGTATCTCAAAACATTTAGGGAAACGAAGTTTTTAACGTAGTAGTCTGGTAACTTAAGCCGAATTTCATGTCTTTTTTGGAGGGCGTTTTTTTTGTAGGAAAATAAAAATGAATCCTTTTGGATATTTAGGATGTTTTTATTTACATATTAAAGATACAAAAAAAAAAATTTTTGAAAAAATGTAATAGTTTATTATTATTTTTATTATTGATCGAAGTTGGCACCTCGAAAAAAAGCGCGTGGGTGGCCCCGGTGATTTTGGCTCTTGATGTTACCTGAAATAAAAAATTCTTGATAATTCTTAATCTATAGACATGTCATTCTGGTCGGAACTACTGAAGTTAAATTTCATGGATAAATAACAAAATGGCGGGCAAAATAAAAGGACTTTTTTTTCAAAAGTCCGCCATTTTGTTATTTATCCATGAAATTTAACTTCAGTAGTTCCGACCAGAATGACATGTCTATAGATTAAGAATAATCAAGAATTTTTTATTTCAGATAACATCAAGAGACAAAATCACCGGGGCCAGCAACGCGCTTTTTTTTCGAGGTGCCAACTTCGATCAATAATAATAATAATAATAATAATAAACTATTAAATTTTTTCAAAAAATTTTTTTTTTGTATCTTTAATATGTAAATAAAAACATCCTAAATATCCAAAACGATTCATTTTTATTTTCCTATAAAAAAACGCCCTCCAAAAAAGACATGAAAATCGGCTTAAGTTACCAGACTACTACCGCAATGATTATTTTTTCTAACGATCGTTATATGTGAAGTAAACAGTTTTTTTAAATACAGCAGTTTGAGCCTAAAGTGAATTTTCGACGAATTCTTTGGCTGCGGATCTATGAGTCGTGGAGCAAAATTAAACGATATCTTGTTAGCTTAAAAATATACGAAAGAAACAATTCAAAGTCAAACATATTATTTATCACGCTGTTAATAAATAATTGTTAAAAATATGTAAAGAACGAGATTTTCAGATGAAAATAGAAAATTCCGAAATATTGAAGATGTTAAAATTTGTGCCGTAAATCAAAGTTATTTCTGCGACCTCGGAGTGCAACGAGCATAGCGGCAGCATAATTAAGAAATAAAAAAAAAAATTGGTCATTCCGCGAAATTGAGTGGCGTAAAGGGGAAAAATTGTTTCTTATCCGAAACGTAAGAAACGAAACGTCTAATGCGATCTAACATTAAATAATCTATCACTTCCGCAATCAAGTGTGTGTTGATTTTTTTTTTGCGAGTGCGGAAGGTTCGCAGTCTGGTCGTAATAACAACGGGATGGGGAAAAATTCATTCTCCAAGCTACTAGATTACAATAAACATTGACAACACCGAACAGTGACGATCGTAATTAAATGAAAGTGTGAAGAAAAAATCAACCATTATCAAAATACTAAGAACACTTGAATTTAAACATTAATACTAGGTGTACCGGTTAATAATGCGGATTTTTTTCGATAGATGGAGTTACACGTACGTTGATAATTATTCGATACGATATGTATGCCATTTTGTTGTACTAGAATCGGTGTACGCGTTTCCCGCGCTGCTTTTATGGATTAGATTCGTCGTGCGATCTGAAGTATGCACATTAACGAGTTCCAAGCACGAGATCGACAGCCAATCATAACGACGGATTAGCCGGCTTCGGAAATAAATCGCATTTCGAGATATTTCGTCACGTGTCTTTCCTCCGGGGGAAACTGGCGGCGTCTCGATGGAACAGAAAAAAGATGCGTCACGAAATATCGTGAAATGCGATTTATTTCCGAAGCCGACTAACTCGTCATTACGATTGACTGTCGATTGTCGTGCTCGGAGCTCGTTCATGAGCATACTTCCGATCATGTAGCCTAGAGTAAAGGAGTCCAATCTTCGTGCTCTGAAGCGGCATAAAAAATCAGCAGGAAAGGTGTCGCTGCGGTCGCAAGATCCGAGTGAAATGAGCAAGAAATAAACTGTACGTGGAACCATGCTGAAGCTAGGCACCTACGGTCAATTTACACATGACCCTTCAGTGTATCTGAGTGTAATCACGCGTCGTCGTTAATATAACAGTTTTATGAAACTTCTTTCGTTAATAACTTTTTAACAAACAATGAGCGACGGATAAAACTTTTTGTATGTTACTCAGGGGGTATTCTTAAGGGCGGGGTAAGGGTTTTCACTTTCGAAAAATCGAATTTTTTTTTTTTGTCTTATTTTATTGTTTAACATTTCAAGAATATGTCCTTAAAATTTTAAACCGATCTGAGCAATATTCTTGAAGTTATTGTCTTATTAATCTCCTGGCCTTTAACGCTATACCTCTAACAGCTGCGGGCGGTCGGGCTAGCAGTGCAGCTGTCGAACAGGTATACAGTTTATTCATTGCTATTGTGTATATAGTATATAGTGTACACAATACACTACAATATTTTGAAAGAAGAAACGAGCGTGTATGGAGCTGGAATCGATGATTCTGTGAAAGTTGGAAAAAAAAATGTTTTTCTTCACTTTTTTACTTCATAAACTTTAGACGCGTTTTTCTCAAAACTACTTTTTCAAAGTCCGTGTTCACTGCCATTTAAAAACTACTTGACCGATTCATTTCAAACTTTGTACACATTTTCTACATATAAAATACCTCCCCCCAACGTTTAGTAAAATTTTTTTTTTACATTAAAGGTGTTTCCCACCCACAAAATGGCGGAATTTTTCGTGGAAAATAACAGTTCGCACTTTAGATGGCCGCCAAAAATGTTTAAATGAAAAAAAAAATTATCAGAGAACGTTGGGGGGAAGATTTGATTATAATTTGACTAAATTTTCATGGTTTTTCATTTTCAGATAATTTCCGGCCGAGTTATAGTGAACACCGCAAATTGTTTTTTTTCCAAGACGTTCCGGGGGAAGCTCTGTTACGGGCATATGCTTCAATATTTCTGCATGAAAAGATTACACAACATTGTCAAAAGTATGCTCCATAATGTACAAAAGGTTCGAATAAAATTGCTCAATCCATATTTGAGAGGAAAAATCGCAAAAAAAGTGTTTTTTTTTACGCTGAAACCCTTACCCCTCCCTTAATATAACAGTTTTATGAAACTTCTTTTGTTAATAACTTTTTAACAAACAATGAGCGACGGATAAAACTTTTTGTATGTTACTCAGGGGGTATTCTTAACAACACATGTGAAGGACACGATGATTGGGACTGGCTGGTATAAGGAAAATGGCTGTATGAATAATTAACTTTGTTTGTTAATAACTTTTTAATAAATAACGTCCCCCAATTTTGTCAGAGGAAAAAGTTGTTTCGCGTGCGAAAGCGCGTCGGATGAGCCTATTACGAAAGGAAATCGGAGGAGGGTCGCCTAAACCCGATGTTTACCTCATTGTTTATTACACGCTCATCGTCTGTATTTTTCAACTGGGATGTCTTTATAGTTATTTATTGATCCTGGAATAATCACTGCACAATCTCCTCACCTATTGTACATTGAATTTCGTTAAACATAAATCACATTGGTTTTTTTTTGTAACCTTTACGAAGCTATTTCATTTCTTTTTGTTAGTATATTATAAAGTCGATATAATGCTAATCTATGTTCTTACTTTTACAGATTGGCAGTAATTAAAAGTTTCATAAAACTTTTATATTAACGATGACGCGTGATTCCACTCAATTACACCGAAGGGTCATGTGTACGAGGGTCGTTCAACAAGTACTTAGCCTCACCGCCCGAAGGCGCTGCTATTACAGATCCGTGTTACCATCGTGCAGTACATACTTTTAGTAGCCTACTGTGAAAGTTTCATTCAATTCCCTTTATTAGTTCTGTTCTGATAGCCTTTGGAAGCGAGCGTGTCAGTCAGTTTTACAAAAATAGAAAAAGAGCAGTACCGTTCGGTGATTCGATTCTCGTTTTTGGAAGGGAAAACGCGCAGCGAAATCAAAGATCGCTTGGATGCTGTCTACGGTGACTCTTCTCCGTCGATGGCGACCGTGAAGAATTGGTTTAACGAGTTTGCTCGTGGCCGCACGTCGGTTTTTGATGAACCACGCCCAGGTGCCCCGAAAACGGCTTCTACGGAGGAACACGTAAAAAAGATCCACGATCTCGTGTTGACAGACCGCAGATTAAAGGTTCGCGAGATAGCTGAGACTGTAGGCATCGCAGAAGGAACGGTGCATAATATTCTACACGAAGAACTGGGCATGAGGAAGCTGTCAGCGCGATGGGTGCCGCGTTTGCTTATGCCGGACAACAAGCGCAACCGTGAGACCACTTCAGAGCAATGTTTGAAGCTGTTCAAGCGCAATCCGGCGGAATTCTTGCGTCGTTTCGTGACCGTCGACGAAACATGGGTTCACTGGTACACACCAGAGACCAAGGAACAGTCAAAACAGTGGACTTTACCCGGCGAACGTGCTCCGAAGAAGGCGAAGACTGTTGTTTCGGCCGGTAAGGTGATGGCCACCGCTTTCTGGGACTCGCAAGGTGTGATCCACATCGATTACCTCCAGAAGGGTAAAACTATCACGGGTTCTACTATGCCGACCTATTGGGCCGATTCGACGCCGAATTGAAGAAAAAACGGCCCCATTTGGCGAAGAAAAAGTGCTGTTCCACCACGATAACGCGCCGGCTCACACCTCCGCCGTCGCCATGGCCAAATTGGTTGAACTGCGCTACGAATTGCCGCCCCATCCACCTTATTCACCAGATTTGGCCCCTTGTGACTTTTATTTGTTTCCAAACCTAAAAAAGTCACTCGCTGGGAATACATTTGGGTCGAATGAGGAGGTCCTCGCCGCCACGGAGGACTATTTTGCCGACCTCAACAAAAATTATTTCTTGGACGGGTTAAAAAAGTTGGAGCATCGCTGGGCCAAGTGTATAGACCTAAAAGGAGACTATGTTGAAAAATAAATCGCCACTTCTCAATAATTTTCGTTTTTCCTTTGTAGGCTAAGTACTTGTTGAACGACCCTCGTATATTGACCGTAGGTGCCTAGCTTCAGCAAGGTTCCACGTACAGTTTATTTCTTGCTCACTTCACTCGAATCAACTTGCGACCGCAGCGACACCTTTTTTGCTGAATTTTTGCGGTCGCTTTTTTCGGCCGTCCCCCATTAGAGATTGCACTCCTTTACTCTAGGCTCCATGCTTCCGATCTCACGATGAACCTAACCTACAAAAGTAGCGAGCGAAGCGCGTGCGCCGATTTCAGTTGTATTTAAATGAAAGCCCCATGATAAAAAGCAGATAGTTTCTCTACCTCGTTCAACATCGCTAAGCTTTTTGGGGTTGAAGTGAATGCCGAAGCGTGAACTAATCCTCAACTACAACCTCGGCTCCAAGTAAAACCGAGCGAAAAGTTCATGTTCCTACATTAGCTGTAACGTAACAGAGGGTTTTTTTTAGCCCCGGTTAATATCTACGAGATTCAGATTAGAAACATTCGTGCATATTCCACCAATGAGACTGGATATTCTGAGTTCAAGATGGGGCAGCGTCTCGACAGTTGAATTGAGAGATTTGCAATGACAAAAAGCGTAATTGCTCAACATTGAAACACGTTGAGACACGAAGAACACATTTACGGTTTCCGTAACCGAAGAAACGGAAATTATGAGACTCGGGTGTCCGTCCGTCCGTCTGTTTCTCAATCACAGCCCTTCAATTCCTAAACGGTTTAACCTATCAAGTTGAAATTTGGCATGTAGATTCAGGCGTTTTGCAGATTGCCCCTCAAGTCATTAATGAAACAAAAAAAAATTCGCGGACATTGCGGAGACCGGATATTCTGAGTTCAAGATGGACCAGCTCCTGGACAGTTGAATCGAGAGATTTGCAACGACAAAAAATGTTATTTCCAAACGTTGAAACACAAAGAAGACACTTCCGGTTTCCGTAAGCGAAAAAATGGAAATGATGAGACTCGGATGGGTAGATGGGCGTCCGTCCGTCCGTCCGTCCGTCTGTTTCTCAATCAGAGCCCTCCAATTCCCAAACGGTTTAACCTATCAAATTGAAATTTTGCATGTAGCTAGAGTCAGGGATTCTGCAGATTCCCCTCAAGTCATTAATGAACCAAACAAGAAATTTTGCAAACGTTGCCAAGAACAAAATAATGCTTTTACCTCGAAAAACATTTTTTCGTATATCATGGCATGTGGGGTATCATTTGATAAGCACTTTCAAACGATACCCCCGGTAACGACCGCGCGAAAATATTTCGCAATATTTTTTCCAACAATTATTTTCAACCAATATCCATCGAAAAATTGTTTAATATGCCCCCAATTCCTACCGTCCCCTAGATTCAAAACTTCCGCATCGAAAATTCTAAAATAATTCTGATATACGAACGCACATGAAAAGTTTAAAGTAAAACCGTAGCGATGTCCGAATTGTTATTGGTTACTGAGATTTTATAAACAGAAGGAAACGGTACGCAGTAATGGCATTGAGTTAGTAGTCTGGTAACTTAATCCGATTTTCATGTATTTTTTGGTTTGCGTTTTTTTGTAGGAAAATAAAAATGAATCGTTTTGGATATTTAGGATGTTTTTATTTACATATTTAAGATACAAAAAAAAATTAGTTTGAAAAAATTTAATAGTTTATTATTATTATTATTATTGATCGAAGTTGGCACCTCGAAAATAAAAGCGCGTGGATGGCCCCGGTGAGTTTGGCTCTTGATCTTATCTGAAATCAAAAATTCTTGATAATTCTTAATCTATAGACATGTCAGTCTGGGCGGAACTACTGAAGTTAAATTTCATGGATAAATAACAAAATGGCGGGCAAAATAAAAGGACTTTTTTTTCCAAAGTCCGCCATTTTGTTATTTATCCATGAAATTTAACTTCAGTAGTTCCGACCAGAATGACATGTCTATAGATTAAGAATTATCAAGAATTTTTGATTTCAGATAACATCAATAGCCAAAATCACCGAGGCCACCGACGCGCTTTTTTTTTCGAGGTGCCAACTTCGATCAATAATAATAATAATAATAAACTATTAAATTTTTTCAAACTAATTTTTTTTTGTATCTTTAATATGTAAATAAAAACATCCTAAATATCCAAAACGATTGATTTTCATTTTCCTACAAAAAAACGCCCTCCAAAAAAGACATGAAATTCGGTTTAAAGGCGGGGTAAGGGTTTTCATTTTCGAAAAATCGAATTTTCTTTTTGTCTTATCTTATTGTTTAACATTTCAAGAATATGTCCTTAAAATTTTAAACCGATCTAAGCAATATTCTTGAAGTTATTGTCTTATTAATCTCCTGGCCTTTAACGCTATACCTCTAACAGCTGCGGGCGGTCGGGCTTAGCAGTGCACTTTAGACGCGTTTTTCTCAAAACTACTTTTTCAAAGTCCGTGTTCACTGCCATTTAAAAAATACTTGACCGATTCATTTCAAACTTTGTACACATTTTCTACATATAAAATACCTCCCCCCAACGTTTAGTTAAAGTTTTTTTTTTTTACATTAAGGGTGTTTCCCACCCACAAAATGGCGGAATTTTTCGTGGAAAATAACAGTTCACACTTTAGATGGCAGCCAAAAATTTTTAAATCAAAAAATTATCAGAGAACGTTGGGGGGAAGATTAGATTGTAATTTGACTAAATTTTCATGGTTTTTCATTTTCAGATAATTTCCGGCCGAGTTATAGTGAACACCGCAAATTGTTTTTTTTTCCAAGACGTTCCGGGGGAAGCTCTGTTACGGACTTATGCTTCAATATTTCTGCATGAAAAAATTACACAACATTGTCAAAAGTATGCTCAATAATGTACAAAAGGTTCGAATAAAATTGCTCAATCCATATTTGAGAAAAAAAATCGCAAAAAAAGTGTTTTTTTTTCACGCTGAAACCCTTACCCCTCCCTTAAGTTACCAGACTACGACTTTAACGGTAAATGTCTTCGCTCAGGGATAACGTTCGTGCTTGACCGATTTTTTTATTTTTCAATATGAAATTCAGGATACCAAGAACTTCCCGACGCGTCAAGTTCGTATTGCTTGAAATAAAAATACTAAAAAAAAACAAATAATTCACCACGCTCGTCTGAAGGCGTATTTTGTTGTTATCAAACGAATTTCGGGAGTGCTAACGAAAAAAGGGATGCGGTAATTCGAAAATTGGACGAGGAAGCGACGAACTTGGGAAAATAGGACGAGCTCAACGATAAAATGGGGGACGTGTGACGTGTTTTTGTTTCGTCGGTTAATAGTGAACGATTTGCAGCGATATATTAAAGTAATGGATATTCGTATGTATATTTCGTACAGATATATATATATATATATATAGAAATAGTGAGTGTTTCAGCGCCGGTCCTGATCATGCCATGCCGATCCCATATCCTCAACATATCGTCAAAAAATTCGATTATAATTTTAATCGATAAAATAAATAAATTCTCTAACACGAGCATCGTCGATGATCGTCGGGGGAACTTACAGCGACTGTTGAACCATTCTTGCCGACTCCTCCGGTAAATATCACCGTAAACATGGAATACAAGCTTGGCAACGCGCACATCACCGTCATAATGCCTATCAAATACTTTAACTGAAAACCGTCTATCAATGGTATCTGCAAGAAATTGTATCGTTACACTTCCACGAAGGATCACGTGTCTGTTTCATTTGTTATTTTTTCTTTTTCTCTTTTCTATTAATTTGTCCGAACGAGAGTGTCATCGAGGGTCAGGACATTTAATTTGTTCGGTACGAGACGTCACGAAGGACGAACATTCTTCGTTAGTTCGTTGAACGAGAAATATTCACGGTATCTTTTTTTTTTCTTTAAGTTTAACAAAGACTGTAACGTTATCGAGAAGCTTGAGTGATTGTACTCGTTCAATTGTTAATTCGAGGTGTATTTCGCGAAGGACCGTTGCTTTACGTAAAGCATACGTGTCGCAAAATTATTTCGTACAAAAATTATTTGTCGTTGAAGTTACAAATGTTCGGGCGGGAAAAAAAAAAAAATGTGGTTAACTAGAAAAACCTTACTTGTCAATTCTACGAGAATATATTTCCGTACAAAAACTGCATGATTTAGTATGTTAATAGGCTTAAGGGCGGGGTAAGGGTTTTCACTTTCGAAAAATCGAATTTTTTTTTTGTCTCATCTTATTGTTTAACATTTCGAGAATATGCCCATAAAATTTTAAACCGATCTAAGCAATATTCTTGAAGTTATTGTCTTATTAAGGGAGGGGTAAGGGTTTCAGCGCAAAAAAAAACACTTTTTTTGCGATTTTTTTTCTCAAATATGGATTGAGCAATTTTATTCGAACCTTTTGTACATTATTGAGCATCCTTTTGACAATGTTGCGTAATTTTTTCATGCAGAAATATTGAAGCATAAGCCCGTAACAGAGCTTCCCCCAGAACGTCTTGGGAAAAAAAATTGTCTTCACTTTTCTACTTCATAAACTTTAGACGCGTTTTTCTCAAAACTACTTTTTCAAAGTCCGTGTTCACTGCCATTTAAAAACTACTTGACCGATTCATTTCACACTTTGTACACATTTTCTACATATAAAATACCTCCCCCCAATGTTTAGTAAATTTTTTTTTTTTTTTACATTAAGGGTGTTTCTCACCCACAAAATGGCGGAATTTTTCGTGGAAAATAACAGTTCGCACTTTAGATGGCCGCGAAAAATTTTTAAATGAAAAACAAAAATTATCAGAGAACGTTGGGGGGAAGATTTGATTATAATTTGACTAAATTTTCATGGTTTTTCATTTTCAGATAATTTCCGGCCGAGTTATAGTGAACACCGCAAATTGTTTTTTTTTTCCAAGACGTTCTGGGGTAAGCTCTGTTACGGGCTTATGCTTCAATATTTCTGCATGAAAAAATTACACAACATTGTCAAAAGTATGCTCAATAATGTACAAAAGGTTCGAATAAAATTGCTCAATCCATATTTGAGAAAAAAAATCGCAAAAAAAGTGTTTTTTTTACGTTGAAACCCTTACCCCACCCTTAAAGAGGAACTTTTCTCCAATTAACCACCTGCAGTTTTTTTTTTGCCGCAACGTTCGTACCTTTAACCACATATCTTTTTCCCATGCTCATTGAAGAAGGATAAAACAAGTTAAGGATGATTTTCGTCTTATAGAGGGTTCGAAGAAATATTGAAACGTTAAATAGTGATTCTATGATCAATCGACCTATGTTCTTAGGGCAGATGAGTTTGTGAAATGTTCGAACAAATTATAGTCATTGAGAGCGTGTAAAAGACGATGAAAAAAATCCGACAGCGTCAAAGTACAGTGGTCACCTTCGAAATCTGGTTTCAAGGAACACGTACCAAATACGCGTATTAACCAACGAATTCGACGGTGATATCAGCCAATTATTATTTTTTTCGCCGACGCGCTTCCGGGATAACGTGAGCAATCAAAATTAGCCCGATTGGAATAACCACGGGAGGGTTTTTTTTTTTTTTTAGGGTCACGAGATTGCCAAGAGGCACGGTTTTATTCATACGCGAAGGACTAAACGAAAGTGAGACGTTGAAAGTAATTGAGGAAATAAATCGTAATCGTTCCATTTTCGAAGCAGCAAAATTATAAAAACATCGATAAATTTGTGAAGAAACGAAAGAACAAAAGAAAAAAAATATATGCCAACGTTTTGATAACGCTTAGCGATAAACGTGAGGACAAATGTGTGAGTCATGCAAAATACAAAACTCGCACGATTAAAGTGCAAAAAGGTCCGTTCCCTCGGACGAATTTGATGTGTAATCTGTTATACAGTGGATAATTATCCGTCGATAATTATCATTAAGGGATAACACCACTGTGACCCCCTGCTTTTTTTTCACATTTTTCAAGAATTTTTTTTGTGGGAAAAAAAAGAGATATTCGAAAAAATTTTTTGGGTTTTGTTCCTTGTTTATTAATGTATCAAAAAACATTTTTTCACATTTTTCACGCCGCATGGTGGCGCTGGGGAAGCTCTCGCGTCAGATGCTGTCATCTCCGCGCCTTTGAAATTAACTTTAATTTCAAAGGCGTGCCTATTTTTTTTGAAACAATATTTTTCCAAATCCCTATGTACTTCTCTTCAAAATATCATATTATTAACGGAAACACTCGGCATTTTTTTTCAGATCGACGTTGAAGAGAGTTCTGCTGCGTGCCGCGGAGATGACAGCACCTGACGCGAGAGCTTCCCCAGCGCCACCATGCGGCGTGAAAAATGTGAAAAAAATGTTTTTTGATACACTAATAAACAAGGAACAAAACCCAACAAAATTTTTCGAATATCTCTTTTTTTTCCCACAAAAAAAAATTCTTGAAAAATGTGAAAAAAACAGGGGGTCACAGTGGTGTTATCCCTTAATGAAACTCATCGAGAGTGATTTCTAACAATTATTTTTTCTCTCGATCCCCGCCCTTCTCCCACCCCTCATCCTGATGAGGTTGAAAAATTCATTCCGAAAATAAACACGGTAATGTACGAAAGCTGCATGATTATAAAAAAAAATTGTATGTACGTAACGTGCAGAATGATTAATTTTAAAAAGGGGTAATAAAAATAGATACAACCTCCATCATCCAGACTTCGGGGCCGAAGATCGCGGATATCAAATGAATCGTTATTATTGTGAACTGAGCTTCGGTGACGTCGACCTTGCCGAATCTCAACGATCCTGTTTGAGAGAAACGAAAAATTTACGATAGATTACGTTAAAATACGGTGAAGTCACGGGCGTAGAGAATACGGCTCGTGTAACCAGTACTGCGAAAAAAATTCACAGGCTCCCAATTCGAAATATTTTGCCGCGCAAATTTAGAAAAATATTTGACCTTTTATTATGTACACGAAATACATGAATTTTTTCCCGGAAATTTACGTATTTTATAATCGCATCCAAGGGTTTTTTTTTCGTGCAATTATCCATTACACAAAAGTTGCCCAACAATACATATTTCCATTGAAATTGAATCGAGAGATATACAAGCGTTTTTTTAATCGAAAAAAAAAAAAAAAAAAAATCACGATACCGCTTCTCACCTGAGACGTAACTTTGCCAATGGGCGCAATAGAAGAGTGTCATCGCGCAAAAACATTGGAAAAACATCCACGTTGGATAGTGTCCCAATTGAACCGCGATGCAGGCCGACAGTGCGACGAAAACTGCGAAAATAAATATTTTAAATAAAATCAAATGGTAATTTTTGAACGTACAACATTGAAATCGATAGAGAACGAAACAAAAATCGAATTAACAAATCGATGGAACTTCGTAAAAGTCGCGAAAGGAAGGAAAATGCAAAATGTGTATATGAAACGCAAAAAAATGTTAATACTCAACGTGGAAAATCAAAATACTTGTATCGGACAATTTATCAATATTTTCCGCCAAAAGTTCACTCGAAATTGGTACTTTTTTGCAACACTTTGAGGTCTGTCCCAGTTTTCAAGATGCCGGAATTTTTAGGTAAAAATTTCATTTGAAAAAAAATATCCACTCTTGGCGGTAAAAATTGAGTTTTTTAATGCTTGGAGCTTTAAAAAACTCAATTTTTACCGTCGTGAGTGGGATAAAAATTTGTTTCTCATTTTTTTTCATACAATGCACTTCAAGATAAACATTTTTTATGGGGTCATCTGGTGTACATCTTTCATGTTATGTTTCGGAAAATAAAAAGTTATAGCTGATTGAATGTAAACTGATTGACAAAATGCCTCAAAATTTCAAAATTTAAGATAAAAATCTGAAAAAAAAAACTGAACACTCATTCATGAGGAATGTAATGAAAAAATCAACAACGCAATTGAAAGACCCAAGGGCCAGAAATAGGTCGATTTAGCGCGAACACCACAATTTGTATTTTTTAATTCTTAAATTTGGAACTTAAGAAATGGAATTACGAAGATAAAGGAACAACGGATGACTGACGTGCTGTTTCAATGAATTTACTCAGCGCGTAATTGCCCGATGTAGTTCGTCGTGTAAAATCGATTGTTTCTCGTTATCGCTTTTGTTTTCACAATACGATGCCGCGGAATGTCTCGGTTGAAAGGCCTGCCAGTGAAACCAACGCGTAATACACTATAACATTTTTCATTGCAAACGAGAATAAACGATTTCAGTCGATGATTACCGCCTTTTAAATAACAGAACTGAATGAAAATAAAATTTTACACAAAGGAAAAACGAATTCGTTTTATGAAACGATTGAATAAAAAAAAAATTTGAAAATATAAACTTTCGGTATTGAAAGTGTCCGATAATGTTCAATTTTCAAGAATAATAGGAATAATATTTAAGATTCGTTAAATATACATTTTCAACGCACGCATCTTATACGTCAAAGTTATTAATATATTTTTTCTTTCAATATATCCAATATTACGTAAGTATTATTTTATCTGTCATTTTGACGCTGCAGTCATTAGAATATGGAACCTATCGAATCCCACATTGAAAACAAAAACCCGATCATAATTTTTTAATTAATTATTACATCGGCATCGCGGTATTTTTTTTGTCAGTCTTTCCATTGTATACCTTTTCAGATTTTTACGCCCCTTCGCCGTTCTTCCTATTGTGTTTTCCTGCCTTGAGACCCCCCGCGAGTGTCCGTAACTACTCATTCCTAACGCACTACTGTATCGAATTTGCAAGAGGGCACAGGGAAACTGCAGAAAACCTGGTTGATAAAGACATTTTACTGAATGTTGATTGTACGGTACAATCCTGATTTTCCAACATCGGTTTATCCATGTTTCCTTTTTGCTTTACAAAGAATTTTCGATTAACCGATCCTCGGATAATCGGGGTTGTACTGTATAGCCATTGGAAACTCAGAAGAAATTCCTCCCGTTTAGTTATTATTGTGCAATCCAGTAAGCAGTCGCTTATTTCAGTGTAGAACACAGAAAATATTGTTTAATTTGAGATATCACCTTAAACGTTGCATCAAATTGTACTAACGCAATTGAATCATTTTTAGGATTATCGCCCGCCTTATTGGATCCGCCATTTTTGAATTTCAGAATTTTGAGTACCACATTTCAAAGCATTTGAAGCACTTTTAGTATTTTGATCATTTTTTCGGTTTTCTGGTCCGTGCTCTGTGTAAACATTAATTTTAAGAGTTCAGATGAAAAGTTGCAAAAAGTAGCAGGCTCATTTTATTCGTCGATAATTAACGAATGCAACGATAATTTTCAATTGCTGATATCAAGGGTTGCCTGAAGTTGACGACATTTCAAAGTATGATGAGGAGTTGCAAAGGACGAAAAGTCTTATTGAAAGATAACCGTGTTCCAAATCATGTTTAATTTTCCGTAATTTCAATTTTTTTTCTCATACCTACGACCATTAGTAAGGATAAAAACCATATCCCACATTTAGATTTGCAACATTCGTTGAAATTTATCATATTGATGACATAATGAACCATCGCAATCTTTACGCAATTTGTTTTCATTCAACTACTTATTGTAAGAACATTTGAACCTTAATAGCCACAATATTTTCTCTACATCTGCTCTGACGTATTAATGTGTGAAAAATTATGATTTCATGTCAAAATTATGAAGCTGGTTTTTGGCCACGATTTCTACCTTTTTGCCCGCTGTGTAACGGTTCAACAAAAGTATTGAATCGCAAAGAGAAAAAAACCAGAAAATCTCAAAAGTTTGGTAGCCCAAACCGTTTGTTTACCCGTAGATATGGAGTCGCATCCATGATCAAACAATTCACCCAATGGAGTGGAGGTGCCCGTTCTTCTTGCTTGTTTTCCGTCTATGGAATCCAAGCTTTGGTAAATAAAGAGGCCTAGAGCGCACAAAAAACATGCCCATCTTGGTGCCTGTTTAAAAAGAAATCAAAATATATCACATTCGTATTTATGAAAGTAAGCGCGTGTTGGCGGAACGTGCTATAATGTACAAAAAAAATAAATTTTCGACGGATTAAGATTGTCGCTAGAATAACAATTCAAGAATCTTGTTAGAATTTTTATGAGTCTTGAAAAAAAATGCGACATATCGGAGATACTGCACGAAGATTCAATAAAATTCTACGTAATCCAAAATATTACAACGTATCGCGTGACAAATCAATAGTTCCAGACAGGCATATTTTTCAAAGTCAGCGTGTACTTTTGCAACGATATTAAAAGTTGCATCGTTGAAAAGCGAACGCAAGTAGATTTTTAAATTTTCATTTTTAGTATCGATCTTGCTTCTCTCGCCGATTTATGCCCAGGTTCGCCAGGAGACGCCCAATAAAACGTAACGATCTTTAAAAACGATAATCCAATCTTAAGAAGCTAATGGTATAAAACAATATAGTTTCGTTGCATTCCAACGATCCAAACTTCGACATAATCTTTTGCCATCCGATGGTTTCAACAAGGAACAAATGTTTGTGACCAAATGACAATAAAGTTGGAGGCAAAAGACAAAAAGATGATAAATTAATACGTGTGAAAATATAAGTATGATACGATGACAATAATGGAAATAACGTGGAAGGTAAAGAAATTGAATAGAGTATGAATGTAAACATTTTCGACGGATTAAGGATCGTCGCTAGAATAACAATTCAAGAATCTTGTTAGAATTTCTATG
This sequence comes from Oxytorus armatus, assembly GCA_958009045.1. Taxonomy (NCBI): domain Eukaryota; kingdom Metazoa; phylum Arthropoda; class Insecta; order Hymenoptera; family Ichneumonidae; genus Oxytorus; species Oxytorus armatus. Next base: position 36,065,956 of record OY253745.1, on the reverse strand, counting down.
AGTCTTGAAAAAAAATGCGACATATCGGAGATACTGCACGAAGATTCAATAAAATTCTACGTAATCCAAAATATTACAACGTATCGCGTGACAAATCAATAGTTCCAGACAGGCATATTTTTCAAAGTCAGCGTGTACTTTTGCAACGATATTAAAAGTTGCATCGTTGAAAAGCGAACGCAAGTAGATTTTTAAATTTTCATTTTTAGTATCGATCTTGCTTCTCTTGCCGATTTATGCCCAGGTTCGCCAGGAGACGCCCAATAAAACGTAACGATCTTTAAAAACGATGATCCAATCTTAAGAAGCTAATGATATAAAAAAATATAGTTTCGTTGCATTCCAACGATCCAAACTTCGACATAATCTTTTGCCATCCGATGGTTTCAACAAGGAACAAATGTTTGTGACCAAATGACAATAAAGTTGGAGGCAAAAGACAAAAAGATGATAAATTAATACGTGTGAAAATATAAGTATGATACGATGACAATAATGGAAATAACGTGGAAGGTAAAGAAATTGAATAGAGTATGAATGTAAACATTTTCGACGGATTAAGGATCGTCGCTAGAATAACAATTCAAGAATCTTGTTAGAATTTCTATGAGTCTTGAAAAAAAATGCGACATATCAGAGATACTGCACGAAGATTCAATAAAATTCTACGTAATCCAAAATATTACAACGTATCGCGTGACAAATCAATAGTTCCAGACAGGCATATTTTTCAAAGTCAGCGTGTACTTTTGCAACGATATTAAAAGTTGCATCGTTGAAAAGCGAACGCAAGTAGATTTTTAAATTTTCATTTTTAGTATCAATTTTGCTTCTCTTGCCGATTTATGCCCAGGTTCGCCAGGAGACGCCCAATAAAACGAAACGATCTTTAAAAACGATGATCCAATCTTAAGAAGCTAATGATATAAAAAAATATAGTTTCGTTGCATTCCAACGATCCAAACTTCGACATAATCTTTTGCCATCCGATGGTTTCAACAAGGAACAAATGTTTGTGACCAAATGACAATAAAGTTGGAGGCAAAAGACAAAAAGATGATAAATTAATACGTGTGAAAATATAAGTATGATACGATGACAATAATGGAAATAACGTGGAAGGTAAAGAAATTGAATAGGGTATGAATGTAAACATTTTCGACGGATTAAGGATCGTCGCTAGAATAACAATTCAAGAATCTTGTTAGAATTTTTATGAGTCTTGAAAAAAAATGCGACATATCAGAGATACTGCACGAAGATTCAATAAAATTCTACGTAATCCAAAATATTACAACGTATCGCGTGACAAATCAATAGTTCCAGACAGGCATATTTTTCAAAGTCAGCGTGTACTTTTGCAACGATATTAAAAGTTGCATCGTTGAAAAGCGAACGCAAGTAGATTTTTAAATTTTCATTTTTAGTATCAATTTTGCTTCTCTTGCCGATTTATGCCCAGGTTCGCCAGGAGACGCCCAATAAAACGAAACGATCTTTAAAAACGATAATCCAATCTTAAGAAGCTAATGGTATAAAACAATATAGTTTCGTTGCATTCCAACGATCCAAACTTCGACATAATCTTTTGCCATCCGATGGTTTCAACAAGGAACAAATGTTTGTGACCAAATGACAATAAAGTTGGAGGCAAAAGACAAAAAGATGATAAATTAATACGTGTGAAAATATAAGTATGATACGATGACAATAATGGAAATAACGTGGAAGTTAAAGAAGTTGAATAGAGTATGAATGTAAACATTTTCGACGGATTAAGGATCGTCGCTGGAATAACAATTCAAGAATCTTGTTAGAATTTTTATGAGTCTTGAAAAAAAATGCGACATATCGGAGATACTGCACGAAGATTCAATAAAATTCTACGTAATCCAAAATATTACAACGTATCGCGTGACAAATCAATAGTTCCAGACAGGCATATTTTTCAAAGTCAGCGTGTACTTTTGCCACGATATTAAAAGTTGCATCGTTGAAAAGCGAACGCAAGTAGATTTTTAAATTTTCATTTTTAGTATCGATCTTGCTTCTCTCGCCGATTTATGCCCAGGTTCGCCAGGAGACGCCCAATAAAACGTAACGATCTTTAAAAACGATGATCCAATCTTAAGAAGCTAATGGTATAAAACAATATACTTTCGTTGGATTCCAACGATCCAAACTTCGACATAATCTTTTGCCATCCGATGGTTTCAACAAGGAACAAATGTTTGTGACCAAATGACAATAAAGTTGGAGGCAAAAGACAAAAAGATGATAAATTAATACGGGTGAAAATATAAGTATGATACGATGACAATAATGGAAATAACGTGGAAGTTAAAGAAATTGAATAGAGTATGAATGTAAACATTTTCGACGGATTAAGGATCGTCGCTGGAATAACAATTCAAGAATCTTGTTAGAATTTTTATGAGTCTTGAAAAAAAATGCGACATATCGGAGATACTGCACGAAGATTCAATAAAATTCTACGTAATCCAAAATATTACAACGTATCGCGTGACAAATCAATAGTTCCAGACAGGCATATTTTTCAAAGTCAGCGTGTACTTTTGCAACGATATTAAAAGTTGCATCGTTGAAAAGCGAACGCAAGTAGATTTTTAAATTTTCATTTTTAGTATCAATTTTGCTTCTCTTGCCGATTTATGCCCAGGTTCGCCAGGAGACGCCCAATAAAACGTAACGATCTTTAAAAACGATGATCCAATCTTAAGAAGCTAATGATATAAAAAAATATAGTTTCGTTGCATTCCAACGATCCAAACTTCGAAATAATCTTTTGCCATCCGATGGTTTCAACAAGGAACAAATGTTTGTGACCAAATGACAATAAAGTTGAAGGCAAAAGACAAAAAGATGATAAATTAATACGTGTGAAAATATAAGTATGATACGATGACAATAATGGAAATAACGTGGAAGTTAAAGAAATTGAATAGAGTATGAATGTAAACATTTTCGACGGATTAAGGATCGTCGCTGGAATAACAATTCAAGAATCTTGTTAGAATTTTTATGAGTCTTGAAAAAAAATGCGACATATCGGAGATACTGCACGAAGATTCAATAAAATTCTACGTAATCCAAAATATTACAACGTATCGCGTGACAAATCAATAGTTCCAGACAGGCATATTTTTCAAAGTCGGCGTGTACTTTTGCAACGATATTAAAAGTTGCATCGTTGAAAAGCGAACGCAAGTAGATTTTTAAATTTTCATTTTTAGTATCAATTTTGCTTCTCTTGCCGATTTATGCCCAGGTTCGCCAGGAGACGCCCAATAAAACGTAACGATCTTTAAAAACGATGATCCAATCTTAAGAAGCTAATGATATAAAAAAATATAGTTTCGTTGCATTCCAACGATCCAAACTTCGAAATAATCTTTTGCCATCCGATGGTTTCAACAAGGAACAAATGTTTGTGACCAAATGACAATAAAGTTGAAGGCAAAAGACAAAAAGATGATAAATTAATACGTGTGAAAATATAAGTATGATACGATGACAATAATGGAAATAACGTGGAAGTTAAAGAAATTGAATAGAGTATGAATGTAAACATTTTCGACGGATTAAGGATCGTCGCTGGAATAACAATTCAAGAATCTTGTTAGAATTTTTATGAGTCTTGAAAAAAAATGCGACATATCGGAGATACTGCACGAAGATTCAATAAAATTCTACGTAATCCAAAATATTACAACGTATCGCGTGACAAATCAATAGTTCCAGACAGGCATATTTTTCAAAGTCGGCGTGTACTTTTGCAACGATATTAAAAGTTGCATCGTTGAAAAGCGAACGCAAGTAGATTTTTAAATTTTCATTTTTAGTATCAATTTTGCTTCTCTTGCCGATTTATGCCCAGGTTCGCCAGGAGACGCCCAATAAAACGTAACGATCTTTAAAAACGATGATCCAATCTTAAGAAGCTAATGATATAAAAAAATATAGTTTCGTTGCATTCCAACGATCCAAACTTCGAAATAATCTTTTGCCATCCGATGGTTTCAACAAGGAACAAATGTTTGTGACCAAATGACAATAAAGTTGAAGGCAAAAGACAAAAAGATGATAAATTAATACGTGTGAAAATATAAGTATGATACGATGACAATAATGGAAATAACGTGGAAGTTAAAGAAATTGAATAGAGTATGAATGTAAACATTTTCGACGGATTAAGGATCGTCGCTGGAATAACAATTCAAGAATCTTGTTAGAATTTTTATGAGTCTTGAAAAAAAATGCGACATATCGGAGATACTGCACGAAGATTCAATAAAATTCTACGTAATCCAAAATATTACAACGTATCGCGTGACAAATCAATAGTTCCAGACAGGCATATTTTTCAAAGTCGGCGTGTACTTTTGCAACGATATTAAAAGTTGCATCGTTGAAAAGCGAACGCAAGTAGATTTTTAAATTTTCATTTTTAGTATCAATTTTGCTTCTCTTGCCGATTTATGCCCAGGTTCGCCAGGAGACGCCCAATAAAACGTAACGATCTTTAAAAACGATGATCCAATCTTAAGAAGCTAATGATATAAAAAAATATAGTTTCGTTGCATTCCAACGATCCAAACTTCGAAATAATCTTTTGCCATCCGATGGTTTCAACAAGGAACAAATGTTTGTGACCAAATGACAATAAAGTTGAAGGCAAAAGACAAAAAGATGATAAATTAATACGTGTGAAAATATAAGTATGATACGATGACAATAATGGAAATAACGTGGAAGGTAAAGAAATTGAATAGAGTATGAATGTAAAAATTTTGAGGTTATGTACCTCGGCTTTGGCGTCAGGACTGTACCAAACGAGAATTAGTGTCGTGGCGATGTTAACAATTAGGCCTAGAATGGTTATGAGATTCGGTGCGAGCCAAAGTGGAACTTTGCTAACGAGCCAGTCCCACCAGGGTTGCAAAAGACTATCGAGCAAGCTCGCGCTCGAACAGCTGTACTTGTGCTCGGACAATCGTTTCAATTGACCCGGTGATAGTATCTTTTCCTTGTAAAATAGCATTCTCGTTGGATTTGTCGAAAGTTGCTTCTTCCTCTTCTTCTATTATTATTTATCACCGCTTAAACTGACGAAGGAAAAGACCACGCACTATCGGACAAGCAATTAGCTCAATTCGTCGTTGTCACTGAACGTCGTATCGCGAAACGCTCTTGAAACTAAACATAACAAGATATACGCGATTCACGATAATTTGGCGATGCAGCCAATCAGCAATAGCGTGAATGCCCGCCGTGTGTTTGCTCTAATTATGCACCGCTGCTACCTTCAGCCGCGTTCTCCAATCCACACCGAATGGACCGATTCGCAATCGTTTTTATCACGGTCTTGTATACGGGGCAGAATTCCGTACTCGTCTACCGACAACTATCGATATCGTTAGCGAGCGATAGCCTATGGGATTCGCGTCTTTCCGCTGGAATCTTCCTTGCAATTGGCTGTCACAGCACGCGGACACAGCACGCGAAGAGACACTCAGTTCTCGATCTCAGAGTAGCGAACAACGAAATTGTTCTGTACAGCAGTTCGAAAATATAGTTATACGATATACTTTGCACCTTATATCTTGGATTCTTTAATTTCTTTACCTTTTCACGCGCCAAATTACATTTTCAGAACACTCGCGAGGTGGGGTTTTGCTCTTTATCAGCGCGAACCCAGCGAATTGGACATCGTTGGTTTTAGTTTCAAAGTTCCCGCCGAAATACGTCAGCGAGGCGTCACAAATTGGCGTCGACAGAGACGCTTTTGGCGAGATCTGAAACCATTATAGAACGAATTTTTCAGGACGATCTTTTTCATACGCTTGTACTCTCCATGTAAAACATATTCTCCGGAATTATTTGGATTCGGTAAAATTATAATCATGGCTGCGTTGTCCGGTTTCTCCCGGTTAATCGGCGTTGCGGCAAACAATTGCCTAAAGCGTGTTGGCGTTGGATTATTCGCTGAACAACGATTTTGCCGTTCGTTTATCAATTTCTCATACCCATCTCAGAACATTGACGTCTCTCAAATAATCTTCATCTATTATAACCTTACTTTTTCACCATACACTATCTAAAATGAAAAAGTTTCAGTAATCTTAATTTTTGTATACAGGTCCTAGTCTATCGTTGAAACCGCTCGCTGCTTCTGTTCACTACAAACTACCATGGATACCACGAATACCAGATCATCAGATTGATGTTACAGACACAACAACAGTCGATGACGAATTAACCAGTAGTGAGTTTGAACGATCGTAGACTATGGGAAAAAAACTCAATTTCCAAATGTTCTACGCCGGTATTTGAAAACGAAAACCGAAGGAAAAATTAGTCGTTAACTTTGAATATCTATAAATATACTAATAAAAAAAAACCTTCATTAAATTACTACATTGCTTTGCCAATTATGTTAGTTGCAAGTTTTACTTCAACGATTTTGTACTTTCCTGTGTGCAGATATCGCAAGCGCTATTAACGATCAAGTTACTACCGACAGCACTAGTCGGCTATTCGCCGTTGTTCATATATGCGGAAAGCAATTCAAAGTGACGGAAAATGATATCGTAGTGATTCAGGGTTACTGGCCACCAAATCCTGGCGATCAATTGAAACTCGAAAAAGTATTGCTCGTTGGTGGTACAGATTTCACGCTGGTCGGTCGTCCGATACTTAATCGTGAATTGGTCACCATTGACGCTACTGTTATTGAGAAAACTTTCTCAAACACCAAAACAAGGTTCCGTATGAGGGCAAGAAAACAGTACAGGCGTATACACTGTAAGTATCTCGAGCTTTATGTCAGGATCTTATGATCGTACTTATTTCATTGACATATCATGCTCACTACTTAAAATTTTTTTCCAGTTTACAGAATACCTCACACCATGATCAGAATAAATTCTATAATTATTAACGGAAAGATTGACGAGAAAAAAGATGTCGAAGGTTTGGATAGGATATATTAGAGGGATTGTAAACCATATTAATAAAGCTCTTTAATATGAAAGTTAATATTTTTAATAATACAGAAATTGCGAAATATTTTAACTCTCGTAAACTTATACTGTTTTCAACTGGCTTTGCAAGTGCGCACACCGTGTACGAGGTCTGGTAAAAAAGTATCGCGAATTTTGAATTTCCGCGGGCTACGTATATTCGATTTTCGATTTTTTTGCGGCGTTAGGTTGGTACTTGTGTCCCTCACTTATGCTGAAAAAATCGGCCATTTTGAATGTTTAGTTAATTGTCGATAGCTGTTTTGGTTAGACGTGTTTTGGCTTGTCTTCGATTTTTGCCTATTCCAAAAAATGGATCAAAGAATCCGTATCAAATTTTGTGTGAAAAACAAAATTAAGTGCGCGGACGCATTGCGAATGTTGACCGTGGCATATGGTGAAGCTACCTTGGACCAAAGCAACGTTTATCGGTGGTACAAAATGTTCTCAGAGGGACGAGAAGATGCGAACAGCGAAATGCGTTCCGGACGCCCGAGCACATCAACAACAGACGAAAACATTGATGAAGTGAAGAAAATAATATTGGCCAATCGACGAATCACCGTTAGAGAAGTTGCTGAGGAACTAAACATATCGATTGGCTCGTGCTATTCGATTTTTACCAATGATTTGGGCATGAGACGGGTCGCCGCGAAATTCGTGTCAAAATTGCTCAATTTCGAACAAAAACAGTGTCGCGTTAACATTGCTAAGGAGCTGTTGGACTCGGTCCGCGACGACCCAAATTTGCTCCAAAAGGTCATAACTGGTGACGAATCATGGGTTTATGGTTATGACGTGGAAACCAAAGCTCAATCATCGCAATGGAAGCTGCTTTTTTGGAATAGGCAAAAATCGAAGACAAGCCAAAACATGTCTAACCAAAACAGCTGTCAACCATTAACTAAACATTCAAAATGGCCGATTTTTTCAGCATAAGTGAGGGACATCAGTACCAACCTAACGCCATACGTAGCCCGCGGAAATTCAAAATTCGCGATACTTTTTTAACAGACCTCGTATCTCTGTATCTGTTAATCTTGCTCTTGCTTTAAAATAAAATATGGAGATACGAGGGTCGTTCAACAAGTACTTAGCCTACAAAAGAAAAACGAAAATTTTTAAGAAGTGGCGATTTATTTTTCAACGTAGCCTCCTTTTAGGTTTATACACTTGGCCCAGCGATGCTCCAACTTTTTTAACCCGTCCAAAAAATAATTTTTGTTGAGGTCGGCAAAATAGTCCTCCGTGGCAGCGATGACCTCCTCATTCGACCCAAATCTATTTCCAGCGAGTGACTTTTTTAGGTTTGCAAACAAATAAAAGTCACAAGGGGCCAAATCTGGTGGATAAGGTGGATGGAGCAGCAATTCGTAGCGGAGTTCAACCAATTTGGCCATGGCGACGGCGGAGGTGTGAGCCGGCGCGTTATCGTGGTGGAACAGCACTTTTTTCTTCGCCAATTGGGGCCGGTTTTTCTTCAATTCGGCGTCGAATCGGCCCAATAGGTCGGCATAGTAGAGCCCCGTGATAGTTTTACCCTTCTGGAGGTAATCGATGTGGATCACACCTTGTGAGTCCCAGAAAACGGTGGCCATCACCTTACCGGCCGAAACAACAGTCTTCGCCTTCTTCGGAGCACGTTCGCCGGGTAAAGTCCACTGTTTTGACTGTTTCTTGGTCTCTGGTGTGTACCAGTGAACCCATGTTTCGTCGACGGTCACGAAACGACGCAAGAACTCCGCCGGATTGCGCTTAAACAGCTTCAAACATTGCTCTGAAGTGGTCTCACGGTTGCGCTTGTTGTCCGGCGTAAGCAAACGCGGCACCCATCGCGCTGACAGCTTCCTCATGCCCAGTTCTTCGCGTAGAATATTATGCACCGTTCCTTCTGCGATGCCTACAGTCTCAGCTATCTCGCGAACCTTCAATCCGCGGTCTGTCAACACGAGATCGTGGATCTTTTTTACGTTTTCCTCCGTAGAAGCCGTTTTCGGAGCACCTGGGCGTGGTTCATCAAAAACCGACGTGCGGCCACGAGCAAACTCGTTAAGCCAATTCTTCACGGTCGCCATCGACGGAGAAGAGTCACCGTAGACAGCATCCAAGCGATCTTTGATTTCGCTGCGCGTTTTCCCTTCCAAAAACAAGAATCGAATCACCGAACGGTACTGCTCTTTTTCCATTTTTGTAAAACTGACTGACACGCTCGCTTCCAAAGGCTATCAAAACAGAACTAATAAAGGGAATTGAATGAAACTTTCACAGTAGGCTACTAAAAGTATGTACTGCACGATGGTAACACTGATCTGTAATAGCAGCGCCTTCGGGCGGTGAGGCTACTTACTTGTTGAACGACCCTCGTACATTCAGTGTACAATGCGTGCAGCCAGTAGAAAACACTTAGCTGTCTATATCGAACGATACGAAATGACGTCATTCTCAATGTTCAGAAACTCTAGATAGATCGATGTACTGAGTTGTAGATGGATATAAATCGATCCGGCAAGAGAACAACTGCGGATGGAACGAAAATTCGACCGTTTTAGGCAGGTTCCCGGTTTACGAAACTGCTGTACCGCATGTACAGTATGGCGCCAATGTCCAATGCATCACCTTGAATGTCCTTATATCGTCTGAATTCGTGAATTCGTTTCAATATCAGCTTTCGTGATGTGTAAAAAAAATTCTAATCATTTTATTTGGAAAAGTGGAAGTAGTTTTACCCTAGCTCTAGCGTCTCGACTAACAACAACAGAAATTCTTTCGTACGATGCTTCAAAAGCTTGATGTATGAGGTTTTAAGGCAGTCACACATGAAAATCCGTAACCCAACATTCGGGTGATCGAGTGACATCGTAATTTTATCATGGAAACACAGGGAAGATACGTAAAAGCTTCTATTGGTTTGGACGTGTTGATAGGCGAGAAACTAATTATATTACGCATTTTCCAGTAAACTTCCATTTTTTGTCGATAATTGTTTCTTTTTTTCACATATACATTACATAGTTGTGATCTCGGAGCTTAAGCTATGATAAAACTTTGAACATTTATACAGTCTTTTGATCAGCTTCTGAAAATAAATGTTTATATATATATTTCACCGTCGTAATAATTCTCGAGATCATTGGTTTAAACGTTATGCGAAACCCGCAGTGCGAGAGACATCGAAGATTGTTTTTCAAAGCATCTTTCTCAGAGATCGTTGACATTTCGGGCAAAAAATAAAATCTCATATCATCCGGAGTATATGAGATTTTAACCTTTTTTTTCCAGATGTCGATAATCATTGAAAAAGTTGCATTACGGTTATTGAATCCGACCATCGGTTTTTCACATCGTCTTAAGACGAGATAAGCAATGAACGCAGCCAATCCTTTTCGCTCAACCGTGACCACCATTAGTTTTATTTCTTCGACCATATCGTATAGACGCTCATTCGATTGTTCTATTTTGTCGAAAGTAATTATTGCGCACCGATGAATCATGGCGAGAGTAGATCGATTTGAGGTTAAGTTTGTTACGCCCTAAAGATTGGGTCAGGCACACGGAGAGTTAAAAAAAAATCCTGCGTCTAAACTTTCTGCGATCCAAATATTCTCGAGGTAAAATGACGCTCAACTCTTTAGGACGAAATATCAACGATCTTGGAGAACGTACGAAAACTGTTTTGTTTATTCGATCAAAAAAAAAACCCGCGTAACCCATTATCTCATATAAAATTTGCCAAATCGGATTTTTCATTAGTACTTTAAGAATTCGGGGAAAAAGGAAGACTTACGAAATGTAGGATTGATAAGACGAAACTCGGGTGAATTTACTTTTTCACGAAAACTGAACGCACCCATCGATCATTCCTACTCGACTTTCACCAGACTTCAGAGAGAGTGCTAATGGTGCTCACGAGGGAACAACAGAGCACAGTTTTCGACTTTATACGCTAGGTCATGAGACATGGCGCGTTGAGGGATGTGGCCACGGTAGCAGGTATAAAATCATGTGTACATTTAACAATTTTTTTTTGTACGAAAAACTGATGTATTTACAAAACTAATTATCCATCTATTTAGTATAAATATCAAGCTAACAAAAAAATATATTTTTTTTAATATACAAAATGGCCGACTACTGCTATTTGCTTTTGGTATCTTTTTTTTTTAGGCGCTCCGCGGCGTGACATTTGGCATCCACAATTTTTGACCTAGAGCAAAAAAAAAAAAATCTCGTTAATCTACATCAGAATACCTAGGCAAGTACGTACGGAATTTCTGATTAATCAAAAACTTTCCATTTTATGAGCAGTTTTATACGAAATTTTTCACTTGAAATTCACCTTTCAAGCTCAAATGCCTGCAATATTCGAATAAAAGAATATTTTTCAAATTCCGTACGTACTTCTCTAGGTACTCTGATGTCGATTAACGAGAATTTCTTGTTTTTGTTCTAGGTCAAAAATTGTGACCGACAAATGTCACGCCACGGAGCGCCTCAAAAAAAAAAGATACCAAAAGCAAATAGCAGCAGTCGGCCATTTTGTATGAGAGAAAAAAAACAAAAAAAAATATTTTTTATTAGCTTGACATTTATACTAAATAGATGTGCAATTAGTTTTATGAATAAATAACTTTTTCATAGAAAAAAAAATTGTTAAATGTACACATGATTTTATACCCGCTACCGCGGTCATATAACCGGTACGGTGTACAAAAAAACAAAGTATAGCCATCCCTCTCCCGCTGTTATTCCGCACCGACTGGCGAGGTTTCATTAAATTTCGTTTAGCCCTTTTCGAACAAAAAATATTCTGACAATATGGCCAATAACTTTATTCTCGCAATGAGATAACATTGAAGAGGGGATGGACAAGTGCCCGAAGACTCGTAAGATCGTATGTTTCAAAAGTTTGGCTATCAAGTTAGAATTTACGTGTTCTTGCGTGAAAATACCGTATGGTAAGATTCATTAATAACTTCACTGGAGACGCGTCGAAACTAAAAGTACGGAATATCTTTTGCCGGGCGTTTAGTCATTCCGTTATATCGACGGAATCTTCTCCATAACCCGAAAATATTGCTCGAATGTCATTGGAGATTCGGATTCTTTTATTTTACTGTCTCGTCAATTATTCGTCCTTATTACTCCAGGATCAATATGGCGGATAGCATTGGTTGTTGCTTTTTTTTTTCCAAATTGTTATCGTAAAAATTCGAGAAGACTCTCTAGTCCTCGCGCAAAAACGTTTCGCATAATCCGCGAACTTTGCTCGATCGACAAGATCATTAGAAACTTTATAAATAATTTTCTTATCATCTACACTCGATATGTCCGCTTCACGATGATCATTTATTTCAACTGTATAAGAGTTGTAATGCTCAGCTTGCATCTCGTACTTTCAAACTTTCCCGCCATTCACGCACAACTCGTCCGTTCCCATTTATAGTACATTCGAGATCCACGACGCGCCGTATGTCGCTAGTTAACCAGATAAATTGTCGAAATTCCCTTTTTTTTATCAATTCTCACAACAAATCCATATCTTATGTCGCATTGTCACCCGAGCCGGAGTCACCGATATCGATAAATAATTGCTATTATGTACTATTTTACAGAGAGTAACACGGATAAATTGTTCGAAATCGACTGAATTGCCTTAGCAACGGTGCGACGAGAATTGGTTCGACACACATTATTGCCCGTTACGGAATCACGATATAATTGCAATTCCAAGCATATAGACTGATGATACGAAGCAACGTAGAGGTAGGCCTAACCTGAACGACATTCAAACAGCACGCTCTTTAAAAAAAATATATATTCCATTTTTATTATGCATTATCGTGTTTCGAGTTTTTGTGCGGAAGACCCTCCAGGGAAGTGGCGAACTACATTTTCAACTCGAGAATTACCTTTGCATAAATGTACGAGGTCTGTTCAAAAAGTATCAGAAATTTTGAATTTTCGCGGGCTACGTATATTGGATTTTCGATTTTTTTGCGGCGTTAGGTTGGTACTCGTGTCTCTCACTTATGCTGAAAAAATCGGTCATTTTAAAAGTTTAGTTAATTGTTGACAGCTGTTTTGGTTAGATGTGTTTTGGCTTGTCTGCGATTTTTGCATATTCCAAAAAAGCAGCTTCCATTGCGATGATTGAGCTTTGGTTTCCACGTCATAGCCATAAACCCATGATTCGTCACCCATGAGTCCAACAGCTCCTTAGCAATGTTAATGCGACACTGTTTTTCTTCGAAATTGAGCAATTTTGGCACGAATTTCGCGGTGACCCGTCTCATGCCCAAATCATTGGTAAAAATCGTATAGCACGAGCCAATCGATATGTTTAGTTTAGAGCTTGGAATAAACTGCACAGTTCGGCCCCGGCAGGAAGGCTTTCATTGCGATGATTGAGCAACTTCCATTGCGATGATTGAGCTTTGGTTTCCACGTCATAGCCATAAACCCATGATTCGTCACCCATGAGTCCAACAGCTCCTTAGCAATGTTAATGCGACACTGTTTTTCTTCGAAATTGAGCAATTTTGGCACGAATTTCGCGGTGACCCGTCTCATGCCCAAATCATTGGTAAAAATCGTATAGCACGAGCCAATCGATATGTTTAGTTTAGAGCTTGGAATAAACTGCACAGTTCGGCCCCGGCAGGAAGGCTTTCATTGCGATGATTGAGCAACTTCCATTGCGATGATTGAGCTTTGGTTTCCACGTCATAGCCATAAACCCATGATTCGTCACCCATGAGTCCAACAGCTCCTTAGCAATGTTAATGCGACACTGTTTTTCTTCGAAATTGAGAAATTTTGGCACGAATTTCGCGGCGACCCGTCTCATGCCCAAATCATTGGTAAAAATCGAATAGCACGAGCCAATCGATATGTTTAGTTTAGAGCTTGGAATAAACTGCACAGTTCGGCCCCGGCAGGAAGGCTACGACCCCGTTACCTCCTCTACCACGTAACGCGCGGCGGCTACAGCGGCGAGCGCATCATCTCAGGAGCGTTCCGATAAAAAAAATACATGGCACCCGCGACAAATTGTCATTAAAATATTTTATCGTTCCGTAATATTATATTAATTAATCATTAAAAATATAATTATATACCATGATTTTTTATTAATATCGCATAATTATTAAATGATTTTAACAATAGTTTTCCACATCACCCGTGAGGTACTATCGCAGATGCGCTTTTTTAGAGTGGTTTCCTCAGAAGGCCTACTCCACTGAAAATTAAGGCGGTAGTCTGGTCTAGAAATTTGAAAAAATCGACTTTTTTTTCTTTTTCTTATTCCTTAGACCTTTTTTCATACGCTTCTGAAAACCGTTTATTGATATTTCAAAAATTAGCCGAGAAATAAAAATTCTAAGCAAGCCGCGCGCTGAGGTAGCGCGGTCGGGAAGCAGCTAACGCAGAGGCTACTGAGTCGCTCATTTAACGGTGTTAAAACTTCGAACGCGTTTATCTCAGAACTATGTTTTTCAAATCGGCGCCCACGATATCTCGATAACTAATGGACCGATCGAGCTCAAATTTTGCACGTACCTTAGGTAGCCTGTTTCTGAGGACTGGTAGCAGAATTGAGTCGAACAATAATTTTGCCGACATTTTAAAAATCGTCGAATACCCGAAAATGTATGAAATATCATTAATGAAAGTTCAACAGGCCATTTTGTCAAACATTTTTTTTAAGTACCAATTCTGCTACCAGTGCTCGGAATACTCATACAGATTGAGAATATATATATATTTTTTTTTTTTCAGACGCATACAACATCGTCCAGAGTGGGCGCCGATTGAGGCGGCTTTCGGCACACCATGTTGCAACAAGGCAAAAAACTACATGAAAATATTAAAAAGAATTTTTTTTTTTAATGTATAAGTATTCTCTAAGGATCAATAAATGCACGTGTAAATTTTCATCAAGACAACTTCAACGGTTTAAAAATCATTGCACATTAGAAATGACGTCAAAAATCTCGCTCTAGACCAGACTACCGCGTTAATGCAATGATGAAATCTGGCTCAGTAGGAATAAACGAAGAAAGTATAGCAACCAATTTTCCGACAAATATTAATTAGATCGTCTGAGTTTTTTTTTGTAGAAGATTCCATTAGGGACGGTACATCAACAGAAATTTTTGAAGAACTTGCTCGCATTAAGGAGGACAATGCACGCATCGTTCATGGACGAACGTTTATCTGTTTTCGTCAATTTCATTTTTGAGAACGAGCATTCGCATAAATAAGCGTATCGTTAAGTATGTCTTGAAAAGTTGTTTGCAATAAGAAAGGAGATATTCCTTTATTTTCGCAAGAAACATTTCCTGACAAATTTGACGAATAAAAATTGTTTTTGCAAGATTTAGATTCGCTTTGCGAACTTGTTCTCGTCACTGATGTGACGAATCATTTAAATATGTTAAATTTGAAGCTGCAAAAAACCGACCAAATCATCTCATAGGTAATTAGTCACATCGAAAACAGATAAACATTCGTCCATGAACGATGAGTGCATTGTCCTCCTTAATGCGAGCAAGTTCTTCAAAAATTTCTTTGAATGTCCCTAATGGAATCTTCTACAAAAAAACTCCGACGATCTAATTAATATTTGTCGGAAAATTGGTTGCTATACTTTCTTCGTTTTTTCCTGCTGAGCCAGATTTCATCATTGCATTAATTTTCAGTGGAATAGGCCTCCTGGGGAAACGACTCTAAAAAAAAAAGCGCATCTGCAATAGTAACTCACGGGTGATGTGGAAAGCTATTGTTAAAATCTCTTAATAATTATGCGATATTAATAAAAAATTGTGCTAAATAATTACATTTTTTATTATTAATTAATATAATATTACGGAACGATAAAATATTTCAATGACAATTTGTCGCGGGTGCCATGTATTTTTTTTTATCGGAACGCTCCTGAAATGACGCGCTCGCCGCTGTAGCCGCCGCGCGTTACATTGTAGAGGGGGTAACTGAGGCGTAGCCTTCCTGCCGGGGCCGAACTGTGCAGCTTATTCCGAGCTCTGGTTTAGTTCCTCAGCATTCCTCAGCAACTTCTCTAACGGTGATACGACGATTGGCCAATCTTATTTTCTTCACTTCATCAATGTTTTCGTCCTGTTGTTGATGTGTTCGGACGTCCGGAACCCATTTCGTTGTTCGCATCTACTCGGCCCTCTGAGAACATTTTGTACCACCGATAAACGTTGCTTTGGTCCAAGGTAGCTTCACCATATGCCACAGTCAACATTCGAAATGCGTCCGCGCACTTAATTTTGTTTTTCACATAAAATTTTATGGAGATTCTTTGATCCATTTTTTGGAATAGGCAGAAATCGACGACAAGCCAAAACACATCTAATCAAAACAGCTGTCAACAATTAACTATACATTCAAAATGGCCGATTTTTTCAGCATAAGTGAGGGACATGAGTACCAACCTAACGCCAGAAAACAATCGAAAATCGAATATGCGTAGCCCGCGGAAATTCAAAATTCGCGATACTTTTTTAACAGACCTCGTATACCGAGGTTCTATTGGGAATTACCACGATGCTGTGGCCTATTCAAAATGGCCGCTTATTCCTAAGTCGGTCCGAGTCAGCCAGCGCTTGTTAGCATGGGAAATTTAATGTTTTTACTACGATCTGATAATCAGGATTGTTACCATTGATGTTTGTGCGTGAACAGAATCAACTGCGACAATTGAATACAGACGGTGGGCATTATGGCCATAAAAATACGATGAACTTATGACGTACGATGTTTAAACTCAAAATAATAAAAATATTGCCCACCACTTTGCGGCTAAATGAATGACTTCGAACAATAAAGAATTACTTATAAAACGCCCGTATCACATCATATAATGTTATATTTATGAATTGTTTATTTTTCAGCGATTATGCAATTTCAGTCGCGCCTCTTGTTCACACGACACGAATAAAACAATTTTCAATTTTTCCCGTGACGAACATCGTTCACGTTCTCCCGATTTTTTTTTATTTTATTGTTGCTGTAATAAAGCAGTAAATTTGAATAAAACGCGACACATTCGCTTAGCAATTATCGGGTTACCGACTGGCAGAGAGTGGTTTGAAGTTTGGCCGAGAGAGGTCAGGCTGCTAAATGGTAATTCCCAATTGCCACAGTAGTGAGCAGCGCAACATAAAGTATTCGGAAATTGTTGTTAAAAAAAACACAGTACGAATTATGCGGAGTGATGGAAAATGCTCGGAAAGACGTGTCTTGTGCGTCAATTATCGAATGAAAATAGAATTCTCGTATGTCAACTCTTTAAGAAGTTATAAAAGGGACAGATAATGTCAGAAATTAATCTTACAAAGTGGATGACATAAATGTTACCCGAGTATAGGGCATTGGCGACTACGCCAGAAGATATTTTATTCAACAATTTTTCAACTTAGGGAAAAAGAATTATAAATATAAGGATGATA
Organism: Oxytorus armatus; assembly: GCA_958009045.1. Lineage (NCBI taxonomy): Eukaryota > Metazoa > Arthropoda > Insecta > Hymenoptera > Ichneumonidae > Oxytorus > Oxytorus armatus. Next base: position 36,048,435 of record OY253745.1, on the reverse strand, counting down.
TGAACGGTAGAAAAAGTGGGAGCTTTGTAGGCGGAGAAGCAGTCTCGCGCTCACGCGAGAGAACTCCATCTGGCGGATTTTTATCGAACTGTCGAAAACCTCACTCAGCGGTAAGGTAGAGATCTAGCCTCGAAAATCGATGCGTAAGACGTCTTTGCGAGTAGTTCTAAGGACATTTTTCCATTATGTTTGAAACTTTGCACATGTTTACCGAAATCAAGATAGGCCAAATGCCGTCCCAAAGATAACCTTCGGCAATCTTTTGGTCGGAAGTGGTAAAGACACCTCAGAAATGATATCTTTTAGTGATCATTTGGAGTTTTCTGCCCGGCGGGTACGCATTCCCTGAATAATTTGAAATTCCATCGGGTTTGGAAAAAAGCTGGGACGCGCGAATATTTGTGCGATGAAAGAACAATGTTCCCGTATTGCTTTAGGGCACGCACCCCTCGATGGCAGGCTCTCGGGACACAACTTAATTTATTCCCTTGATGGTCTTCCGGCAGGATTACCTTGCACTCACACTTTATATGCCCAATACAATTCCAGTTCGCTTCGTTCAAGAAGCTCCGTTAGTTGGGATTATGCGAAGTATCGATATTGCGAGATGTAATTGCAAATCCATTTTCGTATTTTCACCGAATTTTTCAACATTTTTGGCCGTCGGAAGCGTCTTAACTTCCGGCTAATCAGTACACGCGGAAAATGACGCTTATCCTTCAACTCGAAACGTCAATCATCTCTCAGGAAAAATCGTCTCTTTCACGTCGTCTTACAAATTGCAATCCAAAGAATAATGCCCAAAATCAATTTTAAATACCAATCCAACAAACAATGCAGCGCTTTCTCTTCGAGTCGAGTACATCAATTTTTGTTTGTTCCTTTAATGCTCACACCCTTTATCATTCAATCACTCCGTTATGTCTATTAAAAGTAAAAATTAAAAAAAACCCATTAAACTCGTTAGATGGCAGTCAACGAGGTAACAATAGTAGACAAAATCTTCGACACTCGTTCCTCGCTAACGGAAGAATATGGCTTGATAAATAATTATAATTCAAAGCGAAAACAACGTAAAATACAAAAAGCGGAATAACGAGGGTTTCAGTATCAGTTAAAACAACCTTTTTTTTCATGAACTGTGTGCGAAATATCCAGAAGTGTCTCGAACGAAAATTACATCGATAAACGGAGATTCTCTGTATTTTTTTCTTATGATTGGAAGAAGCCTTTACTTCCGGTGGATTGAGAAACGGATCCTACCGTGAGAAACATCGCTATCTGAAACAATGGCCGTCAGAGATATGCAGACGACAGAATTTCTTACGTTAGCCCGAGAGATCTAAAGCAAAAACTTACTAACGCATTTTTGTCGACGGCTTAATCGAATGAAAATAAAATAATGGTGCCGTCCGCTTTTATCAATTACGCGAACGACCCAGCTATTTTTTGTCTTTCACTCGAATAAGTCATCTCCGAGAAAAATGTGTCAGAAAATTTGTTGATGTCATGCTGACTTTTGGCCTCCCTTTAAGGGAGAACACCACTGTGACCCCCTGTTTTTTTTCACATTTTTCAAGAATTTTTTTTTGTGGGAAAAAAAGAGATATTCGAAAAATTTGTTGGGTTTTGTTCCTTGTTTATTCATGTATCAAAAAACATTTTTTTCACATTTTTCACACCGCATGGTGGCGCTGGGGAAGCTCTCGCGTCAGATGCTGTCATTTCCGCGGCACGCAGCAGAACTCTCTTCAAAGTCGATCTGAAAAAAAATACCAAGTGTTTTTGTTAATAATATGATATTTTCAAGAGAAGTACATAGGGATTTGGAAAAATATTGTTTAAAAAAAAAAAGGCACGCCTGAAATTAAAGTTAATTTCAAAGGCGTGCCTATTTTTTTTAAAACAATATTTTTTCAAATCCCTATGTACTTCTCTTCAAAATATCATATTATTAACGAATACACTCGGTATTTTTTTTCAGATCGACTTTGAAGAGAGTTCTGCTGCGTGCCGCGGAAATGACAGCACCTGACGCGAGAGCTTCCCCAGCGCCACCATGCGGTGTGAAAAAATGTGAAAAAAATGTTTTTTGATACATTAATAAACAAGGAACACAACCCAAACAAATTTTTCGAATAACTCTTTTTTTCCCACAAAAAAAAATTCTTGAAAAATCTGAAAAAAAACAGGGAGTCACAGTGGTGTTAACCCTTAACGCGAGTCGTAACCCTTTGGTCCATACCAAAAACTGTAAACAACGGCAATATTGTGGTATTGTAACGGTAATATTGAAACGAAACTAAAAATTTATCGTAAAAAATGTTTAACACTAAATCCACCACTGTCGGTGAAATTGATCGTTTTCAAAACAGCGGGAACAGGTGCACAAGAAGTGTGGTTAGGTTTGGCGTTAAATGCATTTGTTTTTCGAAGAAAGCCTAATGGAATAAAAAATTGTATGGTCATAACTGATAGACGCGGACGGCGACGTTTTCGTGGTGTTCGTTCCGGTTTTTCGATCAAGTAGTCTCCCAGAAAAATGTTTTAGCAATATTTTTTCGATCCGTTTCGCCCTCCCGATTGCGGAACAAGTTTGCAGGCTCAATGAGTGCCAACTGCATATTTCGAACGGCCAATCATGAATCGAGATTACACTGCTCAGTCTGATAGGAAAATCCGTTTGTCAATCATAATGAATTTCTGGCATTCATAACCTGACACGTTACTCACAAATCTTTGAAGATAAATTTCTCAATTGCTCCCCTACAATTGAGCAATATTGCTTCTTGTAACCGTCGTTCGACACACAGCATTTTTTTTTTCCTCATTTTGTTTTTTAAACAGACGGACCATGGAATATTTACATTTTGCTGCGATGGAGTAACAATTTGTACGGCACACCGCTTCATTGCTATCTGCCTCAACGTCTCAAACAACCATTAAATATCACTTATAATTAGGGCCCGGTAATTCGCTCCGGATTCGTTATGGCAAGATTAAAAGCACTCGGAAAAAGTAAGTTACGTTCAGCTTTTTTAAGCACTTCGAATGTTTCAAGACTCCGAATAATTTCATGTTATGGAAAGGACATAGAAAAAATTCATGTCCGTAGGACTTGGAAAACTTTGGCCACGTGCGACTTTGAAAATGTTTTCATCGTGGGACGTGGAAAACATGTTGTTTTCTGGAAACATGGAAAATATTCGTGTCCGTAGGATTTGAAAATTTTCGTATTATCTTGACTTTGAGAGATTTTCGATCACCGACGGATAATTAAGTTTCAAGCTCCGATAGATAAACATTATTTTGTCGATGTTTGTTTGAAAATCTTGAAAAAAGACGAGAACATTCAAAGGCGAAGTGATATGAAAATTTCGAAGTCCTACAAACTAAAATATTTCCTATGTTTCTAGAGAACAAATTTTTTGTTCTATGTCGGACGATGGGAAAAATTATAAAATTCCCTTGCAGTCGAAATTTTTCCAAGTTCTACGGACGTTGAATTTTTTCCCTTCCAATCGAATTTTTTTCTAAGTTCCGATAACGTAAAATCATTCGAAATCACGAAAATGTTGAAAGTCCCTAAAAAAATTGATTGTCGCTCACTTTTTCCGGTCAATCTTGCCGTGACGAACCCTGTACTCAATTACGGGCCCCAACTCATAATATATCGCATTCGGCGGCCATTGACGAATCACACGAATGCCCAACAAACGGCAGCACCGTCTCATTCTCATACGCCTCATAATATCGGAGAAACGTGTGTTCCGATTCTTTTCACGTGGCTGTTTTGTAAAGAATTTGCGAATACACGTTTTCTCCTTAATAATGCCTAAAATATATCAACAAATTAAATTTTATTTCACCGGAAGCACGCCGCTTCTCCGTCCCTCCCGGTTTTCCCTCATTTCCTCTTCGTGGCTTTGCTCGATTCGCCCGGTATTCCAGAATCGACGAAGCACACATCCGAAACAGCAATATTTTCAAAAACAATTGGCAATTTCGATTACGGCCTCGGAAAAAACCGTTGCTGAGCTCGGTGTTTCGACGCCGTCGTAAAATCTTTTTTTGTTTCGTTACCAATTCCAGCGTCGCCGGTGTATCCTCCCGGGGTATTTAAGTTCTCCCCCGTGGATACTGGATCGAGCTTAATTCTTTGCGTAACGAAAAGGCGCCGGTAATGGGCCATTACGATAACGCGAAAGAACGCGACGACCGTCCGGACGATCGATCAAATTACGATTTGTTCGCGCTACAACAATTTGTACAGTCAAAACATCCGGTATGCTATCTCTTGATGGACCACGACGCTCTGTTACTATTCGCAGGTTCGTTCACCCGCGTCATTTGATCCCGAAGATCCGTAACGGTCTCTTGCAGCACGCGCTTCTCCTTCAACAAACCATTGATGTCCTCCTGCGCGGCGCTCAACCGTGATTCCGATTCCTCTTTCGCCCGTCGCAATCTCGAATTCTCCTCGGAGAATCTCTCCAATGTGGCGATACGGCGTCTAAGCTCCTCGTTGTCCGTTCTGAGATGCTTGCTCGATTGTTTCAACGCGTTAATTTCCATTTCGCGCTCGACGTCGCGCGAACTTTGTCCGTTCGACAGGGTTCCGTTGGAACTACCCTCGCCTAGTGTATTCGCTGAAAATCAAATTTTATCGGATATTTTCACGAATGGCCGTTGAAAATATTGAACGAAAAAACAAAAAAAATAATCATTTTTAAATATATATTTCCTTTTAATCCCGTCGAAATTGGCGAATTTTTTTTTTCTTTTTCATAAATGACTAGGCGGTCATCTTCGGAACATCTCGCTCTAACTGCGTGCCAATTTTCAAGTTTTGCGGTTAAACCGTGTAGGAGTTTGAGGCCTGTGATTGAACGACGGACGGACAGACGGACAACCGAATTTCATCATAAAGAACCCTCATGGATTTCGTTTTTTGATATGGAACTTGAATAACGTTTATTCTCAGATTTTGGGTCATGTAATATTTCGCCCTTAAATCCGTCATCCGGAGTTTATCTTGTGTTATTCCTATAATAAAGCTGGAGAGTTTGTTCGTTTGTTCGTCTGTTTGTTCGAACGCGCTAATCTCAGGAAATACTGAACCGATTTGAAAAATTCTTTTTGCATTAGATAGCCCGTTTATTCAGGAAGGCTCTAGGCCACATAACTTTATGTTATGATCATAAGGAACGGCGGCGGGACGTTGAAATCGAGGGACGGAAATTGAACGCGGATGAAACCGCGGGGCACAGCTGGTATAATTATAAATATAAAACGATAGTTTAAGTATCAGTGGCGCTTCACTCACCAGCAGGTCCTATGTGAAAGACGCCGGAAACATCTCGTGAAATCCTGATCCTCGATATACTCAGATCAATGGGTATAGGACCGGGCGATGTGATGTTGTTAGAAGGACGATCTTCGTTAAGTCGTAATCTTATGTTCTCCAGTAATATCTATGATCAACAAAATTATTAGCTACAATCTATTTCGTTTTGTTGTCGATTGAGGGGTTAGGCCACTCTAGAATTTTTGATAAATCGAAATTTTTTTTCTTCTTTGGCTCCAAAGTTGACCTAAGGGTCTTAAAAATGATATACCTAAATACTATTAGCGCTGAAAATCTCCAAATACCCCAATTTCCAATTCTGCCGCCGATCCCCTCCGATCACGACTGAAAACTTTAAACGCGTTTTTCTCGCGAACAAATTTTCACCATTCGATTAGAAAATTTAACTGTACATTAAAAACTAGCTTCTCTACAGAAGTACGATTTTTGTGTCATATTCCATCATTTTCTTTGTTATAAACAATTATTTGATGATTTTTTCCGAAATTTTTTGACCGTTTTTTTTTAAATCCCGGTAAAAAATTGCACGAGCTACGTTTCCGTCCGTGAACCCTTCCGAAAAAAACGGTGTCATAGGAAAAGCGGTGTGCAACCGCCATTTTGTTATCAATCACCGCGAAAAAATTATTTTTTACAGTTCATTGGTAGTATAACAAAGAACTGCGCGCGGAATTTCGATTTAGTTCGTGATTTCGTTAAAAAAAATTCCCAAAATATGCCTCCTCTTAAAAAATGTCGCCATTTTTGTAAAAATCGATATATCGAAAAAATAGCTACGTACTTCCGTAGCTGTTCTTATATATAATCGAAAAAAAATTGTTCTTTTGTTCCCGGTAAAAAATTGCACGAGCTACGTTTCCGCCCGTGGACCCCTTCTGAAAAAACCAGTGTCGACGGAGAACCGCTGTCCAGCCGCCATTTTGTTATCAATCACCGCGAAAAAATTATTTTTTACAGTTCATTAGTAGTATAACAAAGAACTGCGCGCGGAATTTCGATTTATTTCGTGATTTCGTTAAAAAAAATTCCCAAAATATGCCTCCTCTTAAAAAATGTCGCCATTTTTGTAAAAATCGATATATCGAAAAAATAGCTACGTACTTCCGTAGCTGTTCTTATATATAATCGAAAAAAAATTGTTCTTTTGTTCCCGGTAAAAAATTGCACGAGCTACGTTTCCGCCCGTGGACCCCTTCCGAAAAAACCAGTGTCGACGGAGAACCGCTGTCCAGCCGCCATTTTGTTATCAATCACCGCGAAAAAATTATTTTTTACAGTTCATTAGTAGTATAACAAAGGACTGCGCGCGGATTTTCGATTTATTTCGTGATTTCGTTAAAAAAAATTCCCAAAATAGGCCTCCTTTTAAAAAATGTCGCCATTTTTGTAAAAATCGATATATCGAAAAAATAGCTACGTACTTCCGTAGCTGTTCTTATATATAATCGAAAAAAAATTGTTCTATTGTTCCCGGTAAAAAATTGCACGAGCTACGTTTCCGCCCGTGGACCCCTTCCGAAAAAACCAGTGTCGACGGAGAACCGCTGTCCAGCCGCCATTTTGTTATCAATCACCGCGAAAAAATTATTTTTTACAGTTCATTAGTAGTACAACGAAGAACTGCGCGCGGAATTTCGATTTATATCGTGATTTTGCTAGAAAAAATTCCCAAAATATGCCTAGTTTCTTCTTGCTCTAGAGTGACCTTAATCCTCAATTTTGTTGTTGTTTACACAGATGAAAAATTCTTTCGAGGTAGCCCTCACCTCCAGTGGTATGGGCTTTGGTATAATCTCGTCTTCGGCAAGATCAGCGAGTCCCGTGATCGAGCTCATAGAGAGTATCAACGGTACATCGCTGACTCTAACCTCCAAAGTATCCTCGAACATCGCCATGACACCTTCCTTGTTGTGCAAATCTATATTGCCATTGGTCGTCGGTGTCAACGTTTTTTCGCGTTCCTGTGACGATCTTCGGCTGCTCTGTTCGCTGGTACACTGACTAGCCTGCGAGAGTCTTCGTGAATCTTCTTTGCTCTTCAGACCGTGATCGAGACGCAACTTTATCCGTGAACGACAGTCGGTGTCCGAGGGTAATTCGACCCAGCCTCTCGAGCGCGAACTAAACTTCGTCTGAATAAATTAAATAATAAAACGACGAGAGATAACATGATTAATTTTATGGCCTCGCACGACGAACCATTGATAAAATGCGATTATCGTAATTTCTAACGATGCTGACGCTTGGATCGTTGGAAAACAACGGAAATCGCTTTTATAATTTTTATTTTCAGTACCGTTCTCGCTTCTCTTGACCATTTAGATTCAGGTCCTTGAAGGAGACGACAATAAAAAGTTTTAACAATTTTTGTCATCGATAATTCAATCTTAACACCCATTTTTGTACACTATATTTTTCGAGACATGATGGGTGTGTACATTGGGTCTTTGAGGGAGCAGTTGAATTTTTAGAATTTTCTAGGCTTTAAAAAAATTTGAAAAAAAATTTGAAAAAAAATTCTGAATTACTTCTTGGTGTCTACTACATGGCTCAGATGTTGCCAAAGTTTAAACCCGTTATTAAGAAAAATTGACAAATAGAGAGTGAAATAGGAGTTTGAAATTTCGACTGCTCGTTTAAAGGCCCAGTGTACACACCCGCGGTTAAGTGGGATTAATGACGTAAAAAAATTTATTTTCGTTGAATTTCAACGATCCAAACTTAAACATCATAATTTCTAGATTCTAGGAGCTACTGGTAACGACATAATTATTTTACATTGTCATTCGTCCGAGTTACCGATCAAACTCGCGGACCGACACTTTTGCTCATGCAAGAAATTCACTCGCTTTCGTTCACGGCTATCTGATGCAAAGATTTTACGATTCCACCGATTCAGGAACCGTAACGAAAGCCTTGATGCTTCAACGATTAATTTGTAACGATAATTCGTTGATACGCGGTTGAAAATATAAAACAGGGAAAAGAAAAATCGTAGTGCAAAAATGCTCCGTGAAAATATACACGGAATTAAATGTTTTCGTCGTTTCGGTGCTTTTTACTGGCCCGAAGAAACGGATGCAGGAAAACGTTAAAATCGAATCCGAGGTACTATTGACGGAAAGTTTTTGCAGCGATACACTTTCATGGTGCTACCATTTTTTTTTTTTTTTATTATTCTGTCATAGAAAATATTGACGCAAACGATGACATGCTACGAAAAATTTATTAAAGGCATACACAAGTTCCGCTTTGCCTATTATTTTCAGACACTTTTGGATCGCACTGTTTAGAATCCCGGTTACATTAACAAAATAATAAAAAAATAATAGCAAAAATAATTCTATTATTTATTGAAATTTTTGTCATTTAAGGCAGTAGTCTGGTAACTTAAGCCGATTTTCATGTCTTTTTGGGAGGGCGTTTTTTTTGTAGGAAAATAAAAATGAATCGTTTTGGATATTTAGGATGTTTTTATTTACACATTAAAGATACAAAAAAAAATTTCTTTGAAAAAATTTTATAGTTTATTATTATTATTATTATTGATCGAAGTTGGCACCTCGAAGTTGGCAGCCCGGGTCCTAACTTTTTTTCTACCGAACCGATTGCTTTCAAATTTTAACAGACGACTCTACACACTTATAGTTCTGGTCGGAACTACTGAAGTTAAATTTCATGGATAAATAACAAAATGGCGGACTTTGGAAACGAAAGTCCTTTTATTTTAGCAAAGAAGGGGTTGTAAAATAAAAAGTTAGGGGTGAAAAATTTTCTCGGTAGTTCCGACGAGAACTACAAGTGTGTAGAGTAGCCTGTTGAAATTTGAAAGCAATCGGTTCGGTAGAAAAAAAGTTAGGACCCGGGCTGCCAACTTCGAGGTGCCAACTTCGATCAATAATAATAATAAACTATTAGATTTTTTCAAACAAATTTTTTTTTGTATCTTTAATATGTAAATAAAAACATCCTAAATATCCAAAACGATTCATTTTTATTTTCCTACAAAAAAACGCCCTCCAAAAAAGACATGAAAATCGGCTTAAGTTACCAGACTACTACCTTAAGATTGAACGATTGAATGAGGGAAGTCGCATGACGCGGATTAGTGAAGTGGAGTAAAATTTTTTGTTGATAACCGAAGTAAGCCTTTCCCGATTTCTGTAACCCGTTCGTTATATTACCCAGCATACCTCTCGGCATATTTGAATACTATAACATACATTTCGATCGATTTCATTGAATCGTTCGATAAATGAAAAATATTTCGGAAATCGATGAAAATAAGGATGGTACGAGAACATCGAACATCATCTTACAGTAAGACCTCGATTTTAAGAACAAACTGGGACCGGAAGTTCTTATAATCGAGGCTACGTAAGCTCCAGCTCAAATCCATGAAGGAGACAGTAAAAAAACGTTTCCAATCGCTGTTACTACATATTTCATCAAGAAATAAGAGCGTGTAATTAAAAGGCGGTTGTTCTGTGCATATGCAAACATGTTCCAACGCCTAGTGAACTCTAAGTCCGGTAACAAAGCCAAGAAACAGCCATAGCGATAGAATTTGATATTACTACTATAATAAAGCTGGAGAGTTTGTTTATTTGTTCGTCTGTTTATTCGAACGCGTTAATCTCAGGAAATACCCATCCGATTTGAAAAATTCTTTTTGCATTTGATCGCCCGTTTCTTCAGGATGGCTCTAGGATATATAACTTCATGCTATGACCCTAATTTTACTATCTTACTACTATACTACTATATCTACACTATACTATAATAAAGCTGGAGAGTTTGTTTGTTTGAACGCGCTAATCTCAGAAAATACTAATCCGATTTTAAAAATTCTTTTTTGCATTAGATCGCCCGTTTCTTCAGGGTGGCTCTAGGCTATATAACTTCGTGCTATGACCTAATTTTACTATTTTACTATTATACTACTATATCTACACTATACTATAATAAAGCTCGAGAGTTTGTTTGTTTGTTTGAACGCGCTAATCTCAGGAAATACCAATCCGATTTGAAAAATTCTTTTTGCATTAGATCGCCCGTTTCTTCAGGATGGCTCTAGACTATATAACTTCGACCCTAACTTTACTATTTTACTATTATACTACTATACTATAATAAAGCTGGAGAGTTTGTTTGTTTGAACGCGCTAATCTCAGAAAATACTAATCCGATTTGAAAAATTCTTTTTGCATTAGATCGCCCGTTTCTTCAGGATGGCTCTAGGCTATATAACTTTGTGCTATGACCTAATTTTACTATTTTACTATTTTACTATTATACTACTATATCTACACTATACTATAATAAAGCTCGAGAGTTTGTTTGTTTGTTTGAACGCGCTAATCTCAGGAAATACCAATCCGATTTGAAAAATTCTTTTTGCATTAGATCGCCCGTTTCTTCAGGATGGCTCTAGACTATATAACTTCGTGCTATGACCCTAACTTTACTATTTTACTATTATACTACTATACTATAATAAAGCTGGAGAGTTTGTTTGTTTGAACGCGCTATTCTCAGGAAATACTGATCCAATTTGAAAAATTCTTTTTGCATTAAATCGCCCGTTTCTTCAGGATGGCTCTAGGCTATATAACTTCGTGCTATGACCCTAACTTTACTATTTTACTATTATACTACTATATCTACACTATACTATAATAAAGCTGGAGAGTTTGTTTGTTTGAACGCGCTATTCTCAGGAAATACTAATCCAATTTGAAAAATTCTTTTTGCATTAGATCGCCCATTTCTTCAGGATGGCTCTAGGCTATATAACTTCGTGCTATGACCTAATTTTACTATCTTACTACTATACTACTATATCTACACTATACTATAATAAAGCTCGAGAGTTTGTTTGTTTGAACGCGCTATTCTCAGGAAATACTAATCCAATTTGAAAAATTCTTTTTGCATTAAATCGCCCATTTCTTCAGGATGGCTCTAGGCTATATAACTTCGTGCTATGACCTAATTTTACTATCTTACTACTATACTACTATATCTACACTATACTATAATAAAGCTCGAGAGTTTGTTTGTTTGAACGCGCTAATCTCAGGAAATACTAATCCAATTTGAAAAATTCTTTTTGCATTAGATCGCCCATTTCTTCAGGATGGCTCTAGGCTATATAACTTCGTGCTATGACCTAATTTTACTATCTTACTACTATACTACTATATCTACACTATACTATAAGAAAGCTGGAGAGTTTGTTTGTTTGAACGCGCTAATCTCAGGAAATACCAATCCGATTTGAAAAATTCTTTTTGCATTAGATCGCCCGTTTCTTCAGGATGGCTCTAGACTATATAACTTCGTGCTTTGACCCTAATTTTACTATTTTACTACTATACTACTATATCTACACTATACTATAATAAAGCTCGAGAGTTTGTTTGTTTGAACGCGCTAATCTCAGGAAATGCTAATCCGATTTGAAAAATTCTTTTTGCATTAGATCGCCCGTTTCTTCAGGATGGCTCTGGGCTATATAACTTCGTGCTATGACCCTAATTTTACTATCTTACTACTATATCTACACTATACTATAATAAAGTTGGAGAGTTTGTTTGAACGCGCTAATCTCAGGAAATACTTATCCGATTTGAAAATTTCTTTTTGTATTAGATAGCCTGTTTATTCAGGAAGACTTTACGCCATGTAACTTTGTGCTATAACCCTAAGGATTCAATGCGAAGCCGTGACGGCTTCGCCCCCGTGAATCGAGGGACGGAAATTTAACGCAGGTGAAACCGCGGGGCAGATCTGGTTAACGTTATAATTGCAGCATTGGAAGCAGTCAATTACCAATTAGTCCGGTGTATCTGTAATTTTTTAAATTTCGATTTAAACAAGCGATTTTCTGAATTTATCACAGCCCATCCGATTCGTTGACGAACCTTAACATCTCGAGGGTCGCCGTAAAATTTCATACTTCCCCTACAATTTAAACGCAAATCAAAATTCCAATCTTATCCAAGTACGGAGAAACGAGCAAAAAAACATCTTTTCAATTATCAAAATTGAATTTAATGAAAAAAAAAAACGTATGAGGGCTCAGCTCGTTCGGTAAGGAGTCCTTATCGTAAAAGAATCAACCAGATATCTAAATTTTTCGTGATTCGTGTAAAAAAAATATATATATATATTTTAGGACGAGTGATTGTCAAATGGCCGAGGCAGCGAGTTCAGGGTCTCGGAGCGCAAAATGGATTTTGCCTTTTCTTTAAGCACAACAACGATTACATGCATCGGGCGAGAATTCACCGTAAATTATTATCCGTTCGTGATAACAAAAGCATGCACACAAGCCGACTTAAATATTTTAACGATTTAATAAATGTATAATGATAATGTCGCCAATACCTTTCTTTTGGCCTGCCACAAGTGCCACACAAAAACATTCACAAGAGAAGGAGAGCGCGGGAGAAGGCATGCAAAAAAAGTTATAAGACGATAAAAATCTTATGAATACACGTATGTTAATATTTTTGTACTACGTATTAGCATAGTATGTATATATATATATATAATAGTCAAAGAATAAATAATGAATAAATTCGCTATTGAAGTATATAAATACGTGTGAAAGTCTCGATCCAATGATTAATACGTTGAATTTAACGAGATAAATAGCGCGTTCACGTAATCCATTCTGTTCGTTCAAAATTTTATTATTCTACACTATATCGCCCGGCTGGGAAATCTGAACTTTGAAAAATTGACGAAAATAGACCGCATTGAGATTTACATTTTTTTCGTCGCTTAATACGACAATCCTTAAGGGCTCCCATACCCGTGAAACTTAAAAAAAATCGATTTTTTTTACAGATTTTTATTCATTATACTTTTAAGAATTAAAAAAATAAAACTTTAAAGAAAATTCCACTCCGTTACAAAATTATAGCAATAAATGTTACCGGACGTCGGGTTGGGATGGCTACTTGGCTAACTGTCGCGCACCGTAGTTCACGTTCACGCCGTAAATTTACGTTCTCCCTACCAGCAACTTCAAAACGATTCATTTTTATTTTCCTACAAAAGAAACGCCCTCCAAAAAAGACATGAAAATCGGCTTAAGTTACCAGACTACTACCTTAGTAGTAGTCTGTAAACTTAAGCCGATTTTTATGTCTTTTTTGGAGGGCGTTTTTTTTGTAGGAAAATAAAAATGTATCGTTTTGGATATTTAGGATGTTTTGATTTACATATTAAAGATACAAAAAAAAAAATTTTTGAAAAAATTTAATAGTTTATTATTATTATTATTATTGATCGAAGTTGGCACCTCGATAAAAAATCGCGTGGGTGGCCCCGGTGATTTTGGCTCTTGATGTTATCTGAAATCAAAAATTCTTGATAATTCTTAATCTATAGACATGTCATTCTGGTCGGAACTACTGAAGTTAAATTTCATGGATAAATAACAAAATGGCGGACTTTGGATAAAAGTTTTTTTTTCCAAAGTCCGCCATTTTGTTATTTATCCATGAAATTTAACTTCACTAGTTCCGACCAGAATGACATGTCTATAGATTAAGAATTATCAAGAATTTTTTATTTCAGATAACATCAAGAGCCAAAATCACCGGGGCCAGCCACGCACTTTTTTTTTTCGAGGTGCCAACTTCGATCAATAATAATAATAAAAATAAACTATTAAATTTTTTCAAACTAACTTTTTTTTTTGTATCTTTAATATGCAAATAAGGACATCCTAAATATCCAAAACGATTCATTTTTATTTTCCTACAAAAAAACGCCCTCCAAAAAAGACATGAAAGTCGGCTCAAGTTACCAGACTACTACCTTAAACGCATTTTTCTCGAAACTATGTTTTCAGACAGTGTCGGAACGATAACTCAGTCAATTTTTAATATTTTTTAACTTTTTTTTTTTTTAATTCTTGATAATTATTTTCTCTATAGTCTGACGAGAGGTTTTTTGTTTGGTTTGGTTGAACAATTTTTTATAAATTATTAAACACTAGTTTTTTTTTTTTGTAATTGCGTACTAAAGTTTGAAATTGTGTAATTTCTGTATTTTTGGAAAAAATAAATAAAATCCTTCATCAGACTATTACTACTACATTATTTTACTAGATTCTTTATTACTTTTGCAAATTGAATAATTTTTGGTAAAGTTATGATGTCGACAAGGAGACGCCATGATTTTCATCAGTAGTCTATTTATACCCGTAAAAATTAATATTAAAATAAAAAAAAAAAAATGTTTATTTATTTTTTCTTATAGTTGAAAAGTTAATAAAAAATGTGAAATCAACAATTTAATTTTTTTTTCACCATATAACCTTTATAATAATTTTTCAAATTTATTCGGTTTTTAGCGCGTCCAGCGGTATGTGGTCCCTTAAGGAGGCTCCCATCCAACGTTTAACATCGAAATTTAAATATCCGTAATAATGGCAGAACAATATTCGCCGTGAGGAAAATTTTGAGGAAGGGTCTTCAAACGCTTAAGGGGGGCAGTAAAAAAAAATCCAATAAGTTTAGAACGATCCGATAATTTAAGCAATCCCAACCGAATAAGTCGACATTTTTTTTTTGTACAAGTAACGAAAGAATTAACGTTCGTTACAAATTTCACATAACGAGTAACCAAAGTACCGGTGAATTTATCGTTATTTGAAAAAATATAAAATAATAAAAAATTCTCTATTACGTTTCGTTATTTAATCGAACGAAATCGTCGATCAGCGATGTTTTTGTTTTTTGTTTTCCCGGACGTTCAATGGTCCCCGTCTCGAATTAATGTCATTGTCCCTGTGAACCTCTAAACACTTCGAAGCCCGATTAACTTGAGAGTCTGGTGCAATTTGTATTTGTCGTTACGCCAAAGCAACGAGATGATGAAAGAAAAAAAAATTGTGGCGTTTGCGATATTCGTGAAATAGGCCATAAGGATTAGCGAGAATGTGAATAGAAATATTAAATGAATTGTCCTTCTGTTGCGAGAGGATTATTGTACGTATACTGAAAAAGCCACATCGGGACTTCCGTACGTTTCCAGAAAACGTTCTAAACGAATAAAGTAAAGATAATAACAGAGACGTATCGTATGTTTGGAAAAAAAAAAAAAATGTACGAATAAACACGAAAAGCTTTGGATTGACCTACCTGAAATTCGTCCCAAGGTATCGAGGAACATTCTTCACTGGCGACATTCGATATTTGCGCTTTTATCGACGACGTGAAACCGGAAGATTGCTGTATTACTTCCATTTTCGATAGTTTGAACGTCGTCATCGACACCTGTAATAGAATAACATCGTGGTACACGTATTTCAGCAATATTTCTTCTTATTCGCGCGTACAGGATCTCGTTGTTTGTAATTTTTTTTTAAGGGCGGGGTAAGGGTTTTCACTTTCGAAAAATCGAATGTTTTTTTTGTCTTATCTTATTGTTTAACATTTCAAGAATATGTCCTTAAAATTTGAAACCGATCTAAGCAATATTCTTGAAGTTATTGTCTTATTAATCTCCTGGCCTTTAACGCTATATCCTCTAACAGCTGCGGGCGGTCGGGCTAGCAGTGCAGCTTTCGAACAGGTATACAGTTTATTCATTGCTATTGTGTATATAGTATATAGTGTATACTATACACTACAATATTTTAAAAGAAGATGGAGCTGGAATCGATGATTCTGTGTAAGTTGGAAAAAATATATTTTTCTTCACTTTTTTACTTCACAAACTTTAGACGCGTTTTTCTCAAAACTACTTTTTCAAAGTCCGTGTTCACTGCCATTTAAAAACTACTTGACCGATTCATTTCAAACTTTGTACACATTTTCTACATATAAAATACCTCCCCCCAACGTTTAGTTAAATTTATTTTTTTTACATTAAGGGTGTTTCCCACCCACAAAATGGCGGAATTTTTCGTGGAAAATAACAGTTCACTCTTTAGATGGCCGCCAAAAATTTTTAAATGAAAAAAAAAATTATCAGAGAACGTTGGGGGGAAGATTTGATTATAATTTGACTAAATGTTCATGATTTTTCATTTTCAGATAATTTCCGGCCGAGTTATAGCGAACACCGCAAATTGTTTTTTTTCCAAGACGTTCTGGGGGAAGCGCTGTTACGGGCTTATGCTTCAATATTTCTGCATGAAAAAATTACGCAACATTGTCAAAAGTATGCTCAATAATGTACAAAAGGTTCGAATAAAATTGCTCAATCCATATTTGAGAATAAAAATCGCAAAAAAAGTGTTTTTTTTGCGACAAACCAAACCAAACCAAACAAACTTTAGACGCGTTTTTCTCAAAACTACTTTTTCAAAGTCCGTGTTCACTGCTATTTTAAAACTACTTGACCGATTCATTTCAAACTTTGTACACATTTTCTACATATAAAATACCTCCCCCTAACGTTTAGTTTAATTTTTTTTTTTTACATTAAGGGTGTTTCCCACCCACAAAATGGCGGAATTTTTCGTGGAAAATAACAGTTCACTCTTTAGATGGCCGGCAAAAATTTTTAAATGAAAAAAAAAATTATCAGAGAACGTTGGGGGGAAGATTTGATTATAATTTGACTAAATTTTCATGGTTTTTCATTTTCAGATAATTTCCGGCCGAGTTATAGCGAACATCGCAAATTGTTTTTTTTCCAAG
This sequence comes from Oxytorus armatus, assembly GCA_958009045.1. Taxonomy (NCBI): domain Eukaryota; kingdom Metazoa; phylum Arthropoda; class Insecta; order Hymenoptera; family Ichneumonidae; genus Oxytorus; species Oxytorus armatus. Next base: position 36,031,398 of record OY253745.1, on the reverse strand, counting down.
ACGTTCTGGGGGAAGCTCTGTTACGGGCTTATGCTTCAATATTTCTGCATGAAAAAATTACGCAACATTGTCAAAAGTATGCTCAATAATGTACAAAAGGTTCGAATAAAATTCCTCAATCCATATTTGAGAAAAGAAATCGCAAAAAAAGTGTTTTTTTTTGCGACAAACCAAATCAAACCAAACAAACTTTAGACGCGTTTTTCTCAAAACTACTTTTTCAAAGTCCGTGTTCACTGCCATTTGAAACCTACTTGACCGATTCGTTTCAAACTTTGTACACATTTTCTACATATAAAATACCTCCCCCCAACGTTCAGTAAATTTTTTTTTTTTTACATTAAGGGTGTTTCCCACCCACAAAATGGCGGAGTTTTTCGTGGAAAATAACAGTTCACTCTTTAGATGGCCGCCAAAAATTTTTAAATGAAAAAAAAAATTATCAGAGAACGTTGGGGGGAAGATTTGATTATAATTTGACTAAATGTTCATGATTTTTCATTTTCAGATAACTTCCGGCCGAGTTATAGTGAACACCGCAAATTGTTTTTTTTTCCAAGACGTTCTGGGGGAAGCTCTGTTACGGGCTTATGCTTCAATATTTCTGCATGAAAAAATTACGCAACATTGTCAAAAGTATGCTCAATAATGTACAAAAGGTTCGAATAAAATTGCTCAATCCATATTTGAGAATAAAAATCGCAAAAAAAGTGTTTTTTTTGCGACAAACCAAACCAAACCAAACAAACTTTAGACGCGTTTTTCTCAAAACTACTTTTTCAAAGTCCGTGTTCACTGCCATTTTAAAACTACTTGACCGATTCATTTCAAACTTTGTACACATTTTCTACATATAAAATACCTCCCCCTAACGTTTAGTTTAATTTTTTTTTTTTACATTAAGGGTGTTTCCCACCCACAAAATGGCGGAATTTTTCGTGGAAAATAACAGTTCACTCTTTAGATGGCCGGCAAAAATTTTTAAATGAAAAAAAAAATTATCAGAGAACGTTGGGGGGAAGATTTGATTATAATTTGACTAAATTTTCATGGTTTTTCATTTTCAGATAATTTCCGGCCGAGTTATAGCGAACATCGCAAATTGTTTTTTTTCCAAGACGTTCTGGGGGAAGCTCTGTTACGGGCTTATGCTTCAATATTTCTGCATGAAAAAATTACGCAACATTGTCAAAAGTATGCTCAATAATGTACAAAAGGTTCGAATAAAATTCCTCAATCCATATTTGAGAAAAGAAATCGCAAAAAAAGTGTTTTTTTTTGCGACAAACCAAATCAAACCAAACAAACTTTAGACGCGTTTTTCTCAAAACTACTTTTTCAAAGTCCGTGTTCACTGCCATTTGAAACCTACTTGACCGATTCGTTTCAAACTTTGTACACATTTTCTACATATAAAATACCTCCCCCCAACGTTCAGTAAATTTTTTTTTTTTTACATTAAGGGTGTTTCCCACCCACAAAATGGCGGAGTTTTTCGTGGAAAATAACAGTTCACTCTTTAGATGGCCGCCAAAAATTTTTAAATGAAAAAAAAAATTATCAGAGAACGTTGGGGGGAAGATTTGATTATAATTTGACTAAATGTTCATGATTTTTCATTTTCAGATAACTTCCGGCCGAGTTATAGTGAACACCGCAAATTGTTTTTTTTTCCAAGACGTTCTGGGGGAAGCTCTGTTACGGGCTTATGCTTCAATATTTCTGCATGAAAAAATTACGCAACATTGTCAAAAGTATGCTCAATAATGTACAAAAGGTTCGAATAAAATTGCTCAATCCATATTTGAGAATAAAAATCGCAAAAAAAGTGTTTTTTTTGCGACAAACCAAACCAAACCAAACAAACTTTAGACGCGTTTTTCTCAAAACTACTTTTTCAAAGTCCGTGTTCACTGCCATTTTAAAACTACTTGACCGATTCATTTCAAACTTTGTACACATTTTCTACATATAAAATACCTCCCCCTAACGTTTAGTTTAATTTTTTTTTTTTACATTAAGGGTGTTTCCCACCCACAAAATGGCGGAATTTTTCGTGGAAAATAACAGTTCACTCTTTAGATGGCCGGCAAAAATTTTTAAATGAAAAAAAAAATTATCAGAGAACGTTGGGGGGAAGATTTGATTATAATTTGACTAAATTTTCATGGTTTTTCATTTTCAGATAATTTCCGGCCGAGTTATAGCGAACATCGCAAATTGTTTTTTTTCCAAGACGTTCTGGGGGAAGCTCTGTTACGGGCTTATGCTTCAATATTTCTGCATGAAAAAATTACGCAACATTGTCAAAAGTATGCTCAATAATGTACAAAAGGTTCGAATAAAATTCCTCAATCCATATTTGAGAAAAGAAATCGCAAAAAAAGTGTTTTTTTTTGCGACAAACCAAACCAAACCAAACAAACTTTAGACGCGTTTTTCTCAAAACTACTTTTTCAAAGTCCGTGTTCACTGCCATTTGAAACTTACTTGACCGATTCGTTTCAAACTTTGTACACATTTTCTACATATAAAATACCTCCCCCCAACGTTCAGTAAATTTTTTTTTTTTTACATTAAGGGTGTTTCCCACCCACAAAATGGCGGAGTTTTTCGTGGAAAATAACAGTTCACTCTTTAGATGGCCGCCAAAAATTTTTAAATGAAAAAAAAAATTATCAGAGAACGTTGGGGGGAAGATTTGATTATAATTTGACTAAATGTTCATGATTTTTCATTTTCAGATAATTTCCGGCCGAGTTATAGCGAACACCGCAAATTGTTTTTTTTCCAAGACGTTCTGGGGGAAGCGCTGTTACGGGCTTATGCTTCAATATTTCTGCATGAAAAAATTACGCAACATTGTCAAAAGTATGCTCAATAATGTACAAAAGGTTCGAATAAAATTGCTCAATCCATATTTGAGAATAAAAATCGCAAAAAAAGTGTTTTTTTTGCGACAAACCAAACCAAACCAAACAAACTTTAGACGCGTTTTTCTCAAAACTACTTTTTCAAAGTCCGTGTTCACTGCCATTTTAAAACTACTTGACCGATTCATTTCAAACTTTGTACACATTTTCTACATATAAAATACCTCCCCCTAACGTTTAGTTTAATTTTTTTTTTTTACATTAAGGGTGTTTCCCACCCACAAAATGGCGGAATTTTTCGTGGAAAATAACAGTTCACTCTTTAGATGGCCGGCAAAAATTTTTAAATGAAAAAAAAAATTATCAGAGAACGTTGGGGGGAAGATTTGATTATAATTTGACTAAATTTTCATGGTTTTTCATTTTCAGATAATTTCCGGCCGAGTTATAGCGAACATCGCAAATTGTTTTTTTTCCAAGACGTTCTGGGGGAAGCTCTGTTACGGGCTTATGCTTCAATATTTCTGCATGAAAAAATTACGCAACATTGTCAAAAGTATGCTCAATAATGTACAAAAGGTTCGAATAAAATTCCTCAATCCATATTTGAGAAAAGAAATCGCAAAAAAAGTGTTTTTTTTTGCGACAAACCAAACCAAACCAAACAAACTTTAGACGCGTTTTTCTCAAAACTACTTTTTCAAAGTCCGTGTTCACTGCCATTTGAAACCTACTTGACCGATTCGTTTCAAACTTTGTACACATTTTCTACATATAAAATACCTCCCCCCAACGTTTAGTTACATTTTTTTTTTTACATTAAGGGGGTTTCCCACCCACAAAATGGCGGAATTTTTCGTGGAAAATAACAGTTCACACTTTAGATCGCCGCCAAAAATTTTTAAATGAAAAAAAAAAAGTATCAGAGAACGTTGGGGGGAAGATTTCATTATAATTTGACTAAATTTTCATGGTTTTTCATTTTCAGATAATTTCCGGCCGAGTTATAGTGAACACCGCAAATTGTTTTTTTTTCCCAAGACGTTCCGGGGGAAGCTCTGTTACGGGCTTATGTTTCAATATTTCTGCATGAAAAAATTACACAACATTCTCAAAAGTATGCTCAATAATGTACAAAAGGTTCGAATAAAATTGCTCAATCCACATTTGAGAAAAAAAATCGCAAAAACAGTGTTTTTTTTGCGACAAACCAAACCAAACGAAACAAACTTTAGACGCGTTTTTCTCAAAACTACTTTTTCAAAGTCCGTGTTCACTGCCATTTAAAATCTACTTGACCGATTCATTTCAAACTTTGTACACATTTTCTACATATAAAATACCTCCCCCCAACGTTTAGTTAAATTTTTTTTTTTTACGTTAAGGGTGTTTCCCACCCACAAAATGGCGGAATTTTTTGTGGAAAATAACAGTTCACACTTTAGATGGCCGCCAAAAATTTTTAAATGAAAAAAAAATTATCAGAGAACGTTGGGGGGAAGATTTGATTATAATTTGACTAAATTTTCATGGTTTTTCATTTTCAGATAATTTCCGGCCGAGTTATAGTGAACACCGCAAATTGTTTTTTTTTCCAAGACGTTCCGGGGGAAGCTCTGTTACGGGCTTATGCTTCAATATTTCTGCATGAAAAAATTACGCAACATTGTCAAAAGTATGCTCAATAATGTACAAAAGGTTCGAATAAAATTGCTCAATCCATATTTGAGAAAAAAAATCGCAAAAAAAGTGTTTTTTTTTGCGACAAACCAAACCAAACCAAACAAACTTTAGACGCGTTTTTCTCAAAACTACTTTTTCAAAGTCCGTGTTCACTGCCATTTGAAAACTACTTGACCGATTCGTTTCAAACTTTGTACACATTTTCTACATATAAAATACCTCCCCCCAACGTTTAGTTACATTTTTTTTTTACATTAAGGGGGTTTCCCACCCACAAAATGGCGGAATTTTTCGTGGAAAATAACAGTTCACACTTTAGATCGCCGCCAAAAATTTTTAAATGAAAAAAAAAAATTATCAGAGAACGTTGGGGGGAAGATTTCATTATAATTTGACTAAATTTTCATGGTTTTTCATTTTCAGATAATTTCCGGCCGAGTTATAGTGAACACCGCAAATTGTTTTTTTTTCCCAAGACGTTCCGGGGGAAGCTCTGTTACGGGCTTATGTTTCAATATTTCTGCATGAAAAAATTACACAACATTCTCAAAAGTATGCTCAATAATGTACAAAAGGTTCGAATAAAATTGCTCAATCCACATTTGAGAAAAAAAATCGCAAAAACAGTGTTTTTTTTGCGACAAACCAAACCAAACGAAACAAACTTTAGACGCGTTTTTCTCAAAACTACTTTTTCAAAGTCCGTGTTCACTGCCATTTAAAATCTACTTGACCGATTCATTTCAAACTTTGTACACATTTTCTACATATAAAATACCTCCCCCCAACGTTTAGTTAAATTTTTTTTTTTTACGTTAAGGGTGTTTCCCACCCACAAAATGGCGGAATTTTTTGTGGAAAATAACAGTTCACACTTTAGATCGCCGCCAAAAATTTTTAAATGAAAAAAAAAAATTATCAGAGAACGTTGGGGGGAAGATTTCATTATAATTTGACTAAATTTTCATGGTTTTTCATTTTCAGATAATTTCCGGCCGAGTTATAGTGAACACCGCAAATTGTTTTTTTTTCCCAAGACGTTCCGGGGGAAGCTCTGTTACGGGCTTATGTTTCAATATTTCTGCATGAAAAAATTACACAACATTCTCAAAAGTATGCTCAATAATGTACAAAAGGTTCGAATAAAATTGCTCAATCCACATTTGAGAAAAAAAATCGCAAAAACAGTGTTTTTTTTGCGACAAACCAAACCAAACGAAACAAACTTTAGACGCGTTTTTCTCAAAACTACTTTTTCAAAGTCCGTGTTCACTGCCATTTAAAATCTACTTGACCGATTCATTTCAAACTTTGTACACATTTTCTACATATAAAATACCTCCCCCTAACGTTTAGTTTAATTTTTTTTTTTTACATTAAGGGTGTTTCCCACCCACAAAATGGCGGAATTTTTCGTGGAAAATAACAGTTCACTCTTTAGATGGCCGGCAAAAATTTTTAAATGAAAAAAAAAATTATCAGAGAACGTTGGGGGGAAGATTTGATTATAATTTGACTAAATTTTCATGGTTTTTCATTTTCAGATAATTTCCGGCCGAGTTATAGCGAACATCGCAAATTGTTTTTTTTCCAAGACGTTCTGGGGGAAGCTCTGTTACGGGCTTATGCTTCAATATTTCTGCATGAAAAAATTACGCAACATTGTCAAAAGTATGCTCAATAATGTACAAAAGGTTCGAATAAAATTCCTCAATCCATATTTGAGAAAAGAAATCGCAAAAAAAGTGTTTTTTTTTGCGACAAACCAAACCAAACCAAACAAACTTTAGACGCGTTTTTCTCAAAACTACTTTTTCAAAGTCCGTGTTCACTGCCATTTGAAACCTACTTGACCGATTCGTTTCAAACTTTGTACACATTTTCTACATATAAAATACCTCCCCCCAACGTTTAGTTACATTTTTTTTTTTACATTAAGGGGGTTTCCCACCCACAAAATGGCGGAATTTTTCGTGGAAAATAACAGTTCACACTTTAGATCGCCGCCAAAAATTTTTAAATGAAAAAAAAAAAGTATCAGAGAACGTTGGGGGGAAGATTTCATTATAATTTGACTAAATTTTCATGGTTTTTCATTTTCAGATAATTTCCGGCCGAGTTATAGTGAACACCGCAAATTGTTTTTTTTTCCCAAGACGTTCCGGGGGAAGCTCTGTTACGGGCTTATGTTTCAATATTTCTGCATGAAAAAATTACACAACATTCTCAAAAGTATGCTCAATAATGTACAAAAGGTTCGAATAAAATTGCTCAATCCACATTTGAGAAAAAAAATCGCAAAAACAGTGTTTTTTTTGCGACAAACCAAACCAAACGAAACAAACTTTAGACGCGTTTTTCTCAAAACTACTTTTTCAAAGTCCGTGTTCACTGCCATTTAAAATCTACTTGACCGATTCATTTCAAACTTTGTACACATTTTCTACATATAAAATACCTCCCCCCAACGTTTAGTTAAATTTTTTTTTTTTACGTTAAGGGTGTTTCCCACCCACAAAATGGCGGAATTTTTTGTGGAAAATAACAGTTCACACTTTAGATGGCCGCCAAAAATTTTTAAATGAAAAAAAAATTATCAGAGAACGTTGGGGGGAAGATTTGATTATAATTTGACTAAATTTTCATGGTTTTTCATTTTCAGATAATTTCCGGCCGAGTTATAGTGAACACCGCAAATTGTTTTTTTTTCCAAGACGTTCCGGGGGAAGCTCTGTTACGGGCTTATGCTTCAATATTTCTGCATGAAAAAATTACGCAACATTGTCAAAAGTATGCTCAATAATGTACAAAAGGTTCGAATAAAATTGCTCAATCCATATTTGAGAAAAAAAATCGCAAAAAAAGTGTTTTTTTTTGCGACAAACCAAACCAAACCAAACAAACTTTAGACGCGTTTTTCTCAAAACTACTTTTTCAAAGTCCGTGTTCACTGCCATTTGAAAACTACTTGACCGATTCGTTTCAAACTTTGTACACATTTTCTACATATAAAATACCTCCCCCCAACGTTTAGTTACATTTTTTTTTTACATTAAGGGGGTTTCCCACCCACAAAATGGCGGAATTTTTCGTGGAAAATAACAGTTCACACTTTAGATCGCCGCCAAAAATTTTTAAATGAAAAAAAAAAATTATCAGAGAACGTTGGGGGGAAGATTTCATTATAATTTGACTAAATTTTCATGGTTTTTCATTTTCAGATAATTTCCGGCCGAGTTATAGTGAACACCGCAAATTGTTTTTTTTTCCCAAGACGTTCCGGGGGAAGCTCTGTTACGGGCTTATGTTTCAATATTTCTGCATGAAAAAATTACACAACATTCTCAAAAGTATGCTCAATAATGTACAAAAGGTTCGAATAAAATTGCTCAATCCACATTTGAGAAAAAAAATCGCAAAAACAGTGTTTTTTTTGCGACAAACCAAACCAAACGAAACAAACTTTAGACGCGTTTTTCTCAAAACTACTTTTTCAAAGTCCGTGTTCACTGCCATTTAAAATCTACTTGACCGATTCATTTCAAACTTTGTACACATTTTCTACATATAAAATACCTCCCCCCAACGTTTAGTTAAATTTTTTTTTTTTACGTTAAGGGTGTTTCCCACCCACAAAATGGCGGAATTTTTTGTGGAAAATAACAGTTCACACTTTAGATCGCCGCCAAAAATTTTTAAATGAAAAAAAAAAATTATCAGAGAACGTTGGGGGGAAGATTTCATTATAATTTGACTAAATTTTCATGGTTTTTCATTTTCAGATAATTTCCGGCCGAGTTATAGTGAACACCGCAAATTGTTTTTTTTTCCCAAGACGTTCCGGGGGAAGCTCTGTTACGGGCTTATGTTTCAATATTTCTGCATGAAAAAATTACACAACATTCTCAAAAGTATGCTCAATAATGTACAAAAGGTTCGAATAAAATTGCTCAATCCACATTTGAGAAAAAAAATCGCAAAAACAGTGTTTTTTTTGCGACAAACCAAACCAAACGAAACAAACTTTAGACGCGTTTTTCTCAAAACTACTTTTTCAAAGTCCGTGTTCACTGCCATTTAAAATCTACTTGACCGATTCATTTCAAACTTTGTACACATTTTCTACATATAAAATACCTCCCCCCAACGTTTAGTTAAATTTTTTTTTTTTACGTTAAGGGTGTTTCCCACCCACAAAATGGCGGAATTTTTTGTGGAAAATAACAGTTCACACTTTAGATGGCCGCCAAAAATTTTTAAATGAAAAAAAAATTATCAGAGAACGTTGGGGGGAAGATTTGATTATAATTTGACTAAATTTTCATGGTTTTTCATTTTCAGATAATTTCCGGCCGAGTTATAGTGAACACCGCAAATTGTTTTTTTTTCCAAGACGTTCCGGGGGAAGCTCTGTTACGGGCTTATGCTTCAATATTTCTGCATGAAAAAATTACGCAACATTGTCAAAAGTATGCTCAATAATGTACAAAAGGTTCGAATAAAATTGCTCAATCCATATTTGAGAAAAAAAATCGCAAAAAAAGTGTTTTTTTTTGCGACAAACCAAACCAAACCAAACAAACTTTAGACGCGTTTTTCTCAAAACTACTTTTTCAAAGTCCGTGTTCACTGCCATTTGAAAACTACTTGACCGATTCGTTTCAAACTTTGTACACATTTTCTACATATAAAATACCTCCCCCCAACGTTTAGTTACATTTTTTTTTTACATTAAGGGGGTTTCCCACCCACAAAATGGCGGAATTTTTCGTGGAAAATAACAGTTCACACTTTAGATCGCCGCCAAAAATTTTTAAATGAAAAAAAAAAGTTATCAGAGAACGTTGGGGGGAAGATTTGATTATAATTTGACTAAATTTTCATGGTTTTTCATTTTCAGATAATTTCCGGCCGAGTTATAGTGAACACCGCAAATTGTTTTTTTTTCCAAGACGTTCCGGGGGAAGCTCTGTTGCGGGCTTATGCTTCAATATTTCTGCATGAAAAAATTACACAACATCGTCAAAAGTATGCTCAATAATGTACAAAAGGTTTGAATAAAATTGCTCAATCCATATTTGAGAAAAAAAATCGCAAAAAAGTGTTTTTTTTTTTACGCTGAAACCCTTACCCCTCCCTTAAACCCAACAAGCAAACCGTAAAATACTCACGAGATCTTTTCTCTTGCAAACACTGTCCAATGATTTTTCACTCTGAGTATCGGGCGTTTCCTCGACGACTTCTCTAGCCTCCTCGACGCTCGTTATTCCCGTAGGATTTAGACTGCCGAATACCGAATCGATTTTTTCCTGTTCCTCCAACGAGACGACGATGTAATTTTCGCTGTCGGAGCTTATGTCGCTTCGCATAGAAACGGTATCGCTGCTACCGTCCTCGGGCGACGCTTTTAGGGCGGAATCGATGGACGTCATTAAATTAGCAAAACCTTTTTTCATCGACGACAGGCCAACGTTGAAGTTGTTGGGAATAAACGGTGGATGTGGATTTGCGGAGTCGTGTTTGAAACTTTGATTCTTCGGAATTAACGTTTTCGAAACGTCCGATTCGGTGTCGATCGATTGTGGCCATTGACGATCGTCCCGCGAGTACGACACGCTCTGACGTCCTAAAATTTGATGCTGAGCCTCGGTTTTCACGGTATCATTATGTTTGAAAGTAACGATCGGCTGACTTTGTCCGCTCGTTCCGTGCGGAAAGTCCATGGATAGCATCGAGGCAACTTCGCTCTGTGGCGTGTCAACGTCATTGCTCGTGTTCAATCTCTTAGCGCCAAATTCTACTCTAGCGCCCGCGGCGCTATGCTGCCAGGGCAAAGTGTTGCAAGCGAGATCCTCGGCGATGCTCGACGAGTCCGGCACGACGGATTCCAAATCGCCACCGGAATTTTCCTTTCCCGGTGTTTGTGAGGGCGTTATAAACGTCACTTCAACCTGTGGCACGAGGGCACCGATCGCTAACGAACCGCCCGACTCGACTTTTAAAATTTTATTCGAATCCACCACGAGATACGTCGCCATTTCCGATATAATCTCGGACAAACGTAGAAGAAAGAGATACTGATAGTGATTTATTTGCACGCTAACGAGATTGCTGATGTAAGCGAGACCGTGAATGTCCGCGACATTATCACGTTGATTTCCGGCGGATCCTTTGATATTCGCGTGGAGCCAGAACGTCAGTGGGAACGCGTCGAGAAACGGCACCGGACGATTTGAGCCGACCGAACGAGCACCGAAAAAATCACCCCACACCGGCTCCAGATTACAGCACCATACGTCCTTTGCCTCGGTCCAGAGAAGTTCCCGATTCACCTGACGAACGAGTTCGTTCACCGTGTTGCAGGTGAAATTCGACGGATAGGATCTTACGTTGTCGCGACCTGGAGAAACGCGAACGTATGGTGAGTTTTTAATGTTTCACGGGAAAACACGCCTCTCTGTATTATATTGGGGCTTTAAGATCTCACATAGCCCCTGAAATTTTCAAAATCTCGATTTATGTTACAAATTTTTATTCTTTGTACTTTTAAGAATTTAAAAAAAAAACTTTTAAGAAAAAGTCCACTTCGTTATAAAGTTATAGCAATAAATGGGAGACCAGCCGTAAGTTCACGTTGTACCTACCAGAAACTTTAAACGCGTTTTTCTCGAAACAATGTTTTTAGACAGTGTCGGCACTATAACTCAGTCAATTTTTAATATTTTTTAACTTTTTTTTTTAAATTCTTCATAATTATTTTCTCTATAGTCTGACGAGAGGTTTTTTTTTTATTTTTTGATTGGACAATTTTTTATAAATTATTGAACACTAATTAAAAAAAAAATTTTTACTAAAGTTTGAAATACTGTCGTTTCTTTGTTTTGGGGGAAAAAAAAAAAAAAACCTCTGTCAGACTATTGCATTATTTTGATAGGTTCTTTTTTATTTTTGCTTTTCTTAAAATTGAAAAGTTAATAAAAAATGTGAAATCAACAATTTATTTTTTTTCATTATATCATAACCTATATAATAATTTTTCAAAATTACTCGGTTTTCAGCGCGCGCACCGTTATGTGAGCCCTTAAACTTAAGGTAGTAGTCTGGTAACTTGGGTTAAAAAAATCGAAAAATGTTTTTTTGCTTAATTTGAAAGTACAATGTCTTGAGAATATACTGTGAAAATTTCAGACCGAAATTCGAAATACTTCCGGAGTTATGAGTTTTCGAGAGCGCCTCGAAGTTTTTCTCAAAACAGTGTTTTTCTGGTCAGCCCGGGTCCTAACTTTTTTTCTACCGAACCGATTGCTTTCAAATTTTAACAGGCTACTCTACACACTCATAGTTCTCGTCGGGACTACAGAGAAATTTTTTCACCCCTAACTTTTTATTTCACAACCCCTTCTTTCCTAAAATAAAAGGACTTTTTTTTCCAAAGTCCGCCATTTTGTTATTTATGCATGAAATTTAACTTCAGTAGTTCCGACCAGAATGGCATGTCTATAGATCAAGAATTATCAAGAATTTTTTATTTCAGATAACATCAAGAGCCAAAATCACCGGGGCCACCCACGCGCTTTTTTTTTCGAGGTGCCAACTTCGATCAATAATAACAATAATAATAAACTATTAAATTTTTTCAAACAAATTTTTTTTTGTATCTTTAATATGTAAATAAAAACATCCTAAATATCCAAAACGATTCATTCTTATTTTCCTACAAAAAAACGCCCTCCAAAAAAGACATGAAAATCGGTTTAAGTTACCAGACTACTACCTTAATTCTCCGCTGATTTTCAATAAATATAAAAAATAAAATTATTTACAGTTTACGGTAAGAAATTTTTCCGTGCCAACTCGTTCACACGTTGATAAACCTCGCCATTTCACTAACCCAAACTCCCAGGTAGTCCGTTTTACCCCACAACATTGGTATTCTCGTCAAACGCTACGAAAAAAAAAAGTAAACAATGCATATGGGGTACCTGCGCAATGATCGAGAAATTTGTCGGTAACGACGTGAAAGTCCGTTGTTTTGCTCGGGAATTCAGCGCCAAAGAACATTTGAGCCATTTGAAAGGCATTCAGACACTCGGCCAAATCGGCTCGTGACGATTTTTCAGCCGATCGAACGTTCGTCACCGAGACCCTGGACGTTTGTATATGCAAGGATTTGGGTCTGTCCCTCTGATTAGGATAGTCTTGTCCCTCGAAAACTATCTAAAAACGAATTGTTTATACAAAAATATAAGACAAAAAAAACGAGGGTTTTTTCGGTTTCGTTCAGTTATGTTTCGATGATGAATTAATTTCTAAAATATTTGCCACTTACCCTCGGTAATATTGCCTCGAGCTTGACATCGAAGTACATGAGATTGGAGGAAGCCGCCGCGGTTTTTTCCGCACCGAGAATCAACGAATGATAAAGATTCAACGCGAAAGAATTAAACCACAGACAGGAGCATATGTCGTAGTTGATTTGTAGCGGATTCAGCTGAACGTAGAACTTTGGCGATGGGACTGAAAAAAAAAAGAGCGTACTTTTCGTCTCGTTCCATACAATATTTTTTGGTTCAATTCCGTGCTCGTGACGTTAATGTTACATATTTTTTAATCAACAGATGAGTAAATAACGCAAAGCGTCAGCGCTTTGAGCTACAGAATTTTTAAACAAGTTTCAATTATTTCAATTTAGATTTTTTCGTTTTGGAATATTTAGAATTGGTAATAAAAATGTGAAAATTGAAGAAAAGCAAAAATGTCACGAAAACGAGGTTTCCGCCGCGAGGAAGCAAAATCACGATACTATGAAATAATAACACACAAACAAATGTGGGCGTAACAATTTAAAAAAACAACTTACGTGGAAATGTCATATCGCCAGGATAGTAATAATATGTAAACTCAGCGTGAACGATCGTCACGTCTTCGGGAAGACAAAATTTGTCGCGATCGCCTGTGGACAGAGAGCGGTAAACAAATGTAACGACATTGCAGAAAATAAATGATCGAACAAACTCGAATTGACCACGCATGCTGTCACGATAAAGAAAAAAAAAAACATATGCAGTCTGACAGTTCATAAAACATCAAGTCGAGAATGTATGAAGTTCGTATTTATTTTTGGATGTACGTTTAACGATTTATACTGTAAAAATAACAAATAATCTAAGATGTGTGAACGGATGAATAACGAGTAATCGACGATTTTCTTTTGTTCAATCGAGCAACAAATCTAGGCAAGCATAACTACGGCTATTTCCTGATTAATTATTTTTATACCTGGTGCGTGCTTCTTCCTCGTTTGAGCTGTGCAATTGTTGAACAGTCTCTGTCATTAACATTTCATTAGAATGCATTGAGACGAGTTAAAATTATTATTTTTTTTTTCCCCTTTTCGAGCTTACCATTACGAGCAACAGCGAGTGAACGTTTTTTTTTCTTTACAAATTTTATTCGCAATCGGTGCGCCCGCCGTGAATATCGTTAATATTTGTTATCTAGATCTCTACGTAATGTTTCTCGGTTATCCAAATGAAGTTCAGAATAAAATCAAATCCATTTTCGTAGGTACACTCTCCGACATAACTCGCCACCGAAGTATCTTTGAGAGTTATGAAGAAAAAAACAATGGGCAAAGAGAAGTAATAAATATTTTCGATAGTCAGAGCATTAATTTTGACGTTACAACAATTTTTCATTACTAAGCAATTATAAGCTCGAAGATTTCGCGAATATCTGTGCGCTGCTCTCATATTTTCAGTAATTGGATTCAGGAATGGCCGCCATTTGATGAAAAAGTATTTATAATACTTTCGTGACCGAATGATTATGGATTACTAAGCCTACAGAATATTATTAATTGTTGTAAGCGACTGATTTCTCGATAGGTTTTATATCACACTAGGACCTCGATTTTTAGAATAAACTGGGAAAAAAACGCCATTTTTAAGAATTAATTCAACTTAATTTTTGAGCTTTGTACTTATTTGGCCAAACATTTGAAATGTTTTAAATCTGTTAAAACATTTCAAAGCTTGTACTTAATTGGCATTTAAAAAAATCAAACTTCGGGTTAACGTTTCGGGTTAACACCAACGTGACTTTCTCGGTTCCATGTCTAAACATCACGTTGCAATTACTTTACGGATAACATCGCAGTCGCAAACTACACAGCGAATATTTACCCATTCGGTTTAATGGGTTTCCTTGGATTTTGTTGGGTTTTGAACCCAACAACACAATCCAACCCAACAAACCCCAACCCAAAATCCAACAAACCCCAAAAAAAACCCCAACCCAAAACCCAAAAAACCCCAACCCAAAACCCAAAAAACCCCAACCCAAAACCCAAAAAACCCCAACCCAAAGCCCAAAAAACCCCAACCCAAAGCCCAAAAAAACCCCAACCCAAAACCCAACGAACCCCAACCCAAAACCCAACAAACGCCAACCCAACACCCAACAAACCGGAACCCAAAACCCAACAAACCCCAACCCAAGACCCAACAATCCCGAACCCAAAACCCAACAAACCCCAACCCAAAACCCAAAACCTAAAGCCTAAAACCCAATAAAACCAAACAAACCCACTAAACCGGATGTGTAAGCATGCGCTGTGTAGTTTGCGCCTGCGATGTTACTATCAGTAAAGTTATTATAACGTGATGTTTAGACGTGCTACCACTTTCTCAACTATATAATATCCATTAAAATGATACATTTTCCAAGATAATATTTCGAAAAAAAAAGGGGGAAATTCTCGGACGAAAGGGTACTCTAATTTTGTCGAATATTTTCTCTTAAAATTCTACGTCACTTTACCTGCTATGAATTCCTTCGTGGTGGGCTTTCTCGTCGAGCTCGTGACCTTAAATATCGTAAAATCATCGATCTTTATGATCATACAGGTGGTCATGAGCTTGGCGAGCTGTTCGAGAACGTAATTTTTAACGGGATTGCCGCTTGCGTGTTGCGGCACTTTCTTCTGTTCCGAGGTGTTTGAATTCTGCGTTTGTTGATGAGATCCTTTTTCAAGATCGTCAGCGGTCGATCGCGGAGTGTCTACTCGTTGTAAACAAAACAACAACAACAAAATGAGGGAATGATTACTCTAAAAAACATTGAACGACGTTAAAAGATTAGGCAAGTTTATTTCTTGAATTTATCCCATTGAGGAGCGATCTTATGGGCTCAGGTATTTTTTTTTCCCGTCTTAAGGGCTCACATACCTCGGCGCGCGCTGGAAACCGGGTAAATTTGAAAAATTATTATAAAGGTTACACGGTGAAAAAAGTAATAAATTGTTGATTGCACTTTTTTTATTAACTCAACTATAAGAAAAAAATGTTAAATTTTTTATAAAATTATTAACATTATTTTAGCGCGGTTTTTGTCGAAACTACGTTTTTAGACAGTCAGCACGATAACTCAGTCAATTTTCAATATTTTGTAACTTTTTTTTTTAAATCTTGATAATCATTTTCTCTATAGTCTGACGAGAGGTTTTTTAGTATTTGGTTGGACAATTTTTAATAAATTATCAAAAATTAATTTTCTTTTTAAATGGCATAATAAACTTTGCAATACTGTAATTTTTTTATTTTTGAAAAAAATCCTTCCGTCAGACTATTACTACTACATTATTTTACTAGATTCTTTTTTATTTTTGCAGATTGGATGATTTTTGGCGAAATTATGATGTCGACAAGGAGGCGCCATGGTTTTCATCAGTAGTCCATTAATACCCGTAAAAAAATAATGTTAATATTTAAACAAATTTTTTTTTTACAGTTGAAGAGTTAATAAAAAATGTTAAATCAACAATTACATTTTTTTTCACCATATAACCTGTATAATAATTTTTTTTTATTTACTCGGTTTTCAGCGCGCGCCAGGCTATGTGAGTCCTTAAGGTAGTAGTCTGGTAACTTAAGCCGATTTTCATGTCTTTTTTGGAGGGCGTTTTTTTGTAGGAAAATAAAAATGAATCGTTTTGCATATTTAAGATGTTTTTATTTACATATTGAAGATACAAAAAAAATTTGGTTGAAAAAATTTAATAATTCATTATTATTATTATTATTATTATTATTGATCGAAGTTGGCAGCCCGGATCCTAACTTTTTTTCTACTGAACCGATTGCTTTCAAATTTTAACAGGCTACTCTACACACTTATAGCTCTCGTCAGAACCACCGAGAAATTTTGTTCACCCCTAACTTTTTATTTTACAACCCCTTGTTTGCTAAAATAAAAGGACTTTAGCAAAGAAGGGGTTGTAAAATAAAACGTTAGAGGTGAAAAAATTTCTCGGTGGTTCCGACGAGAACTATAAGTGTGTAGAGTAGTCTGTTAAAATTTGAAAGCAATCGGTTCGGTAGAAAAAAAGTTAGGATCCGGGCTGCCAACTTCGATCAATAATAATAATAATAATAATAATAATAATAATAATAATAATAATAATAATAATAATAATAATAATAATAATAATAATAATAATAATAATAAACTATTACATTTTTTTAAACTATTTTTTTTGTATCTTTAATATGTGAATAAAAACATCCTAAATATCCAAAACGATTCATTTTTATTTTCCTGCAAAAAAACGCCCTCCAAAAAGACATGAAAATCGGCTTAAGTTACCAGACTACTACCTTAAGGGCGGGGTAAGGGTTTTCACTTTCAAAAAATCGAATTTTTTTTTTGTCTTATCTTATTGTTTAACATTTCAAGAATATGTCCTTAAAATTTTAAACCGATCTAAGCAATATTCTTGAAGTTATTGTCTTATTAATCTCCTGGCCTTTAACGCTATACCTCTAACAGCTGCGGGCGGTCGGTCTAGCAGTGCACTTTAGACGCGTTTTTCTCAAAACTACCTTTTCAAAGTCCGTGTTCACTGCCATTTAAAAACTACTTGACCGATTCATTTCAAACTTTGTACACATTTTCTACATATAAAATACCTCCCCCCAACGTTTAGTAAGATTTTTTTTTTTTTACATCAAGGGTGTTTCCCACCCACAAAATGGCGGAATTTTTCGTGGAAAATAACAGTTCACACTTTAGATGGCCGCCAAAAATTTTTAAATGAAAAAAAAAACATTATCAGAGAACGTTGGGGGGAAGATTTGATTATAATTTGACTAAATTTTCATGGTTTTTCATTTTCAGATAATTTCCGGCCGAGTTATAGTGAACACCGCAAATTGTTTTTTTTCCAAGACGTTCTGGGGGAAGCTCTGTTACGGACTTATGCTTCAATATTTATGCATGAAAAAATTACGCAACATTGTCAAAAGTAGGCCCAATAATGTACAAAAGGTTCGAATAAAATTGCTCAATTCATATTTGAGAAAAAAAATCGCAAAAAAAGCGTTTTTTTTCACGCTGAAACCCTTACCCCTCCCTTAATATATTGGGAATTACTACGTAGGCGTGGCCTATTGAATCTAGCCGCTCATTCCCAGTCAGCAAAAGTCAGCCAGCATTGATTAACACGGGGTACAGTAGTAAACCCCTCGATTATCGTATATTTATTGACGAAATGTAATATTTTTTTGCTACGATCTAATAATCAGAATTATTATTAATAGACGGAGTGCCCTAACTATGCTTAAATGACCATGAACTAAAAATACATTACCCGCAGCATTTCGTTGGCTTCTGACCGGCGAGTGTTGGTTACGACCGATATCTATCAAATCCATGAACTGACCGCGAAATGCATTCATTGATTGTTGAAGCCACTGGCTATGCGGCGTTGCGTTCTCTTTATATTTGGCCCAATGCTTTCTATCAGCGATCGCCAGATGATAAGGATAATAATCAATTTGAAACTTCACCAGTGACACTTGTAGAGCACCGCCATCCTTCAAGTCAGGATGCACGGATCTGCCAGCTATTTTCGTAATAATTAGCCACATCGAAACATTAGAATACGAACAAAGAATAAGATTATCCGGTGAATCGGGTTTCCAAATCGGAAATAAGCCAAATCGAATTTATCAATTACATTTTTTTTTAACATCAATTTCAAATTTACTCCGGATTGATCAGCAATCGGAATAAATAGAGGTTTCAGGGTAATTGGAAAACTCGATTTTCACCCATTTCCGTCGCAAATTTTCCCGACGAACAAAAGTAAATGTCATTCATAATTAACGAAAGTTACCAAATGTACCTCCAGGATCGTCGCATAGATGCAAATCTATTCGTTGCGATAAAAAGTGATATGATGTCTCGACAACGTCGTATCTCATGAAGATCTTCGATATAAGAGTATTCGGTTGAACCTTCGATCTCGCTTGCTGTGATATCTGAGCCTGATATTCGGGTAAAACCTGCGAAAAAAAAACCATCCGTACGTGAAATGCAATGAAAAAAAAATAATAGAGGTACGAATCATTCGTAAGGAAAAAAAATGCTTAGATCGTCGGTTAATCGGCAACGCGGAGAAACGATAGAAAGGAAAAATCCTACCTCGAGTTTTCTAGCCGCCTTCGTTTTACGTTCCAGAGCCGTTGCTCTCTCGACGAGGCCACCGAGCGAATCCATAAAGTGTAGGGCAGCTTTGAGCTGCGAATCGGTCAGTACCCACAGAAGATCATCGAGAATTATTACGAGCCGCGAGCCCATGACAAAGCAATCTGTAGAAAGGTGAAAAAAAAAAAATGTAACCGGAAATTTAATTTCTCGTATTTTTAGGGTTCTGTGCCGAAAAACGGAATTCTCGGAGCGAGACTCGGTTCGTTTGTCTATCTGTCCCTCCGTCACATGCCCCTAACTTCTAAACGGTTCAACCTATCAACTTATAAAGATGACCCTTGTACGAAACTCTCACCGCGCATGAAGTGTATTCATGCTTGATTGTTTTATTTTTCAATACATCGAAAAAAAATTATACCTAACTAGCTGACCCGACAGACATTGTCCTGCCTGAGCTATGAATATTCAATTCGAACTGGAATAAATAATTAAAAATAAAATGATTTCAAAAACATAGTGTTTATTGTAACTGAAAATAAAAAATTGACTCCCTTAGTGTTTCTGTATAAGCATGTATACCACGTGTTAGTCTATCAAAACTTACCAAAAATCGATATTAAATTAAACTTTTAATATAAGCCGTGATTGCGGTGAACTAATTGCGATGAACAAACACTTCTCAAAAAACTCACTCAACAAACTCAAAACTGGATAAATGTTCAGATCGAATGGACTGTGCACTAAGAAATGAATAAACGAATTTTTTGATCGATAGATGCCGACCGATGCATCTATTAAATCACATTTGCTTCGCGGGAACTGTCAAACGCGCCAAAGTTAAGGGGGGGGTAGGGATTTAAAATTATTTTGTTTGCATTTTTTTTTTTTTTTTTTTCTGAATGAACAATATGTCGAGAATATTGTGTATAAATTTTAAGTCAATCGGAGTAAAACTAACGGAGTTACAGCGTTTCAAACGACCGGCCGTGATACGTGATACGTGATACGTGAAAACTTTAAATCGATTTTCCCGAAAACGTCATTTTTGAAATTTGTGAACATTAGAACTCAAAATCTACTGAACCGATCCTTTTGAAAATTTAAACAATACTTCTTCACATAAATCAACAGGTAATCAGGAGTTTTTTTTTTTTCAATTTTTTAATAACAAATTAAGCGCGATTTTTTGAGCTAAAATTGCGTTTTTCACTTCCAAGTGCTGCAAAAAATAGAAAAAAAAAAAAAAAAAAAAAAAAACTCTTCCTGATTACCTCGAGAAATACATCACCTTTAAAATGCATATCAATTTTTTTGTTTCGGATGATCCGGTAACGAGTTATAATGGTCACCGCAAAACCACTTTTTTTCAAGGCGCCTCTGGAGATTCAACGTCACCGGCTTATTTATCAATATTTTTCATTGAAAATTTTTTCTGAGATACTTCAATAGTTGTACAATAATATGTAATTCTATTTAATAAAATTATATTACTCATGTCGCCGCAAAAAAATCATAAAAATATGCTTTTTTTCGCCTTTAAAACCCTACCCCCCTCCCCCCTTAAATAGTCGTTAAGTTTTTTGAAATTTTCCAATTTTCTGCGCAATTTTCTTAATTTTTCTTCCCGTAAGAACCTTCTACACGGTATTAGAAAACTTGAAAAAAAAAGATGAATGAAATCGGTAAAGTCGTTCTCAAGTTATGGCGTGACCAAGGGAAATAGGGATTCAATTATATATATATATAGATTAGGGCGATTTTTTTTTTTTCAGTCCCCACTCGAAATTTTGTTGGATATGTCGAAAAAGAAATTTCCTGAAGGTTACAGCCCTTAATATTGATTCTAAGTACTTTCCCAAAGCGTGAGAAGATTTTCCATCTAAAATACACGTAAATCGATTTTTTTTTTTTTTTTTTTTTTTTTTCAAATTTCTATAACTCAGCCGCATTTTATGCTATCATATTGTTCTTGGTTTCGATTTACTCAGAATAAAACAGTCTAAAAAAAGTGCCTTTTGCGGCGAAAGTGTAAATTGTACTGATGAGTTGGTACGGGTCACTGAAGTTGATTTTTACCCAAAATCCTCGTTTTTTTGCTGTTATCTCCGAAACAATTAACTTTACGAAAAAATTGCGAACGAAAAATTTATCGGAAATTTAATTCTCTATGAAAAAGGTCCTATCGACCCAATTGCTTAGATTAATATTTCTCGAGATAGTGAAGTTTTTTTATTTTTTTTATTATTCAATATTTCATCTATATAAATAAAAATCAATTGTCGCATGTACGACGGATCATCACTTCCGCATTGGACATCCGACTGGTGGCATTTTTTTCAAAGAAATAAACCACGAAATGACATATCGTTTTCAATTAAATTCTTTTTCGCAAAATATCAACATTCAATGCGAAATTTGTTGTTGTTATGAAAACAGAACTTTCAAACTGAACGTCACATTTTTTTTCGTTATGAAACACGTGACAGCAGAACTTTCAAACTGAATGTCACATTTTTTTTATTGAGACTTTCATATGTTATTTCCATATTTTTGATATTTTCATATTTTTCAAATTTCCGACTTTTCAGGTGGATTTTCCAGAAAAATTTCTTTCATACAAACCTTGTTCTGAATATTACGAACAGAACAAAAAAAAAAATCAGCCAAATCGGTCGAGTCGTTCTCAAGTGATGATCCGTCATACATGCGGCAATTCATTTTTATTTATATAGATTACGGTTCAATAATATTACAAGAAAAGCAACCAACCTGATATTCTCTTCTTAATGGTAATACGACATTTGGCTTGATTGGTGAGTAGCCTCAATGGCGTTAGATCCTTGTCCTTTGTACTTTGAGCCTCTATCCTGACTGTTTGCCACTCGAGCTCTTTGAATATAAGTAGCTGCCCTCGATCGGCATCTTTGACTCTAGTCATTCGGAGATCACAACGTTGCCAAGTTGGCGATTTTGACTCTACCATTATCTTCGAGATCTATTTAAACAAATTAACGAGAAAGACAAATAATCATAATGAGCAATATATAACATTGCCGATGAATTCATTGGTTTGTTGATTTTTCTTTTGTCGCCTCTTCACCTGAACTGACGCGACGAATGCGGGACTTTTGAATGTGACAGATACCGTGTTGACGGAAACCGTTATTCCATCGATGACTTTGTGAATAAAGGAATATTTTGCCGAGCCTGGAAGAGTGGAAGCACCTTGAGGGGTGCACGGACTCCGAAGATCCTCGCACGTCTCCACCTCTATGTGAACTTCGTCTAATCGCTGAAATAACACGCACGAAACGTTGAAATTTTGTACAATTTGTAGAAAATTTAATTATTTGCGTATAATTTGTAACAGGATACGAATAATAGTAAGACATCGTGCGAGTAGTTACGTCGGAATAGAGGATCAACTGACCAGAAATATTGGGACGCTCTTGAGTTTTGTCCATTGTATACGAAAGGTAACTTTGTTGCACCAAGCGCTAGTCAGTCTCAACCACGATGGCAATTCCAGCAGATCGGTGAGTACAATTTCGTCGAGTTCTAAATTACTTAGTTCTCCCTCTCCTTTGAAAGTGCTCAGGTTTATTTTGTCCGCCGACAGATTCTTGCAGAATCTAAGATAATACATTTGTTGCAAATGAACAAATTACAATGACACTGACGTATGTTAAAACAATGACAATTAGAATATATTAATGTTTTTATAACCAGTAAAATTCATTGTTATTTAATGGATATACGAACAATGATATTCCAACAAATTTGACAAGAATACGTTCAGTAAAATCGGCGGGTTTGTGAAAACATGAATGTACAGGATAAAATAGAATAGTATACGAATCAGATATTGAGGGAATTCCCCCTATGCAAAAGCATGTTACAAAATATCTCGAAATGCGATTTATTTTTTATGCCGACTAACTGGTCGTTATGGGTGCGTTCGGTAATTCATTTTTTCACGGTCGTGGCGCTTTGTAATGCGATGTGGGCGAATAAGAAGACGGAATGATTAAAGGCAGGTTCTTAGTACCGTTGAGATAAAACCAACTGAATTAATAAAAATTACAATTGCATGCTTTTGACAATAATCAAGATTGCATCTAGAGAAACAGATCCACAAATTAGAAATTTGTATATTGCTTCCTCATTATATTAGCTCGATATTAACGAGATAATATAACGAGGCAGCAATGTACAATTTTATAATTTCCACCGACGTTTTTTTATTTCCGTCAATTACGAACGTTTCAGGCGTTATAACAGTGATATACCGATTTTTTTCGAAAAATGTAAAAATTCATAAATTCTAAACGGCTCTGTCGCATTTGCTTGAAACTCAACAGAATTTTTCAATAATTATCCATTTGTCTAAAAACTTCTGGCTCAATAGCGCGACAAATTGTGGACGCTAGAGCGCTGTAACGGTCATTTATAGTTTTTTGGGCGCGTTCGGTAATTCATTTTTTCATGGTCGTGTCGCTTTGTAATGCGATGTGGGCGAATAAGAAGACGGAATGATTAAAGGCAGGTTCTTAGTACCGTTGAGATAAAACCAATTGAATTAATCAAAGTTACAATTGCATGCTTTTGACAATAATCAAGATGGCATCTAGAGAAACAGATCCACAAATTAGAAATTTGTATATTGCTTCCTCATTATATTAGCTCGATATTAACGAGATAATATAACGAGGCAGCAATGTACAATTTTCTAATTTCCACCGACGTTTTTTTATTTCCGTCAATTACGAACGTTTCAGGCGTTATAACAGTGATATACCGATTTTTTTCGAAAAATGTAAAAATTCATAAATTCTAAACGGCTCTGTCGCATTTGCTTGAAACTCAACAGAATTTTTCAATAATTATCCATTTGTCTAAAAACTTCTGGCTCAATAGCGCGACAAATTGTGGACGCTAGAGCGCTGTAACGGTCATTTATAGTTTTTTGGGCGCGTTCGGTAATTCATTTTTTCATGGTCGTGTCGCTTTGTAATGCGATGTGGGCGAATAAGAAGACGGAATGATTAAAGGCAGGTTCTTAGTACCGTTGAGATAAAACCAATTGAATTAATCAAAGTTACAATTGCATGCTTTTGACAATAATCAAGATTGCATCTAGAGAAACAGATCCACAAATTAGAAATTTGTATATTGCTTCCTCATTATATTAGCTCGATATTAACGAGATAATATAACGAGGCAGCAATGTACAATTTTCTAATTTCCACCGACGTTTTTTTATTTCCGTCAATTACGAACGTTTCAGGCGTTGTAACAGTGATATACCGATTTTTTTCGAAAAATGTAAAAATTCATAAATTCTAAACGGCTCTGTCGCATTTGCTTGAAACTCAACAGAATTTTTCAATAATTATCCATTTGTCTAAAAACTTCTGGCTCAATAGCGCGACAAATTGTGGACGCTAGAGCGCTGTAACGGTCATTTATAGTTTTTTCAAAAAAATTAACAAAATGAAGAAAATTCGAGGGTTTCCACCGATTTTCTTCAAACTCAATAACAAATATCGTTTAATGATGGTCCAATTGTGGAATATTTTTTTAATCCCTTGAGTTGAAAATTTTGAATGTGTAAGATCTTAACGGACATTTTTGAAAACATCCAAACTCCCATTAAAATTCAAATGATTCGATTTTTAAGTTTATATCAAAGAGAGGGAAACGTGGGAACGCTCCGTACAAAAAGAGAATCCGATCCATCTAGCGGATTAAAAGTTAAAAAGCAGATTTGAATTTGGTGCTTCGTCATAAATACATACGACACACGCATATTTTTTTAACGTAAATATTGAACGACCATTTTGAATCCTTTCGTACAATAATAACGGATTTTTCATTTTTTTTTTTTTTTTTTCATTCAATGTCCAGCAGTGGATGAAAAATGTATTTGCTGAAAAAAAATCGTAAAATTGTGAGAGTGGTTTTAACATTACATGCGTAAAATATGTTTTTGGTTAGTATAATGACAGTGAGGATTTGACTCTAGTAGTTCAGCCGTCGTTTGTTATCGAGGTATGCTGATGTATACTCCGTCAAGCAGACGATTTTTTTTGTCACGACAGTATACGTGTACAGTGAAACGACAAGAAACCAACCTTGACAGATGTTTTAGCAGTTGATTTTTTATTATCGAAACCATTTCGATCTCTTGATATCGACGATTGTCGAAAAAGCGGTAATTCCTAAATTGGTTTCTATTCACCGCATCTGATGATCCATTCAACAAACGCCTGTTTGTCCACTCGAGGAACAGTCAAGTGGAACAACCAACATATCACAAATCACAATTACTCGGCTATATATATTTTTTTTTTACTATATTTTCTTAATCCCGTAGGACCCTCGCGCTACGTCATCGAACACGGTGAATTTTGTACAAAATTCTGTGCTAGGGGAGAGACGAAACACCAGTACGACGTCCACGGGTTCACGGTTAATAACCCGCGTGGCGCTCCGTGGCGCACCGCTAAACTACTAGCAACTACTAGTTAGTGGCTGTCGTCCTCTGCCTCTGACGCTCTGAGAAAACAGACGAAGAGACATATGTAGTGGGGGAAATAATGGCCCATTCATACATAGCCGCGAATACATAGGGCGTTAGTTAATAAAGGGGTTAAAACACTGGGCGGTTAACATCCCGCGTTAACCGAAGCGGCCAATGAAGAAGCTTTTCTCCCGCAGCTTTTCACCATTCACGTGTCGCAATTTTTGTTGCGACACGTAACGACAATGCGTGATTAGCTGTCGTAAGTTTGCGCAGTACGTTGTGAACCAATTACGTGTCGTCCTCAGATCTCTGGTAGACGGTAGAACGGAAATCCGTAGTCGCCATTGGCTGCTCAAATTATGCGATACGTACAGTAGTAAGTTAAGGGAATGTATCACTCCCGCCTATCACTTCGAAAACGCGAAATGTAATTTATTCGAAACGACACAACCAATTTGGATGAAATTAGCTCAGCCACTGAGGTATGGGTGGCAAAAAGTGGCTAAGCTTTTTTCATCCCGATCGGTTGTACCGTTTTGGAGAAAGTACCGATAAGAATTTTCTGCTCTCTCACACTCACGTGTCACATGGTACATATGCGCCTTTCTCTTAAGAGTAGGTTTTAACAATTTACTAGCAAGTTACTAAGAAAAACTGCTGTCCATTGTCCATGAAATGGCACCTTAATTCGGCTGTATGAATGTCGGGTTATCGACTTCTTTTTAATGAAACCCTCATAACCCAGCGTTAACATTCTATAGGTGTATCTATGCTTAGGTTATCGCTGGAGCGATATACACCCGTATTCATATGCCCGTATTCATAGTCTTTCCTTCAGGAATAAGGATCCCTTATTCCCTAGATATTCCATTTATTGCCCGTATTCATAGTCGTTCCTTGAGGGATAAGGATCCCTTATTCCGTTCTTCTTAAATGGAATATCTAGGGAATAAGGGATCCTTATTCCTTGAGGAATAATGTCCGTATTCATAGTCGTTCCTTGAGGAATAAGGATCCCTTATTCCCTAGATATTCCATTTAAGTATAACTGAATGAGGGATCCTTATTCCTCAAGGAACGACGATGAATACGGGCATTAGGATCCCTTATTCCGTTCTTCTTAAATGGAATATCTAGGGAATAAGGGATCGTTATTCTTCAAGGAACGACTATGAATACGGGCATAAGAAGAACGGAATAAGGGATCCTTATTCCTCAAGGAGGGACTATTCCCCGTATTCATCGTCGTTCCTTGAGGAATAAGGATCCGTTATTCCCTAGATATTTCATTTAAGAAGAACGGAATAAAGGATCCGTATTCCTCAAGGAACGACTATGAATACGGGCATATGAATACGGGCATAAGGATCCCTTATTCCGTTCTTCTTATGCCCGTATTCATAGTCGTTTCTTGAGGAATAAGGATCCCTTATTCCCTAGATATTTCACTTAAGAAGAACGGAATAAGGGATCCTTATTCCTCAAGGAACGACTATGAATGCGGGCATTAAATGGAATATCTAGGGAAGAAGGGATCCTTATTCCCTAGATATTCCATTTAATGCCCGTATTCATAGTCGTTCCTTGAGGAATGAGGATCCCTCATTCCGTTCTTCTTAAGTGGAATATCTAGGGAATAAAGGATCCTTATTCCTCAAGGAACGACTATTGCCCGTATTCGTAGTCGTTTCTTGAGGAATAAAAATCTCTTATTCCCTAGATATTCCATTTAAGAAGAACGGAATAAGGGATCCTTATTCCTCAAGGAACGACTATGAATACGGGCATATGAATACGGGCATAAGAAGAACGGAATAAGGGATCCTTATGCCCGTATTCATAGTCATTCCTTGAGGAATAAGGATCCCTTATTCCGTTCTTCTCAAATGGAATATCTAGGGAATAAGGGATCCTTAATCCTCAAGGAACGACAATGAATACGGGCATTATTCCTCAAGGAACGACTATGATTCCGGGCAATAGAGGGAGCAAGCAGAGTTTACATTAGCATAGATAGCATGCAACCTTGATGGATAGGGTTAAAAATCCAAAAATCCCTAGAAAGAACCGTAACGTGAACGCCATCTTTCTCTTATGTACGATAAAAGCTCAACTTTTATTTTCATAAAACAGCTGTCAAGTATCGGCTGTGACCCGTGACGTCCCGGCTTGTAATCTCTATAATTCACTAACCTAAGTTCATTTTTTAATTTGTATTTTTATGTTCTAATTACAAATAAACTCGTCACAAATTGAATTATTACCACCAAATATAGTGGAGGATGTTTGTTAAACCAAACTTTGAAATTGTTCAGCTATCATTGCTAGAACCGGTCGCTGTTCAACAAAAACAAATTTCTCAAAACTTTCCGTTGCATACAATCGGATATGCGTTTGTGCGCAATCTATAAGCTGCGACATCGTTTTCTATTGTCGAACGATCAATGAAGTTTGTTCGAATCGGACTCGGATTCAGGATCCTGTATCGATCCGAGGTGATTGGCAGGAGATCCAAATTGGAACATAAACGGACAACATACCATGAATAATTTTCTTCGTAAAACATACATTTAGACAAAATGCCACATTTATTCTTTACACAGACGTGAATATAATGTGAGCCACAAAAACACTAAGGTGAATAATTTATTAATTAAGTTATTTATTATTTATGTAGTCGGTTATCTGTTTATCAAATTTACGGGTTTAACAATTTACGAAATTATATTATATGAATTTGTATTATAGAGTTACTATTTAACGACGATATGCGATATGTTCTTTATGATTAATTAGTAAATTTACTTTAATCGAATTATTAATAACTCAATCAAAATATTGATTAATTGGTGAAAATTTACATTTTCAGACGAGAATGAATGATGGAAGATCAATTTTTTGACAAAATATCTTAGAAACTTTGAGGGAAACCTGGCCGAGCGTGCAAGCATGGCGCGTAGTCAAAAATATGGCAACGATACTATAGATGCGCTAAACAAGGGCTGTTTGGATCAGTATGACCAAGTCGCTTGTAGTCGTATCAGTATACTAGTTCTCATCGGCGTGATAACATTATTTTTTATTCTACTGAAGATCATAAAGTATCACGTGTACAAACATTCGCGGATGCATCATTATCTCATATTCTACGTCTCCGCTATCCAGTGCATATTATGGTATGTCATATAAACTCTGTACTTATATCAAATGCTAAGAGATGTAGGAAAATTCTGTTAATTAGAAATTTATAGAATGACATTGCTTCCTTGTAATTGTCTCATGTCCAATCTATTGGTTTTCTCGCGTAAATAAGGCAATTTACATGTATGTAATAAGTAGCGAGGCTTTGTTTTCACTTAACGCCTTGATTACTTTTTTTAAATTATTTTTGGCCGCCTTATTGGATGCACCATTTCGAATTTTGAAGTTTTCATTTCAAACGTATATTCGGCGAGGTTTGATAACAATCAGATTTTCGTTCTTGACCGCGACTTCGTATTCAGCGAGCCAAAAACCATCGGATACCAGAGGTGTCTTTGAAAAATGATTCCTTTATTTCTTCACGTAAAGAGGCACAAACACAGTAAAATTTTGTTTGCCGTTGAATGGGGTTAATCGAGTCATGCTACCCGCTGTTTGTACGCTATATCACCATGACATTGGTAGTAGTTTAAGGGAGGAGTAAGGGTTTCAGCGTAAAAAAAAAACACTTTTTTTGCGATTTTTTTTCTCAAATATGGATTGAGCAATTTCATTCGAATCTTTTGTACATTATTGAGCATACTTTTGACAATGTTGTGTAATTTTTTCATGCAGGAATATCGAAGCATAAGCCCGTAACAGAGCTTTACCCAGAACGTCTTGGAAAAAAAAGCAATTTGCGGTGTTCACTATAACTCGGCCGAAAATTATCTGAAAATGAAAAACCATGAAAATTTAGTCAAATTACAATCAAATCTTCCCCCCAACGTTCTCTGATAATTTTTTTTTTCATTTAAAAATTTTTGTCGGCCATCCAAAGTGTGAACTGTTATTTTCCACGAAAAATTCCGCCATTTTGTGGGTGGGAAACGCCCTTAATGTAAAAAAAAAAATTTAACTAAACGTTGGGGGGAGGTATTTTATATGTAGAAAATGTGTACAAAGTGTGAAATTAATCGGTCAAGTAGTTTTTAAATGGCAGTGAACACGGACTTTGAAAAAGTAGTTTTGAGAAAAACGCGTCTAAAGTACACAGCTAGCCCGACCGCCCGCAGCTGTTAGAGGTATAGCGTTAAAGGCCAGGAGATTAATAAGACAATAACTTCAAGAATATTGCTTAAATCGGTTTAAAATTTTAAGGACATATTCTTGAAATGCTAAACAATAAGATAAGACAAAACAAATTCGATTTTTCGAAAGTGAAAACCCTTACCCCGCCCTTAATCATGGCTTTGTTTATCGTTCAAGCATTGCCGGTTTCATATTTGGGACGCGCCATCCTCAACTGGATTTCACCACGTATTATCTCAAATTGTTGCATTTTATTCTCATCTGCCATCTGTTTTGGTGTTCGGCGGCTGAAACTCGTCGTCGTGACGATGTCATCCAGCACGTTGTCAATCCAGTTTTATGCCTTTATACACTGTACCTCACTACCGTTGTACTGATGGGAATGGTTGACATCAGTAGTACATGGTCCGAGTGTCTCCGTAAGTAAAACCATGAGCTTCATTGGCTTAAGCTCGTAATAACATTACGACATTTCAAACGCATGTAATACTTGAAAACTTTTTTTTTTGATTGTCGTGAAAACGATGCCGCACCCGTTGATGTGGTTCATCAATGACGGCGGATTGGACTCTAATGACATTCAATAATCCTGTCCTTTGTCGACGAAACCTCAACTACTAACGATGAATTTTCACTCAGGCCCTTACTGGCTCATGCTATCTGGCGCAGATTTCATGGTTGTTCAGCTTTTCGTCACGGTCGCTCTTTATCTGACGTATGACAGTAAAAGATCGGCTATATCGGCTTTGGTGTTGCCGACCATTCACTTCCAGACCCGAGACATTTGGCTCGTCGCTGTTGCCTTTGAAATTTCAGCTTCCGCTTCAGTTATATTCGACGGTCTCATGCTATTCCGTAAGTTGGATATTATCGATATAATACGACATATTCGTACAATAACTTAAAAAAAACATATGTTATCATTGCATAAATTGTGAAAATAGTGGGGAGAGAAGAGACCGGTTGTAGCGGTATCTACAATCATGTACAAGTGTACTATAGCCTACTGATCGTGATAGTTACGATACTTAAATATTTGGTGCCTACATGGATGTTACTGTGCATATTTCAACCGATCCGTGTCAAATCGCGACCGTCGGCAGTCGGATTAACATCTCACTATGACACGGTAAGAGGATTGCAGTTTAGATAATAATAAAATATCGCTTGAATCTTCCAAACATAATTCCCAACCGTTGTTTGAACAACAATTGTTCTAAGAAAAATTCGTCGTTGCGTATTCCACGAAGTATTTTTGCAAGTGTTACGTCCCGATATGTCGAGAAGGAGAGAGCGTAACGAGTCCCGGTTGAATATGGGGTTTCCTCTTATTTAGACCGGAATGTGCCGGTCAGGGATCGAGGCACAGCGAGGGCGATCGTCGACGCAATGAAAATGATTTAAAAACAGGAGCGCTAGGGCGTAGCGGGTTTAAAAATAAAAACTCGTCGAACCGTGTTTACTTTTTAACAAATAACAAGCATTTATTTTATTGAAAGACTTTTCGTTATTACGAAGATTTGAATTTCGATCATTTTAAAAATTCACAATTTTCGTTTCGATTGGTTCGCACTTTATAAATTTTGGATTCGCGCTTTAACACCCTTGACGATGTTCACAATTTTGCAATTTAATATTTTCGGTAGTTTTTCGTTTCACAATTTCGCAATTTAACATTTTATTTGATTTTACAAATTTGGACTCGGGATTTCCAATCCCGATGGTGCTCACAACTTTTCGCTCGGTAGTCCCTCGTTTCACAATTTTTTACAGTTTTATATTTGGTTAACGCGAGCTGACGCTTGCCCACGCTTCGCCCTCGAGCTTATCGCGAATGGCAACGACAAACTCGCGATACCAAAATGTCATTTAACGGCCTTTTATTTTATATCGAACCAACTTTATTTCTAACGTGGTCGACCACACCGATCGACCACGGAGCAAAACTACCGAACTTTTATTTTAACGTGATCGATCAGCATGATCGACCACGGAGCAAAACGATTATTATTTGAGCTTAACCATCGTGGTCAAGCTCCCGTGAACAACTATTTTTATTTTATATTTGGAACGAAACTTGTATTTTAACGTGGTCGACCATACCGGTCGATCCACGGAGTGACCAGGATTAATATTCGAGGTTGACCATCGTGGTCAAGTTCCCGTGAAGGACTAACTTACTTCTAATTCATCTTAAAACAAAAGGCGCATTTTAATCTTGCCAACGAAGTGGGAGATGCCGGCGCGTGGGGGATGATTCGTTCCCGCACGCCTCGACATCTCCGTTATCAAGAAATTTTGCTTAGCTAAGGTGTCCGCAGAATCCCGCCTCGGACACAAGCTTTTGTCGTGGGAACGCGCACAATGTTGAAAACGCTGACTTCTAAGTCAGCGTCTAGACTACATCCCGCGATAGGCGCGTTTCAGTTTTCAAAAGTATTTTCGAGCGTGTGAACCAGTCGCTTGACCGTTTTGTGCCATAAGGGCCTATCCTAATGTTTAAGCATAGATTCCGCAAATCCGAGCGACCCTTGAAAAAAATTTTAATTCGCTAGAAAAAAATCGATGAAAAACAAAAGATGAAACGACCAATGGGATTTTCCAATGATCTGATACGTCCGGGACGTAACACAAGCAATCAGTTGCAACCCCGTAACAACTTTACAGTAACCCGTTCTTCATTTCAGAAAAGCAAAAATTACTTGCAACCTTTAGTCTTACGAGTCTTATATAAGCTCGGTTATTTTTTAGCTCGCCGATACGTTTACCTTCGTCTATTTCAGGAACGAACGTGCGAGAATCAATATAGAAGAATATTATTCTCGCCAAACGGTGGATTATCCACGTCGCTAACATATCCCACGAATCCATATACGAGCGATTCACCGATATACGGAAGTTTCGGTGATTTCTCATACACGGATAGCCTATCGGATATTTCACCGACGATCGCGCGCCGTTGGAGTATCGACGATGACTCGCATGGATTAGTCGAGAAACATTTTCACGGTCTCGAAAATGGAAAGGAGAGCATTGACAGTCGTTATACAAACGATCAGAATCGTCCGAACT
This sequence comes from Oxytorus armatus, assembly GCA_958009045.1. Taxonomy (NCBI): domain Eukaryota; kingdom Metazoa; phylum Arthropoda; class Insecta; order Hymenoptera; family Ichneumonidae; genus Oxytorus; species Oxytorus armatus. The sequence continues at coordinate 35,998,482 of OY253745.1, read as the reverse complement.
ATGAGAAGATCGTTAACGCGAAGGTAAACGATCGGCACGGTGATAATACGAATGTTAATCTAAACGGTGATCTTACGACGATTAATGAGGAAAGCACCAATGCTGTCGACAGTTCACACACATAAATGCGCTTTTTTTTTTTTGCTCAATCAACTCTAAGTCACAAACCTAGTCGATGAAAGACAGAAAAAAATGGGAACAAAGTTTTCACCGCATACTCAGTGTTTAAACTCGGCTACAATTTTCGACCAGTTTTCACGCAATAATAATAGCTGTATATAATTCAACTTCGTTGTATCGTGTTACTTAATCTTCGTGTATTTATTAGTTCAACGCTCCGTCTCTCGACGATTATATTAACCCATTCACGTAAGTAACTTCTATATCGTGACAGAAAAAGCCATGGGCATGTTAAATCGTTGGAAGTCGAGGGGATTGACTCCTACAGTGAGGTATCATACCGCTAACTAAAATTGTACGAAACGGTGTTGCAAGAAAACTCAAATATACCTCGACCCGACGCGGCAGGAATGAGAGAAAAGCTTACGACAGTGAAAAGAAAATCTCGTGATATTAATATGATCAAATACGAGGGTCGTTCAACAAGTACTTAGCCTCACCGACCAAAGGCGCTGCTATTACAGATCAGTGTTACCATCGTGCAGTACATACTTTTAGTAGCCTACTGTGAAAGTTTCATTCAATTCCCTTTATTAGTTCTGTTTTGATAGCCTTTGGAAGCGAGCGTGTCAGTCAGTTTTACAAAAATGGAAAAAGAGCAGTACCGTTCGGTGGTTCGATTCTTGTTTTTGGAAGGGAAAACGCGCAGCGAAATCAAAGATCGCTTGGATGCTATCTACGGTGACTCTTCTCCGTCGATGGCGACCGTGAAGAATTGGTTTAACGAGTTTGCTCGTGGCCGCACGTCGGTTTTTGATGAACCACGTCCAGGTGCTCCGAAAACGGCTTCTACGGAGGAAAACGTAAAAAAGATCCACGATCTCGTGTTGACAGACCGCAGATTGAAGGTTCGCGAGATAGCTGAGACTGTAGGCATCGCAGAAGGAACGATGCATAATATTCTACACGAAGAACTGGGCATGAGGAAGCTGTCAGCGCGATGGGTGCCGCGTTTGCTTACGCCGGACAACAAGCGCAACCGTGAGACCACTTCAGAGCAATGTTTGAAGCTGTTTAAGCGCAATCCGGCGGAGTTCTTGCGTCGTTTCGTGACCGTCGACGAAACATGGGTTCACTGGTACACACCAGAGACCAAGGAACAGTCAAAACAGTGGACTTTACCCGGCGAACGTGCTCCGAAGAAGGCGAAGACTGTTGTTTCGGCCGGTAAGGTGATGGCCACCGTTTTCTGGGACTCACAAGGTGTGATCCACATCGATTACCTCCAGAAGGGTAAAACTATCACGGGGCTCTACTATGCCGACCTATTGGGCCGATTCGACGCCGAATTGAAGAAAAACCGGCCCCAATTGGCGAAGAAAAAAGTGGTGTTCCCCCACGATAACGCGCCGGCTCACACCTCCGCCGTCGTCATGGCCAAATTGGTTGAACTGCGCTACGAATTGCTGCCCCATCCACCTTATTCACCAAATTTGGCCCCTTGTGACTTTTATTTGTTTCCAAACCTAAAAAAGTCACTCGCTGGGAATAGATTTGGGTCGAATGAGGAGGTCATCGCCGCCACGGAGGACTGTTTTGCCGACCTCAACAAAAATTATTTTTTGGACGGGTTAAAAAAGTTGGAGCATCGCTGGGCCAAGTGTACAGACCTAAAAGGAGACTATGTTGAAAAATAAATCGCCACTTCTCAAAAATTTTCGTTTTTCTTTTGTAGGCTAAGTACTTGTTGAACGACCCTCGTACGTAGATATAACGATTTATTGAATTTGGATTTATAAAAGGAATTATAAAACGATAATTTATTGACAACGGGCTATCGTGACGATGGCGAGAACGAGAGATAGCGTGTGCGTGTGTCCATGAGCGATGGCGTTAATGAGTAAGACGATGAAGAAGGATAATAAATTAAATTGGCCGACAATAGAAATAAACGTTCGGCAAACTGTACGCTAAAATTTTAATTACTGAATTAAAAAGAAAAACTATTGACCACTAAACGTTTTTAATAATGCTACCTATTTAAAAGGCCAAAGTTTTCTCGTCCACTTCACGTCGGTAGACGCAAGCCGGCGGCTGCTGTGACACGATTCTCCGCGAGACAGCATGTGGTCATTTATATATTCCAATTAAACCAAGATCCAACGAACGTTCTAATTCGATTATTCTTGACCTACAAACAATTCTGAATCGATTAAGCCTCCCATTGAACAAAAACTCTTTACAAATAATTAACGAGCGGTCAACTTCTTGCAATATGACCGGGTCTCGGAGAATCAGTGAAATGTACAGGATACGTTTTTTTCAATCTTTTCTCTGAAATTGATAAAGTGAAAATCGACTGGCCAGGTACACAAAGGTGTGAAAACCTCTCTGCGCTGATCTCGTCCTTACCACCAGAAGTTACTGTTTCATATCAGCAAGCGGTAATAGGTTACATCAAGAGATGTGGAGGAAAAGAAATTTAGAGCTGTTGTGGAATTGAACGCGGAGGGTCGGGAGGTGTTGTATCGAAATATGGAGGACTGGTAACATGGACAACAGAGATGTTTCTTGTTATCTTTCGAGATCGCCAATGGCACTCGACAGTACGTAAACAAAGTATACACGAAATTTTTCGAGCGGAACGGTCTCTGAAGATAGCGTCGTTTTCGCCATTGTTCGACCCAGTCTCTTTTGAAATACATCTTGAATTCATCTACTTTTTCATTTGCCGAATGGTGCCGATGAGAAAAACCTGAAATTAAATAAAAAATCGGACAGGATCCTAGGATGCATAGAATGGTTTTTTTTCGTCGTAGCCGAATAAAACGAACGCGTCGTTCTTGCAGCTGTTAATTATTTACATACTAGCGAGATGATCGGAGCTTCATTCTATCGCCATGCGATCATCTACGAAGTTAAAACGTGGTTTTTATTTTCAAAGTACCGATCTCCGAACAATCACATTTAACTTTTGTTTATTTTTTATTTTTCGCATGAACGTTCGTAACTTCAACGACAGATGGAGATTTTGACTCGTCGATTAATCGAAATTTTCTGTATCGATTCTTTGTATCATTCGATTTCTTGCGGCAATTCACTCCACAGGATAATACGATTATACGAGCAGCGACGCTGTACACGAGCTATGGTTAAAATTCACATTATTTCACATGCACGAGGATGGTGAAAGGTGAGAGGGTAAATTTGCATGTGGAAGGGTTAAATCGATATGTGGAGTGGTGCAGGCCTGTTTCAACGGGTGTAAATGCAACGCACGAACCGCAGCCCGGACGCCATTGTAGTCAGTGTTCTGGCGTCGTCGGTGAGGAGCGGTTATTGGTATCGACGCAATTTATAGCCTCAAACGAACATCATAATCGTAACGATAGTTCAATGACGTTTTTTTCTTTCCTACGATCATTTTACTCGTCCGTTAAATGTGTATCGCGCCATTAAAATTTTTGTTGTTTAAAATAAGGTAAGTAAGATTAGAAAGAAAGTGGCTTCATCAACGAAACGTCGAAAGTGAAACTATATCTGCCAATTCCGTAATAGTCCATAATGTCTATCGTAATTGTGCGAGACTCGAAAGAACTGAAGCTAACTGATTTTGATTGTTGAAAAGTGTTTATTATCGAATCGAAATGTAGTGTTGCGTAGTGTTGATTATATGTTGAACGTGCGCAATGAAGATAGCGTCGATCTCAACAACATTAAAGATTATTGTAACAGAGGAGATCCAACGACGCGGTGCAAGGTGCAAATGAGTGAAAATTATTTTCCGCAGAGAAAATTTAAGTTCGCTTATGGGAGGCAAAAAAATTGGTAATTTCTCCAATGTGACAGCATGAATGTAATTCAAATCAATCAACATTTAAGGAATTATACGCAGTCAGGAGACCTAGAAAAAGCCATTGTTTAAGAATTATTCCTGGAAAGACATTTTAATTTATGAACGTAAAAATTTGTACACTTATCGTGGTAACTTTTAACTTTATTTTCATATTTTTTGTTTGTAAAAATAATGACTTTTAAAGCTGCTACAGCTGACTTCCGGGAGTTCCTCTAAAAAAAGGCGTCTTGCGGTGCGCACGATATCTCTGGATTGGATCATTTAAGGTAGTAGTCTGGTAACTTAAGCCGATTTTCATGTCTTTTTTGGAGGGCGTTTTTTTGTAGGAAAATAAAAATGAATCGTTTTGGATAATTAGGATGTTTTTATTTACATGTTAAAGATACAAAAAAAAAAATTTTTGAAAAAATTTTATAGTTTATTATTATTATTATTATTGATCGAAGTTGGCAGCCCGGGTCCTTACTTTTTTTCTACCGAACCGATTGCTTTCAAATTTTAACAGGCTACTCTACACACTTATAGTTCTCGTCGGAACTACCGAGAAATTTTTTCACCCTTAACTTTTTATTTTACAACCCCTTCTTTGCTGAAGTCCTTTTATTTTAGCAAAGAAAGGGTTGTAAAATAAAAAGTTAGGGGTGAAAAAATTTCTCGGTAGTTCCGACGAGAACTATAAGTGTGTAGAGTGGCCTGTTAAAATTTGAAGGCAATCGGTTCGGTAGAAAAAAAGTTAGGACCCGGGCCGCCAACTTCGAGGTGCCAACTTCGATCAATAATAATAATAATACTAAACTATTAAATTTTTTCAAAAAATTTTTTTTTTGTATCTTTAATATGTAAATAAAAACATCCTAAGTATCCAAAACGATTCATTTTTATTTTCCTACAAAAAACGCCCTCCAAAAAAGACATGAAAATCGGCTTAAGTTACCAGACTACTACCTTAAAATGAAAAAACAAAAAAGATTTCGTTAATAAAAGATATTATCTAGTATTTATTCTAAGGAATAAGCAAAATATTAAATTTTAACAAAATGGCAGCGCCTCAAAAAAAAAATTTCGGTTTTCGATAAAAATGTTCGCCTTAAATTGTTTATAAAATGGAAAATATTTGTCGGCGAGAAAAAACCTTAGATTAATCGCTAAAAAATATATTTATAAAGCTTGTGTAAAAATTTGAGACTGATCGGTTTAGCCGTTTCCGAGGAATCTTGCACACCGACACTCAAAACGTAGTTTTGAGAAAAACGCATTGAAACTCTGAAAATCTCAAATATGTGTGTAACTTCGAGAATATTTGTCAGATTGACATGAAATTTTTTGTGTATATACTTAAATATCTATAAATTACGGAAATTGAGATAAAATATTTTTTTTTTGAAAATCCTGACTGCGTATAACCTCTTAATATCTCGTCATGCAATGATACATTTTCTAAATTTCGGTGGGAAAAAATTGACGATTACTTTTTACTTTACAACAGAAACTCCCTTTTTCATCGCCGATATAATTTCGGCACTATTTAAAAATTACATAGAGAATTCAAATCATTCGGCCAATTTTCAATGCCATCGTTGTCCCAATCCTCGAATTCTAACATGACGTCGAAGAATTTAACGGATTTATCATGCCACCATCCTTCGGCGTCATCTTCTTTCCACCAACAATCTTTTAAACTGCTGCATCGACACGAACGAATGTTATACAACGATATGTTTCTTTACTGTGCTCATAGATATTAACTAAATATTAATAAGTGAAATAACTTCTCCGGTGAATAAAAATTGCAGCCTAAATTAAGATAATCATCGTATAAAAGCATCTTAGGTTATGTTTATACATAGTCATTTTATCACGGGTGTCCATTCGGTGATGGTCTTTCTTCAAGCGTCAATTTACTGACGGAATTATCCTATTCGTTAAAATTTCCGACGATACGACGACGAATAGTGACGAGTGGTTAAATAACAGGGTAAATAACCGTGGCAACGAACGCTGCTCTACGTTACCGACGATTATTTATTTATTTTTTCTCGTTGCCATTTCCACTTCCTTCTTGCAAAGGTACCGCGTACTAAATGAAGAGAATAAATAAGAAAACTGTGAAATAAAATTTGTACGCATGCCGATGCGTACTTGAAATTTTCGTTCACTTGAAATTTTGAATATATCTTTAAAAAGACATTGTCTATGGAAGTGCGTAGGATTTTTTTTTTATATTACATAGTTCATTTGTTATTAACAATTTTCTGACGATTTTTTAAGCAAATTTTTCACTTTTCACTTTAGCAGTGCGCCATTTGGCCAAAAATGAATAAATCGAAAAAATCTTACGCACTTCCACAGACAATGTATTTTTAAAGAAATATTCAAAATTTCAAGTGAATCGGTTGGAAATTTTCTGAGTTATGTTTCCGGCCAACAAAAATGGAGACGTCATCGCAAAAACGCTGCACAGTCCCCATTTTAAAATTAATCGCTTCAAAAAAATCGGTGTACACAGTCACTGATATGTATGATAAACACCCTATTTTGTAATCTCGATTTATTTTGTAGTTTTTCCGAAAAAAAAATCCTCAAAAAAGCCTATTTTTTCGGCCTCTAGAGTGGTCTTACCCCTTAAGAAAAATCGCCACTCTTTTGGCCTCGACTGTGCACGGTGGGGCGCATTAGGTCACGATCTTTAAGATCACTCAGTCCTTTGTCGACGATGTATGATATCGCAGAATGATGTTGAAGTTTGCATCGTTGGAACGCAACGAAAATGGGTTTTTTAAATTTTCATTTTCCGTGTTGCTCCCGTTTCCCTTGCCCATTTAGGCACAGCGTCATAAATGAGACGCCAAACTAACGTTTTAACGATTTTTTAATTTGAAAATCCAACCGTAAAGGGGATGAAGGGTATAGAAAAATCTATTCCCTAAGTTTGCATCCCAACGATGCAAACTTCAGCATCATCGCAGAACTATATTTTTTCCACTCTGTATTGAACTCCGAGTGAAAAGAACATGTTTATCTTTATGATATATTTTTCTCAATTTATCAATGATCTATCAGAGTTCAAACTGTTAATCAAATTCTTATTGAGAATAATCTGTTTTGAACAATTTATTTCTTTTAACTCCGGCATTATAATTCGTGATTCGTCGTATTAGAAATACATACAACAAATGACTTTTCGCCATCACATTCGTTTTACAATAACACGTTGGGTCATCACCTCAGAGATGCAAAAACTGTGAAGTACGACATAGACGTTTGGACGACCTTGAACGTAAGATATCAACGGGTGACGAGAAATAATCTGTGCTATTAACATTATCATACATTTGTCATATTTACCGCTCCAAAATTTTCCATCGACATGTCGTACAGTTTGCCGGCTGTGATTTTCTGTGGTTTTATGGCACGCAGCATCACTATTCTTAAGAGTCTCTTCGATCTCATTGACCACAAGTACCATTCAGCGAAATAACTGAAATTAATATCGATGCCGGTATCACAATAAGATCGAATACACGATATACCAGGGTTCGAGTTAACTCACACGGAATCTCGAAAACTGATGCTCTGATCGAGCAATTTTTGACCGGGCCAACTGGAGTATAGGAGATGAAAGAACTGGCCAAGATTGAACTGCGCGAGTCTTATCATCTCCTCGTATTGGCCAAATTTTATAAGTAACTGAAGTACAGAAGAAATTTCAATTCAGACGAGATCGAACGGCTTGGAAGAACAAAAGTTGGGGTGATACCATCGAATTAACAAACCTGCACTGCTGATATACTGAGGAGTCCGACGCATATGCCAATTGTAATGAGATTAGCGGTTGAATATGAAGTTTCGATCAGACATGCGAATCTTCATCGATATATACACATAGCGGTGTTAATATTTGTAGTGGAAAAAAAAAGAATTATACAAACGTTACCATTATGTTAAATATCGTTAAATAACCTTCAATCGTGTTAATTAAGTGATGGGGATTTAAACATTTTCTTTTCTTTTATACATCATTATATTTTTAGAAATGAGTCTTCGGGCTCGTTGGGTTGTTCCGTCCCTCAAATTCCCATATAAATATTATGAAGAGACATTTTGGCAAACAGTTCGGAGTCGGTACATAGCTGAAAGGGCATCGCACCGTTTTCCTAAAATCTCATGTCGTGGCAAAACAATTTTTGTTCGATGAAAAAAATCCCTTAAGGTTTGACACCACTCTAGCGCCAGAGAAAAAAGGCTTAAGGTAGTAGTCTGGTAACTTAAGCCGAATTTCATATCTTTTTTGGAGGGCGTTTTTTTGTAGGAAAATAAAAATGAATCGTTTTGGATATTTAAGATGTTTTTGTTTACATATTAAAAATACAAAAAAAAAATTTTTTGAATAAATCTAATAATTTATTATTATTATTATTATTGATCGAAGTTGGCACTTTGAAAAAAAAGCGCGTGGGTGGCCCCGGTGATTTTGGCTCTTGATGTTTTCTGAAATGAAAAATTCTTGATAATTCTTAATCTATAGACATGTCATTCCGGTCGGAACTACTGAAGTTAAATTTCATGGATAAATAACAAAATGGCGGACTTTGGAAAAAAAAACTTTTTTCCAAAGTTCGTTATTTTGTTATTTAACCATTTTGTTATTTATCCATGAAATTTAACTTCAGTAGTTCCGACCAGAATGACATGTCTATAGATTAAGTTTCATGGATAAATAAAATTTCATGGATAAATAACAAAATGGCGGACTTTGGAAAAAAAAACTTTTTTCCAAAGTCCGCCATTTTGTTATTTATCCATGAAATTTAACTTCAGTAGTTCCGACCAGAATGACATGTCTATAGATTAAGAATTATCAAGAATTTTTGATTTCAGATAACATCAAGAGCCAAAATCACCGGGGCCACCGCTTTTTTTTCGAGGTGCCAACTTCGATCAATAACAATAATAATAATAAACTATTAAATTTTTTCAAAAAATTTTTTTTTTTATCTTTAATATGTAAATAAAAACATCCTAAATATCCAAAAGGATTAATTTTTATTTTCTTACAAAAAAACGCCCTCCAAAAAAGACATGAAAATCGGCTTAAGTTACCAGACTACTACCTTAACTTTGACCATTTATTTTGGGAGTATGAAAAAAGGAATGGGATTTATATTCAGAGGGCTCATTAAACACATATTGAAGTATGAAAAAAAAAAAAAAATTTTATCATTTTGATACAAAATGGCGGCGACAGAGCCCATCTTGAAAATCGTCTTTTTCAAACTGGTTGGACGTATTACTTAAACACCGTTGCATGGATCGATTTGAAATTTTGACAGGAGCTTCACAACAATATTCTCTATCGTAGTACCTAGCCGTTTTTCGATTTAACGTTAACTTTTTTTTTAATAAACAATTTACTGCTTCTTTTGGCAAAAAATCGATTAATTTTTTCAACAGTGCACCATTTCTACAAAATTTGATTAAAAAAAAAACCTCTACGTAGTCTCATACCCAATAGTATATAGATTATAAAATTTTTTGGTTTCTTGTTCCAGCTCTTATACTTTACGAGAAAACGGTCCTCCCGTGAAGATGATTTAAAAAAAGGACGATTTTCAAGATGGGCTCTGTCGCCGTCATTTTCCATCAAAATGATAATAACAATTTTTTTTTTCATACTTCAATGTGTGTTAAATAAACCCTCTGAAAAGAAATCTAATTCCTTTTTTCGTACCCCCAGAAATAAATCGTCAAAGCTAGGCCTTTTTTTCTGCCACTAGAATGGTGTTGATCCTTAACAGTCGAAGGTAAACTTTGAATCCTTGATCGGAAATGGAATTGGTAACCCTGTCCTTCTATTTACCCGAAGATGTAAATTTTATTCATACTTACAATGTGCGCATTTCAAGTGGGTACGTTCATTCTGAGTGTTTCTATTTGTTTATCGGTAATTTTCAGGAACTAGGAACTATTAGTGTGTTAATGATGATTATTATTTTTTTACATCAAGCGAACGTTCATTAGTCTAGGTCCAGCATCATCAACATCACTTTCTTCATTTAAAAAAAAAGTTGCGCCAAGAATTTTCTTAAATATTAGTACAATGAATATACGAACTCTATTGCCTCGAAATGTTGATTAATACATTGCACGAGTTCCTCATAGCATATATCATCATCCTTTGACGAATGTCTGATCGTATCCGGACCATTCGTCAATTTCTCGAATCGCTGCCTGGCAAGATCACATTTCAGCTCTTTCTTTCTTGTTTTCAATGTCCGAACTTTGAGAAAGACTAACATTGGCAAACTCATGATGTTGAAGTTTGCATCGTTTGAACGCAACGTAAATAGGTTTTTAAATTTTCATTTTCAGTATTGCTCTTGCTTCTCGTGCCCATTTAGAGCCAGGTTCCTTAAAGGAGACCTTAATAAAAGATTTGAACGATTTTTGTCATCGGTAATCCAATCTTAAGGAGGATCAAGGGGTTCTACGCAGTTGGTCATTACAAACAAATCGATTTTTTTTTTAATTGCATTTTCGGAATGTACATATATTTGAGTATATTCTCTGAAAATTTCAAATCGATCCGACAAATATTCTTGGAGATACATGCATATTTGTAAGGACGCTCGCATCGTTACAAAGTAGTCGGCCTAAAGACCAGAGTAGCAGCGTGAAACTTTGAACACAGTTTTTCTCAAAACGGTGTTGTCAAAGTCGGTGAGCGCGATTTCTCAAAAACGGTTCAACCGATCGGTCTGCAATTTTAACACGACCTTCTCAGATATATTCTTTAGGTATTGATCGAGGGAATAAGATTTCCGATAATTATTTCTATTTTTTTAAAACAATTCAACGAAAAAATTTTCGTCGAAAATTGGAATTTTTTCTTTTTGGATCCGCCATTTTGTCAATAATGAAAATTTCGATTATTCCTTCGATCGATACCTAGATTCATCTATCCGCTAATAGAATCTTTTCGGTTTTTTTATTTTAAATAATCCAAACCGGAGATATCGTGCTCACCGACAGACACCTTTTTTTGGAGGACCTCCAGGAGATCGTCTACAGGAGCAGTGTAAATCAATATTTTTGAAAATGAAAAATGCCGATACAAAGTTAAAAGCTACCACTACATTGATTAATACTTCTTGTATTTGTCAAATAGAATCCCTTTTCAGAAAAAAATCGTAAACAAACGAATTTTTGTTGGCTTTGCAACTGCGCATAACTCGTTAATGGTGTTAAAAAATCTATTTTCGTTGCATTCCAACGATGCAAACTTCAACGTCGTGCAAATTCTTATTGTTTACCCGATAATCGCGAGTATTCCACAAACGTGATGAACATGACAGACGTACATCGTATCCACTGCGATAATAGTCGACATTGTTATAAAAGTTCCGGTATATGTGTGAAATAATATCGGATAAAAGATTTCCTCGGGATCTACGAAGTACTCGGTGTGATAGAGATATCTATGTTGACGACTCGCGTTCAATGGCATAATTACATCAAGAATTCTTCCAGCCAACGGTATCGTTAGATATTGGACCATTGCGACGTACATAAATCCTGTCGAAAAATATTTATAATTGAGAGCGAATTGAAACGCAAGGAATTTCATGCTTAACCACCTCATCATCTATCTATATATATAGAAAAGGATGTCTGTATGTTTGAGCTTAATAGACTTCGAGACCGTTTGACCGATCACCATGAAAGTTGGTATACATATGTATTTTTTCATGGAGAACGTTTTTGCGGTATTCATTTTGTTGTAACTCGCCACTAGATGGCGCGGCAGCACATTAACTTCTATACCGTTCAACCGATCGCCATGAAAATTGGTATACATAGGTATTCGAGCACGGAGAATATTTTCGCCCTATCCATTTTGTTGTAACTCGCCACTAGATGGCGCTGCAGCACATCAACTCCTATACCGTTCAACCGATCGCCATGAAAATTGGTATACATAGGTATTCGAGCACGGAGAATATTTTCGCCCTATCCATTTTGTTGTAACTCGCCACTAGATGGCGCTACGGCACATCAACCGCTATACCGTTCAACCGATCGCCACGAAAGCAACAGATCAAAAAATTATTCCTGACTTACGAGCATTATTCCACGAGCACAGCTGTTTGGTTTGAGATTTCAAATCGGCATTAGAGAGTGTAAGAGCCTTGACTTGAAAGTCATTATCAGGACAGACAAAACGTCGTAAATGTTCGTTTGTTCAAAATCTTAAATCTCCGAAAGTTCTTCACGGATTGCTTTGAAATTTTGCGTGTTTTTATAAACTTATTATATAGATATCACAGATCTTTTTTTTTTTCATTTAACCAGACTGAGCCACAGCAACGCGTGGCCGGGTACAGCTAGTATTATATAAATAAAATCTTCAAGTAGAAACTTGCAAGCTGCTCTCTTGAAACTTCACTTGAGTGCTCACACACCTCTGTAATTAAAAAAAAAAACGTTTTTTTCCAGATTTTTATCTTTTATGCTTTTAAGAATTTTTCAAAAATAAAAACTTTTAAGGAAATTCCACTGCGTTACAAAGTTATAGCAATAAATGTCACCGGACATCATGTTGGGATGGCTACCAGCAACTTTAAACGCGTTTTTCCCGAAACTATGTTTTTAGACAATGTCGGCACAATAACTCAGTAAATTTTTAATATTTTTTAACTTTTTTTTTTCTCTTATCTCGATAATTACGCGGGGGGGACCCAAAAAAAAACGGAAATTGCGCTGCGGCGGGGAGGGAGAGTGGGGGAACCCATTACTCGACCAGGTGTCCGTTGGGGACACGTCTCCTGAGTTAGCGTGCGAAGTTCCGTCGCCGTGAGTGCATCGGTTCGCCCGTGGGAATTTTTGTAGCGAAACAACTTTTTCCATTTCGGCGAAAACCTGATGGCCGATTGTCGAGAGCAACGCGCGGCTGTGAAATTTTGTTTCCTGTTGGGAAAATCGGCCGCGAAAACTACTGTAATGCTTGAGACTGCTTATGGAGATGTTGCCCCAAGTAAAACCAGAGTCTACGAGTGGTTTTCACGTTTTAAAAATGGAGAAATGTCAATTGAAGATCAACCCCGTTCAGGACGTCCCTCAACGTCAAGAAGCGACGAAAACGTCGACAAAATCAATGCTCTCATTCGTGGAAACCGTCGCCGAACCATTGATCAACTCTGTGAGATGTCTGGGATATCATGGAGTTCAATTCAGAGGATTTTATCCAAAGATTTGCACATGAGCAGAGTTGCAGCCAAATTTGTCCCTCGCCTTCTCACAGACGAGCAAAGTGAGCGTCGACTTCAGGCATGTTTTCAACTTCAAAATCAGCTCGAAGAGGACCCTGAACTTTTTTCCAAGGTGATTACTGGTGATGAATCGTGGTGCTATGGATACGACCCCGAAACAAAGCGGCAAACAAGCGTTTTGCCACTGTGGAGGAGGTAAAACAAAAATCGCTGGAAGGCCTCAAGAACATCCCGATAAGTGAATTAAAAAAATGTGCTGAACATTGGAAGGATCGTTTGCAGAGGTGCGTTGTGGTCAAAGGAGAATACTTTGAAGGTGATCAAAAATTGGTGTAAAAATATTAAAAAATAAAGAAATTATGACGAAATTCCCGTTTTTTTTTTTGGGTTCTCCCTCGTATATTCTTTGTAGTCTGACGACAGGTTTTTTTTATTTTGTGCTTGGACAATTTTTTATTAATCATTAAACACTAATTTTTTTTAAAATTGCATACTAAAGTTTGAAATATTTAACTTCTTTGTTAAAAAAAGAACAAAAAACCCGCCGTCAGACTATTACTACTACATTATTTTATTAGATTCTATGTTATTTTTGGGGATTGGATAATTTTTGGTGAAGTTATGATGTCGACAACGAGACGCCGTGGTTTTCATCAGTAGTTCATTTATACCCGTAAAAAAACAATGTTAATATTGTTAAAAAAATTTAAAAAAAATGTTTTCTTGTAGTTGAAAAGTTAATGAAAAATGTGAATTAAACAATTTAATTTTTTTTTCACCATATAACCCTTTATAATAATTTTTCAAATTTACTCGGTCTCCAATGGGCGCTGGGGTATGTAAGCCCTTCAAGACCCCTCCATCAGGAACTCTATTTTTCTCAATTTTACCTTCCTCATAGATGACGCTTTGAGCATTGTGTGAAATTTCGTAGAAGCAACTCACAAGTTTCAATTCGCAACTTTTCCCGTACATGTATTCTGTATTCCAAATTTTTTCGAATAATGTGAAATTTTATAAAATAGCAACTGCTTCGTCGATTCTCGCAAAGTTCCACCCCAATCATCTTTCAATGACATTCTACTTGTATACAAAATTTTACCCCGCGGCATGGAAAAAATTTGGCACAAATTGCACAAACACTTAGGAGGCTTCAGCGGTTGAACGATCAGAAGATAACGATTTAAATATCGTATATGTTCTAAGAAGACATTAAATCTCGGTGCATGCAAAATTTGACGCTGTTTCACAGTTCGATTTTTAATATAATCACCGGTTTATGGTAAATTATTTTACATTAGTTGTATGGAAGTACCAATACTTCCATAGAAGCTAATGTAAAATAAAATTTGTTTTTGTTCGCCATCACAAAGCTATGATAAAGTAAAAATATCCACCTGCATAAAGCACAGTAAGCATTCGTCCTTCTTCAGCGTATCTCGTGATAATCTCAATTTCATCTTTTTCACGCAAACTCGACCAGTCTCCTCTGATCACTTCGAAGAGTCTTATCATCTGCGATTAAAATTGTTCATGGCTCAAAATGACAAATATATCATTCGATGTGTAGTTTCGGCAACTCACCTTTTTTCGATTGATCATGCAATTCATAGATTTTACGCAAGCGACTATTTGAACTCCCATGGGAGTCAGACACTCTATCATAATGTCCAAGTCGCCCCAAATTTCGAACATCTTGATACCCTGTTTTTTTAATAAATAAATTGACAATAATATTGTGATATACGTAATTAGCAACGTTAAAACTATGATAAATAATACCTGGGTTAAAATAACTGTAATGACAGCAATGTGGAACAAAATTTGTTGTATCCTCTGGCTCGTTCGCTCTTGATAGGGCCACTGCCCGATCAATTTCAACAAATTCACATTTATGCGATAAAAGCGAGTATTAAAAACGTCCATACCTGTCGATGAGTTTCCGCTGATGTACTGATGATCGATATCGCGGAACCGCAGAGACTTGGCTATGAGAACTCCGTCTCGATTAAATATTCTGTTTATGAGCGCGAAAGTAGAAAGTAAATTGCCTGGGGGACGATACTCAAAGAGTTGGCCGAAGCACTCGACAAGCGAGAGGGTTGAATTCAAAATTTTTTTTTGTAAAAAGTGAACTCTTCTAACGGAATTAATTATCACGTTTGTCACGCACACTTGGTTAAATGAAGCTTCTTCAAAGGCACCTCAAACGGAATAGATCTATTGGAAACGGTAAAGAATACCGTACTTTGCTAAAGTACAGTTTGCCCAGCGTCATTCGTTACTGTCGTGAAAGCAATTCAGTCTCGATTTGTCGTTTCGTATGGCTTCGAGCCCGGTAGAAGTACTTTTCCCATAGGGATATATATTTTTTAAACAAATCGACATTTTGCGAATGAATTTATTTCAATTTTTCTAAATGTGTCTTTATGATTTTTTTCTCAATTGATCAATGGACTATCAGAGTTAAAACTGTGAATTAAATTCTTATTGAGAATAAACGATGTTGAAGATTGCATCGTTGGAACGCAACGCAAATAAGTTTTTTAATTTTAATTTTCAGTATTCCTCTTGCTTCTCGTGCCCATTTAGGTCCAGGCCCTTGAAGGAGATATCCCAATAAAAAGTTTTAACGATTTTTGTCAATTGATCGATGGAGTATCAGATTTCAAGCTGGTAATTAAATTCTTATTGAGAATAAACTGTTTTCAACTATTTATTTATTTTTAATTCCGGCACTATAATCCGTGATTCTTCGTATTAGAAATACACACAGCAAATAACATTTCACCGTCACATTAGTTTTACAATAACACGCTTGATGATCATCTTAAAGATGCAAAAACTGTGAAGTACGACATAGACGTTTGGACGACCTTAAAAGTAAAATATCAACGGATTATGAGATATAATCTGTGCTATTAACATTATCATACGTTTGTCGTATTTACCGCTCCGAAATTTTCCATCGACATGTCGTACAGTTTGCCGGCTGTGATTTTCTGTGGTTTTATAGCACGCAGCATCACTATTCTTAAGAGTCTTTTCGATCTCATCGACAACAAGTACCATTCAGCGAAATAGCTGAAAATAAATAAATTCGACGACGGTGTCACAATTAGCTGGGATACACCAGGGTCGAGTTAACTCACACAGAATCTCGAAAACTGACGCTCTGATCGAGCAATTTTTGACCAGGCCAACTGTTGTAAAGGAGATGAGTGAACTGAGCGAGATTAAACTGCACGAGTCTTATCATCTCCTCGTATTGACCAAATTTTATAAGTAACTGAAATACAGAACAAATTTCAATTGAGACAGGATCGAACGGCTTGGAATGACAAAAGTTCGGTTGATAACATCGGATTAACAAACCTGCACCGCCGATACACTTAGCGATACGACGCTTATGCCAATCGTAATGAGGTAGGCGATTGAATGTATATTTTCGATTACGCATGCCAATCTTCATCGATATATACACAGAACGGTGTTAATATTTGTAGTGCAAAAAAATGAAAATTATACAAACGTTAGCATTATATTAAATATCGTTGAGGAGTTATACGCAGTCAGGAGACCGAAAAAGGCGATTTTATCAAGAATTTTTCCTGGAAAGACATTTTAATTTATTAACGTAAAAATTTATATACGCATTGTGGTAACTTTTAACTTTATTCTCATATTTTTCATTTGTAAAAATAATGATTTTTCAAGGTGCTATAGCCGGTCTCCGGGAGCCCCTCTAAAAAAAGGTGCCTGGCGGTGAGCACGATATCTCCGGTTTAGATTATCCAAAATAAATAAAAGCAAAAATATTCTATGAGTGGATAGATAAATCTAGGTATTGATCGAAGGAATAGTCGAAATTTTGATTATTGACAAAATGGCGACGCCAGAAAGAAAAAATTCCAATTTTCGACCTAAATTTTTTCGTTGAATTGTTTTAAAAAAATAGAAATAATTGTCGGAAATCATATTCCTTCGATCAATACCTGAAGAACATATCTGAGAAGGTCGTGTTAAAATTGCAGACCGGTCGGTTGAGCCGTTTTTGAGAAATCGTGCTCGCCGACTTTGGAAACACCGTTTTGAGAAAAAGCGCGTTCAAAGTTTAGGCTGCCTACTTTGTAACGGTCCGAGCGTCCTTACAAATATGCATGTATCTCCAAGAGTATTTGCCGGATCGATTTAAATTTTTCAGAGAATATACTCAAATATATGTACATTCCAAAAATGCAATAAAAAAAAAATCGTTTTTTTGAAATTTCCAACTGCGTATAACCCCTTAAGAGGTCTTCAAACGTATTAATGGACTGACGGGGATTGAAACATTTTTTTATACACATATTCGGACTGAAACTGATGCGAATGAAGGTGAACCTCAATGAAAGAATGTTTACATCATTACATTTTTGAAAATGAGCTTTCCGGCTCGTTGGGGTGCTCGGCCCCTCAAATTCCCATCTAAATATTTCGACGAGACATTTTGGGAAACACTTCAGAGCTGGGACATCGCTGAAAGGGCTTCGCACCATTTTTCTAAAATGTCATGTCTCGCGAAGACAATTTTTCCTCCAAAGAAAAAAAATCCCCTAACAATCAAAGCTAAACTTTGATCGTTGTCTGAAAACGGGACCGCAAACCCTTTCCTTCAATTCACCCGAAGATTTAATTATTATTCATTCTTACACTGCATGCATTTCAAGTGGATATATTCATTCTGAGTGTTTATATTTTTTTTCATGGGTAATTTTCAGGAACTAGGCTTTTAGTGTGTCATTGATGATTATTATTTTTTTTACATCAAACGAACGTTCATCAGTCTGGATCTAGCATCGTCAACATCACTTTCTACATAGAAAAAAAATAAAACTTGTGCCAAGAATTTTCTTAAATCTTAGTACAATGAATATACGAACTCTATTGCCTCGAAATGTTGTTTAATACATCGTACGAGTTCCTTATAGCACAGATCATCGTTCTTCGACGAATGTGTGGTCGTGTCCGGACTATTCGTCAATGTCTCCAATCGATGCCTGCAAAATCATATTTCGTCTCTTTCTTTGGTTTCCATGTCTGAACTTTGAGAAATACTAATGTCGGGAAATTCGTATTGTTTACCCGATAATCGCGAGTATTCCACAAACGTGGTAAACATAACAGACGTACATCGCATCCACGGCGATAATAGTCGAAACTGTTATGATAGTTCCGGTATATGTGTGGAATAATATTGGAAAAAAGTTTTCCTCGGGATCTACGAAGTACTCGGTGTGATAGAGATATCTATGTTGACGACTCGCGTTCAATGGCATAATTACATCAAGAATTCTCCCAGACAATGGTATCATTAGATATAGGACCATTGCCACATACAAAAATCCTATCGAAAAATATTTATATTTCAGAGCGAATTGAAACGTGAAGAATTTGGTGTTTAACGACAACATCATATTATATATATTTTTTGAATCTGCAAGTAGAAACTTGCAAGTTGCTTTCTGGAAACTTCGCATAATGCTTAAAGGCTCACAAACTCCTGAAATTAAAAAAAAAAAAGATTTTCTTTTACACAGTTTTATTCTTTATACTTTTAAGAATTAAAAATGAAAAACTTTGAAGAAAATTCCACGCCGTTACAAAGTTATGGCAATAAATGTCACCGGTCATCGGATTGGGGCGTTTTTCTCGAAACTGTGTTTTTAGACAGTGTCGGCACGATAATTCAGTCAATTTGTGATATTTTTTCATTTTTTTGAAGTGAAACTTCTTAATTGAGTATAGTCGTTTAAGGCCTTACATACGTCGAGAATTTTCAAAAAATCGATTTTTTTTTGTTTACAGATTATTATTCCTTATAGTCTTAGGCGTATTTCTGTGTAAGCTGATTGTAAAAATTCCCCATAGTTCAAAAGTTATTGTAGATAATGTGACTGCCTGATAATGTGAAACACGCTCGAATCAACGCTACCAAAGCAACAAAAGAGGCCAGAAAAATTCGTCGATTAGAAAAAAGTAAACAACAACAATTTTTTTACTGACAAGGAAGGCGGTACAATATGAAGCTGGAATGGGAGATTAGACGTAAGTTAACTAAATAAATTAAAAAAATTCATAAAGTTCTTGCTCCAGCCGCGCGCGACTTCGAGCGAAACGCGCTTGAAACTTTAAACGCGTTTTTCTCAAAACTACTTTTTCTGACACGGTCGGCATGATAACTCGTACGGTTTTTAATATTTTTTGATGATTTTTTTTTTTTTTATATTCGGAATTGTTTTTTCTATAGTCTGTCGAGCCGGATTTAAAAAATTATAATTAGAAAATTTTATAAAAACAATTAAAGTGTGACTTTTTTGACACAAAGTTAACATTTTTTTTTAAATTACCGTAAATTGTTTAATTTTTCGAATTTCAAAAATCCGGCTCGACAGACTATAACTACTACCTTATTTTACAAGTATTTCTTTACATTTTGCAGATCCGTCAACATTTGAGGAAGAAATACTGCCGACCGTGGAGCAAGTTTTTTTTTACAGTGCTTCAAAAAATGTGATTTTTCATGTTGTAATTTTTGAAAAAAAAAATTGAAATAAATTTTTTTACAAACTTAACACAGTAATAAACAATGTGTAAGAATTTTTTTTATCAATTTCCATTTCTATCCCTCCTAAAAACAGTTTTTCTTTTGGTACGTTTTCGGTACCGCTGGACGTATGTAAGTCCTTAACGCTTTATGCGTGACCGCTCACGCGTGGCATTCAATGCTAGCGTGTACATCCAATAAGGAAAGCGAGTTGGTTGACGCATGCATAGAGGGGATAGAAAGATACATACGGGGGCGATAAGGAATAAGGATAGATAGTCGGTGCGAGAGAGAGGGAGAGAGAGAAACCAAACGCAATATCATAGCGTCCGACGCAAAACCGAAATAGCTTATGGAAGTCGCGCCTTTCCGCTGGAATCTTCCTTGTAATTGGCTATTTCAGTTTTGCGTCGGACGCTATTATATTGCGTCCGACGCTAAATCGGAATAGCCTATGAGAGTTGCGTCTTTCCCCTGAAGACGCGACTCTCTTACCGATATTTTAATGCTGTCAGAGACATTCACGGACGACAATCATCCTCCTGTACCGATTCCAAACTTTAATTTTGTCGTTAGATTTCAGCGTAATGAAAAAAGAAATTCAGGCGTTACCATTTATCATAATCAAGGAGACAAGTGTCATATTGTTACGCCTCATCTGGATATAAAGGCTCTTTACATGAGTGACGCTGAAATAACGATTTCAACATCAGCAAGAATTGGTGACTTGTGTGCAGTACAATGCCAAATCAGGAATCGCGAACATTTAACACAAAAACTGTTGGACTCTGTCTCGCATATCAGTGCGCATGTCTGCCCCCTCCGGCTTTTTACGCGACAGCAGCGCTGCTCCTTCCGAGCGGTAGCCTGCCTATTCTTGCATTCTCGCTCTTTTCGCAGCAGAGCACACTTGTGATAACAATAAATTCAACGCATTTTTTTTCATTCTTCAATAATCATCGCTCTATATCTCGTTTATTTATTTATCATCGACCCTCGTAATCCTTCGATCCATTAACCTGATCCATCAAAAACTGATTTTAATAGCAGTCTACATATCACCCAAATTTGCAATCCGTGACATCAAACTGTTCCTCGGTAAATCTTTATTGCCACTGTCGATTGCAGGTTCCCAAGCACTCTCAGAACTTATTGGAGTACCTGTAGATTACGCAGAACAACCAGTAATTCTTGCTGGAGATTTTAACGTCAATTTTTCCAACCCAGTGTCTCAAGCATTACTAGATTTTCTAAATGACAAATTTGCATTTAAAATGATTAACGGTAGAAATGATCCCACGACAAAACGTGGCACAACAATCGACGCGGTTTTTGCGAGAAATGTGCACAATATAGAGCTGAAACATTTTATTTCATACTTCAGCTATCATAATCCAATTGTTAATATTGTACATTTAAATACACCGCTGACGGATAACTCAGTTGGAAATACGTGAAGTTTTTTCAGAAAACAAAATTCTCAATAAAAAAATATCAATTAATTACCATTTGTTGACTCAGTGATTTAATGCGTTTTTTAATCTCTCTCCTGTTCACTATCCTCTTCAACATCTTACCCCTTCCCTCTACAAATACATACAAGAAGTTTCACTTCAATCGTGCGTCATGACACACTAGATTTTTTTTTTAATCTTGATCATTAATTTCTCTATAGTCTGATGAGAGGTTTTCTTAATTTTTTGGTTCGACAATTTTTTATAAATTATTAAACACTAGTTTTTTTTTTAAATTGCATACTAAAGTTTGAAATACTGTCATTTCTTTATTTTTGAAAAAGTAAATAAAAAAGTCCCTCAGTCAGACTATTATTAATACATTATTTTAATAGATTCTTTTTTATTTTTGCAAATTGGATAATTTTTTATGAACTTATGATGTCGACAAGGAGGCCCCACAGTTTTCATCAGTAGTCAATTTATACACGTAACAAAATATTGTTAATAGTGTAGAAAAATTTTTTTTTAATTTTTATCTTATAGTTGAAAAGTTAATAAAAAATGTGACATCAACAAATTAATTTTTTCTTCACCATATAATCTTTATAATGATTTTTCAAATTTACTCGGTTTTCAGCGCGCGCAGCGGTATGTGAGCCCTTTAAGCTCGCTCTACAAGGCACTTTATCTTACTCAATTTTGGTTTTCTCATAGAAGAAGCAAGTTTTCTCACAGAGGACGCTTTGAGCCTTGTGTGAAATTTCGAGAAAGCAACTTTCAATGTTCACGTCGCAACTTTTCCCCTACATGTATTGCGTTGAAATGTCATAAAATAGCAATTGCTTCATCGATCCTCGCGAAGTTCCGCCTCAATCATCCTTCAATGGCATTCAAATTGTATAAAAAATTTTATCCCGGCTTCGAAAAAATTCGGCACAAATTGCACGAGCACATATGAAGCTGTTTCACGGTTCAATTTTTAATATCATCACCGTTGAAGTTTAATTATTTTATATTAGATTTATGAAAGTACTATTACTCTCGTACAGCTAAGGTAAGATCAAATTAATTTTTGTACCCCATCACAAAGCTCCCACTATGAGAAAGAAAAAAATATCCACCTGAATATAGGACAGTGAGCATTCGTCCTTCTTCCGCGTATCTCGTGAGAATCTCAATCTCATCTTTTTCACGCAAACTCGACCAGTGTCCTCTGATCGCTTCGAAGAGTCTTATCATCTGCGATAAAAATTGTTCATGGCTCAAAATGACAAATATATCATTCGATGTGTAGTTTCGGCAACTGACCTTTTGTCGATTGATCATGCAGTTCATAGATTTTACGCAAGCGACTACTTGAGCTCCCATGGGAGTCAGACACTCTATCATAATGTCCAAGTCGCCCCAAATTTCGTACATCTTGATACCCTGTTTTTTTTTTTTAAATAAATTGACAATAATACTGTGATATATGTAATTAGCAACGTTAAAACGATGATAAATAATACCTGGGTTAAAATAACTGTAATGACAGCAATTTGGAACAAAATTTGTTGTATCCTCTGGCTCGTTCGCTTTTGATAGGGCCACTGCCCGATGAATTTCAACAAATTCACATTTATGCGATAAAAGCGAGTTTTGAAAATGTCCATACCTGTCGATGAGTTCCCGCTGATGTACTGATGATCGATATCGCGGAACCGCCGAGACTTGGCTTTGAGAACTCCGTGTCGATTCAATATTCTGTTTGTGAGCGCGAAAGCAGGAAGTAAATTGCCTGGGGCGACGATACTCAAAGAGTCAGCCGAACGACTCGACAAGCGAGAGGGTTGAATTCATAATTTTTTTTGTAAAAAGTGAACTCTTCTAACGGAATTAATTATCACGTTTGTCACGCACACTTGGTTAAATGAAGCTTCTCCAAAGGCACCTCAAACGGAATAGATCTATTGGAAACGGTGAGCGCACACTTGGTTAAATGAAGCTTCTCCAAAGGCACCTCAAACGGGATAGATCTATTGGAAACGGTGAGCGCACACTTGGTTAAATGAAGCTTCTCCAAAGGCACCTCAAACGGAATAGATCTATTGGAAACGGTGAACGCACACTTGGTTAAATGAAGCTTCTCCAAAGGCACCTCAAACGGAATAGATCTATTGGAAACGGTGAACGCACACTTGGTTAAATGAAGCTTCTCCAAAGGCACCTCAAACGGGATAGATCTATTGGAAACGGTGAAGAATACCGTCCTTTGCTAAAGTACAGTTTGCCCAGCGTCATTCGTTACTGTTGCAAAAGCAATTCAGTCTCGATTTGTCATTTCATGTGGCTCCGAGCCCGGTAGAAGTACTTTTCCCATAGGGGAAACCTTGATCGTTGTCTGAAAACGGGACCGCAAACCCTTTCCTTCAATTCACCCGAAGATGTAATTATTATTCATACTTACACTGCATGCATTTCAAGTGGATATATTCATTCTGAGTGTATCTATTTTTTTTCATGGGTAATTTTCAGGAACTAGGCTTTTAGTGTGTCATTGATGGTTATTATTTTTTTGTGTATTTTTTTTTAAACAAATCGACACTTTGAGAATGAATTTATTTCAATTTTTCTAAATGTGTCTTTACGATTGTTTTCAATTGATCAATGGACTATCAGAGTTCAAACTGTTAATTAAATTCTTATTGAGAAAAAACGATGTTGAAGTTTGCATCGTTGGAACGCAAGGCAAATAGGTTTTTGAATTTTCATTTTCGGTATTGATCTTCGCTTCTCGTGCCCAGGCCCAGGTCCTTGAAGGAGAGCACATTAAAACGTTTTAACGATTTTTGTCATCGACAATACAATCTCAAGGGGATGTATCACACGCGGCTATCACTTCGAAAACGCGAAATATACTTTCTTCGAAATGACACAATCGATTTTGATGAAATAAGCTTAGCCACTGGAGTATGGTGGCAAAAACTGGCTCAGGTTTTTTCATCGCGATCGGTTGTACCGTTTTGGAGAAAGTACCGATAAGAATTTTCAGCTATCTGTCTCGCACTCACGTGTCACGTGGTACATGTGCGCCTTCCTCTTAAGGGAGATTAATGATGTAAAAAACCTATTTTCGTTGCATTCCAACGATGCAAACTTCAACATCATGAGAATAAACTGTTTTGAAATGTTTATTTATATTTTAAAACTCCAGCATTATAATTCGTGATTCGTCGTATTAGAAATACATACAACAAATAACATTTCACCGTCATATTCGTTTTACAATAACACGCTGGATCATCACCTCAGAGATGCAAAAACTGTGAAGTACGACATAGACGTTTGGACGACCTTAAAAATAAGATATCAACGGATTATGATAAATAATCTGTGCTATTAACATTATTATACATTTGTCGTATTTACCGCTCCAAAATTTTCCATCGACATGTCATACAGTTTGCCGGCTGTGATTTTTTGTGGTTTTATGGCACGCAGCATCACTATTCTTAAGAGTCTTTTCGATCTCATCGACCACAAGTACCATTCAGTGAAATAGCTGAAAATAAAATCGACGACCGTATCACAATTATCTCAAATACACGATGTACCAGGATCGAGTTAACTCACACGGAATCTCGAAAACTGACGCTCTGATCGAGCAATTTTTGACCAGGCCAACTGTTGAACAGGAGATGAGTGAACTGAGCGAGATTAAACTGTATGAGTCTTATCATCTCCTCGTGTTGACCAAATTTTATAAGTAACTGACGTACGGAACAAAATTTTATTGTGACAAGATCGAACGGCTTTGAATAATAAAAGTTTTTATGATAACATTGAATTAACAAACCTGCACTGCTGATATACTGAGCAGTACGACGCCTATACCAAGCGTAATGAGGTAAGCAGTTGAATATGCAGTTTCGATAAGACATGCGAATCTTCATCGATGTATGAACAGAACGGTGTTAATATTTGTAGTGCAAAAAATAATTATTATACAAACGTTAGCATTATGAGGTCTTACGCAGTCAGGATTTTCAAAAAAAAAAATTTTGATTTCTTTTTCGTAATGTACATAAATTTAATTATATATTTAATTATATATACAGAAAATTTCGTGTCAACCCGACAAATATTCTCGAAGTTACACACATATTTGTAAAGACGGCTCGGAGCGTTTGAAAGTAGTAAGTTTAAATGGGTTTTTCAAACTGCGTTTTGAAAGTCGGTGTGCAAGATTCCTCGGAAACGGTTAAACCGATCAGTCTCAATTTTTTACACAAGCTTTATAAATATATTTTTTAGCGATTAATCTAAGGTTTTTACTTGCCGATAAATATTTTCCATGTTATAAACAATTTAACGCCAAAATTTTTATCGAAAATTCAATTTTTTTTTGAGCAGCCGCTATTTTGTTAAAAATTAATATTTTGCTTATTCCTTAGATTAAATACTATATAATACCTCATATTAACGAAATCTTTTTTCTTTTTTCATTTTAAATCATCCAATCCAGAAATATCGTGCTCACCGCAAAACGATTTTTTTTAGAGGACCTCCCGGAGATCGGCTACGGCAGCGTTAAAAATCATTATTTTTACACAGAAAAAATATGAAAATAAAGTAAAAAGTTACCGCAATATGTATATCAATTTTTCACGTTAATAAATTAAAATGTCTTTCCAGAAAAAAATCTTGAAAAATTACTGTTTTTCAGTCTCCTGACTGCGTATAACTCCTTATATTAAATATCGTTAAGAGACCTTCAATCGTGTTAATCGAGTGATAGAGATTGAAACATTTTTTTATACACATTTTTGGACTGAAACTGATGCGAATGAAGGTGAACCTAAATCAAAGAATGTTTACATCATTATATTTTTGAAAATGAGTCTTTCAGCTAGTTGGGATGCTCCGCCCATCAAACTCCCATTTACATATTCCGAAGAAACATTTTGCCAAACATTTCGAACCTGGTACATCCCTGAAAGGGTTCTGCGCCGTTTTCCGGAAATGTCATGTCTCGCGAAGACAGTTTTTCTCCAAAGAAAAAAGCCCTTATCAATCAAAGCTAAACTTTGACCCTTGTCTGGAAATGGGACCCTTTACTTCTAGTCACCCAAAGATGTAATTATTATTCATACTTACACTGCATGCATTTCAAGTGGATATGTTCATACCGAGTGTTGCCATTTCTTCGTGAGTAATTTTCAAGAACTAGGCTATTAGAATGATTTTGAAGCTTGCATCGTTGAAACCCAATGCAAATAGGTTTATAAATTTTCATTTTCAGTATTGATCTTGCTTCTGGTGACCATGTATGCCCAGGTCCATGAAGGAGATAATAAAACGTTTTAATGATTTTTGACATCGATAATCCAATCTTAAGGAAGATTAATGTTGTAAAAAGTCTCTTTTCGTTGCATTCCAACGATCCAAACTTCAACATCATCTATTAGAGTGTCATTGATGATTATTATTATTTTTACATTAAGTAAACGTTCATCAGTCTAGATCCAGCATCATCAACATCACTTTCTTCATAGAGAACAAAAAAAAAACAAATCTTGTGCCAAGAATTTTATAAATCTTAGTACAATGAATATACGAACTCTATTGCCTCGAAATGTTGATTAATACATCGCACGAGTTCCTTATAGCATATATCATCGTCCGTCGACGAATGTGTTGTCGTATCCGGTTCATTCGACAATTTTTCCAATCGATGCCTGCAAAATCATATTTCGTCTCTTTCTTTGGTTTCCATGTCTGATCTTTGAGAAAGACTAACGTCGGGAAATTCGTATTGTTTACCCGATAATCGCGAGTATTCCACAAACGTGGTAAACATAACAGACGTACATCGCATCCACTGCGATAACAGTCGAAACTGTTATCAAAGTTCCGGTATATGTGTGAAATAATATCGGATAAAAGTTCTCCTCGGGATCTACGAAGTACTCGGTGTGATAGAGATATGTACGTTGACGTGTCATGTTCAATGGCATTATTACATCAAGAATTCTTCCAGTCAGCGGTATCGTTAGATAAAGGACTATTGTTACGTATAAAAATCCTATTGAAAAATATTCATAATTGATAAGGTATTGTAACACCAAGAATTTCATGTTTAACGACATGATCATATTATATCTTTTAATAAACTGGAAGTAGAAACTTGCAACTTGTTTTCTCGAAGCTTCACATAATGCCTAATGGGTTAGGCCACTCTAGAGGCTGAAAAATAGGCTTCTTTGGGGATTTTTTTTCAGAAAAATTACAAATAAATCGAAATTACAGAATATGGTGTTTATCATACGTATCAGTGACTGTATACAATAATTTTTTTGAAGCGATTAATTTGAAAATGGCGACTGTGCAGCATTTTTGCGATGTCGTCTCCGTTTTTTTTTTGCGGAAACATAACTCAGACAATTTTCAACCGATTCACTTGAAATTTTGAATATATCATGAAAAATACATTGTTTATGGAAGTGCGTAGGATTTTTTCGATACACTGATTTTTGGCCAAATGGCGCACTCCTAAACTGAAAAATGAAAAATTTGCTTAAAAAATCGTCAGAAAATTGTTAATAGCAAATGAACTATGCAATATAAAAAAAAAATCCTACGCACTTCCATAGACAATGTATGTTTGAAGATCTATTCAAAATTTATGTCGTTGAAGTTACGAACGTTCTTGCAAAAAAAAAAAAATTTTTTTCAAATTGACGGCACTTACTCGTCGTACGTGCGGGAGTATATATTTGCACAAAAAACACATGATTTAGCCTGCTAATAGGCTTGAACGCCGATAAAATGAGACTCTGAGTCGGTTTTGTTGAAAAAAATTTTTTTTCGTCCCGTTCGAAGGTCGTGTCCTCTTTGATAGTGAATCGTCATGACTTTTACGACTCTCTACTATGTGAAAAAATATATAAACTGAAATATATCGGAAAGGAAACTTGAGGAGCGGTGGTCAGAGCGACCCTATTCTAGACTAACTCGTGTAAAAAATCTTTCGTCCAATTCGAAGGTCGTGTCCTCTTTAATAGTGAATCGTGATGACTATTACGACCCTCTAGTATGTGAAAAAATATATAAATCGAAATATATCGGAAAAGAAACTTGAGGAGCGGTGGTCCGAGCGACCCCATTCTAGACCAACTCTTGTAAAAAATCTTTCGTCCAATTCGAAGGTCGTGTCCTCTTTGATAATGAATCGTGATGACTTTTACGACTCTCTAGTATGTGAACAAAAATATAAACCGAAATATATCGGAAAGGAAACTTGAGGAGCGGTGGTCAGAGCGACCCCATTCTAGACCAACTCTGGTAAAAAATCTTTCGTCCAATTCGAAGGTCGTGTCCTCTTTGATAATGCATCGTGATGACTTTTACGACTCTCTAGTATGTGAAAAAAAATATAAACCCAAATATATCGGAAAGGAAACTTCAGGAGCGGTGGTCAGAGCGACCCCATTCTAGACCTACTCTGGTAAAAAATCTTTCGTCCAATTCGAAGGTCGTGTCCTCTTTAATAGTGAACCGTGATGACCATTACGACCCTCTACTATGTGAAAAAAAATATAAACCGAAATATATCGGAAAGGAAACTTGGGGAGCGGTGGTCCGAGCGACCCCATTCTAGACCAACTCTTGTCATTCGTCCAATTAGAAGGTCGTGTCCTCTTTGATAATGAATCGTGATGACTTTTACGACTCTCTAGTATGTGAAAAGAAATATAAACCCAAATACATCGGAAAGGAAACTTCAGGAGCAGTGGTCCGAGCGACCCCATTCTAGACCAACTCTTGTCATTCGTCCAATTAGAAGGTCGTGTCCTCTTTGATAATGAATCGTGATGACTTTTACGACTCTCTAGTATGTGAAAAAAATATTTTATACGACCTTCGAATGGGACGAAAGATTTTGTTTTTTTTTTCAACAAAACCGACTCAGAGTCTCATTTTATCGGCGTTCAAGCCTATTAGCAGGCTAAATCATGTGTTTTTTGTGCAAATATATACTCCCGCACGTACAACGAGTAAGTGCCGACGATTAAAAAAAATTTTTTTTTTTTTGCAAGAACGTTCGTAACTTCAACGACATCAAAATTTCAAGTGAATCTGTTGATTTTCATCAGTAGTCCATTTATACCCGTAAACATTAATGTTAATATTTTTTTTAAATGTTTGAAATTTCTTCTCGTATAGTTGAAAAGTTAATAAAAAATGTGTAATCAACAATTTAATTTTATTTAATTTTTTTTCACCATATAACCTTTATTTATAATAATGATCAAATTTATTCGGTTTTCAGCGCACTCAGCCATATGTGAGCCCTTAAATTTCGCAAGGCTGTTACATACACACCCATACGTCTGAACATTTTTTTCTAAATGTTGACACATTGGCATTGAAAACAGAAAATTTATTATGTTTTTCAACATTAGAAAGCTTCCAGTATGAGGAAGTAAAAATATCCACCTGTATACAGCACAGTGAGCATTCGTCCTTGTTCTGCGTATCTCGTGAGAATCTCAATCTCATCTTTTTCACGCAAACTCGACCAGTCTCCCCTGATTGCTGCTAGGAGCCTTATCATCTGCGATTAAAATTGTTCATGGCTCAAAATGACAAATATATCATACGATATGTACGTTCGGCAACTCACCTTCTCCCGATTGATCATGCAGTTCATCGATTTTACACAAGCGATAACTTGAACTCCCATGGGAGTCAGGCACTCTATCATAACGTCCAAGTCGCCCCAAATTTCGAACAACTTGATACCCTGTTTTATTTTTAAATAAATTGGCAATAATATTGTGGTATATGTAATTAGCAACGTTAAAACGATGGTAAATAATACCTGGGTTAAAATAACTGTAATGACAGCAATGTGGAACAAAATTTGATGTATCCTCTGGTTCGTTCGCTCTTGATAGGGCCACTGCCCGATCAACTTCAACAAATTCACATTTATGCGATAAAAGCGTGTTTTAAAAATGTCCATACCTGTCGATGAGTTTCCACTGATGTACTGATGATCGATATCGTGGAAAAGCAGCGGCTTGGCTGTGAAAACTCCGTGTCGATTAAATATTCTGTTTGTGATCGCGAAAGTAGAAAGTAAATTGCCTGGGGGACGATACTCAAACAGTCAGCCGAAGCACTCGACAAGCGAGAGGGTTGAATTCAACATTATTTTTGTAAAAAGTGAACTCTTCTAACGGAATTAATTATCACATTTGTCACGCTCACTTGGTTAAATGAAGCTTCTCCAAAGGCACCGCAAACGGAATAGATCTATTGGAAACGGTGAAGAATACCGTCCTTTGCTAAAGTACAGTTTGCCCAGCGTCATTCGTTACTGTCGTGAAAGCAATTCAATCTCGATTTGTCGTTTCATATGGCTTCGAGCCCGGTAGAAGTACTTTCCCATAGGGATGTATTTTTTTAAACAAGTCGACATTTTTCAAATGAATTTATTTCAATTTTTCTAAATGTGTCTATGATTTTTTTCTCAATTGATCAATGGACTATCAGAGTTCAAACTGTGAATTAAATTCTTATTCAGAATAAACGATGTTGAAGATTGCATCGTTGGAACGCAACGCAAATAAGTTTTTTAATTTTTATTTTCAGTATTGCTCTTGCTTCTCGTGCCCATTTAGGCCCAAGTCCTTGAAGGAGATATGCCAATAAAAAGTTTTAACGTTTTTTGTCAATTGATCAATGGAGTATCAGATTTCAAGCTGTTAATTAAATTCTTATTGAGAATAAACTGTTTTCAACTATTTATTTATTTTGAACTCCGGCATTACAATCCGTGATTCGTCGTATTAGAAATACACACAACAAATAACATTTCACCGTCACATTAGTTTTACAATAACACGCTGGATGATCATCTTAAAGATGCAAAAACTGTGAAGTACGACATAGACGTTTGGACGACCTTAAAAGTAAAATATCAACGGGTTATGAGATATAATCTGTGCTATTAACATTATCATACATTTGTCGTATTTACCGCTCCAAAATTTTCCATCGACATGTCGTACAGTTTGCCGGCTGTGATTTTCTGTGGTTTTATAGCACGCAGCATCACTATTCTTAAGAGTCTTTTCGATCTCATCGACAACAAGTACCATTCAGCGAAATAGCTGAAAATAAAATCGACGACGGTCTCACAATTAGCTCAAATTTTGGATATACCAGGGTCGAGTTAACTCACACAGAATCTCGAAAACTGACGCTCTGATCGAGCAATTTTTGACCAGGCCAACTGTTGTAAAAGAGATGAGTGAACTGAGCGAGATTAAACTGCACGAGTCTTATCATCTCCTCGTATTGACCAAATTTTATAAGTAACTGAAGTACAGAACAAATTTCAATTGAGACAGGATCGAACGGCTTGGAATGACAAAAGTTCGGTTGATAACATCGGATTAACAAACCTGCACCGCCGATATACTGAGCAGTACGACGCTTATGCCAATCGTAATGAGGTAAGCGATTGAATGTACATTTTCGATTAGGCATGCCAATCTTCAGCGATATATACACAGAACGGTGTCAATTTTGTAGTTCAAAAGAAAAAAAACAATTATACAAACGTTAGCATTATATTAACCTTTGTTTGACACACTCGGGTACAAGCCCATTTGTCAAATATGCTATTCTAGAGAAGTGTGTCAAACAAAGGTTAAATATCGTTGAGGAGTTATACGCAGTCAGGAGACCAAAAAAAGGCGATTTTTCAAGAATTTTTCCTGGAGAGACATTTTTATTTATTAATGTAAAAATTTATATACGTATTGTGGTAACTTTTAACTTTATTTTCATATTTTTTATTTGTCAAAATAATGATTTTTTAAGGTGCTATAGCCGATCTCCGGGAGCCCCTCTAAAAAAAGGTGTCTGGCGGTGATCACGATATTTCCGGTTTGTATTAGCCAAAATAAAGAAACCAAAAAGATTCTATTAGTGGATAGATCAATCTAGGTATTGATCGAAGGAATAGTCGAAATTTTGATTTTTGACAAAATGGCGGCTCCAAAAAGAAAAAATTCCAATTTTCGACCAAAATTTTTTCGTTGAATTGTTTAAAAAAAATAGAAATAATTAACGGAAATCTTATTCCTTCGATCAATACCTGAAGAATATATCTGAGAAGATTGTGTTTAAATTGCAGACCGATCGGTTGAGCCGTTTTTGAGACATCGTGCTCACCGACTTTGAAAACATCGTTTTGAGAAAAAACGCGTTCAAAGTTTAGGCCGCCTACTTTGTAACGTTCCGAGCGTTCTTACAAATATGCATGTATCTCCAAGAATATTTGCCGGATCGATTCGAATTTTTCAGAGAATATACTCAAATATATGTACATTCCGAAAATGCAATTAAAAGAAAATTGTTTTTTTGAAATTTCCAACTGCGTATAAACCCTTAAGAGGTCTTCAAACGTGTTAATGGAGTGACGGGGATTGAAGCATTTTTTTAAACATATATTCGGACTGAAACTGATGCGAATGAAGGTGAACCTCAATGAAAGAATGTTTACATCATTACATTTTTGAAAATGAGCTTTCCGGCTCGTTGGGGTGCTCGGCCCCATAACTCCCATCCAAATATTTCGACGACACATTTTGGGAAAACACTTCGGAGTTGGGACATCGCTGAAAGGGCTTCGCACCGTTTTTTTAAAATGTCATGTCTCGCGAAGACAATTTTTCCTCCAAAGAAAAAATCCCTTAACAATCAATGCTAAACTTTGACCGTTGTCTGAAAACGGGACCGCAAACCCTTTCCTTCAATTCACCCGAAGATGTAATTATTATTCATACTTACACTGCATGCATTTCAAGTGGATATGTTCATTCCGAGTGTTTCTATTTTTTTCATGGGTAATTTTCAAGAACTAGACTTTTAGTGTGTCATTGATGATTATTATTTTTTTTTACATCAAGCAAACGTTCATCAGTCTGGATCCAGCATCATCAACATCACTTTCTTCATAGGAAAAAAATAAAACTTGTGCCAAGAATTTTCTTAAATCTTAGTACAATAAATATACGAACTCTATCGCCTCGAAATGTTGATTAATACATCGTACGAGTTCCTTATAGCACAGATCATCGTCCTTCGACGAATGTGTTGTCGTGTCCGGACTATTCGTCAATTTTTCCAATCGATGCCTGCAAAATCATATTTCGTCTCTTTCTTTGCTTTCCATGTCTGAACTTTGAGAAATACTGATGTCGACAAATTCGTATTGTTTACCCGATAATCGCGAGTATTCCACAAACGTGATAAACATAACAGGTGTACATTGCATCCACTGCGATAACAGTCGAAACTGTTATGATAGTTCCGGTATATGTGTGGAATAATATTGGAAAAAAGTTTTCCTCGGGATCTACGAAGTACTCGGTGTGATAGAGATATCTATGTTGACGACTCGCGTTCAATGGCATAATTACATCAAGAATTCTCCCAGACAATGGTATCATTAGATATAGGACCAATACCACGTACAAAAATCCTATCAAAAAATATTTATATTTCAGAGCGAATTGAAACCTGAAGAATTTGGTGTTTTTTTTTTAAATCTGCAAGTAGAAACTTGCAAGTTGCTTTCTGGAAACTTCACAAAATGCTTAAGGTAGTAGTCTGGTAACTTAAGCCGATTTTCATGTCTTTTTTGGAGGGCGTTTTTTTGTAGGAAAATAAAAATGAATCCTTTTGGATATTTAGGATGTTTTTATTTACATATTAAAAATACAAAAAAAAATTTTTTTGAAAAAATTGAATAGTTTATTATTATTATTATTGATCGAAGTTGGCACCTCGAAAAAAAAGCGCGTGGGTTGCCCCGGTGATTTTGGCTCTCGATGTTATCTGAAATCAAAAATTATTGATAATTCTTAATCTATAGACATGTCATTCTGGTCGGAACTACTGAAGTTAAATTTCATGGATAAATAACAAAATGGCGGACTTTGGAAAAAAGTTTTTTTTTTCAATGTCCGCGTTTGGAAAAATTTTTTTTTTCCAAAATCCGCCGTTTTGTTATTTATCCATGAAATTTAACTTCAGTAGTTCCGACCAGAATGACATGTCTACAGATTAAGAATTATCAAGAATTTTTTATTTCAGATAACATCAAGAGCCAAAATCACCGGGGCCACCCACGCGCTTTTTTTTCGAGGTGCCAACTTCGATCAATAATAATAATAATAATAATAAACTATTAAATTTTTTCAAACAAATTTTTTTTTATATCTTTAATATGTAAATAAAAACATCCTAAATATCCAAAACGATTCATTTTTATTTTCCTATAGAAAAACGCCCTCCAAAAAAGACATGAAAATCGGCTCAAGTTACCAGACTACTACCTTAAAGGCTCACATACTCCTGAAATTTCCAAAAAATCGATTTTTTTTTACACATTTTTATTCTTTATACTTTTAAGAATTAAAAAAGAAAAACTTTTAAGGGAGAACACCACTGTGACCCCCTGTTTTTTTTTCACATTTTTCAAGAATTTTTTTTTGTGGGAAAAAAAAGAGATATTCGAAAAATTTTTTTGGGTTTTGTTCCTTGTTTATTATTGTATCAAAAAACATTTTTTTCACATTTTTCACGCCGCATGGTGGCGCTGGGGAAGCTCTCGCGTCAGGTGCTGTCACCTCCGCGGCACGCAGCAGAAGTGTCTTCAACGTCGATCTGAAAAAAAATACCGAGTGTTTTCGTTAATAATATGATATTTTGAAGAGAAGTACATAGGGATTTGGAAAAATATTGTTTCAAAAAAATAGGCACGCCTTTGAAATTAAAGTTAATTTCAAAGGCGTGCCTATTTTTTTTTAAACAATATTTTTCCAAATTCCTATGTACTTCTCTTCAAAATATCATATTATTAACGAAAACACTCGGTATTTTTTTTCAGATTGACGTTGAAGAGAGTTCTGCTGCGTGCCGCGGAGATGACAGCACCTGACGCGAGAGCTTCCCCAGCGCCACCATGCGGCGTGAAAAATGTGAAAAAAATGTTTTTTGATACATTAATAAACAAGGAACAAAACCCAAAAAAATTTTTCGAATATCTCTTTTTTTTCCCACAAAAAAAAATTCTTGAAAAATGTGAAAAAAAACAGGGGGTCACAGTGGTGTTTTCCCTTAAGAAAATTCCACTCTGTTAAAAAGTTATGACAATAAATGTCACCGGTCATCGAATTGGGGTTTTTTTTCTCGAAACTATGTTTTTAGACAGTGTCGGCACGATAATTCAGTCAATTTATAATATTTGTTAACTTTTTTTTTTTATCTTGATCTTTATTTTCGCTATAGTCTGACGAGAGGTTTTTTTTAATTTTTTGGTTGGACAATTTTTTATAAATTATTAAACACTATTTTTCTAAATTGCATACTAAAGTTTGAAATACCGTGATTTCTTTAATTAAAAAAAAATAAATAAAAAAGTCCCTCAATCAGACTATTACTAATACATTATTTTACTGGATTCGTTTTTATTTTTGCAAATTGGATAATTTTTTATGAACTTATGATGTCGACAAGGAGGCCCCACAGTTTTCATCAGTAGTCAATTTATACCCGTAAAAAAATATTGTTAATAGTGTAGAAAAATTTTTTTTAAATTTTTATCTTATAGTTGAAAAGTTAATAAAAAATGTGACATCAACAAATTAATTTTTTTTTCACCATATAATCTTTATAATGATTTTTCAAATTTACTCGGTTTTCAGCGCGCGCAGCGGTATGTGAGCCCTTTAAGCTCGCTCTACGAGGAACTCTATCTTTCTCAATTTTGGTTTTCTCATAGAAGAAACAACTCTCAAAGTTGTCTCACAGAGGACGCTTTGAGCCTTGTGTGAAATTTCGAGAAAGCAACTTTCAATTTTCACGTCGCAACTTTCCCCCTACATGTATTGTGTATCTCGAATTTTTCGAATAATTTGAAATTTCATAAAACAGCAATTGCTTAATCGATTCTCGCGAAGTTCTGCCTCAATCATCCTTCAATGGCATTCAAATTGTATAAAAAATTTAATCCCGGCATCGAAAAAATTCGGCACAAATTGGACGAGCACTTAAAGAGACTTCAGCGATTTAACCATTGGAAGATAACGATTTAAATTTCGGATTTATCGAATTGTAAGAAAACACTAAATGTCGGTGCATGCAAAATATGAAGCTGTTTCACGGTTCAATATTTAATATAATCACCGTTGAAGTTCGATTATTTTACATTAGGTGTATGAAAGTATTATTACTCTCGTACAGGTAATGTAAAATAAAATTAATTTTTGTACCCCATCACAAAGCTCCCACTATGAGAATGAAAAAATATTCACCTGAATATAGGACAGTGAGCATTCGTCCTTCTTCCGCGTATCTCGTGAGAATCTCAATCTCATCTTTTTCGCGCAAACTCGACCAGTCACCTCTGATCGCTTCGAAGAGTCTTATCATCTGCGATTAAAATTGTCCGTCGGCTCAAAACGACAAATTTAAACGTTCGCCATATAGTTTCGATAACTCACATTTTTCCGATTGATCATGCAATTCATGGATTTAACGCAAGCGACTACTTGTACTCCCATGGGAGTCAGACACTCTATCATAATGTCCAAGTCGCCCCAAATTTCGAACATCTTAATGCCCTGTTTATTTTTTAAAATAAATCGACAATAATATTGTCATAGATGCAATTAGCAACGTGTAAAACGACGATAAATAATACCTGGGTTAAAATAACTGTAATGATAGCAATATGGAATAAAATTTGTTGTATCCTCTGGCTCGTTCGCTCTTGATAGGGCCACTGCCCGATCAATTTCAACAAATTCACATTTATACGATAAAAGCGAGTTTCAAAAACGTCCATACCTGTCGATGAGTTGCCGCTGATGTACTGATGATCGATATCGCGAAACCGCAGAGACTTTGCTGTGAGAACTCCGTGTCGATTAAATATTCTGTTTGTGACCGCGAAAGTAGAAAGTAAATTGCCTGGGGTAGGATACTCGAAGAGTGAGTCAAAGGGCTCGACAGGCGAGACCGTTGAGTGTAAAATTTTTTTTTTGTTGCGAAAAGTGAGCTATTCTAACGGAATTAATTATCACGTTTGTCACGCACACTCGGTGACTTGAAGCTTCTCCAAAGACTCACCAAACGGAATAGATCTATTGAAAACGGTGAAGAATACCGTCCTTTACTAAAGTACAGTTTGCCCAGCGTCATTCGTTACTGTCGCGAAAGCACTCCAGTCCCGATTTGTCGTTTCACAAAGCTTCAAGTCCCGTAGAAGTGATTTTCCTATTGTACGATGTATTTTTTTTCAAACAAATCGACATTTTCGAGAATAAATATATTACAATATTTGTAAATGCTCAGTTATAATTTTTCCTGAAAAAATGACGAGTTTTAATGCACGAATAACGTCGATTAATCTTCAAGAATTTTTAGCACTCTTTGCCAATTTACCGCAGAAGTCGAGTGAAAAAATAAATTATTGAATAGAAAACTCGTGATGTTCTGTGGATTCTCCTTTGCTGATTAATATTTTGAGAGAAAAGAAGAAAACGAAGGTGAGCAATAATATACTAGGCACCCTGACAATTTTCGGAACCTTTAGGTGTGCTGTTGATTTCGAAACTTCACCAACGCAGTCCCAGCATCTGGGGATGATCTACAATTTTTAATCTCCGATTCCGAATCGTCGACCCCGCAAAAAAAATCAAGAAAAATTTCATTGTAGCCAGCGATGGAATTCGAAGCATGGACATCCCATCCCCGAAGGCCCGAATTCGACGCTCTTTTATTTTCAAGTATTTATTATTTAAAAGTTCGGATATTGCAATTCGTAATTCGTCGTAGAACAAATACACGTAAACAATTGCTTTTCATTCGTCATATTCGTTTCGCAATAATACGGGTAAGCAATCATTTTAGGGATGCAAAAACCGTGAAGTACGACATAGACGTTTGAACGACCTTGAACGTAAGATATCAACGACTCCCGTAGAAGTAATTTTCTTATCGTACGATGTATTTTATTTTGACACTTTGGGAATGAATTTATTGCAATTTTTCTCGATGCTCAGTGATAATTCTTCCGGAAAAAAATAACGATTTCAATATTTCAATGCACGAATAACGTCGATGGATCTTCAAGAATTTTTCGCACTTTTTGCCAATTTATTGAAGAAGCCAAGTGAAAATTAAATGATTGAATAGAAAACTCGTGATTTTCTGTAGATTTTCCG
Organism: Oxytorus armatus; assembly: GCA_958009045.1. Taxonomy (NCBI): domain Eukaryota; kingdom Metazoa; phylum Arthropoda; class Insecta; order Hymenoptera; family Ichneumonidae; genus Oxytorus; species Oxytorus armatus. Next base: position 35,959,906 of record OY253745.1, on the reverse strand, counting down.
TTGCTGATTAATAGTTTGAGACAAAAGAAGAAAACGAAGGTGAATAGTATACTAGGCACTCTGTCAATTTCCGGAACCTTTAGGTGCTGTTGCATTCGAAAGTTCATCAACACAGTCCCAGCATCTGGGGATGATCTACAATTTTTAATCTCCGATTCCGAATCATCGACCTCACAAAGAAAATCAAGAAAAATTTCATTGTTGTCAGCGATGGAATTCGAACCATGGACATACGGCAGTCCCCATCCCCGAATGCCCGAATTCGACGCTCTTCTATTTTCAAGTATTTATTATTTTAAAAAAATGTGATATTGTAATTCGTCGTAAAAGAAATACATGTAACAAATCGCTTTTCATCGTTATATTCGTTTCGGAATAATACGGTAAGTAATCACTTTAGGGATGCAAAAACCGTGAAGTACGACATGGACGTTTGAACGACCTTGAACGTAAGATATCAACGAGTTATGAAATTTATTAAATTTATTATTATTATCGTATATGCGCCGTATTTACCGCTCCGAAATTTTCCATCGACATAATGTACAGTTTTCCGGCCGTAATTTTCTCTGGTGTTAGGGCACGCATCATCATTACTTTTAAGAGTCTTTTACATCTTAGTGACCACGTGTACCATTCAGCGAAGTAGCTGCAAATAATATTGTTCATGGTATCACCATTATCCCAGGTGCTCGAAACGGCCGGGTTGAGTTAACTCACAGGGAATCTCGAAAGCTGTCGCTCTGATTGAGCAATTTTTGACCCGGCCAACTGTTAAATAGCAGATGAGTAAACTGTGCGAGGTTGTATTGCATAAGCCTTATCATCTCCTCATATTGGCCAAGTTTTATCAGTAACTGAGGGACGGTTACACTTTAGATTGTGATCGGATCAAATGACTTTGAACTAATGAAGTTTTAGTGGTAATATCTGTATCGACGAACCTGCACGGCCGTCATGCTGAGTATTATGATGCTGATGCCAATTGTAATTAGGTAAGCGGTCGAATATGCAGTTTCTATCGTCCATGCGAATCTTTATAAATGAATACACAGAAAGACACAAACTGTACTCTTCGAGAGACCACAGTCGATTAATATCAACATGCGAACAAAATAAATACGAAACGCAGCTGTCGAGAGGGGCGCGTCAGTTCGCCAGGTAGCCGTCTCAACCCGATGTCCGGTCACATTTATTACCATAAAAGTTTGTAACGGAGTGGAATTTTTTAAAAGTTTGTTTTTCTGAAAAATTCTTTAAACTATAAAGAATAAGAATGTGTAAAGAGAAATCGATTTTTTGAAAACTTCAGGGGTATGTGAGTCGTTAAGGAAGCTCCACTTGTGTCAAAGCGTGATGTGGAACGCCAAAATTTTGACGTGAATGTGAGAGAAAAGCTGCAAATGGGTTTTCGCACTTTCTCCGAAATGGTTAACCCTACGGAACAACATAAATACTTAAACATATTTTGCGCAAGATTCTACGTTGGCTAAGCAAAATTTCATCCCGATCGAATGGGCCCTTTCGGAGCAAGAACCGATCATTTAAACGACGTGCATTGCAGTCCCGCGTAAGTTAGCCAGTCGGAAACGAGGTACTTCACGTAAGTTGACCACCCCCTCTATCCCTACTCTTTCGCAAATTGACTTCGCTTCAGTGCGCATGCGTTTAATGGTGGGCGCGCGACGAAGTAACTGGCCCGTGATGGGGGAAACCTGTCGGCGGATAGATCAACTTAGGTTAGTGTGGTTAGTCAACTTACGCGGAATTCCGCTTTAATAAAGTTTGAAATGTTGTTTCGTACACATTTTGGGAGCGAAAATGATGTGAATGAAGATGAGCTTCAATCGTAGTGTCTATATTATTGTATTATAAAGATATACGAGCCTCCAGGCTCGTTGAAGTGGGCGCACACCCGCTCCCATTTCCCAGACCGTCGTCTAAATGTCGACGCTGATGGGCCACTTCGAGAACCATTGGAAAATTGGTACCCAATTCCCGAGCGTTCAAGTACGGGTCTGTGAAACTATCCTAACATTTGAAAAGACACTCACGGTGTGCGGTGGGTTTCGTGCTTTTTAACGATATTAAGCTAGCAGTCTGGTAACTTAAGCCGATTTTCATGTCTTTTTTGGAGGGCATTTTTTTGTAGGAAAATAAAAATGCATCGTTTTGGATATTTAGGATATTTTTATTTACATATTAAAGATACAAAAAAAAAATTTTTTGAAAAAATTCAATAGTTTATTATTATTATTATTATTGATCGAAGTTGGCACCTCGAAAAAAAAGCGCGTGGGTGGCCCCGGTGATTTTGACTCTTGATGTTATCTGAAATAAAAAATTCTTGATAATTCTTGATCTATAGACATTCTGGTCGGAACGACTGAAGTTAAATTTCACGGATAAATAACAAAATAGCGGACTTTGGAAAAAAAAGGTTTTTTCCAAAGTCCGCTATTTTGTTATTTATCCATGAAATTTAACTTCAGTAGTAACAAAACAGTAGAAAAAAACTTTTTTTTTCCCAAAGTCCGCTATTTTGTTATTTATCCATGAAATTTAATTTCAGTCGTTCCGACCAGAATGTCTATAGATCAAGAATTATCAAGAATTTTTTATTTCAGATAACATCAAGAGTCAAAATCACCGGGGCCACCCACGCGCTTTTTTTTCGAGGTGCCAACTTCGATCAATAATAATAATAATAATAAACTATTGAAAATTTTCAAAAAAAATTTTTTTTGGTCTGATCGGAACTGTTTTGGTCGGAACGACTGAAGTTAAATTTCATGGATAAATAACAAAATAGCGGACTTTGGAAAAAAAAAGTTTTTTCCTACTGTTTTGTTACTACTGAAGTTAAATTTCATGGATAAATAACAAAATAGCGGACTTTGGAAAAAAACCTTTTTTTTCCAATGTCCGCTATTTTGTTATTTATCCGTGAAATTTAACTTCAGTAGTTCCGACCAGAATGACATGTCTATAGATTAAGAATTATCAAGAATTTTTTATTTCAGCTAACATCAAGAGCCAAAATCACCGGGGCCACCCACGCGCTTTTTTTTTCGAGATGCCAACTTCGATTAATATTAATAATAATAATAAACTATTAAATTTTTTCAAAAAAATTTTTTTCTGCATCTTTAGTATGTAAATAAAAACATCCTAAATATCCAAAACGATTCATTTTTATTTTCCTACAAAAAAACGCCCTCCAAAAAAGACATGAAAATCGGCTTAAGTTACCAGACTACTACTTTAATACATTGCGTTTCGTATAATAAATTACGTAGAGTAATTCATGATCGTACGCATTTAAGGAGATTTAATTGACTCGTGGTCAATTATCAAAAATTGGCGAACAATCGTGTCCATAGATAACTATCAATTTCGTCTATATCACTTTCTTCATGAAAATCGTGCAAAGAATTTTTCAAATCTTAGTACGGATGAATGAGTGCTCTTAGACTCTTCGGGTCTCAACTCTCGAAACGTATTGTTTCTCATCGAACGGGCAGATATTGTGACTGTCCACAGTCACAATTGGCCACCAGCAAAACTCTCCACCGCGCTACGAAATGGTTATGACTAGTGAACGCAGCCCTGGCGCTGTGGAAGTATTCATTTTACCCGCTAGATGGGAGTTTGACCGAAGCCGCAGTGATTCTCATTGCGCGCAAACGTTGCGACGGACGGTCGTGACAGGAGGGAGTTTAGCTGGCGAGCAGTGATTCCGGTGGGCAATCGTGTATCCGCGAGCAATAATGCACGCGGGCAGTTTTACACTTTGGGCATGAACTCCTCGGGGCTCGGCGAAGAGTTCTTCCGGTGGACAATTGTGACTGGAAAGTTGTAAAATCTGGCGTCTTGGTAGACAGAAATATATTTACGCCCGATTCCACTGACGTTAGAGAAATCGGGCGTTATAGAGTTAAGGCCTGAAGAATCGAAAGCCTCTTAACACGAATGTACGAACTCTGTTGCCTCAAAATGTTGATTAATACATCGCACGAGTTGGCGATAGCATTTATCATCATCATCCGACGATTCTATCGTCGTATCCGTAGACAACTTCTGCAACCGATGCCTGCAAGATCATGTTTCGACTGTTTCTTTTGTCCATGTTTAAACCTCGAAAAATATTGCGAAAAATTTGTATTGATTACCCGATAATCGCGAGCATTCCACAAACGTGCTGAACGTAACACGCGTACATCGCATCCACTGCGATAATAGTCGAAGCTGTTATGAATGTTGAGGTATATGTGTGGAATAATATCGGATAAAAATATTCCTCGGGATCTACGTAGTATTCGGTTTGATAAAGATACGCACGTTGACGACTCACGTTTAGTGGCATTATTACATCAAGAATTCTTGGCATCAGCGGTATCATCAGATATGGGACTGTACTAAGGTACAGAAATCCTATCGAAAATTGGTCATGATTGGGGACGAATCGATACGGTAAAAATTTGTTGTTTAACGATAATATAACTAAAACAATGATTTCACCTGTATATAGCAAAGTGAGTAGTCGTCCTTGCTCCGTGTATCTCCCGAGAATCGCAATCTCATCTTTATCACGCAAAATCGACCAGTCTCTCCTGATCGTTTCAAAGAGTTTAGTCATCTGCGATACAAAATTTTCTTTGGCCCAACATGATAAATGTATCGTTCGATAATTTCGGTGACTAACCTTTTTCCGATTGATCATGCAATTCATGGCTTTTACGCAAGCAACTAATTGAGCACCAGCGGGTGTCAGGCACTCTATCATAATGTCCAAATCGCCCCAACACTCGAACAACTTGATGCTCTGTTTTTTTTTATATATATATAATTCGACAACGATGTTGGCAAATTTTCATATAACAAATTAACGAAATTCGAATGACGATAAACGGCACCTGAGTTAAAATAATTGTAATGAGACAGAACTGGAACAAAATTTGATGGACTGCTTGGCTCGTTCGCTCTTGATAAGGCCACTGGCCGATCAACTTCAACAAGTTCACATTTGTGCGATAAATGTGAGTTTTAAAAATGTCCATGCCTACCGGTGAGCTGCCAATGATGAACTAACACTGATCGATATAACGGGACGTGAGAGAGTCCGTGGCTCTAGGTCTGACAATTCATGCCGATTAAATATTCCGTTAGATCACAAAGGCAAGAAATTACATTGTCCGAGAAACGATGTTCGAAATAAAAACCAAGGGACTCGACAAGCGGGAGGGCTGAGTTGGACATCTTTTTTTACAAAAAGTGAACTTTTCTAACGGAATTAATTTTCACGTTTGTCACGCACATTTGCTGAATTGAAGCTTCTTCAAACACTCCTCAAACGGAATAGATCTATTGAAAATGGTAGAGAATACTGTGCTTCACTAAAGTACAGTTTGCGCAGCGTCATTGGTTACTGTCGCGAAAGCAATCCAGTCTCGATTTGTCGTTTCATAAGGCCTCGACTCCTGTAGAAGTAATTTTCTTATCGTACGATGTATTTTATTTTGAAACAAATGGACACTTTGGGAATGAATTTATTGCAATTTTTCTCAATGCTCAGTGATAATTCTTCCGGAAAAAATAACGATTTCAATATTTCAATGCACGAATAACGTCGATGCATCTTCAAGAATTTTTAGCACTTTTTGCCAGTTTATTGAAGAAGCCAAGTGAAAAATAAATGATTGAATAGAAAACTCGTGATTTTCTGTGGATTCTTCGTTGCTGATTAAAGGCGGGGTAAGGGTTTTCACTTTCGGAAAATCTAATTTTTTTTTCGTCTTTTCTTATTGTTTAACATTTTAAGAAAATGTCCTTAAAATTTGTAACCGATCTAAGCAATATTCTTGAAGTTATTGTCTTATTAATCTCCTGACCTTTAACGCTATAGCGGTGCAGCTGTCGAACAGGTATACAGTTTATTCATTGCTATTGTGTATATAGTAAATAGTGTATACTATACACTACAATATTTTAAAAGAAGAAACGAGCTGGAATCGATAATTCTGTGTAAGTTGGAAAAAAACATTTTTTTCTTCACTTTTTTACTTTCTAAACTTTAGACGCGTTTTTCTCAAAACTACTTTTTTAAAGTCCGTGTTCACTGCCATTTAAAAACTACTTGACCGATTAATTTCAAACTTTGTACACATTTTCTACATATAAAATATCTCCCCCCAACGTTTAGTTAAATTTTTTTTTTTTACATTAAGGGTGTTTCCCACCCACAAAATGGCGGAATTTTTCGTGGAAAATAACAGTTCACACTTAAGATGGCCGCCAAAAATTTTTAAATGAAAAAAAAAATTATCAGAGAACGTTGGGGGGAAGATTTGATTATAATTTGACTAAATTTTCATGGTTTTTCATTTTCAGATAATTTCCGGCCGAATTATAGTGAACACCGAAAATTGTTTTTTTTCCAAGACGTTCTGGGGGAAGCTCTGTTACGGGCTTATGCTTCAATATTTCTGCATGAAAAAATTACACAACATTGTCAAAAGTATGCTCAATAATGTACAAAAGGTTCGAATAAAATTGCTCAATCCATATTTGAGAAAAAAAATCGCAAAAAAAGTGTTTTTTTTTACGCTGAAACCCTTACCCCTCCCTTAAAAGTTTGAGACAAAAGAAGAAAACGAAGGTGAATAGTATACTAGGCACTCTGTCAATTTCCGGAACCTTTAGGTGCTGTTGCATTCGAAACTTCACCAACACAGTACCAGCATCTAGGGATGATCTACAATTTTTAATCTCCGATTTCGAATCATCGACCCCGCAAAGAAAATCAAGAAAAATTTCATTGTAGCCAGCGATGGAATTCGAAGCATGGACATCCCATCCCCGAATGCCCGAGTTCGACGCTCTTCTATTTTCAAGTATTTATTATTTAAAAGTTCGGATATTGTAATTCGTAATTCGTCGTAGAACAAATACACGTAACAAATTGCTTTTCATTCGTCATATTCGTTTCGCAATAATACGGGTAAGCAATCATTTTAGGGATGCAAAAACCGTGAAGTACGACATAGACGTTTGAACGACCTTGAACGTAAGATATCAACGAGTTATGAAATTTATTTAATTTATTATTATTATCACATATACGCGATATTTACCGCTCCGAAATTTTCCATCGACATAATGTACAGTTTTCCGGCCGTGATTTTCTCTGGTGTTAGGGCACGCATCATCATTACTTTTAAGAGTCTTTTACATCTTAGTGACCACGAGTACCATTTAGCGAAGTAGCTGTAAATAATATTGTTAATGGTATCACCGTTATCCCACGTGCTCGAAACGGCCGGGTTGAGTTAACTCACAGGGAATCTCGAAAGCTGTCGCTCTGATTGAGCAATTTTTGACCCGGCCAACTGTTAAATAGCAGATGAGTAAACTGTGCGAGATTGTATTGTAGAAGCCTTATCATCTCCTCATATTGGCTAAGTTTTATCAGTAACTGAGGGACGGATACACTTTAGATTGTGATCAGATCAAATAACTTTGAACTAATGAAGTTTTAGTGATAATATCTGTATTGACGAACCTGCACGGCCGTTATGCTGAGTAGTATGATGCTGATGCCAATCGTAATTAGGTAAGCGGTCGAATATGCAGTTTCGATCGTCCATGCGAATCTTTATCAATAAATACACAGAAACACACAAACTGTACTCTTCGAGAGACCATAGTCGACTAATATCAACATGCGAACAAAAGAAATACAAAACGCAGCTGTTGAGAGGGGCGCAGCAGTTAGACAGGTAGCTGTGCCAACCCGATGTTCGGTCACATTTATTGCCATAAGTTTGTAACGGAGTGGAATTTTTTTTTAAGTTTTTTTTCTGAAAAATTCTTAAAACTGTAAAGAAGAAAAATTTGTAAAAAGAAATGGATTTTTTGAAAATTTCAGGAGTATATGAGCCCTTAAGGAAGCTTCACTTGTGTCAAAGCGTGGTGTGGAACGCCAAAATTTTGACGTGAATGTGAGGAAAAAAGTTGACAATACATTTCCGCACTTCCCCCAAAATGGTTAACCCTACGGAACAAGATGCGTATTTAAACATATTTTGCGCACGATTCTACGTTGGCTAAGCAAAATTTCATCCCGATCGAATGGGCCCTTTCGGAGCAAGAACCGATCATTTAAACGCCGTGCACTGCGGTCCCGCGTAAGTTAGCCAGTCGGAAACGATTCACTTCACGTAAGTAGGGATAGAGGGGGCTATCCCTACTCTTTCATTAATTGACTTCGCTTCAGTGCGCATGCGTTTAGTGGTGGGGGCGCGACGAAGGAACTGGCCGGTGATGGGGGAAACTTGTCGACGGGGAGATCAACTTACGTTAGTGTGTTCAGTAAACTTAAACGGAATTCCACTGTAATAACGTTTGAAAAATTGTTTCGTACACATTTTTGGGAGCGAAAGTGATGTGAATGAAGATGAGCTTCAATCATAGTGTCTATATTATTGTATTATAAAGACATACAAGCGTCCGGGCTCGTTGAAGTGGGCGCACCCCCGTCCCCATTTCCCACACCATCGGCTAAATGTCGACGCTGGTGGGCCATTATGAGAACCATTGAAAAATTGGTACCCAATTCCCGAGCGTACAAGTCCGGGTGTGTGAAAATATCCTCACATTAGACAAGACACGGTGCGCGATGGGTTTCGTGCTTCTTAATAAATTACGTAGAGTAATTCATGATCGTACGCATTGGAGGAGTTTTAATTGATTCGCGGTCAATTGTCAAGAATTGGCGAACAATCGTGTCCATTAGGGTGGCCCATTTTATAAAAATTTTCAAATTTTCGCGTTCTACATATTTTCAAATAATAGTCGACTATAAAAAAAGACGTTATGATTTTTTTTAGATTTCTAAACTCAAATATGCGTCTGCGCTAATCGTCCAAAGTTTAAGTGAAATATTTGACCTACTGGCAATTTTAAGCAGTAAACATTGGTCAGAAGTCAAATGGTTTTATCGCAGTCCCTTTCAGGTAGAAAAATATCTCATGTCCACATTGAACATTTCTGTAGTCATTGAGTAATACCTGCCCATGTACGAATATTGCAAATGCTAGCAGCAAGCAGCAAAAGTAGTAGGGGTACCACTCGCAAGGAAAAGTTATGTCCGTGTGATCTCTGTGCTTCGGCTTTCGGTTAGGATAATAAAGGAACGAAGCTCTTCGTGCATAGTCCGTTTTTTATCTGATGACGGGATGACCATTTACCGCGCCTACTGAGTGCTGACTAATGTTTGAATGAATTTTCCTTTGAAAGTAAAATTCGTCGGTGTTTACTAGTAAAATTTTCCTATCCAATTGTATAAACTAGCAAAATTTTGCTTTTTATAATTTTAGCGAAATATCTTATGAAATATTACTTATCAGTGAAAAATAGTCATTTACGTCAAAGTATCTTACTTCCGTAGGATTTTTTGGGAATATCAATTTGTGTTTACACCGACATACCAAGCGCTTGTGCGAGGTAGCCCCACTACTTTTGCTGATTGTTGCTAGCAACTGCAATATCCATACACTTAGTATGATAATAATTATACCTGCACTAATGTTTCAACTTTTCTATTTGAGGTACGACATCGAAAAGTACTTTCAACTATGTCAAAGTAATTTGATAAAATCTGTCAACATTTTATTTTTTTATTAACGAGAGTTTAGCTTTTCAGAGATGTATTTTTTTTTATTTCATTGCTTTATATGACTCGAAAAAATTTAACAAATAAATTTCCAATATCAACTCATCTAAAATGTTAATGAAAACCTAAGCCATTAGCCATCAGAGATGTCAAATTTTATATAAAAATTTAGTTAATAATGCATTTGTATCATCTATAGAACGGGAAGCTATTTTTATTGAAAAAATTAGAGTTTGAAATAATGAAAAAATTAAATATTTAACGGTACGGTTCGGTGAGATATTGTTCTCAATTTTTTGACTAGAATTAGTTATTATAATTAATGATTAAGATTCAAAATCATATAGTGGAATCGTGCGTCTCGTTACCTTCACGGATACCTGAGAACCCTACCCGAGAGGGATATTTTTTTTTCAGAAAAGGGCTACCCAGCCGGTTGTCCCTCTCACTTTCACTGTCTATGATACTTGTAAATGCACCTGATAATCCCAACACCTGATTCTTCTAAAAAATTCAAGAATTCTTCATCGCCTTTTTTTTTTAATAATGTAATAAAGCCAGATATTTCTTTTTCTGTGTAATGATAGTTCGATAGTTAAATAATCACTCAACGTATTTTGAATAAGATCCGTGCATTTTAAGCGGTTCGTAGAAGTCTTCAAAAACCTTTGATTTCCACCAAAATCGGATTTTTTATTTCAATAACAAACGGACAAAAAAAAATAAACAAAACTTCATTATGTTCATTGATGTTTTATAAACAACTTCCAGAAGAAAAACATAAATAATCTCAATAATTATATCACCAAATTTTTATTTAAAAATTCATTACCCTCATCGTGGGCCAAAGTTCATAAAGAATTAAAATCATTAGCGTGTAAGGTGACGAGTAGAGATTTAAATATTACCGCGTTCAACCGTGTGCGGAAAATTGGGAATTCACGAGATACACGCGCATGACGTGTGACTCCTCGTTTCGTCGTGCTTAGGTGGGAGGTAATTTCGATTAGATGATCCTCTTTCGCTCCGGGGACGCCGACGAGTCAACAGAAATATTACCGAAGTCCCGAATACGCTCGATTATCCATTGCGTGGGCTTGTTGCACGAGACGGCGAGGACAGAGACAAAATCACTTAACCTATCATTCCAATCGAACTGGCCAGTCGTTGGAATATCTGGAAGTTATCTTTCGTTACGTACATCAGCTACCCCGGAGCAAGGAAAGAGCCATCGAGGAAGCGTTTTCGTCGACCAACAAGATACGTAAATATATATTGCCTCAATTGATATCTCACCAAGAACAATTCAAAGTGATCTCATAAAAACTGCGAAAGAACGATATTGGTGCGCGTGCGACTCGAATCCGTCGCGAACCCGAAACTTGAATGATATATGTATGTCTTGGATGTGTGTATGCGTGTGTGTAGAATTATCGTTGTGCTATATTAACAAAAATGTCAAGAAGCGTAAGATTTTAATGGTCTAACTGGCGAGAGGCTTCGATCCTTTCCTCGGCCATCCATCTTTTTGTCACATTATTATTTGATCAAAGTCGAGCATTGAAAATAAATTACCATTGTCTGGATTATTCTCGTGTTTCCTTTCGTACAAAAATAAAATAAATAAAAACAGATATTACAAGCGTAGACTCATATTTGAGTTTAAAAATCTGAAAAAAATCATAACGTCTTTTTTTATAGTCAACTATTATTTGGAAATATGTGAACACGAAAATTTGAAATTTTTTATAAAATGAGCGACCCTAGTGTCCATAGATAACTATCAACTTCGTCCATATCACTTTCTTCATGAAAATCGTGCAAAAAATTTTTCAAATCTTAGTACGGATGAATGAGTGCTCTTAGACACTTCGGGTCTCAACTCTCGAAATTTATTGTTTCTCATCGAACGGCCAGATATTGTGACTGTCCACAGTCACAATTGGCCACCAGTAAAACTCTCCATCAAGCTACGATATGGTTATGGCTTGTGAACGCAGCCCTGGCACTGTGGAAGTATTCATTTTACCCGCTAGATGGAAGTTTAACTGAAGCCGCAGTGGTTCTCATTGCGCGCAAACGTTGCGTCGGACGGTCGTGACGGGAAGCAGTTTAGCTGGCAAGCAGTGATTCCGGTGGGCAATCGTGTACCTTCGACCAATAATGCACGGGGGCAGTTTTACACTGTGGGCACGAACGCCTCGGAGCTCGGTGAAGAGTTCTTCCGGTGGGCAATTGTGACTAGACAGTTGTAAAATCTGGCGTCTTGGTGGGCAGAAATATATTTACGCCCGATTCCACCGACGTTGGAGAAATTGGACGTTATTGAGTTGAGGCCTGAAGAATCGAAAGCCTCTTGTACGAATGTACGAACTCTGTTGCCTCAAAATGTTGATTAATACATCGCACGAGTTGGCGATAGCATTTATCATCATCAGCCGACGATTCTATCATCGTACCTGTAGACAACTTCTGCAACCGATGCCTGCAAGATCATGTTTCGACTGTTTCTTTTGTTCATGTTTAAACCTTGACGAACACGAATATTGCGGAAAATTTGTATTGATTACCCGATAATCGCGAGCATTCCACAAACGTGCTGAACGTAACACGCGTACATCGCATCCACTGCGATAATAGTCGAAACTGCTATCAATGTTCCGGTATATGTGTGGAATAATATCGGATAAAAATATTCCTCGGGGTCTACATAGTATTCGGTTTGATAAAGATACGCACGTTGACGACTCACGTTCAGTGGCATTATTACATCAAGAATTCTTGGCATCAGCGGTATCATCAGATATAGGAATATAGAAAGGTACATAAATCCTATCGAAAATTTTTCATCATTGGGGACGAATTGATACGCTAAAAATTTGTTGTTGAACGATAATATAACTGAAACAATGATTCCACCTGTATATAGCAAAGTGAGTAGTCGTCCTTGCTCCGTGTATCTCGCGAGAATCTCAATCTCATCTTTATCACGTAAAATCGACCAGTCTCTCCTGATCGTTTCGAAGAGTTTAGTCATCTGCGATACAAAATTCTCCTTGGCCCAAAATGATAAATGTATCGTTCGATAATTTCGATAACTCACCTTTTTCCGATTGATCATGCAATTCATGAATTTTACGCAAGCAATTAATTGAGCACCAGCGGGCGTCAGGCATTCTATCATAATGTCCAAATCACCCCAACACTCGAACAACTTGATGCTCTGTTTTTTTTATGTGTATAATTCGACAATGATGTTGGCAAATTTTCATATTACAAATTAAGGGAGAATACCACTGTGAGCCCCTGTTTTTTTTCACATTTTTCAAGAATTTTTTTTTGTGGGAAAAAAAAGAGATATTCGAAAAATTTTTTTGGATTTTGTTCCTTTTTTATTAATGTATCAAAAAACATTTTTTTCATATTTTTGACGCCGCATGGTGGCGCTGGGGAAGCTCTCGCGTCAGGTGCTGTCATCTCCGCGGCACGCAGCAGAACTCTCTTCAACGTCGATCTGAAAAAAAATACCGAGTGTTTTTGTCAATAATATGATATTTTGAAGAGAAGTACATAGGGATTTGGAAAAATATTGTTTTAAAAAAAATAGGCACGCCTTTAAAATTAACTTTAATTTCAAAGGCGTGCCTATTTTTTTTAAAACAATATTTTTCCAAATCCCTATGTACTTCGCTTCAAAATATCATATTATTAACGAAAACACTCGGTATTTTTTTTCAGATCGACGTTGAAGAGAGTTCTGCTGCGTGCCGCGGAGATGACAGCACCTGACGCGAGAGCTTCCCCAGCGCCACCATGCGGCGTCAAAAATGTGAAAAAAATGTTTTTTGATACATTAATAAACAAGGAACAGAACCGAAAAAATGTTTTCGAATATCTCTTTTTTTTCCCACAAAAAAAAATTCTTGAAAAATGTGAAAAAAACAAGGGGTCACAGTGGTGTTCTCCCTTAACAAAATTCGAATGACGATAAACAGCACCTGAGTTAAAATAACTGTAATGAGACAGAACTGGAACAAAATTTGGTGGACTGCTTGGCTCGTTCGCTCTTGATAAGGCCACTGGCCGATCAACTTCAACAAATTCACATTTGTGCGATAAATGTGAGTTTTGAAAATGTCCATGCCTACCGGTGAGCTGCCACTGATGAACTAACACTGATCGATATAACGGGACGTGAGAGAGTTCGTGGCTCTAGGTCTAACAATTCATGCCGATTAAATATTCCGTTAGATCACAAAGGCAAGAAATTACATTGTCCGAGAAACGATGTTCGAAATAAAAAACCAAAGGACTCGACAAGCGGGAGGGTTGAGTTGAACATCTTTTTTACAAAAAAGTGAACTTTTCTAACGGAATTAATTTTCACGTTTGTCACGCACATTTGCTGAATTGAAGCTTCTTCAAAGACTCCTCAAACGGAATAGATCTATTGAAAATGGTAAAGAATACTGTGCTTCACTAAAGTACAGTTTGCGCAGCGTCATTGGTTACTGTCGCGAAAGCAATCCAGTCTCGATTTGTCGTTTCATAAGGTCTCGACTCCCGTAGAAGTCATTTTCTTATCGTACGATGTATTTTATTTTGAAACAAATCGACACTTTGCGAATGAATTTATTGCAATTTTTCTCAATGCTCAGTGATAATTCTTCCGGAATAAATAACGATTTCAATATTTCAATTCACGAATAACGTCGATGGATCTTCAAGAATTTTTAGCACTTTTTGCCAATTAATCGAAGAAGCCGAGTGAAAAATAAATGATTGAATAGAAAACTCGTGATTTTCTGTGGATTTTCTTTTGCTGATAAATATTTTGAGATAAAAGAAGAAAACGATAGTGAGCAATAGTATACTAGAGACTCTGTCAATTTTCGGAATCTTTAGGTGCTGTTGATTTCAAAACTTCACCAACACAGTCCCAGCATCTGCGGATGATCTACAATTTTTAATCTCCGGTTCCGAATTACCGACCTCACAAAGAAAATGAAGAATAATTTCATTGTAGACAGCGATGGAATTCGAACCATGGACATACGGCAGTCCCCATCCCCAAATGCCCGAATTCGACGCTTCTTTATTTTCAACTATTTATTGTTTAGAAATTCGGATATCGTAATTCGTCGTAGAAGAAATACATATAACAAATTACTTTTCACTCGTCATAGTAGTTTCGCAATAATACGGGTAAGTAATCATTTTAGGGATGCAAAAACCGTGAAGTACGACATAGATGTTTGAACGACCTTGAACGTAACAACGAGTTATGAAATTTATTTAATTTATTATTATTATCACACATGCGCCGTATTTACCGCTCCGAAATTTTCCATCGACATAATGTACAGTTTTCCGGCAGTGATTTTCTCTGGTTTTAGAGCGCGCATCATCATTATTTTTAAGAGTCTTTTACATCTTATTGACCACGAGTACCATTGAGCGAAGTAGCTGTAAACAATATTGTTCGTGTTATCACCATTATCTCAGGTGCTCGAAACGGCCGGGTTGAGTTAACTCACAGGGAATCTCGAAAGCTGTCGCTCTGATTGAGCAATTTTTGACCCGGCCAACTGTTAAATAGCAGATGAGTAAACTGTGCGAGGTTGTATTGCATAAGCCTTATCATCTCCTCGTATTGGCCAAGTTTTATCAGTAACTGAGGGACGGTTACACTTTAGATTGTGATCAGATCAAAGGACTTTGAACTAATGAAGTTTTAGTGGTAACATCTGTATTGACGAACCTGCACGCCCGTTATGCTTAGTATTATGATGCTGATGCCAATCGTAACTAGGTAAGCGGTCGAATATGCAGTTTCGATTGTCCATGCGAATCTTTATCAATAAATACACAGAAACACACAAACTGTACTCTTCAAGAGACCACAGTCGACTAATATCAGCATGCGAACAAAATAAATTTCGCAGCTGTCGAGAGGGGCGCAGCAGTTAGCCAGGTAGCTGTCCCAACCCAATGTCTGGTCACATTTATTGCCATAAGTTTGTAACGAAGTGGAATTTTCTTAAAAGTTTTTTTTCTGAAAAATTCTTAAAAGTATAAAAAAGAATAGGGTGTTTATCATACATATCAGTGACTGTATACGATAATTTTTTTGAAGCGATTAATTTAAAAATGGCGGCTGTGCAGCATTTTGCGATGACGTCTCCGTTTTTGTTGGCCGGAAACATAACTCAGACAATTTTCAACCGATTCACTTGAAATTTTGAATATATCTTTGAAAATACATTGTCTATGGAAGTGCGTAGGATTTTTTATTATATTGCATAGTTCCTTTGTTATTAACAATTTTTTGACGATTTTTTAAGGAAATTTTTCACTTTTCACTTTAGAAGTGCGCCATTTGGCCAAAAATCAATATATCGAAAAAACCCTAAGCACTTCCACAGACAATGTATTTTTAAAGATATATTTGAAATTTCAAGCGATTCGGTTGAAAATTGTTGGAGTTATGTTTCCGGCAAACAAAAACGGAGACGTTATCGCAAAATGCCGCACATCCGTCATTTTGAAATGTATCGCTTCAAAAAAATTATTGTATACAGTCACTGATATGCATGATAAACACCTTATTTTCTAATCTACATCTATTTTCTAGTTTTTCTGAAGAAAAAAAAAACCCCAAAAAAGTCTTTTTTTGCCTCTAGAGTGGCCTAACTCCTAAATTGTCAAGAATTAACGAACAATTGTGTCCATAGATAACAATCAAATTCGTCTATATCACTTTCTTCATGAAAATCGGGCAATAAATTTTTCAAATCTTAGTAATATATGAATGAATGCTCTTAGACTCTTCGGGTCTCAACTTTCGAAACGTATTGTTTTCTCATCGAATTGGCAGATATTGTAACTGTCCACAGTCACGATTGGCCACCAGCAAACCTCTCAATCAAGCTCCGACATGGTTACAGCTTGTGAACGCAGCCCTGGCGCTTTGGAAGTATTCATTTTACCCGCTAGATGGGAGTTTGACCGAAGCCGCGGTGGTTCTTATTGCGCGCAAACGTTGCGACGGACGGTCGTGACGGGAGGCAGTTTAGCTGGCAAGCAGTGATTCCGGTGGACTGTCGTGTACCTGCGACCAATAATGCACGGGTGCAGTTTTACACTTTGGGCACGAACGCCTCGGGGCTCGGTTAAGAGTTCTTCCGGTGGACAATTGTGACTGGACAGTCGTAAAATCTGGCGTCTCGGTGGGCAGAAATATATTTACGCCCTATTCCACCGACGTTGGAGAAATCGGGCGTTATAGAGTTGAGGCCTGAAGAATCGAAAGCCTCTTGTACGAATGTACGAACTCTGTTGCCTCAAAATGTTGATTAATACATCGCACGAGTTGGCGATAGCATTTATCATCATAACCCGACGATTCTATCTTCGTATCCGTAGACAACTTCTGCAACCGATGCCTGCAACATCATGTTTCGACTGTGTCTTTTATCCACGTTTAAACCTTGAGGAACACGAACATTGCGAAAAATTTGTATTGATTACCCGATAATCGCGAGCATACCACAAACGTGCTGAACGTAACACGCGTACATCGCATCCACTGCGATAACAGTCGAAACTGTTATGAACGTTGCGGTATATGTGTGGAACAATATCGGATAATAATATTCCTCGGGGTCAACATAGTATTCGGTTTGATAAAGATACGCACGTTCACGACTCACGTTCAGTGGCATTATTACATCAAGAAATCTTGGCATCAGCGGTATCAGCATATATAGGAATATAGAAAGTTGCAGAACTCCTATCGAAAATTCTTCATGATTGAGGACGAATCAGTACGCTAAAAAATGTACTGTTAAACGATAACATAACTAAAACAATGATTCCACCTGTATATAGAAAAGTGAGTAGTCGTCCTTGCTCCGCGTACCTCGTGAGAATCTCAATCTCATCTTTATCACGCAAAATCGACCAGTCTCTCCTGATCATTTCGAAGAGTTTAGTCATCTGCGATACAAAATTCTCCTTGGCCCAACATGACAAATGTATCGTTCGATAATTTCGCCAACTCACCTTCTTCCGATTGATCATGCAATTCATGGATTTTATGCAAGCAACTATATGTGCACCGGTGGGCGTCAGGCACTCTATCATAATGTCCAAATCGCCCCAACACTCGAACAACTTGATGCCCTGTTTTTTTTTATATATATATAATTCGACAATGATGGCAAATTTTCATATAACAAATTAACAAAATTCTAATGACGATAAACACCACCTGAGTTATAACAAGTGTAATGAGCCAGAACTGGAACAAAATTTGTTGGACTCGTTGGCTCGTTCGCTCTTGATAAGGCCACTGGCCGATCAACTTCAACAAATTCACATTTGTGCGATAAATGTGAGTTTTAAAAATGTCCATGCCTACCGGTGAGCTGCCACTGATGAACTAACACTGATCGATATAACGGGACGTGAGAGAGTCCGTACCTCTAAGTCTGACAATTCATGCCGATTAAATATTCCGTTAGATCACAAAGGCAAGAAATTACATTGTTCGAGAAACGATGTCCGAGGTACTGTATGAAATATTCTGTTTGAGAGCGCAACGGTAGAAAGTAAATTGCCTGGGGGGGCCCATACTAGAAGAGTGAGCCAAAGGTCTCGACGAGCGAGAGGGTTGTGTGTAACTTTTTTTTGCGTTTATCATTATCACATTTGTCACGCACACTTGGTGACTTGAAGCTTCTTCAAAGACTCTTCGAACGGAATAGATCTATTGAAAACGGTGAAGCATACCGTCCTTCACTAAAGTACAGTTTGCGCAGCGTCATTGTTTACAGTCTCGATTTGTCGTTTCACAAAGCTTCAAGACCCGTACAAGTAATTTTCGTATTGTACAATGTATTTTTTTGAAACAAATCAACATTTTGGGAATGAATTTACTGCAATTTTTCTAAATGCCTCTTCATGATAGTTTGTCAATTGATCAAAGGACTATCAGAGTTCAAACTGTTTATTAAAGTCTCATTGAGAATAAACTGTTTTTAACAATTTATTTATTTTTAACACCGGCATTATAATTCGTGATTTGTCGTATTAGAAATACACAGTCGTTTTGCAATAACACGCTGGGTCATCACCTTGGAGATGCAAAAACTGTGAAGTACGACATAGACGTTTGGACGACCTTGATGTAAGATCTCAACGGGTTATGATAAATAATCTGTGTCATTAACATTATCATATATTTGTCGTATTTACCACTTCAAAATTTTCCATCGGGATGATGAACAGTTTTCTGGCTGTGGTTTTCTGTGGTTTCATGGCACACAGCATGACTATTCTTAAGAGTTTTTTGGATTTCATCGACCACAAGCACCAGTCAGCGAAATAGCTGAATATAATATCGATAATGGTATCACAATTAGATCAAATATCCAATATACGAGCAGTGTGATTCTGCACACGTTTACCAACATCGCAGGGTCGAGTTAACTCACACGGAATCTCGAAAGCTGACGCTCTGATCGAGCAATATTTGACCAGGCCAACTGTTGAATAGTATATCTATATACAAAATTTTACCCCGAACTCTACAAAATTCGGCACAAATTGTACACGCACTTAAGGAGGCTTTTTCTAGTCCAACGGGAATACGGTCGTTCTGACCACCGTTCGTCAGGATTCCCTTGCGAAATATTTCGGTCTATATTTTTTTTTACATACTAAAGAGTCCTAAGAGTCATCACGATTAATAAAAAAAATAGAACACGAGCTTGGAATGCGTGAAATAATTTTTTTCAACGAAACAATAGCAGGCTAAATTATGTTTTTTTTTGTGGGAATATATATTCCCGTGCGTGCGAGGAGTAAGCTTTCTCTAATTAATCGCATTTACTTTTTCTTTTGCCAGAATATTGCTAATTCCAACGACATTAAACGTCTGGCCACAAGTATTTTTCGATAATCTACTTATATTTAAAGAAATAGTCCTGTATCTCAAAATTTGCGAAAGCTAAAGCTAGAGCGCGTGCAAACATTTTTCGAAACATTCACAAACCCGTACAGACTGAGTCGCTTTACGATTTTTTATAAAAATGACCACAAATACTAAAGATGTACTGCTTTACTTCTGTTCGGAATCGCAACGCTGTAGCTCTAGCCCTTATCAAGATATACAGGGTCCGGCGCCAAAATCCGGACAAAATTCAATTTGAATTTCCCGCCGTTCCATACTACTTCGAGAGGTCGCGATTGGCGTCCAAATAGCTTGACGCATGTACTAAACATTGATAACCTCAAAACAGAAATCATTCGATTCCTCGGGTATCCAAGATCGACTGTGTATGATGTTGTCGCGAAGTATAACGAGTCCGAGAAGTTCAACGGAGTTTTTGCAACAGCGGTAAGGGAACTCATTCGAAGGAGCGCGTTGTTCGGACGCCCGAAATCATTCAACGGGCTCGAGAGCTGATTTTTGAGCATCCAGGGCAGTCAAAAAGGAAAAATGTCAAAAACGAAGTTTATTTGCATGTTCTGATAGGCCTGTTGCGTATCTCCTGCAGCGCCGCCCTATCGGTAATATCTGGCAACACAAGGGTGATCCAGCTGACGAAACGTTCATTATGGCTTCGAATAGCAGCGAAATTATTCGCGCAAATGAAAATTGCAGCTTTGTCGATTGCTTCAATACTGAAGCTAAAAATCCGGAGTTAAAGTTCTATTGTTTTCCATCAAAAATTTATGAAATAGAAAGAAAGAAACGATGGATTCAAGCCGTTGAGAGAAGGTAAGTTAATGTATGATTATTTAATATATAAATAAGGTACAGAATTATTTCAATCAAATTTTTATTATGTGGCTATATAATTGTTATAATATTTTTATACAAGTTCTGAAGCTTCTCGGGACATTCAATTCTTTTTAGAATTATCTCTTTAATCCTTTATCTTGTGAAAGACATTCATAACTGTGATATGTAGCACCAGTTTGGAATTTTAATAATTCCTCCCACACAAAACGCAATTCTTCCAGATGCTTCTCTTTTTCTTGCCTGTGAAGACCTCTTTCTGATTTAGTTAATTTCCCAGTTTGTACGTATTTCGCAAATGAACAGTCTAGCAGCATAAGTTCTTCTTGTACGTGTTCAATTTCATCTACCGAGGAGCATTTTTCCGAAACAGCTATTCTTTGTGAAACTAAACTGTCTATAGTGTATCCTTTTTTGTATTTTGCAGATTGAAAGTTACTAGGCTTATTCCACATTACGCGGCTGGTCGGTTTTCGATGTAGTACATTCTTTATTGACATAAATGCACACAGCTGCGACGTTTTTACACCCTCGTTTAGATAGACCAGCCTTACAAGCGCAATTACTGTATGAAATCGAACGATCGTTTTGCAACTGAAAAATATTTATAAATTCTTTCATAGCTAACATTTAATTAATAAATTAATCAATAATTAATTAACAAATTTAATTAATTAATTATATTATTTATATACAGTAGTTTTATTTAACTTACCGTTTGTTTCCAATATTTTTAACAAAATTACCTACAGAAAATGTCTATGAATTTACAAATTTAATAAACTTACTTCAATTGTGATTTCATATGGAGGATTATTTATTTTAGTTTCAGGTAAAACTTTTCCTTCTATGATCCGCGAAGCACCGTTGTCGTCTACAATCTCTCTGACTTCACTAACGTGATTACTTCGGAATAATTTTATTCCTAATATATTAAGGCCTTACATACGTCCAGCGGTACCGAAAACGTACCAAAAGAAAAACTGTTTTTAGGAGGGATAGAAATAGAAATTGATAAAAAAATTCTTACACATTGTTTATTACTGTGTTAAGTTTGTAAACAAATTTATTTCAATTTTTTTTTTCAAAAATTACAACATAAAAAATCACATTTTTTGAAGCACTGTAAAAAAAAAGTTGCTCCACGGTCGGCAGTATTTCTTCCTCAAATGTTGACGGATCTGCAAAATGTAAAGAAATTCTTGTAAAATAAGGTAGTAGTTATAGTCTGTCGAGCCGGATTTTTGAAATTCGAAAAATTAAACAATTTACGGTAATTTAAAAAAAAATGTTAAGTTTGTGTCAAAAAAGTCACACTTTAATTGTTTTTATAAAATTTTCTAATTATAATTTAAAAAATCCGGCTCGACAGACTATAGAAAAAACAATTCCGAATATTAAAAAAAAAAAATCATCAAAAAATATTAAAAACCGTACGAGTTATCATGCCGACCGTGTCAGAAAAAGTAGTTTTGAGAAAAACGCGTTTAAAGTTTCAAGCGCGTTTCGCTCGAAGTCGCGCGCGGCTGGAGCAAGAGCTTTATGAATTTTTTAAATTTATTTTATTAACTTACGTCTAATCTCCCATTCCAGCTTCATATTGTACGCCTTCCTTGTCAGTAAAAAATTGTTGTTGTTTATTTTTTTCTAATCGACGAATTGTTCGAATAACTCAAACAACTCAACTCAGGTAGGCGCGCGTCAGACCTTTGTCCTTTCGTCGGGCAGTCACATTATCTACAATAACTTTTGAACTATGGGGAATTTTTACAATCAGCTTACACAGAAATACGCTCTAAGACTATAAGGAATAATAATCTGTAAACAAAAAAAAAATCGATTTTTTGAAAATTCTCGACGTATGTAAGGCCTTAAGGGAAATAGACATAGAAAACGTGGTCTTTTTTCATAAATAACAGTTGATGTAACGTTAAAATTTTAATTTAGCATTTTCCGTACGAAATATATTGCGTTTTATACGTTAGCAAAATTTATTTATCAATAACCTCGTTCTCATTCAACGCGTATATTATTACAAATACAATACCTTTGGAGATAGATTTTGGACGAAAGAAATTGTCCTTAACATATTGAAAACCGCAATAAATTATAAGGGAGGTAATTTTGTTGAATAGGAATAATAAACGTTTCATTTTCTCTATACTTGTGTTTACATGTCGTATTTTTGAGCCAGCCGACCACCTTTGTTATGCCTTCTGTGGACCGATAGACGGCGCGTCGATTGACCACGGGAGATACGCAACAGGCCTATTCGTCGATATGGACCGTCACTCATTAAAACGGGCATGCGAACAATATATTAAGTAAATGTGTTCTTTATGACCTAACAAACGATTAAGTAAAAAAAAATTGTATTTCAAAAAAATGTTTAATTCGTCCGGATTTTGGCGCCGCAACCTTTATATATAGACATTTAAATTTCGTAAGGCCGTTATATAACGGCCTTACGAAATTTAAATGTCTATATATACACTCACACATACGTGTGAATATGTTTTCTAGGTGTTGACACATTGGCATTGAAAGCTGGAAATTTATTTATTTTTCACCATTACAAAGCTTCCGATGTGCGGAAGCAAAAATATCCATCTGCATATAGGACAGTGAGCATTCGTCCTTCTTCCGCGTATTTCGTGAGGATCTCAATCCCATCTTTTTCACGCAAACTCGACCAGTCTCCTGTGATCGCTTCGATGAGTCTTATCATCTGCGATTAAAATTGTCCATGGCTCAAAATGACAAATATATCGTTCAATATATAGTTTCGGCAACTCACCTTTTTCCGATTGATTATGCATTTCATAGATTTTACGCAAACGATCACTTGCACTCCCATTGGAGTCAGGCACTCTATAATTATGTCCAAGTCGCCCCAAATTTCGAACAACTTGATACCCTGTTTTGTTTTAAATAAATCAACAACAATATTGTCATATAGGTAATTAACAACGCTAAAACGAGGATAAATAATACGAGGTTAAAATAATTGTAACGACAGTCATGTGGGTCAAAATTTGAAGTATCTTCCGGTTTGTTCGCTGTTGATAGGGCTACTGCCCGACCAACTTCATCAAATTCACACTTAAGCGATAAAAGCGTGTTTTAAAAATGTCCATACCTGTCGATGAGTTTCCACTGATGGACCGATGATCGAGAAAGTAAATTGCCTGGGGGACGATACTCGAAGAGTCGGCCAAGGGACTCGACAAGCGAGAGGGTTGAGTTCAGCGTTTTTTTATTTGCAAAAAGTGAACTCTTCTAACGGAATTAATTATCACGTTTGTCATGCACACTTGGTGAATTAAATCTTCTCTAAAAACTCCTCAAACGGAAATCTTTCAACGGAATTAATTATCAGATTTGTTCCGCACACTTGTTGAATTGAAGCTTGACCAACGATTCCTCAAATGGAATATATATATTTAAAACGGTGACGAATACCGTCCTTCACCCAAAGCACAGTTGCGCAGTGTCATTCGTTACCGTAACGAAAGCAATCCAGTCTCGATTTGTTGTTTCACAAAGCTCCAAGTCCCGAAGAAGTAATGTTCTTATTGTACGATGTATTTTTTTCAAACAAATCGACATTTTCGAGAATAAATTTATTGCAATTTTTGTAAATGGTCAGTTATAATTTTTCCCGAAAAATGATGATTTTTAATGCACGAATAAGGTCGATTCATCTTCAAGAATTTTTTGCACTTATTGCCAATTTACCGAAGAAGCCGAGTGAAAAGTAAATTATTGAATAGAAAACTCGTGATTTTCTGTGGATTCTTCTTTGCTGATTAACATTTTGGGACAAAAAAGAAAACGAAGGTGAATAGGATACTAGGCACTCCGTCAATTTTCGGAACCTTTAGGTGTTGTTGATTTCGAAACTTCACCAACACAGTCCCAGCATCTGGGGATGATCTACAATTTTTAGTCTCTGGCTCCGAGTCACCGACCTCACAAAGAAAATCAAGAAAAATTTCATTGTACCGAGGGTTGGAATTCGAACCAT
The DNA here is from genome assembly GCA_958009045.1 of Oxytorus armatus. Taxonomy (NCBI): domain Eukaryota; kingdom Metazoa; phylum Arthropoda; class Insecta; order Hymenoptera; family Ichneumonidae; genus Oxytorus; species Oxytorus armatus. Next base: position 35,935,399 of record OY253745.1, on the reverse strand, counting down.
GGACATACGGCAGTCCCCATCCCCGAATGCCCGAATTCGACGCTCTTCTATTTTCGAGTATTTATTATTTAAAAATTCGGCTATCGTAATTCGTAATTCGTCGTAGAAGAAATACATGTAATTGCCTTTCATTCGTCATATTCGTTTCGCAATAATACGGTTAAGTAATCATTTCAGGGATGCAAAAACCGTGAAGTACGACATAGACGTTTGAACGACCATGAACGTAAGATATCAACGAGTTATAAAATGTATTTAATTTATTATTATTATCATATGTGCGCCGTATTTACCGCTCCGAAATTTTCCATCGACATAATGTACATTTTTCCGGCCGTGATTTTCTCTGGTTTTAGAGCGCGCATCATCATTATTTTTAAGAGTCTTTTACATCTTATTGACCACGAGTACCATTTAGCGAAGTAGCTGTAAATAATATTGTTCATGGTATCAACATTATCCCAGGTGCCCGAACGGCCAGGTTGACTTAACTCACAGGGAATCCCGAAAGCTGTCGCTCTGATTGAGCAATTTTTGACCCGGCCAACTGTTAAATAGCAGCATAGAAAACTGTGCGAGAATATATTGTAGAAGCCTTATCATCTCCTCGTATTGGCCCAATTTTGTCAGTAACTGAGGGACGGATACACTTTGGATTGTTATCAGATCAAATGACTTTGAACTAATGAAGTTTTAGTGGTCATATCTGTATTGGACGAACCTGCACGCCCGTTATGCTGAGCAGCATGATGCTGATGCCAATCGTAAGTAGGTAAGCGGTCGAATATAGAGTTTCGATCGTCCATGCGAATCTTTATCAATAAATACAAAGAAACACACAAACTGTACTCTTCGAGAGACCACAGTCGACTAATATCAGCGTGCGAACGAAAGAAATACGAAAAGCAGCCGTCGAGAGGGGCGCAGCAGTTAGCCAGGTAGCTGTCCCATCCCGATGTTTGGTCACATTTATTGCCATAAGTTTGTAACGGAGTGGAATTTTCTTGGAAATTTTTTTTTTGAAAAATTCTTAAAACTATAAAGAAGAATAGGGCGTTTATCGTACATATCAGTGACTGTATACAATAATTTTTTTGAAGCGATTAAGGGGGGGGGGAGTAGGATTTTAAAGGCGAAAAAAAAGCATATTTTTATGATTTTTTTGCGGCGACATGAGTAATATAATTTTATTAAATAGAATTACATATTATTGTACAACTATTGAAGTATCTCAGAAAAAATTTTCAATGAAAAATATTGATAAATAAGCCGGTGACGTTGAATCTCCGGAGGCGCCTTGAAAAAAAGTGGTTTTGCGGTGAACATTATAACTCGTTACCGGATAATCCGAAACGAAAAAAATTGATATGCATTTTAAAGGCGATGTATTTCTCGAGGTAATCAGGAAGAGTTTTTTTTTTTTTTTTTTTTTTTCTATTTTTTGCAGCACTTGGAAGTGAAAAACGCAATTTTAGCTCAAAAAATCGCGCTTAATTTGTTATTGAATGATTGAAAAAATTGAAAAAAAAAAAAAACTCCTGATTACCTGTTGATTTATGTGAAGAAGTAATGTTTAAATTTTCAAAAGGATCGGTTCAGTAGATTTTGAGTTCTAATGTTCGCAAACTTAAAAAATGACGTTTTCGGGAAAATCGATTTAAAGTTTTTTATACGTGAACCCGTATCACGTAATCGTAATCGTTTGAAACGCTGCAACTCCGTTAGTTTTACTCCGATTGACTTAAAATTTATACACAATATTCTCGACGTATTGTTCATTCAGAAAAAAAAATAAAAAAAAATGCAAAAAAAATAATTTTAAAACCCTACCCTCCCCCTTAATTTCAAAATGGCGGCTGTGCAGCATTTTGCGATGACGTCTCCGTTTTTGTCGGCCAGAAACATAACTCAGACAATTTTCAACCGATTCACTTGAAAATTTTGAATATATCTTTAAAAGTACATTGTCTATGGAAGTGCGCAAGATTTTTTATTATATTGCATAGTTCCTTTGTGATTAAAATTTTCTGACGATTTTTTAAGGAAATTTTTCACTTTTCACTTTAGAAGTGTGCCATTTGGCCAAAAATCAATATATCGAAAAAATCCTAAGCACTTCCATAGACAATGTACTTTTAAAGGTATTTTATAAATTTCAAGTGATTCGGTTGAAAATTGTTGGAGTTATGTTTCCGGCCAACAAAAACGGAGACGTCATCGCAAAATGCCGCAAAGCCGCCGTTTTGAAATTAATCGATTCAAAAAAAATTATTGTATACAGTCACTGATATGTATGATAAACACTCTATATTCTAATCTCCATCTATTTTGTAGTCTTATTGAAAAAAAAATCCCCAAAAAAGTCTATTCCTTCGGCCTCTAGAATGGTCTAACCCCTAAATAGACAAAAATTGGCGAATAATTGTGTCCATAGATGACTATAAAATTCGTCTATATCACTTTGTTCATGAAAATCGGGCAAGGAATTTTTCGAATCTCTTAGTATGTATGAATGAGTGCTATTAAACTCTTCGGGTCTCAACTCTCGAAACGTATTGTTTCTCATCGAATGGGCAGATATTGTGACTGTCCACAGACACAATTGGCCACCAGCAAACCTCTCCATCAAGCTCCGATATGGTTATGGCCTGTGAACGCAGCCCTGGCGCTGTGGAAGTATTCATTTTACCCGCTAGATGGGAGTTTGACCGAAGCCGCAGTGGATCTCGTTGCGCACAAACGTTGCGACGGACGGTCATAACAGGAGACCGTTCAGCTGGCGAGCAGTGATTCCGGTGGACAATCGTGTACCTGCGAGCAATAATGCACGCGGGCAGTTTTACACTTTGGGCACGAACGTCTCGGGACTCGGTGAAGAGTTCTTCGGTGGACCATTGTGACTGGACAGTTGTAAAATCTGGCGTCTTGGTGAGCAGAAATATATTTTTGCCCGATTCCACCGACGTTGGAGAAATCGGGCGTTATAGAGTTGAGGCCTGAAGAATCGATAGCCTCTTGTACGAATGTACGAACTCTGTTGCCTCAAAATGTTGATTAATGCATCGCACGAGTTGGTCGTAGCATTTATCATCATCATCCGACGATCCTATCGTCGTATCCGTCGACAACTTCTGTAACCGATGCCTGCAAGATCATGTGTCGACTGTTTCTTTTGTCCATGTTTAAACCTCGAGGAACACGAATATTGCGGAAAATTTGTATTGATTACCCGATAATCGCGAGCATTCCACAAACGTGCTGAACGTAACACGCGTACATCGCATCCACAGCGATAACAATCGAAGCTGTTATGAATGTTCCGGTATATGTGTGGAATAATATCGGATAATAATATTCCTCGGGGTCTACATAGTATTCGGTTTGATAAACATACACACGTTGACGACTCACGTTCAGTGGCATTATTACATCAAGAATTCTTGGCATCAGCGGTATCATCAGATATAGGAATATAGAAAGGTACATAAATCCTATCGAAAATTGTTCATCATTGAGGACAAATTGATACGCTAAAAATTTGTTGTTTAACGATAATATAACTAAAACAATGATTCCACCTGTATATAGCAAAGTGAGTAGTCGTCCTTGCTCCGTGTATCTCGTGAGAATCTCAATCTCATCTTTATCATGCAAAAACGACCAGTCTCTCCTGATCGTTTCGAAGAGTTTAGTCATCTGCGATACAAAATTCTCCTTGGCCCAACATGACAAATGTGTCGTTCGATAATTTCGGTAACTCACCTTTTTCCGATTGATCATGCAATTCATGGATTTTATGCAAGCAACTATCTGAGCACCAACGGGCGTCAGGCACTCTATCATAATGTCCAAATCGCCCCAGCACTCAAACAACTTGATGCTCTATTATTTTATATATATATATATTAGGGTGGCCCTTAATATGGGTAAAAATAAAATTGATCGCGCCGCCCTTCAAAGCGGTTCCGAATACTAAAAAAAAACCTACGCGAAGCCCCAGCTATGTCCGTTAAGAGGAAGACGTGCCTGTAAGCATGAACTCAAATTTATATATCAATTTTTCTTCATTATTGGAGAAATTTTGATTTTTTTAATCAAGTTTATGTGTCAATTTTTTTGTTAACTTTCCGAAGCTATTGTATATTGGTATTCAATATACAGATCAAATAATATGGTCCTCCGTACTAGATTTGATGAGCGTTCAGGTCTGCCATCCTATTATTTTGGAACAATGGTTTGATTTAGCTGCTGTCAAACGTTTTTAATCATATCAAAATCAAACGTTAAATATGCATCTTGTCAGAAAAATCTATTAAGTGAGAAGGATATAAATTCACGATAAACCATTCACATCGAACTTCCGGATCGGCCAGAATTGTTTTTTTTTTTTTCAATTTTGTTAGAAATATTCCTTGTGCGCTGAGATGCAAACATATTAATATTTCACTGAGATCAGACTTCCAGTGATGTGGATAAAAAATATATTTGAAAATTACTTTCGCAAAAATGCATAAGGACATTCTAAATTTGGCAGAATTTTAAACTTGGCGAGCTTGTTCGTTTTATTGAAAACAAAGAAATTATTTATTCGCGCAAGTCATCCAATTGGTCGGAAAAAACATAATATTTTTTTCGTAATATTTTTTTCATAATAAGTTCGATGTGAATGGTTTATCGTGAATTTATATCCTTCTTACTTAATAGATTTTTCTGACAAGATGAAAATTTAACGTTTGTTTTTGATATGATTAAAAACGTTTGACAGCAGCTAAATCAAACCATTGTTCCAAAATAATAGGATGGCAGACCTGAACGCTCATCAAATCTAGTATGGAGGACCGTATTATCTGATCTGTATATTGAATACCAATATACAATAGCTTCGGAAAGTTAAAAAAAAAAATTGACACATAAACTAGATTAGAAAAATCAAAATTTCTCCAATCATGAAGAAAAAATGATATTTAAATTTAAGTTCATGCTTACAGGCACGTCTTCCTCTTAACGGACATAGCTGGGGCTTCGCGTAGGTTTTTTTTTTAGTGTTCGGAACCGCTTTGAAGGGCGGCGCGATCAATTTTTTTTTTGACCCATATTAAGGGCCACCCTAATGTATATATATAATTCGACAATGATATTGGCAAATTGTCATATAACAAATTATCAAAATTCAAACGACGATAAACAGCACCTGAGTTAAAAAAACTGTAATGAGACAGAGTTGGAACAAAATTTGGTGGGCTGCTTGGCTCGTTCGCTCTTGATAAGGCCAATGGCCGATCAACTTCAACAAATTCACATTTGTGCGATAAATGTGAGTTTTAAAAATGTCCATGCCTACCGGTGAGCTGCCACTGATGAACTAACACTGATCGATATAACGGGACGTGAGAGAGTCCGTACCTCTAAGCCTGACAATTCATGCCGATTAAATATTCCGTTAGATCACAAAGGTAAGAAATTACATTGTTCGAGAAACGATGTCCGAGGTACTGTATGAAATATTCTGTTTGAGAGCGCAACGGTAGAAAGTAAATTGCCTGGGGGGACGATACTCGAAGGGTGAGCCAAAGGGCTCGACAGGCGAGAGGGTTGAGTGTAACATTTTTTTTTGCGTTTATCATTGTCACGTTTGTCACGCACACTTGGTGACTTGAAGCTTCTTCGAAGACTCTTCGAACGGAATAGATCTATTGAAAACGGTGAAGCATAACGTCCTTCACTAAAGTACAGTTTGCGCAGCGTCATTGGTTACTGTCGCGAAAGCAATCCATTCTCGATTTGTCGTTTCATAAAGCTTCAAGTCCCGTAGAAGTAATTTTCGTATTGTACAATGTATTTTTTTTAAACAAATCAACATTTCGAGAATGAACTTACTGCAATTTTTCTAAATGCCTCTTCATGATTTTTTGTCAATTGATCAAAGGACTGTCAGAGTTTAAAGTGTTTATTAAAGTCTCATTGAGAATTTAACTGTTTTTACCTATTTATTTATTTTTAACACTGCCATTATAATTCATGATTCGTCGTATTAGAAATACACATTCGATTTTACAATAACACGCTGGATGATCATCTTGAAAATGCAAAAACTGTGAAGTACGACATAGACGTTTGGACAACCTTGAACGTAAGATGTCAACGGGTTATTATAAATAATCTGTGTCATTAACATTATCATATATTTGTCGTATTTACCCCTCCAAAATTTTCCATCGACATAATGTACAGATATCCGGCTGTGATTTTCTGTGGTTTCATGGCACACAGCATGACTATTCTTAAGAGTATTTTGGATTTCATCGACCACAAGTACCAGTCAACGAAATAGCCGAATATAATTTCGATAACGGTATCACAATTAAATCAAATACCCAACATACGAGCAGTGTGATTCTGTACACGTTTACCGACACCGCAGGGTCGAGTTAATTCACACGGAATCTCGAAAGCTGACGGTCCGATCGAGCAATTTTTTACGAGGCCAACTGTTGAATAGTAGATGAATGAATTGAGCGGTATTAAAATGTAGGAGTATTATCATCTCCTCGCGTTGACCAAATTTTATAAGTAACTGAGGTACGGAACAAAATTTAATTGTGACAGGATCGAACGGCTTTGACTAATAAAAGTTTTGGTTATAACATTGAATTAACAAACTTGCACCGCCGATATACTGAGCAGTAGGACGCTTATACCAATCTCAATGAAGTAGGCGGCTCAGTATGCAGTTTCGATTAGACATGCGAATCTTCATCGATATATAAAACAGAATGGTAACCACCATTCTGTTTGTGGTCCAATATTTGGTCCAATATTTGTGGTGCAAAAAAATAATAATTATACAAACGTTGGCATTATGTTAAATATCGTTAAAAGACCTTCAATCGTGTTAATCGAGTGATAGGGATTGAAACATTTTTTTGTACATATTTTCGCACTCAAACTGATGCGAATGAAGGTGACCCTCTATTGAAGAATGTTTACATTATTTTATTTTTGAAAATGAGCCTGTTCGCTCGTTGGGCTACTCCGCTTCTCAAACTCTGATCTAAATAATCCGAAGAAACATTTTGCCAAACACTTTGAAGCTGGTACGTCGCTGCAAGGGCTCTGCGCACAGCTTTTCTCCAAAGAAAAAATTCCTCAACAGCCAAAGCTAAACTTTGACCGTTGTCTGGAAACAGGACCGCAAATCCCTTTCCTTCTATTCACCCGAAGATGTAATTATTATTCATACTTACACTGCATTTATGTGGATAGATTTATTCCGGCATAATTATATCAAGAATCGTCGGAGACAGCGGTATCGTTAGACACACGAATATTGTACCTATAAAATTCCTATCGAAAAATATTCATAATTGAGAGGGAATTGTAACGCAAAGAATTTGGTGTTTAACGACATGATGCGATTTAACGAAACTTGCAAGCTGCTTTCTCGAAACTTCGCATAATGCTTAAACCTTCCAATTATGAGGAGCTTTGAGCATTGTGTGAAATTTCGAAAAAGCAACTTGCAAAGTTCAAAATCACAACTATTCCCTACGTGTGTTGTCTATTTCAAATTTTTCGAATAATTTGACATTTTATAAAATAGGAACTGCTCCATCGATTATTTGTGAAGTTTCATCCCAACCATCCTTCAATGACATTCTATCTATATACAAAATTTTACCCCGAAGTCTACAAAATTCGGCACAAATTGTACACGCACTTAAGGAGGCTTTTTCTAGTCGAACGTGAATATGGTCGTTCTGACCACCGTTTGCAGGATTTCCTTGCGGAATATTTGGGTCTATATTTTTTTTTACATACTAGAGAGTCCTAAGAGTCATCACGATTAATAAATAAAAAAATAGGATACGAGCTTGAAATGCGTAAAATAATTTTTTTCAACAAAACCGACCCAAAGCTTCATTTTATCGGCTCTTAAGCCTATTAGCAGGCTAAATTATATTTTTTTTGTGGGAATATATATTCCCGTGCGTGCGAGGAGTAAGCTTTCTCTAATTAACCGCATTTACTTTTTCTCTTGCCAGAATATTCCTAATTCCAACGACATTAAACGTCTGGCCACAAGTATTTTTCCATAATCTACTTATATTTAAAGAAATAGTCCTGTATCTCAAAATTTAGCTAGAACTAAATTTTGAGCTAAAGCTAGAGCGCGGGTAAACATTTTTCGAAAAATTCACATACCCGTGCAAACTGAGTCGCTTTACGATTGTTTATAAAAATTACCGCAAATAATAGAGATGTACTGCTTTACTTCTGTTCGAAATCGCAGCGCTGTAACTCTAGCTCTTATCAAGATATACAGGGTGTGGCGCCAAAATCCGGACAAAATTCGATTTGAATTTCCCGCCGTTCCATTCCACTTCGAGAGGTCGCGATTGGCGTCCAAATAGCTTGACGCATGTACTAAACATTCATAACCTCAAAACAGAAATCATTCGATTCTTCGGGTATTCAAGATCGACTGTGTATGATGTTGTCGCGAAGTATAACGAGTCCGAGAAGTCCAACGGAGGTTTTGCAACACCGGTAAGAAAACTCACTCGAAGGAGCGCGTTGTCAGGACGCCCGAAATTATTCAACGGGCTCGAGAGCTGATTTTTGACGATCCAGGACAGTCAAATAGGGAAAATGTAACTAACGAAGTTTATTTGCATGTTCTGATAAATGTGGTGACGCCGTGGATGGAAACTGTATCGTCTGGAGCACGGTCTTGTATACAGGTCTGGAAAATCCTCCGCCGAGAATGGTCCTCTTAACGAACCTGTTTTTAACTTCTGTAGCAGTCACTAGAGGCGTTGCGATCAGATAATGCCGATAGACATAACCTGAAAACCCTTCGATACTGCTATGCCTGAATATTATGTTCATTTGGTGTACATCACAGTTTTTTAGTAATTATTATATTAAGAATGACGAATCGGTGTGTGGTGCCACATTGTAAAACCGGTAGCAAAATAAAACAAAAAATGTTGTACATTCCGAGTGCCTAAGAACATTGATATGTGGAAAAAGTGGGAACAATCTATTCCAGGCATTATAAAATTACAAGACACGAATCGTGTATGTGACATTTTAACAATGAAGACATAGTTCGCGAATGGGTCAAGCTCGACACAAATGGCCAAGTTATTGCACGGGTAAGTTTAATTAAAAGATTTTAAACGTAGTTTAAGAAGATAGTTACTCATATCGTGTATTTTCAATATGTAAGGGCCCATACAAAACAATGCGACGCAAAGAGTTTGCTGTGCGAACAAGATTCGATGACATCTCAGTAGAAAAGGAAAATTGTGTGCCAGAGCATGGATATGCGAAACAAGTTTCGAATTCTGAAAGAAATTCTCCAAAATCCTGTCCAGTGTGTCAAGAAGCTGTGAGTTTGAAAACCAGCTGCGGATCTTCGGAGTCGGAACTGGTGCAAATGAAATCACGCGAGGCCTGATTCACGCAAATCCTCATTTCTTTCATCCGATCCGTCATATCGAAGCAACATTTATAAAATATTCCTCTCGTATTAATGTCTTCGATATAATTCTAGATGAAGTATTTAACTCATACACCTTCACTTATCCCTGTAAAGAGCATGGATCTGAAATCTTATCAGACGCTATAATTTACTGTGTAAGATTAAAAATGAGGCAATATGCGCACCAGGAAAATTTTTAACTCAAAAAGAAATTGGTTTTTAAGAAAAAAATTGTCGAAATTAACTACTGAATAAATCATATGTTAAGTTTTTGCAAGTGATCAAGTTTTCGGAATCAAGGAAGTATGAATAAAAATAAATACTTGAATTTTTATCTTTATTTAAATTTTGTCAATATTCCGAAATGGACAGTATTTAGTAGCGTGCCAAAAAATAGTAGATTGAGGTAAGTAAAAATCAGCTCTTTACATTTTCTTACACTTTATTTTGTAAGTTTTCGAAAAGTGTTCCAGTTTTCAAAATCAAGTAAGTATGAATGAAAATAAATTTTTCAACTTTTATCTTTATTTGCGTACCTGAAATTTTCATAAAAATATAATGAAAAAGGATAAAATTAAATATATGAGACGGTTCGATGTATTTCTATTTTTGTAAATGAAAACTTTTGTTTATTTTATAGGATTTAAAAGAAAATCTAACGGAGATCGATCCATCAAAAGGTAGACAACTATTTCGCCTAATATATATTCATATGACATGGATATTTGCAAATAGTTTATATTTATCATGCTCGGTCAACAGTTAGAATGTTTAAAACCCGATTCAAATTAAGAGCATATTTATTCAGCATATTCATTAAAGATGACCGGATTAATAACTTATAATTACGTATAATAAATATGTGTAACGCGGTGTCCGTTAGTGGGACGGAGACAGACAAACGCGAGAGCTATCGAGGGGTCTTCAGGTTATGTCTATCGGCATTATCCGATCGCAACGCCTTTAGTGGCTGCTACAGAAATTAAAAACAGCTTCGTGAACGGCCCGCTCCCCACCGCTGAAATTTGAGGGAGTTTCCAGACCTGTATAGAAGACCGTGCTCTGGAGAACCGTGTGTTTCCCAGCAGGACGGCGCGCCCGCGCACACAAGCCATTTGGTGCAAAATTGGTGTCGGACAACGTCGACATGTTTTGGTCCAAAGAATTTTGGCCTCCCAACAGCCCAAATTTACATCCATTGGACTTCTATGTACGGAGCGTCCTTAAGGCCTTACATACGTCGAGAATTTTCAAAAAATCGATTTTTTTTTGTTTACAATTTATTATTCCTTATAATCCTAGGCGTATTTCTGTGTAAGCTGATTGTAAAAATTCCCCATAGTTCAAAAGTTATTGTAGATAATGTGACTGCCCGACGAAAGGACAAAGGTCTGACGCGCTCGAATCAACGCTACCAAAGCAACAAAAGAGGCCAGAACAATTCGTCGATTAGAAAAAAATAAACAACAACAATTTTTTACTGACAAGGAAGGCGTACAATATGAAGCTGGAATGGGAGATTAGACGTAAGTTAATAAAATAAATTAAAAAAATTCATAAAGTTCTTGCTCCAGCCGCGCGCGACTTCGAGCGAAACGCGTTTTTCTCAAAACTACTTTTTCTGACACGGTCGGCATGATAACTCGTACGGTTTTTAATATTTTTTGATGATTTTTTTTTTAAATATTCGGAATTGTTTTTTCTATAGTCTGTCGAGCCGGATTTTTTAAATTATAATTAGAAAATTATATAAAAACAATTAAAGTGTGACTTTTTTGACACAAACTTAACATTTTTTTTTAAATTACCGTAAATTGTTTAATTTTTCGAATTTCAAAAATCCGGCTCGACAGACTATAACTACTACCTTATTTTACAAGAATTTCTTTACATTTTGCAGATCCGTCAACATTTGAGGAAGAAATACTGCCGACCGTGGAACAACTTTTTTTTTACAGTGCTTCAAAAAATGGGATTTTTCATGTTGTAATTTTTGAAAAAAAAAAATTGAAATAAATTTTTTTACAAACTTAACACAGTAATAAACAATGTGTAAGAATTTTTTTATCAATTTCTATTTCTATCCCTCCTAAAAACAGTTTTTCTTTTGGTACGTTTTCGGTACCGCTGGACGTATGTAAGGTCTTAAAATGATCACTAACAAGTTCAAGCATCCAAACGTTGCATCTCATTGAGAGCCGCTATTGAAGTGGCATTCGTCGATATGGACGGTCACTCATTAAAACGGGCATGCGAACGATTCAGACCGAGAATGAAGGCGGTCATTCAAGCGGAAGGGGGCTATATTGAGTAAATGTGTTCTTTATGACCTAACAAACAATTTAATAAAAAAAAATCATTATAAACTTGTCCATTTTTGCCATCAGAAATGTATTTCAAAAAAATGTTTAATTCGTCCGGATTTTGGCGCCGCAACCTGTATATATGGACATTTAAATTTCGCAAGGCCGTTACATACACACAGACGTGTGGATATGTTTTCTAGATGTTGACACATTGGCATTGAAAGCTGGATTTATTTTTCCCCGCTACAAAGCCTCCGATATGAGGAAGCAGAAATATCCACCTGAATATATGACAGTCATAACATAATACATACAACAAATCGCTTTTTATCGTCATATTCGTTTCGCAATAATGCGGTAAGTAATCATCTTAGAGACGCAAAAACCGTGAAGTACGACATAGACGTTTGAACGACCTTGAACGTAAAATATCAACGAGTTATGAAATTTAATTAAATTTATTATCATTAGCATATATGCGCCGTATTTACCACTCCGAAATTTTCCATCGACATAATGTACAGTTTTCCGGCCGTAATTTTCTGTGGTTTTAGGGCACGCATCATCATTATTCTTAAGAGTCTTTGACATCTTGTTGACCACGAGTACCATTCAGCGAAGTAGCTATAAATAATATTGTTCCTTGTATCATGATTGTACCAGGTACACGAAACGGCCTGTTCGAGTTAACTTACAGAGAATCCCGAAAACTGTCACTCTGATTGAGCAATTTTTGGCCCGGCCAACTGTTAAATAGCAGATGAGTAAACTGTGCGAGATTATATTGTAGAAGCCTTATCATCTCCTCATGTTGGCCAAATTTTATCAGTAACTGAGGGACGCATACACTTTAGATTGTAATCAGATCAAATGACCTTGAACAAATAAAGTTTTAATGGTAATATCAGAATTGACGGACCTGCACGGCCGACATGCTGAGCAGTACGATGCCGATGCCAATTGTCATTAGGTAAGCCGTCGAATATGCAGTTTCGATCGTCTTTGCGAATCTTTATCAACAGACACACAGAACACAGATACGAAATTGTTAATATTATTAATGAAAAATAAAGTTATGAAAATGTAGCATTGCGAAAAATATCATTAAGAAAACGCCACTTGTGACAAAGCGTGGTGTGGAACGCCACAATTTTGACGTGAATGCGAGGGAAAAGTTGCAAATGCGTTTCCGTACTTCGTCCGAAATGGTTAATCCTACGGAACAAGATAAGTACTTAAACAAATTTTGCTCCCAATTCTGCGTTGGTTAAGCAAAATTTCATCCCGATCGAATGGGCCGTTTCGGAGCAAGAATCGATCGTTTCAAAGGAGTGCACTACAGTTGAGGTGAGCGCACCCCCAGCCCTAGATCTTCGTCTAAATGTCAACGCTGGTGGGCCATTTTGAGAGCCACGGGAAAATTGGTATCCAATTCCCGAGCGTACAACGGTGTGTGAAAATATCCTAACACTTGAAAAGGCACTCACAGTGTGCCGTTTCGTGCTACTGAACGATATTAATACGCTTCGTATAATAAATTACGTAAAGTAATTCATAGTTCTACGAATTGGGGGAGTTTTAATTGTCTCGTGGTTAATTTTCAAGAATTGACGATCAATTGTGTTCATAGATAACTATCAATTTCTTCATAAAAATCGTGCAGGGAATTTTGCAAATCTTGATACTTATTAATGAGCGGTCGTCGACTCTTCAGGCTTTAATTCTACAAATGTATTGTTTCTCATCGAGTGGCACAGATTGTGTGACTGCCCACAGTCACAATTGGCGACCGGCAAAACTCTCCACCAAGCTCCGATATGATTATGGATTCTGAACGCAGCCCTGGTGCTGAAGAAATATTCATTTTACCCGCTAGATGGGAGCATGACTGAAGTCGCAGTAGTTCTTATCGTGCGCGACAGGCGGCAGTTTGACCGGCGGGCAGTGATTCTGGTGGGCAATCGTGTACCTGCAAGGCATGATACACCCGGGCAGTTTTACAGTTTGGGCACGAACGCCTCGGGGCTCGGTGGAGAGTTCTTCCGGTGGGTAATTGTGTCTGGACAGTCGTAAAATCTGGCGCTTTGGGTGGGCAGAAATACATTTACGCCCGATTCCACCGACATGATTTGAACGGAGTTCAATTTTTGTTGTTGTATAGTTCGGAGGCTGAACTGAGTCTAAACTTCGATTAACGTTGGAGGAATCGGGCGTTATAGAGTTGAGGCCTGAAGAATCGAAGGCCTCTGGTACGATTGTACGAACTCTGTTGCCTCAAAATGTTGATTAATACATCGCACGAGCTTGCGATAGCATTCATCATCATCATCCGACGATTCTATCCTCGTATCCGTTGTCAACTTCTCCAACCGATGCCTGCAAAATCATATTTCGACTGTATCTTTTATCCGCGTTTAAACCTTGAGGAACACGAATATTGCGAAAAAATTTGTATTGATTACCCGATAATCGCGAGCATTCCACAAACGTGGTGAACGTAACACGCGTACATCGCATCCACTGCGATAATAATCGAAGTTGTTATCAAAGATCCGGTATATGTGTGGAATAATATTGGATAAAAATATTCCTCGGGGTCTACATAGTATTCGGTTTGATAAAGATAGGTACGTTGACGACTCACGTTCAGTGGCATTATAACATCAAGAATTCTTGGACTTAGCGGTATCATCAGATATAGGAATATAGAAAGATACAGAAATCCTATCGAAAATTGTTCATGATTGAGGACGAATCAGTACGCTAAAAAATTTGCTTTTAAACGATAATATAACTAAAACAATGATTCCACCTGTATATAGCAGAGTGAGTAGTCGTCCTTGCTCCGCGTATCTCGTGAGAATCTCAATCTCATCTTTGTCACGCAAAGTCGACCAGTCTCTCCTGATCGTTTCGAAGAGTCTCGTCATCTGCGATAAAAATCCTCCTTGGCCCAACATGACAAATGCATCGTTCGATAATTTTCGTAACTCACCTTTTTCCGATTGACCATGCAATTCATGGATTTTATGCATGCACCTAATTGAGCACCAACGGGCGTCAGACACTCTATCATAATGTCCAAATCGCCCCAACACTCGAACAACTTGATGCTCTGTTTGAAAAATATATATATATATTAGTCTGTGCCATTTTTCGGCAACATTTTTTTTCTTTCCGAACAGATTGTATACTCTCAAAAAGGGAAAAAAAGAAGTCTATCAAAATTTTAGACTTTAATATTAAGGGAGGGGTGTGGACAGCTGGAGAGGGGGCAGAAGTGGTGAGCAGTTGGGAGACTGATTGAAGGAGTCGTTGAGGGGCGAGCTGGTGCCGGAATTGTGCGAATACTTAAAGGTCTGGGGGTGGCTGAAGAGAGAGAGAAGGGAGAAGAGAGTTACAACGGAAGCGACGGCGAGCAGAGAGCGACGGGGCAAGGAAGGGTAGTGGGGGGGAGAGCAATGAGTCGAATGGAAAATGCGCGGAGGGGCCTACACAAATCGCACACAAAGGGCAAGGGATAACTATAGCCAATTATAGACAGTTACTCATCAAGTAATGTGTGTGGTGAAGGAATTGGGTGTCTGTAAAGAAACTGTATTGGTATGAGGAAGGAGAAAGTAAGAAGGAAAATGTGAAGTACGGAGTGAGGAGGTTGTATTGATACTGTAATTTAATAGTTTTAGTGGATAACTTGTTAAATTGTTTTAATTTGTTCATTTAGTAATTTAATAATTTAATAACTTGTTAATTTGACAATTTTATAATTTTATAATTTTATAATATAATACTCACCAAGAAAACGTGTGTGGTGAAGGAATTGGGTGGTTGTAAAGGAACTGTATTGGTATGGGGAAGGAGAAAGTAAGAAGGAAATGTGAAGAACGGGGTAAGGAGGGGGTATTTCAACTATAAGGGTTGGAGAAGAGAGGCGATTGTGAAAGGCGTAAGCCGCCGTACATTTTGGAAATAAATAATAATAATAATATTAACGGAGGGGTAAGGGTTTCAGCGTAAAAAAAAACACTTTTTTTGCGATTTTTTTTCTCAAATATGGATTGAGCAATTTTATTCGAACCTTTTGTACATTATTGAGCACACTTTTGACAATGTTGTGTAATTTTTTCATGCAGAAATATTGAAGCATAAGCCCGTAACAGAGCTTCCCCCAGAACGTCTTGGAAAAAAAACAATTTGCGGTGTTCACTATAACTCGGCCGGAAATGATCTGAAAATGAAAAACCATAAAAATTTAGTCAAATTATAATCAAATCTTCCCCCCAACGTTCTCTGATAATTTTTTTTTTCATTTAAATATTTTTGGCGGCCATCTAAAGTGTAAACTGTTAATTTTCACGAAAAATTCCGCCATTTTGTGGATGGGAAACACCCTTAATGTAAGAAAAAAAAATGTAACTAAACGTTGGGGGGAGGTATTTTATATGTAGAAAATGTGTACAAAGTTTGAAATGAATCGGTCAAGTAGTTTTTAAATGGCAGTGAACACGGACTTTGAAAAAGTAGTTTTGAGAAAAACGCGTCTACAGTTTATGAAGTAAAAAAGTAAGAAGAAAAAAAAAAATGTTTCCAACTTACACAGAATCATCGATTCCAGCTCGTTTCTTCTTTTAAAATATTGTAGTGTATAGTATACACTATATACTATATACACAATAGCAGTGAATAAACTGTATACCTGTTCGACAGCTGCACTGCTAGCCCGACCGCCCGCAGCTGTTAGAGGTATAGCGTTAAAGGCCAGGAGATTAATAAGACAATAACTTCAAGAATATCGCTTAGATCGGTTTAAAATTTTAAGGACATATTCTTGAAATGTTAAACAATAAGATAAGACAAAAAAATAATTCGATTTTTCGAAAGTGAAAACCCTTACCCCGCCCTTAATATTCAAAGGTCACTCATCACGATTTCCTGTTTCCCATCCTATTTCCCAAACATAACAACATGGAAATTTTTTCTTTATATCTGCAAAACTGATGAGCAACCTCCGAATATTAATATTATGGGATAAAATTTTTTTAAACTTCTGTTTTTCCCTTTTTGAGAGAATACAATTTGTTAGGAAGGAAAAAAAAGTAGCCCAAAAATAACACAGTCTTATGTGTATATATTATACACATATTACTCGACAACTTTTTTCTTCTTAAGTATGTCAAAATTTTAGCCCTCAATATTAATATTCAGAGGTTGCTCATCAATTTTGCAGATATAAAGAAAAATGTCCCATGTTATTTAGATGGAAAATAGGAAATCGCGATGTACGACCTTTGAATATTAATATTAAGGGCTAAAATTTTGACAAACTTTTTTTTTTCGTTTTTCGAGAGTATACAATCTGTTCGGAAAGAAAAAAAAAACAGTTGCCCCAAAAATGACACGGTAATACATATACATAAAATTCGACAATGATATTGTCAAAATGGCGTATAACAAATGAGCAAAACTTAAATGACTGATAAACAGCACCTGAGTTAAAATAACTGTAATGAGAGTGAATTGAAACAAAATTTGATGAACTGCTTGGCTCCTTGGCTCTTGATAAGGCCACTGGCCGATCAACTTCAACAAATTCACATTTGTGCGATAAATGCGAGTTTTAAAAATGTCCATGCCTGCCGGTGAGCCGCCACTGATGAACTGATCGATATAACGGGAGGTGAGAGAGTTCATGGCTCTAGCTTTGACAATTCATGCCGATTAAATATTCCGTTAGAGCGCAAAGACGAGAAATTAAATTGTCCGAGACACGATGTTCGAAATAAGAACCAAAGGACTCGTGAAGCGAGAGGGTTGAGTTCAATATTTTTTTTGCAACAAGTGAACCCCTCTAACTGAATTAATTATCACGTATGTCATGCACACTTGGTGAACTGAAGCTTCTCCAAAGACTTTTCAAACGGAATAGATCTGCTGAAAACGGTGGAGAATACCGTCCTTCACTAAAGTACAGTTTGCACAGCGTCGCGAAAGCAATCCAGTCTCGATTTGTCATTTCACAAGGCTTCGAGTCCCGCAGAAGTAAATTTCGTATTGTGCGATGTATTTTTCTGAAACAAATCGACATTTTGAGAATGAATGCCTAAAAAAAATGACAATTTCAATGGACGAACAACGTCGATTCATCTTCAAGAATTTTTTGCACTTTTTGCCAATTTATCGAAGATGCCGAGTGAAAAATAAATTCTGGAATAGAAAATTCGTGATTTCGTGTGGATTCTTCTTTGCTGATTAATATTTTGAAAGAAATAAAATGGAAAACGAAGGTGAGCAATAGTATACTAGGCACTCGGGCAATTTCCGGAACTTTTTGGTACTTTTGATTTCGAAACTTCACCAACACAGTCCCAGTATCGGGGGATGATCGACAATTTTTAATCTCGGTTCCGAATCATCGAACTCACAAAAAAAAAATTAAGAAAAATTTCATCTTAACCAACGATGGAATTCGAACCCTGTACCCTACATATGTCAGTCCCGACCCCACCGAAATGCCCTATTCGACACTGTTCTATTTCCAAGTGTTTATTATTTAAGAGTTCGGTTATTGTAATTCGTGATTAATCGTAGAAGATATACATACCACAGATCGCTTTTCATCGTCATATTCGTTTCGCAATAATACACGGTAAGTAATCATCTTAGGAATGCAGAAACCGTGAAGTACGACATAGATGTTTGAACGACCTTAACCAGAAGATATCAACGAATTATGAAGTTTAATTTAATTTATTATCATTATCATATATGTGCCATATTTACCGCTCCGAAATTTTCCATCGACATAGTGTACAGTTTTCCCGCTGTGATTTTCATTGGTTTTAGGGCAAGCATCATCATTATCCTGTCGAAGGTACTTTTCTAGACGCGGTTAAAAAAAAATGATGCATATATTGACAACTTTTCTTTTACAGATCATTTATGCACATTAGGGTGGCTCTTAATATGGGTAAAAAAAAAATTGATCGCGCCGCCCTTCAAAGCGGTTCCGAATACTAAAAAAAAAACCTACGCGAAGCCCCAGCTATGTCCGTTAAGGGTGAACACCACTGTGACCCCCTGTTATTTTTTCACATTTTTCAAGAATTTTTTTTTGTGGGAAAAAAAAGAGATATTCGAAAAATTTTTTTTGGGTTTTGTTCCTTGTTTATTAATGTATCGAAAAACATTTTTTTCACATTTTTCACGCCGCATGGTGGCGCTGGGGAAGCTCTCGCGTCAGGCGCTGTCATCTCCGCGGCACGCAGCAGAACTCTCTTCAACGTCGATCTGAAAAAAAATACCGAGTGTTTTCGTCAATAATATGATATTTTGAAGAGAAGTACATAGGGATTTGGAAAAATATTGTTTTAAAAAAAATAGGCACGCCTTTGAAATTAAAGTTCATTTCGAAGGCGTGCCTATTTTTTTTAAAACAATATTTTTCCATATCCCTATGTACTTCTCATCAAAATATCATTTTGATCAGGGGTCACAGTGGTGTTCACCCTTAAGAGGAAGACGCGGCTGTAAGCATGAACTTAAATTTAAATATCAATTTTTCTTCATGATTGGAGAAATTTTGATTTTTTTTAATCAAGTTTATGTGTCAATTTTTTTTTTAACTTTCCGAAGCTATTGTATATTGGTATTCAATATACAGATCAAATAATATGGTTCTCCATACTAGATTTGATGAGCGTTCAGGTCTGCCATCCTATTATTTTGGAACAATGGTTTGATTTAGCCGCTGTCAAACGTTTTTAATCATATCAAAATCAAACGTTAAATTTGCATCTTGTCAGAAAAATCTATTAAGTAAGAAGGATATAAATTCACGATAAACCATTCACATCAAACTTCCGGATCGGCCAGAATTGTTTTTTTTTTTTTTCAATTTTGTTAGAAATATTCCTTGTGTGCTGAGATGCAAACATATTAATATTTCACTGAGATCAGACTTCCAGTGATGTGGATAAAAAATATATTTGAAAATTACTTTCGCAAAAGTGCATAAGGACATTTTAAATTTGGCAGGATTTTAAACTTGGCGAGCTTGTTCGTTTTATTGAAAACAAAGAAATTATTTATTCGCACAAGTCATCCAATTGGTCGGAAAAAAACATAATATTTTTTTCGTAATATTTTTTTCATAATAAGTTCGATGTGAATGGTTTATCGTGAATTTATATCCTTCTTACTTAATAGATTTTTCTGACAAGATGCAAATTTAACGTTTGATTTTGATATGATTAAAAACGTTTGACAGCAGCTAAATCAAACCATTGTTCCAAAATAATAGGATGGCAGACCTGAACGCTCATCAAATCTAGTATGGAGGACCATATTATCTGATCTGTATATTGAATATCAATATACAATAGCTTCGGAAAGTTAAAAAAAAAAATTGACACATAAACTAGATTAAAAAAATCAAAATTTCTCCAATCATGAAGAAAAATTGATATTTAAATTTAAGTTCATGCTTACAGCCACGTCTTCCTCTTAACGGACATAGCTGGGGCTTCGCGTAGGTTTTTTTTTTATTATTCGGAACCGCTTTGAAGGGCGGCGCGATCAATTTTTTTTTTGACCCATATTAAGGGCCACCCTAATGCACATGGTTAAGTTCATGTAAAAACAATCAGAAATATTGACAAACGGCGGAGATATAACATAATAGAGCAATGTATTTTTTTTGCGCGCGCATTGATGGTGAAAGTTCTCGGCATCGATGCGAGTGTCTGAAAAAAAAAAGATTATATTTATAATTGCATAATGAATGTATCTTCAGTGTGAACCAACGATATTATTTTTTTTAAATTATTATAATAATAATTCGAAACTTAACATTTTTTTACTCAATTTTTTGTCGGTATTTTATTTTTTATATTCATTTGTTTCTGTGGTTTACACGATAGGTGATGACACTAAGAATATGTTTTAAAAATTTCAGAGAGATCTAAAAAAAATACATGGAATCGGAAATACATAACATATATGTACACGGTATAGAGATACGCGGTTCGGCGAATCACTCGACCATGCATTATCTTATTATCAAATCAAAGCAATGTTTTGATGACACTAGCCGTCCCTCCGAGAATATATTTTCTCTAACAATATTGTAGATATGCGTGCGTAAGCAGTGCTTCGATATCATACTTGAATCAAAATATTTTTCTTGTTGACCAACCTTGCACAGAGGAAAAAAAGATTAAGGGGAGCGAGAAGACAATGACGGCTGAAAATGGCAATGGGGGCTGAAATGGCTGAAATGGGATTCATATGAAGTTTATGAACAATTAAAAAAACATACGAAATTTTTCTGATGTTTAAGTTAATTGGTCACATTTTTGTCAATGAAAACCATTGGTATTCGTTAAAAAAAATATTAATAATCAAGGTAGTAGTCTGGTAACTTAAGCCGATTTTCATGCCTTTTTTGGGGGGCGTTTCTTTGTAGGAAAATAAAAATGAATCGTTTTGGATATTTAGGATGTTTTTATTTACATATTAAAGATTTTAAAAAAATTTTGTTTGAATAAATTTAATAGTTTATTATTATTATTATTATTGATCGAAGTTAGCACCTCGAAAAAAAAAAGCGCGTGGGTGGCCCCGGTGATTTTGGCTCTTGATGTTATCTGAAATAAAAAATTCTTGATAATTCTTAATCTATAGACATGTCATTCTGGTCGGAACTACTGAAGTTAAATTTCATGGATAAATAACAAAATGGCGGACTTTGGAAAAAAACGTTCTTTTCCATTTTGTTATTTATCCATGAAATATAACTTCAGTAGTTCCGATCAGAATGACATAGATTAAGAATCTATAGATTAAGAATTATCAAGAATTTTTGATTGTCTGTCAATAATTTTTTATTTCAGATAACAACAAGACCCAAAATTACCGGAGCCACCCACGCGTTTTTTTTTTCGAGGTGCCAACTTCGATCAACAATAATAATAATAATAAACTATTACATTTTTTCAAGAAAATTTTTTTTTGTATCTTTAATATGTAAATAAAAACAAATCGATTCATTTTTATTTTCCTACGAAAAAACGCCCTCCAAAAAAGACATGAAAATCGGCTTAAGTTACCAGAGCTTAACCAGACGTTTCTGGTACGTAAAACGTTAACTTACGGCTGGTCTCCCATTTCAGCTTCGTACTTTGCGCCATCTTACTCTTGTCTCGTATATTCGTGTTTTTTATTGTTTTTCTGCAATCTCTCGTCAATTCTAGCTTCTTTTGCGAATTGAATTGATTGTATCCTGGCGTATTACAAACGGTTAGCATCTTCTTTTTCACAATAATAATGCGCTTCAGCCCCAATGCCGATTCCAAGTAATTCTGCCATTCGCAAATAACTGAGAGAAAAAGTTTCATCACGCGAAACATCCACCGATTGTTCACGTAATTTTTTCACAGCTGCACTCGTAAAATCACTTTCAGATTCCATAGCTTCAGCTGTGGAAGGACCTCTCTTCTTCTTTGGACGAATACCACGTTCATCTCTTGTTCCTTTGCGATCGACGAAACGACGTTTCAAGATTTTTTTTTAACTTAACAAACGCAATTAGCCGTCCCAAACGGATGTCCGGTCACATTTATTCCTATAACTTTGTAACCGGATGAAATTTTCTTAAAAGTTTTTTATTTTTATTCTTAATAGTACAGAGAATAAAAATCTGTAAAAACAAAATTGATTTTTCGAAAATTTCACGGGTATGCGAGGCCTTAAGGCCTCTAAATGGATTCTTATAATCTTCCCGCGAGAACCTTACACTATATGACGTCTATTATTGACCTTAAGAAGACGATGTATATGCGATTGCATAAATATCACACGACAAAATGTCACAACAACAAAATATCAGAAAAATTTACTTACAACACTAACAAACTCGTTTCAATGAAAACTAAATAAATCGTTTTATTCACAATTTACCGGCAAAAATAAGCCACGAAAAAATATTCCCTACTCGAACAATGCGAAAAATCACACGAAAAAGCCAAAAAAAAACAAATAAATACAAAGAAACTCGTATATATAGATGGTAAAGGGTTTAATCCGTGAACCCACGCGAAAGGCATCTGCGCATCGATTCGAACAATGAAAAACAAACTCGAACTTGTCGAGATAATTTGTTTGTTTTTTTTTTTCATTATACAATTTGTTTTCGCATGTTACTTTGACGTCGTAATGTTTCATCTTCTGATATTTCGTCGCGCGATATTCGTGACGGTCTTTGGAGGAATATATTAATATTTTTTACCGATACCGTCGTCTACCGTCGCAGTGAATTTATCCGCTTGTCGAAGATTTCGTAAATCGTACAATAACATTTTGTCGAACGAACAAACTGAAACAACGGTGATTCGATACAAACAACTTTAGATTGATTTTATGAGCACACAATTTTGTCAGAACGACAATAAAATAGAATTTCTGGAAGAATAATTTTTCTTCTTCTCAAGCATTTCGTGTACCCGACGTACAGTGGCTTTTTTCGTCTTAAAAGATAACAGAAAACCGGCATGACTCATAAATACACACTTGTCAACCGTGCAACACTTGGTTGTGTATTAAACGCCGTAAATCTATCGATCCTACGAATTTCTGGTAGCGCACATTTGAGAATTGAGAGAAAAAAAAAATTATACGTAGTCATCGTACGATATTGCTGTCGTCAATATTCTAGTTCGTTAAAGGGGGAAATAACGTTAGGACAGCGTTTTCTCAATGATTTTAAGGCATTTTTTTATAGTATAAAAAATAAATATAATTTATTGAAACTTTGAGAATATTTTATACATATATTTAAGTATATACTATAAAATTTTTATACATATATTTAAGTATATACTATAAAATTTTTATACATATATTTAAGTATATACTATAAAATATTGGCGACCGCATATTGCGAGTCACAATCAGACTCAGCATTTTGCGTACATTCTGGAAGCCGCAATTTTCATCCGAAATCAAACGAGGTTTGAATTTACCTTTATTATATGTCTCTCTTCTATATGAACCTAAATGCTAAAAAAAAAAATAGAAAATTGAATTTTTTACAGGGGTCAAAACGAAAAAGCATAATTTATTGCCATTTTTTACAACTTTATTTGCGAAAAATAAATTATTTTAAATAATGATAATATTCCGATTTTAGGTTCATATAGAGCGCAATACTATGAAGAAAGTAACTGCCAATTTTCAAAACGATTGGTTGAAAACTTTTCAAACTAGCGTGTACGCAAGTTAAAAAAAAAATCCGTTTTCAGGAAAACGCGTTTGAAAAAATAGTACCAAGAAAAACAAGTAATGTGGGGTCGCTAATATTTTATAGTATATACTTAAATATATGTATACAAATTTTATAGTATATACTTAAATATATGTATAAAATATTGTCAAAGTTTCAATAAATTATATTAATTTTTTATACTATAAAAAAATTCATGAAAATTATTGAGAAAACGCTGTCCTAACCGTATTTGTCCCCTTAATGGCTTGTAACAATAGAACGAGTCGGAATTTTCATTTGAAATTTTGGGACCATATTTTTCAATAGTTTTACTAACAATTTATGGAATTAAAAAAAAAACGATTTTTTGAACCGTCTAACCCTATTTCACCCCCTCAAGGGGTAACACCACTCTAGGCGGCATAAAAAAATGCCTAACTTTGACGCTTCATTTTGGGAGTATGAAAAAAAAAAGGAATAGAATTTCTTTTCAGAGGATTTATTTAACGTATATTGAAGTATGAAAAAAACATTGTTTATTATCATTTTTATACAAACTGGCGGCGACAGAGCCCATCTTAATAACGATAAATAGTAAATGTACTCAAATATATGTATATTCCGAAAATGCAATAAAAAAAATCGACTGTTTGATCTTTCCAACTGCGTATAATCCCCTTAAGGTAGTAGTCTGGTAACTTAAAAAGGGGGGGTAGAGTTTTAAAGGCAAAAAAAAGCATATTTTTATGATTTTTTTGCGGCGACATGAGTAATATAATTTTATTAAATAGAATTACGTATTATTGTACAACTATTGAAGTATCTCAGAAAAAATTTTCAATGAAAAATATTGATAAATAAGCCGGTGACGTTGAATCTCCAGAGGCGCCTTAAAAAAAAGTGGTTTTGCGGTGAACATTATAACTCGTTACCGGATCATCCGAAACAAAAAAATTGATATGCATTTTAAAGGTGATGTATTTCTCGAGGTAATCAGGAAGAGTTTTTTTTTTTTTTTTCTTTTTTTTTCTATTTTCTGCAGCACTTGGAAGTGAAAAACGCAATTTTAGCTCAAAAAATCGCGCTTAATTTGTTATTAAAAAATTGAAAAAATTGAAAAAAAAAAAAAAACTCCTGATTACCTGTTGATTTATGTGAAGAAGTAATGTTTAAATTTTCAAAAGGATCGGTTCAGTAGATTTTGAGTTCTAATGTTCACAAACTTCAGAAATGACGTTTTCGGGAAAATCGATTTAAAGTTTTCACGTATCACGTATCACGGCCGGTCGTTTGAAACGCTGTAACTCCGTTAGTTTTACTCCGATTGACTTAAAATTTATACACAATATTCTCGACATATTGTTCATTCAGAAAAAAAAATAAAAAAAATGCAAAAAAAATACCTACCCCCCCCCCCCCCCTCTTTAACGCATATTGAAGTATGAAAAAAACATTGTTTATTATCATTTTTATACAAACTGACGGCGACAGAGCCCATCTTAATAATGATAAATAGTAAATGTACTCAAATATATGTACATTCCGAAAATGCAATGAAAAAAAATCGACTGTTATTTCCAACTGCGTATAATCCCCTCAAGGTAGTAGTCTGGTAACTTAAGCCGATTTTCATGTCTTTTTTGGAGGGCGTTTTTTTGTAGGAAAATAAAAAATGAATCGTTTTGGATATTTAGGAAATTTTCATTTACATATTGGAGATACCAAAAAAAAATTTTGTTGAAAAAATTTTATTGTTTATTATTATTATTATTATTGATCGAAGTTGGCACTTGGAAAAAATAAGCGCGTGGGTGGCCCCGGTGATTTTGGCTCTTGATGTTATCTGAAATAAAAAATTCTTGATAATTCTTAATCTATAGACATGTCATTCCGGTCGGAACTACTGAGAAATTTTTTCACCCCTAACTTTTTATTTTACAACCCCTTCTTTGCTAAAATAAAAGAACTTTTTTTTCCAAAGTCCGCCATTTTGTTATTTATCCATGAAATTTAACTTTAGTAGTTCCGACGAGAATGACGTGTCTATAGATTAAGAATTATCAAGAATTTTTTATTTCCGATAATATCAAGAGCCAAAATCACCGGGGCCACCCACGCGCTTTTTTTTCGAGGTGCCAACTTCGATAAATAATAATAATGATAATGAACTATTAAATTTTTTCAAAAAAATTTTTTTTTGTATCTTCAATATGTAAATAAAAACATCCTAAATATTCAAAACGATTCATCTTTATTTTCCTACAAAAAAACGCCCTCCAAAAAAGACCTGAAAATAGGCTTAAGTTACCACACTACTACTTTAAACTATTTTCGTCCGTCGGCAGAAGTTTCCTCGTCTAAACACGCTCACGATCAAACGTATCGGAGAATCTAAAACTGATACAAATGCATAAAACATCGCGTCAATCAAATTGACGTCGTACTCATTATTATTTTCATCGTTGGGAAATAGAAAGAAAAATTATTATCACAACATTTTTACGGCAAACGCTAGTATCAATTTTGCTGGTGGGAAAACACAAAAAATGTTAAAACGAAGATACTTGACGCAATGAAAAATGGAACGGTTAAGAGCGTAAACGATCGAAACGGTTAAAACAAATATTCGCTACTGTTATATTCATGAGCCCCCCCCCCCCCCCCCGCCCTCTCTCCCTCTTTCTCTCTTATCTGGTAAAAGAATAAACGTTTATCATCGGTTTGTATTCCTTAACCCGTTCCCGTCCCACTCCTCGGGCTATATCCCCCTCTTCGCACTGTGTCGGTAACCTGTCGCAATCGTATCGTTATATGCGCGCCCCTCACTCTCGTCGACATTTCGATATCGTAAGTATATATGTTTACGCGATAACTCATCTTTAAATACGTCAATGTGCCATCCGCGCACAGATTGCGATGACACGAATGATGGACATAGGGGACGAGAAAGAGAGCGGGGAATGAGGCTGAAAGTCCCTTCTTTACTAAAACTTCGACTCTACATCTCGTTGAAAAAGTCTTCCTCGATAACTCGCGTTTCACATTCTACATTACATGCCATTCACATGTATACGGGATACATATGTACACGCATTATTTTTGTTCTTTAATGCTTTATGCTTCGCCTTTCCCCCCACCCCGGTCCCATTCAACCTTCTCCAACACAGGGCAGTCCGCTAGCTGATAAATAATATATTAGTCGATAGTTAATTCGAATACATTATTCGAGTACGATCGGACGAGGAAATTGACACAAGTGGCCCGATCGTTCGACGGAACGCGTTGAAAATTTCGTACGCCGCGTTACTCGCGCTCTTATTTACGTTAAATTGCCCGTTACTCCAACGTATAATATTCATTATCGTCTGTGTACGTTCAGATAGAAAGCCTGTAAAGCGTTTCATTAAATATCTAGAGTTTTTTTTTTTTTCGGTTGTTTCGTCGATGAGAATTGCCATCATTTTTCCTCGCTAACTCAATTTACATAGGAATTGTCTTTGTGATAATAAACCGATTGCCACTCGACAAACTCACCGACTGTCGGATGAGCTGAGAAGTAAAGGAATTAAAACGGACGAAAAAAAAGCCCCCAAGCTCAGTGGCAACTCGGCGAGAAATCGTCATACGTGGTAATAACCGTTCGGGTTGTCGGTCGAGGTTTCGAACGAATTTTCATTAGTCCCAACCCGAAGTCCCACTCGGTTGCCTCGGTTTTTTGTTGTTTTTTTTTTTTGGTGGGTTTTTTAATCTCAACACCTCTTCGTAACGTCCGCGTATAATGAGCGACGAGTTTCGCGCATCAATTATCAAAAGTGTGCGTCGATTCGTCTGAAGACAAAATCTGAAAAATCATGGTTCACCTAAGACACAAGGTATTTATCCAAGGCCGTCGTTTTTCGACTTACTATCTCTTTGCAAATGACACTTCGACATGCGGTCGTGTGACACGTTGAAGTTCAATATCAAACTATAATTTCGAGCTATAATGAAATGGTGCTCGAAGCGTTATCGAGTAGCGCGTGGCAAGTTTGTCTTGTGGAAAGCCATACTTTGAGTTCAATATGTGAAATGTGAGCTCCAAAATTTCGTAGTATTTTTTATTAACAATTTCCTATAGGATTTTTTAAATTCCAATGCCCCGTACACTAGCGGTTTAGGTGGGATGGTTGCCAATGAAAAATTTAGGAAAACTAAAATCGACAGATGGCGCTACGCGCCCTCCTTTTGTAGCTTAAGCTTTTGAATTCACCTTTTCGTCGTTTTTCATCGTCGTGTCTCTTTTTAATACAACTTCTGCGAAAGAAACAAAACCATCGAAAGCTGAGTTAAGAGAGGGTTAAGGGTTTCAGCGTTAAAAAAAAACACTTTTTTTGCGATTTTTTTTCTCAAATATGGATTGAGCAATTTTATTCGAACCTTTTGTACATTATTGAGCATACTTTTGACAATGTTGTGGAATTTTTTCATGCAGAAATATTGAGGCACAAGCCCGTAACAGAGCTTCTCCCAGAACGTCTTGAAAAAAAAAAACAATTTGCGGTGTTCACTATAACTCGGCCGGAAATTATCTGAAAATGAAAAACCATGAAAATTTCGACAAATTACAATCAAATCTTCCCCCCAACGTTCTCTGATAATTTTTTTTTTCATTTATAAATTTTTGGCGGCCATTCAAAGTGCGAACTGTTATTTTCCACGAAAAATTCCGCTTTTTTGTGGGTGGAAAACACCCTTAATGTAAAATAAAAAAATTTAACTAAACGTTGGGGGGAGGTATTTTATATGTAGAAAATGTGTACAAAGTTTGAAATAAATCGGTCAAGTAGTTTTTAAATGGCAGTGAACACGGACTTTGAAAAAGTAGTTTTGAGAACAACGCGTCTAAAGTTTATCATGTAAAAAAGTGAAGAAATTTTTTTTTTTTTCCAACCTACACAGAATCATCGATCCCAGCTTCTTTCTTCTTTTAAAATATTGTAGTGTATAGTATACACTATATACTATATACACAATAGCAATGAATAAACTGTATACCTGTTCGACAGCTGCACTGCTAGCCCGACCGTCCGCAGCTGTTAGAGGTATAGCGTTAAAGGCCAGGAGATTAATAAGACAATAACTTCGAGAATATTGCTTAGATCGGTTTAAAATTTTAAGGACATATTCTTGAAATGTTAAACAATAAGATAGGACAAAAAAAAATTCGATATTTCGAAAGTGAAAACCCTTACCCCGCCCTTAAGAAAGGCTTCAGAGAAAAATCAAACAAAAGGAGTAGTAATGAAAACTATTGTTCAAATGGAAAATTAAAATTCCTACATTGCTTCCTCATCATTTTCGCGAATTTGCTAATTTTAATTGACGCGAAGCGAAAGCTTTGCGCAAAAACGATGATGAAGCAATGTGCGAGCCTCAATTTTCACTATTTTTCTCTCCTTCAACTTGATAGCGAGCGTTTTGTTTGTTTCGTTTTAAATGGATTTTTTGAATAATTAAAAATACCACATAAACATAGAATGATTTTATCGATTTTCTCGAAATTCAATACGAATTATCCTTCGACGGTACCGAATTCATGTAGGAACACATGACAAACATACCTACAACGATTTTTCGAAAAATTCAAGATTCGATACGATTGATTAATTAATTTCAGACTTATAGAACTTTGATTTGATGATGTTGAAGTTTTCATCGTTGGGATGCAACGAAAATAAATTGTTTACACCATTAATCCGCCTTAAGATTAGATTATTGATGACAAAAATCGTCAAAACGTTTTATTGGGGTCTCATTCAAAAACCTGGGCCTAAATAGGCACGAGAAGCGACGAGCAATACTGAAAATTTGACATTTGATTTGTCCAATCTCATCACATAATTCCACACAAACACACAACCATAGTGACATATTTCTCGTAAATGTGTTTATCCAACGTGCTGGCGCATTTTGAACGCAATGGCGTTGAAAACTGAAAAGAAAAAATTGTTTACGAAAACAAAGTCTGTTGACCGCGTCTCAGTTTATCACGAAATCAAAGTTGATCCCATTCGCAACTTCGCGATCGGATCATACAACGATTTCAACTGGATGCACTGAATGTACACTAACGATAAATCGTGCACCGAATGCATCGCAATGTTTTATTTCATGCGAGAGCAACCAGAGTCAAGGATACACCGAGTTTGTACTAGTGAAGTCAGTTGAAAACACTATAATAGGGTTTTCCCCTGGCTGCACCGGTAACACAGATTGCTAGTTTTTCGATCGAGACCATGAAAGTGGACATCGAGAGCTACTGATTAACAGCTCAAGCGTCAATCACAACTTTTCCCGCTGTTCCGTGCATACAACAACACAAAGTCACGGAAATGTTTTTATTGACCCGAGTTCAAGCCTCGGAAAATGTATAAACGAGTGAACGAACGCGAAGAGCTTGAGAATTAATCTATTGGATCCCCTCTTTTGTCTGTATGGTAATATCCAATCGAAAAGGGAATCTCGATGTCGTACGAGCGCCTTCTAATCTTCGCTCATTGACGCAACACCATACTCGTGGCGCTCTGAAGTGCGTTAGCAAATAACTATGTTTATATGTATGAAGATAAGATTAGCGAGTTTCGAATTTTCAATAGTACTATCAGTACAATCAATAGGGAGCCCGTTACTCTTGTCAATTCCACAAAAAATTACAAGAGTTAATTTTTTTTTTAATTAGGTTCAGTATCACGTACTGAATGTAAATAAACAAAATCCTTACAAATTAAGTGAGCGGAAGTGCCGCCATTTTGAGGAAAACCGTATCGGCCAATATCTCCGTTACCGTGCACTTGAGGCCAAAAATGCTAATAACCTTCCTCGTAGACAATTGAATTTCCTATCTTTTTTTCTAAATAATTTTTTTTGTATCACTTACCGTTTACGACTTATACGACTGTTAAAATTTATTTATTCACTTTTTGACCTGTATCTCTTTTAATAATAGTTTAAACAATGAAATGCTAATAACTTATCTTTTAAATCCACACATTTTCCACAACTTTTATTTGAAACTTTTTTGTCTAAAATTAATATTCTCAACGTTATAACGCGTTCAATGTTGCGCTACCGGGTGCAAGGCTAATAAAAATGCGTTACAACTTTGAGAATATTAACTATAGACAAAAAAGTTAAAAAAAAAAGGTATGGGAAATTTATGGATTTAAGAGATAAGTTATTAGCATTTTATTGTTTAAACAATTATTAGGAGAGATACAGGTCAAAAAGTGAATAAATAAATTTTAACAGTCGTATAAGTCGTAAACGGTGAGTGATACAAAAAAAATTATTTAGAATAAAAGATGGGAAATTCAATCATCTACAAGAAAGGTTATTACCATTTTTTGCCCGAAGTGCACGGTAACGGAGATATTGGCCAATACGGTTTTCCTCAAAATGACGGCACTTGCGCTGCCTTATTTACATTCAGTACGTGATTGAGGGAGCGCAAGTGCCGCCATTTTGAGGAAAGCCGTATTGGCCAATATCTCCGTTACCGTGCACTTTAGGCAAAAAATGGTAATAACCTTTCTTGTAGATGAATGAATTTCCCATCTTTTTTTTCAATAATTTTTTTTGTATCACTTACCGTTTACGACTTATACGACTGTTAAAATTTATTTATTCACTTTTTGACCTGTATCTCTCCTAATAATTGTTTAAACAATAAAATGCTCATAACTTATCTTTTAAATCCATAAATTTCCCACATCTTTTTTTTAAAACTTTTTTGTCTAAAGTTAATATTCTCAAAGTTATAACGCGTTTTTATTAGCCTTGCACCCGCCAGCGCAACATTGAACGCGTTATAACTTTAAGAATATTAATTTTAGACAAAAAAGTTTCAAATAAAAGTTGTGGAAAATGTGTGGATTCAAAAGATAAGTTATTAGCATTTTATTGTTTAAACTATTATTAAGAGAGATACAGGTCAAAAAGTGAATAAATAAGTTTTAACAGTCGTATAAGTCGTAAACGGTAAGTGATACAAACAAAATTATTTAGAAAAAAAGATAGGAAATTCAATTGTCTACAAGAAAGGTTATTAGCATTTTTGGCCTAGAGTACACGGTAACGGAGATATTGGCCGATACGTTTTTCCTCAAAATGACGGCACTTGCGGTCTCTTAATTTGTAAGGATTTTGTTCATTTATATTCAGTACGTGATACTGAACCTGATTAAAAAAAAAATAACTCTTGTAATTTTTTGTGGCACAATATTCTCTATTGATTGTACTATATCAACGGTATGAATCGATATTGTTTCGAGTGGAACTCATTTAAAAAATTGCAAAATGAACTCTTGATTCGGCAAACATTGACCCGACACTCTAAAGCCAAAATACAAAACGATAGAAAAATGAATGGATAATTTGAAGAAAAAAAAAATTGACCCTAATGTGTTTTAATTGCCGATTCAAAAAATGACATGAAGCGATATTCTTCCCCTTGCAAATTTGTGCAAAATGATGTTGTCTCGACAACTTGTAAATTGCGCAAACAGACCTTTAAAAAAAATTCACATTATCACAAAATCTGAATTCCTCCATTCCTCGAAACATCCTGATCCCGTACTCCGTGTCGGTAGAATAAATCTAGCGCGATTTCTCAACACTTTTGTAAGTTCAATCGTTGATTAATGGTCATCTGAAAAAAAAAAAAATTTAATATCATAAAATATTTTGCATTAGTTTGGGGACAGGATTGACTTATAAAAATAGAAGCGTAATATATTTTACAATTACTCAAAGACCCTTGTCACACTACTATTAGTAATTTTCGATTCGTCACGTCAGAACAACAAAATAACGACGTTTTTTTGCAAGATTAATTCCAAAACCGTTGAACACAAAAATTTCAGTGACCCTCTAAATAAAAGATATACATAAACTCTATCTGATTATCCACCTGAACATACGATGGATATCTACGATCAGATGTGACGATCGAAATGGCACCATCGTTAAAAAAATTGATATCACATTATCGGTACTTTCATCCGATACTCGCATTCTACCGATTTATAAGACCGTTTTGAAGAATGTATAGAATTGCGGAAACACAATATTATAAAAATTACGGATTAAAAGTAGGTCTGTTAATTTTTATCCGAGTTACCCGGATACCCGAAAGTATCCGGGTATCCGGGAAATCGGATCCAACACTTCAGATTCGAGTAGCCGAATATCCGGGTATCCGGGTATCCGAGTATCCGGATATCCGGGAAATCGGATTCAACACTTCAGATTCGAATACCCGAATATCCGGGTATCCGGGTATTCGAGTACCCGAGTATCCGGGTATCCGAGAAATCGGATCCAACACTTCAGATTCGAATACCCGAATATCCGGGTATCCGGGTATTCGAGTACCCGAGTATCCGGGTATCCGAGAAATCGGATCCAACACTTCAGATTCGAATACCCGAATATCCGGGTATCCGGGTATCCGAGTACCCGAGTATCCGGGTATCCGGATATCCGAATAATCACGGACCCGGGTAACCGGGTAATAACGAATAATGTCGGGTAATTACCCGATTTTTCTCGTACAGGCTCAGATGGGACCGCCGGCGTAAAAAAAATAATGATATTGTTTTAGTCTGGTCATCGAATAAGCCGAAATATAGGGCGTTAATAGTTACCATTGAAAAAAAATTGGAAAATAACTTGTAACAAATTTACTCTGTTCAAAGAAATTGTGCAAAACTACGGTCAAAATGAAAACTTAGCGTTGACGAATCGGACGTCAAGGTTTTTCAATTTATATTAATTGTGTATTTACTCGGGAAAACATTTTACATGTGACTCCCACAATTTTTTAGAATCCGCTGTTACGATCAGAATTTCTTGCCTGAGCATATTAAGAATAGCCGAGATCCGCTTCTTCACATTCTATATTTTCTCTCCAGCTCTAAAGTTCATAAAAACTGCACACACGCCCACAAATATACATTTCAGAAACTGAGGATATTTATTAAATAATAATAAATTGTGATGAAAAAATAATATTAAAGATGCAAATAGTGCGGGTCAACGTTGATTAAGTTCTTATGAAATGATCATGTGTTTCCCTAACATTGTATAGAGGATTATGTCATTGCTTTTTTAATCTACACAATAATGTTTTATTGAAATTGTAGTTTTTGTCGGATGTGAATTACAGTAAAGAAATAGTTTGGTAATAATAGTAAATACGCCTGCAAGACTCTTTCCAAGAATCTTCGTTATAATGATAATCTAATTTCTTTAATATTGATATCAGTCGGTAAAAATAAAAAAATGGTCAACTAAATGATCGGACATGAACACCGATATAATCCCGGTTTCTCAATCTTCCGGTAACGATTTATTATTCGTCTTATAAATGTACTTCGCAAAACATTGTTCTTGGCAACATTTACGCGTGCCTCACAAATTGTGTAAATTGAACAATTTTTTTCAGCATTTTCGGCATCAATTATCGGCGGTAATTGCCCGATATTATCCGTTATTATCCGAGTACCCGGTTACCCGGATACTCCGAAACTATCCGCATACACGAATTCGTTATTACCCGGATTTGAAGCGTCGGAACCGTGAAACCCGAATTACTCTTTTTTAAAGCGGAATCAACGGATGGTCATCCATAGAGCTTTGAATTTATAATTTTTATAATTTTGTGATGATTTAAAGAAAACGCAAAGTATATTACAGAAACAAAATGAAGTTACCTTAAGCGTGAACAGCTAAAAATATATGAGTAGAAATCTGTCAGATGATGTTGAAGTTTGCATCGTTGGAAGGCAACACAAATAGGTTTTTAAATTTTCATTTTCAGTATCACTCTTGCTGCTCGTGCCCATTTAGGCCCAGGTCCTTGAAGGAGATCCCCAAAAAAAACGTTTTAACGATTTTTGTCATCGATAATCCAGTCTAAAGGAGGATTAATAATGTAAAAAATTTATTTTCGTTGCATTCCAACGATGCAAACGTCAACATCATTCTGTCAGTGGCAATGCCATGGATTCTGCCATAAGAATCACCGGTACTAACTTTCCACAATTCTGGTTTCAAGATAAAAAATCGCATTAGTAGTCCATGGGAAAGCAACAGTTGCGATAACACAATATGTGAATATTAAATTTAGAATCGAGTGATACGGATTATATTTGGACAGGATTGATCAATCGACGATGGGATTGATTCTTTGTACAAGGCATCTGTATTTAGGCATCTCTATTATGTCGAAAGAAAAACGTAAATTAATAGACACACGTCCAAAGCCTCGTATCCAAGTGCTCCTGTATTAGTGGATGGTATTAATTGAAATGATGTTGAAGTTTGCATCGTTGGAACGCAACGAAAATAGATTTTATACACCATTAATTCCCCCCAAGATTGAATTATCGATGACAAAAATCGTTAAAACGATTTATTGGCGTTTCCTTCAAGGACCTGGGCCTAAATGGTAACGAGAAGCAAGAGCAATGCTGAAAATGAAGATTTAAAAACCAATTTTTATTGCGTTCCAACGATGCAAACTTCAATATCATTAAGGGATGGGTAAGGGTTTCAGCGTTAAAAAAAAACGCTTTTTTTGCGATTTTTTTTCTCAATTTTATTCGAACCTTTTGTACATTATTCAGCATACTTTTAACAATGTTGTGTAATTTTTTCATGCAGAAATATTGAAGCATAAACCCGTAACAGAGCTTCCCCAAGAGCGTCTTGGGAAAAAAAAACAATTTGCGGTGTTCACTATAACTCGGCCGGAAATTATCTGAAAATGAAAAACCATGAAAATTTAGTCAAATTATAATCAAATCTTCCCCCCAACGTTCTCTGATAATTTTTTGTTTCATTTAAAAATTTTTGGCGGCCATCTAAAGTGTGAACTGTTATTTTCCACGAAATATTCCGCCATTTTGTGGGTGGGAAACACCCTTAATGTGAAAAAAAAAAATTTAACTAAACGTTGGGGGGAGGTATTTTATATGTAGAAAATGTGTTCAAAGTTTGAAATGAATCGGTCGAGTAGTTTTTAAATGGCAGTGAACACGGACTTTGAAAAAGTACTTTTGAGAAAAACGCGTCTAAAGTGCACTGCTAGGCCGACCGCCCGCAGCTGTTAGAGGTATAGCGTTAAAGGCCAGGAGATTAATAAGACAATTCTTCAGGAGATTTTCTTTCTTTGACTATTTTTTTTTTCTCAATCCCCACTTGGAATTTTGTTGGATAAGACGAAAAACAAATTCCCTGGAAATTACAGCCCTTAATATTAATTCTAAGTACTTTCCCTTAGCGCGAAAAGATTTTCCATCTAAAATACACGTAAATCGACATTTTTTTTTCCAAAATTCTATAACTCAGCCGCATTTTATGCTACCATATTGTTCTTGGTTTCGATTTACTCAGAATAAAACAATCTATAAAAGTGCCTATTGCGGCGAAAGTGTAAATTGTACTGGTGAGTTGGTACGAGTCACTGAAGTTGATTTTTACCCAAAATTCTCGTTTTTTTGCTGTTATCTCCGAATGAATTAACTTTACGAAAAAAATGTAAATGAAAAATTTGTTGGGAATTTAATTTCCTACAAAAAAGGTCCTATCGACCCATTTGCTTAGATTGATATTTCTTGAGATATTGAACTTTAACTTATGAGTAGTATAAAATTTTTACGGTTTATTCTCGAAAAAATGAAATAAAAATTTTATACTACTGATAAGTCAAAGTTCAATATCTCAAGAAATATTAATCTAAGCAATTGGGTCGATAGGACCTTTTTTGTAGAAAATTAAATTTCCAACAAATTTTTCATTTACATTTTTTTCGTAAAGTTAATTGTTCCGGAGATAACAGCAAAAAAACGAGAATTTTGGGCAAAAATCAACTTCAGTGACCCGTACTAACTCACCAGTACAATTTACACTTTCGCCGCAATAGGCACTTTTCTAGATTGTTTTATTCTGAGTAAATCGCAACCAAGAACAATATGATAGCATAAAATGCGGCTGAGTTGTAGAATTTTGAAGAAAAAAAAATTCGATTTACGTGTATTTTAGATGGAAAATCCTTTGACGCTAAGGGAAAGTACTTAGAATTAATATTAAGGGCTGTAACTTTCAGGGAATTTGTTTTTCGACATATCCAACAAAATTTCAAGTGAGGACTGAGAAAAAAAATAGTCGAAAAAAAAAATCGCCCTACCGGAGTACGTTTCGGAACGCACCCACGACAGTGTATCGAAACAAATGTTCCATTTATGAATACATAGCAATACAATGTGCATACAATTTCATTTCGTGTACATTGTTTTTAAATTTAGCATATTGACTTTTTATTTTGCTGTAAAACTTGTTGTTTGAATTTCCGATATTTTAACAGTGTAACCACCATTACGTTAGGTTAGGGCTTCCCACTAGGGACTAGGATTTCGGTAGAAAGGTTTCTGAACGCGCCCCTAACAACCCCATGAAGATATATTCAGATCGGTTTGGAGCTCTAACCTAAAAAATCCAAATTTGTACTAAATAAATTCATCGCTACAATGTTTGTTCATCACAGAGGTTACGTCTTCAAATATGAAAGTCTTGGATCGAAAGGTATTGTTTGAAAATTATATGTTATCATCTATCCTTCAATGAATTCAAATTTAATCGTTTCGAATTCAACATTTTTTTCATTTTTCGCCGATATAGTGACGGCAAATTGTTCACTATTTTGGCGATGTTAAAGAGGTGAACATAACCTCAACAAATTCCTAAAGCACTATTCTCGAAGATATCTTGATGATTTTCTAATTATTATTGTAATAAAAATATTCTATTATAAAACTTCACGAGGATAATTCCTTTTACATTGTGTTGGTAAACCAAGAAACTACTTTCTAACCTAAAGCCTTTGGCACAGTGCGAGAAAATAGAGATAGGAATAAAGATCAGCCAATTACCACACGCTTTACAGAAACTACGCCAATCGGATGGCTGATTCTCATTCCTATTTGCTATTTTCTCACAATATGCCACGGGTTTTCCCCTTATCGTGTTTCAACAGATAGAAACAAAATTGAAATGGAAATCAAGCTCCGGTATATATAAACTACAAAGTAAAACTTTTAAAAAATGTTCAAAGCGCATTTTCCAACGCATAAAGCAATCAGCAATAGCACAGATAGATCTTCACATATCAATACTGAATTATAAAAATAAGTTACAAGAATTTCAGAGATTGTACTGATTGATCATATCGTCAGCACATTACCAATCGATGTTCTTATCGTAATAAAAAAAATGACTGATTTTCTCTTTCAATCATATGTTTTCTTTTTTCTACCGGTATTCCATTCGTTATGGCCAGTCGTTGGTTCTCTAGATGATTTACTAAAAAAAATGCATGCAAGAAAAAAAATGATAGCAGTGGAAGCGCATTCGGTGCATAGCTTTGGTTACGCCCGAATTAAGTAGTATCAGCGACGATCAATACTGCAATGATTTGACCGTTTAGTCACGTAGTGGCTTGCCCGTCGACTATCAATTAGTTTTTCCGAGTTTCCGACGGTAATACAACTGAAACTCAATAAAACATAGCAATCCGCATTAGTTAGGTTTTCCGAAGGTTCTATGTGCCCTCGTACGTAAATGTGATACAGTAGTGCGTTCGAAAACAGTGACTACGAACAGCACTCACGAGTTAACGAATGAAATGAAAATATGAATGGGAACGTATTGGAATAGAAAGGGACGTAAAAATCTGAAAATATATACAATGAAAACGCTAATGTATTAAATAAACGTGCAAGAAAATTACAATATATTTTTGTCTCAACGTTATTTTTCAGATCTTATCTCGTGGAGGTTTGATAAGCCAGTTCCAACAGACAATAAGGTTCGGTTCTTCCCTCAAAATCCAAGATGATGAACAGATACCGTCGGAACGTTCTTTCAAGGTATTTCTCACAGACGCAGCGTTAATTATCCCGAAGTGTTTTGCGTGTATCAATCACATATAACGCTTCTAACGTTTATCTCGCATCTTGCCGTTTCAGTATGCCGATTTGTCCGTCCGATTTGCCCCTCCGCAGCTGCTACAACCCAAGCCAAGCGTCAGTGCTCTTAGCTTTGGAAAATATTTCACAGATCACATGCTCAAAATATTTTATTACGAGGCGTTGGGTGGCTGGCAGGCACCGGCGATAACACCATTTGAAAATCTTGTACTGCATCCTGCTGCAAAAGTCCTACATTACGCGGTAGAGGTAAGAGACTAATACGAATAGGAATAAAAGCATCTCTCATTCGACTTATTTGTCTATTTCATGCACTTCGGTCGTCTCGTGTATTCTTCTAGAAGACGCTATGTGCATCAATACGCAGAGTATTGCGTTTTGATGCACCTAGCGTTGGTAATCTTTGCTATATCTAAAAACAAAGATGCAAATTGAAACTTGCACATTGCTCCCGAATAATTGTTGTGCATTCGCAAATCTTCCTATTGAAGATATAAGACGACTTATGAGGAAGCAACATGTACGTTTCAATTTGCATCATTTTTCTTTCTCCGCTAACTTGATAGTGTCAAGTTTGCTTGATTGCGAATGTAAGAGCTTTTTTTTTATTTCGCAAAATGGAATATGCCATAAATCACGTTCATGTAGATTTTCTTCAAATTCAATTCCGATTATCCTTTGATGGTACCCTATTTATGTAGGAATTTTTGACTCTGTAGGCCAAAAATTGCCATTAAGGGAGGGGTAAGGGTTTCAGCGTAAAAAAAAACACTTTTTTTGCGATTTTTTTTTCTCAAATATGGATTGAGCAATTTTATTCGAACCTTTTGTACATTATTGAGCATACTTTTGACAATGTTGTGTAATTTTTTTCATGCAGAAATATTGAAGCATAAGCCCGTAACAGAGCTTCCCCCGGAACGTCTTGAAAAAAAAAACAATTTGCGGTGTTCACTATAACTCGGCCGGAAATTATCTGAAAATGAAAAACCATGAAAATTTAGTCAAATTATAATCAAATCTTCCCCCCAACGTTCTCTGATAATTTTTTTTTTTCATTTAAAAATTTTTGCCGGCCATCTAAAGTGTGAACTGTTATTTTCCACGAAAAATTCCGCCATTTTTTGGGTGGGAAACACCCTTAATGTTGAAAAAAAAAATTTAACTAAACGTTGGGGGGAGGTATTTTGTATGTAGAAAATGTGTACAAAGTTTGAAATGAATCGGTCAAGTAGTTTTTAAATGGCAGTGAACACGGACTTTGAAAAAGTAGTTTTGAGAAAAACGCGTCTAAAGTGCACTGCTAGCCCGAACGCCCGCAGCTGTTAGAGGTATAGCGTTAAAGGCCAGGAGATTAATAAGACAAAAACTTCAAGAATATTGCTTAGATCGGTTTAAAATTTTAAGGACATATTCTTGAAATGTTAAACGATAAGATAAGACAAAAAAAAAATTCGATTTTTCGTAAGTGAACGAGGGGGGGTGTGTAAGGTTAATTCGTACAAAAAAAGGCATGTTTTTGTGATTTTTTTGTGACGACGCAGTTAAAATCTCTTTATTAAAACTAATGGTACGGTAAAATATGACATTCGAAGAATATTATATAAAATTTTCACGAAGAAATATTTAAAAAAACGGCAATGGCAGCAATTATTCGGACGTGTCTCGGAAAAAAGTAGAATTGCGGTGTCGCTCATAACTTGGTGCTGGATCATCTGAAATGAAAAAATGAAAGTTCATTTGTTAGATAATAGTTTACCCCAGGTAACGCTGGAAGGGTTTTTCGAAATTTCAATTTTT
Source organism: Oxytorus armatus (assembly GCA_958009045.1). Classification (NCBI taxonomy): domain Eukaryota; kingdom Metazoa; phylum Arthropoda; class Insecta; order Hymenoptera; family Ichneumonidae; genus Oxytorus; species Oxytorus armatus. The sequence goes on along the minus strand of OY253745.1, from coordinate 35,894,521 downwards.
CAATTTTTTGAAACATTTTGAAGGGAAAAACGCGATTTTTTTTTTTTTTTTTTTCGTAAAAATCGCGTTTTTCCCTTCAAAATGTTCCAAAAAATTGAAAAATTGAAATTTCGAAAAACCCTCCCATCGTTACCCGGGGAAAACTATTATGTAACAACTGAACTTTCATTTTTTCATTTCAGATGATCCAGCACCAAGTTATGAGGGACACCGCAATTCTACTTTTTTCCGAGACACGTCCGAATAATTGCTGCCATTGCCGTATTTTTAAATATTTCTTCGTGAAAATTTTCTATAATATTCTTCGAATGTCATATTTTACCGTACCATTAGTTTTAATAAAGAGATTTTAACTGCGTCGTCACAAAAAAAATCACAAAAACATGCCTTTTTTTGTACGAATTAACCTTACCCCCCCATCAACATCAAGCAACATCGAACAGATCGTTTTCTTCGAGATACGACCATTGAAATATTTTAACAAATCTGTCAGACATACGCTCGCACGCACATAAATACCGTTATTTTTTCTAAATGTTATTTTGTTGTGTTCCGATGTTTTGGAGCATTATGAACACATTGACATTGAAAATTCGATTGTTTTTTTCTTCGCGATGATAAGGCCGCGTTCCTTAATTCAGTTATTCATCGTTTTTTTTCATCATTGTATCACTTTTTTGATACAATGCGTGCCAAAGAGACAGAATGAACGAAAGTTGAATTAAAGAACGCGGCCATAAAAGTTCGTGGGCGAGGAGGCAAAAATATATTATTGCATTGTCGTCGATGAAATGGTTCGAAATAATTTTGTTCGTCGATGTTATTTACGAAATGTGTGCACCTATCTCTTAGAAAGAGATAGGTAACGTCTCCATGTTATTTAAAATTTTGTTAAATAAAATATGATAAAGGAATTGAGACGATTGTGGGGAGAATGAACAAATAGCGACCAACCGCTTCTTAAAAGAAAAATATCCAACAAAACCATATTTTCGTCTGCGCGGTCGACTGCTGTCAAATTGCTGACAACCACCTGATAACACAAAAAAATCGGACATAAGTCTACACATCTTATCGTTGGAATTTATAGGAAAAATTTCGGAGGACCGCGATTGGACGCGTTGAAGACGATCCGAGTCATACGTCAAGGTTAACATCAACGTGTTTTCCATTACGTAAGGAAAAGCCACCGACATCAACATCGTTAACTCATACTGGCGCACGATGTTGCGACATTTTTTTTTTTTTTTCGATATCTTATCAATGTTCGAGTTGAGTAATGTCAAGATTATCGTTCACAGAGCTCGGTGATCTACAATTAAAATCAGTTCCGCGCATTGCGGGCCGGTATTATGGACGAAAGAAAAAGGATGCGACACATATTATTCGCAAAGCGAATTATTTGTTTTCCGACGTCGGCTTGCAAATAAATTATTATCGCACCGAGAAGAGAGAAATTGTTGATGCAGCCTGGACGCAGAAAATACAGAAGCTGCTTGACTTGGATATCAGCAATTACGAGTCTTGACCCCCCCCCGCCGATTTCGCTGACATATGCTCGTTAATCATTGAAATTTATCATGACCCGCTGATTCATCGATATTTTCAGCTATTCGAAGGAATGAAGGCGTACCGCGGCGTCGATGGGAAAATAAGGATATTCAGGCCCGACATGAATATGGAGAGAATGAATTCGTCGGCGTTGAGATCGGGCCTGCCAACCTTTAACGGCGCCGAACTGATAAAATGCCTGCAGAGAATAATCAGTATAGATCAGGAATGGGTGCCGCATTCCGAGGCTTCTAGTCTTTACATTCGGCCGACCCTCATAGGCATTGATGTGAGTGTAATACGTAATTTTATTTCAACTTTATCAGTAGGACCTATGCCACTTAAAAAAATGCTATTTTGTTTTCTTTCGAATCTTCAAAAAATATAGCTCGCACGGAAAATAAGGTCGAATTGTAATTTTTTCGACACAAGGTCGGGGTTTTGTTTGGACAACAAAAAAATTGTACAAATTCAATGTCGCACGATGTTTCCTCACGATTTTTGCGTGTTTATAAAATTTCCTGTATGAGCAGGAGGTTTTTTCGAGTTTCATAAGTATGCAAGAATTGTGAGAGCGCTGACTTTGGTTGCTAGCATACTCACCTGCTCGCAAAGCGTCGTGAGGGGTTCCCGGGTTTGACTCGCGCAGGGGATAGGGTATCTAGTCACCAAACGAAATAATCCCCAAAAGATATAATCGCCAAAATGTTACTAGATGACAGAATCAACTGTCACGTTGATAGGTTAGTATCTGTCAAAGTGATAGGCCACTTTAGGCCAAAAATGGTAATAACCTTTCTTGTAGATAATTGAATTTGCTTTCTTTTTTTCGAAATAATTTTTTTTGTATCGGTTACCGTCTACGACTTATACGACTGTTAAAATTTATTTACTCACTTTTTGACCTGTATCTCTCCTAATAATTGTTTAAACAAAAAAATGCTAATAACTTATCTTTTAAATCCATAAATTTCCCACAACTTTTTTTTCAAACTTTTTTGTCTAAAATTAATATTCTCAAAGTTATAACGCGTTTTTATTAGCCTTGCACCCGCCAGCGCAACATTGAACACGTTATAACTTTGAGAATATTAATTTTAGACAAAAAAGTTTCAAATAAAAGTTGTGGAAAATGTGTGGATTTAAAAGATAAGTTATTAGCGTTTTATTGTTCAAACAATTATTAGGAGAGATACAGGTCAAAAAGTGAATAAATAAATTTTAACAGTCGTATAAGTCGTAAACGGTAAGTGATACAAAAAAAATTATTCAGAAAAAAAGATGGGCAATTCAATTATCTACAAGAAAGGTTATTACCATTTTTGGCCTAAAGTGCACGGTAACGGAGATATTGGCCAATACGATTTTCCTCAAAACGGCGACATTCCGCTCTCTTCATTCGTAACCATTTTGTTAATTCACATTCGGTACGTGAACCTGAACCTTATTAAAAAAAAAAATTGTCGATTATTTTTAGCGCGATGCGGACAAGAGTAACGGGGGCTCCCTATTGGTTGCACTATACAGGGTGAGTAAAAAGTTCCGGACCGGTCAAATATCTAAAGAATAAAGCGTATTTGAAAACAATGTTTCATACAAAAGTTGTAGGATTTCAAGTGACGTATCGGATAAAAACATCAGGATGACCTTGAAAGACTTATTCAATGTCAAATGAAGGTCATCTTCAATTTTTCAAATGAGATCCCCTAGTTTCCATTGCACATTCATAAAGCTTTCCTCGAGAGGTTTTCAAAACACTATAAATAATTATTTCTTCATGAAGTACTTTTCGAGTTATGAAGCTTGAAAGTTACAGTACCGCCGGCACTAGCATTATCCAAGGTGTACCGCGTGGAGGTTGCACGGTTGGATTTACACCTCTGTTGTGTGTGTGTGTGTGTGTTTCACAACAGAAAAAGGACCCTACGGTTCGTCACTCCCGTAGTATTTACTGACTCCAAACCTTTTCCTGTGTGTGTGTTTGTCTTGTGAAATGGGCTTGTGCGAGAGTATTTACTAACTATTATAGCCGATGTTCAAATTGCTTACCTTGCACCGTTTGACAGTGTGCTAACCTCAGTTGAAAGGAACCTCTTACATTATGGGGCTTCTTGAAAGAGCGAGTTTATAAAACTAAACCTGTGGATATCGAAGAACTGAAACAAAGAATAACTGACAAAATGAGTTTGATAACCGTCGACATATTGAGAAATGTAAGAGATACCAACTGAGGTTAGCACACTGTCAAGCGGTGCAAGGTAAGCAATTCGAACATCGGCTAAAACTAAACCTGTGGATATCGAAGAACTGAAACAAAGAATAACTGACGAAATGAGTTTGATAACCGTCGACATATTGAGAAATGTAAGAGATACCAACTGAGGTTAGCACACTGTCAAGCGGTGCAAGGTAAGCAATTCGAACATCGGCTAAAACTAAACCTGTGGATATCGAAGAACTGAAACAAAGAATAACTGACGAAATGAGTTTGATAACCGTCGACATATTGAGAAATTTAAGAGATACCAACTGAGGTTAGCACACTGTCAAGCGGTGCAAGGTAAGCAATTCGAACATCGACTAAAACTAAACCTGTGGATATCGAAGAACTGAAACAAAGAATAACTGACAAAATGAGTTTGATAACCGTCGACATATTGAGAAATGTAAGAGATACCAACTGAGGTTAGCACACTGTCAAGCGGTGCAAGGTAAGCAATTCGAACATCGGCTAAAACTAAACCTGTGGATATCGAAGAACTGAAACAAAGAATAACTGACGAAATGAGTTTGATAACCGTCGACATATTGAGAAATTTAAGAGATACCAACTGAGGTTAGCACACTGTCAAGCGGTGCAAGGTAAGCAATTCGAACATCGACTAAAACTAAACCTGTGGATATCGAAGAACTGAAACAAAGAATAACTGACGAAATGAGTTTGATAACCGTCGACATATTGAGAAATTTAAGAGATACCAACTGAGGTTAGCACACTGTCAAGCGGTGCAAGGTAAGCAATTCGAACATCGGCTAAAACTAAACCTGTGGATATCGAAGAACTGAAACAAAGAATAACTGACGAAATGAGTTTGATAACCGTCGACATATTGAGAAATGTAAGAGATACCAACTGAGGTTAGCACACTGTCAAGCGGTGCAAGGTAAGCAATTCGAACATCGGCTAAAACTAAACCTGTGGATATCGAAGAACTGAAACAAAGAATAACTGACGAAATGAGTTTGATAACCGTCGACATATTGAGAAATGTAAGAGATACCAACTGAGGTTAGCACACTGTCAAGCGGTGCAAGGTAAGCAATTCGAACATCGGCTAAAACTAAACCTGTGGATATCGAAGAACTGAAACAAAGAATAACTGACGAAATGAGTTTGATAACCGTCGACATATTGAGAAATGTAAGAGATACCAACTGAGGTTAGCACACTGTCAAGCGGTGCAAGGTAAGCAATTCGAATATCGGCTATAATAGTTAGTAAATACTCTCGCTCAAGCCCATTTCACAACACACACACACTCACACACACACACAGAAGAGAAGGTTTGGAGTCAGTAAATACTACGGGAGTGACGAACCCTAGGGTCCTTTTTCTGTTGTGACACACACACACGCAACAGAGGTGTAAATCCGATCGTGCAACCTCCATGCGGTACACCTTGGATAATGCTAATGCCGGCGGTACTGTAACTTTCGAGCGCCATAACTCGAAAAGTACTTCATGAAAAAATAATTATTTATAGTGTTTTGAAAATCTCTCGAGAAAAGCTGCATGAATGTGCAATGGAAAGTAGGGGATCTCATTTGAAAAATTGAAGATGACCTTCATTTGACCTTAAATAAGTTTTTTAAGGTCAACCTGATATTTTTATCCGATACGTGAAACCCTACAACTTTTGTATGAAGCATTTTCTTCAAATACGCTTTATTTTTTTAGATATTTGACCGGTCCGGGACTTTTTACTCACCCTGTATAGGAAAATGAAAAAGATTTAGATTATGTGCACTAAACAAGTGGTTACGTCAACAATCGCTTAATCGCAATTTTTTGTAATTACTCTTCGTGCCAATAACTATTCGAGTGATACGCCAATATTCGCATTTATGTTTATTCAATTTTCATTGCAATTTCGAATTATGGTTCCTATTTATTTAATTATTTAACAATCGAATTACAATATTCTGTTTTGGCTCTTTTAGCAATAGGTACAATCATACCGTGCGTCCGGAAACAAATTGTCTGTAACATATTTAAATTAAACAAAATTTTTGCAGTATATTCAAGAAGGAGAAGATATTAATTATTTTCCATATTGTGAATGTGTACTTAATATTATAAAAAATATATAAACACATATATTGATCAACCAATTTATTGCAAAATTGCCTAGCAATACATTTTAACTTGTTTTTTTAAATATAAAATTCACAACAATTAGGCTAGTAGGTAAGGTCCAATACTTTAACACAGTATAGTTTTTTTAGTGTCACTTCTATGAAAATAATACTAGTTACGCCATCTCGTATAAAACAGCGGGAATTAAGTTTAAAACCGAATATTACGAAATCACGTCCCAAAACGTTTCTATTACGATTTTTATCTTTCTTCAACTCTTTTTTTCGATAATTTAGCCCACGTTAGGAGTGGCAGCATCTGATGCAGCGCTGCTCTACGTAATTCTGTGCCCTGTTGGATCATACTTCAAGAAGTCCTCCGTTGACGAGGGTGTCTCACTGCTCGCCGATCCGCGCTACACAAGGGCTTGGCCAGGTGGCTGCGGCGATTCCAAAATGGGTAGCAATTATGCTCCGACGATTCAGGTTCAACGGGAGGCAACGGAAAAAGGTCTGCAACAAGTACTGTGGCTCTATGGGGATGATCATCAATTAACGGAAATAGGCACCATGAACGTTTTCATGTTTTACATTAACGACGACGGTGGTAAGTCGCGAAAAAAAATAAACAACACATCCGATCTTAAATCACCGTTGACACGGTCAAAATCCGAACGGCAGTGAACTCTCTTATATTTTCATCGATGGATTTAGAAAAAGAACTGGTCACGCCACCCCTCAATGGCTTGATCCTTCCGGGAATAACGAGAAACTCGATTCTCTCGTTGGCTCGCGGATGGAACCACGTGAAAGTTACGGAGAGAGACTTCACAATGGGCGAAGTTTGTCGATTACTTTCCGAGAAGAGAGTAAGTGATATTTTGGTATTTATTTAGCCGTATTTAGTTATTGATCGAGTTTTAATAATGACGGTTTGAATTTTGATTTTCTACATCTTCGAGGGGAGACGAGAGAGTATCCAAATAGAATTGCAATGAAAATTGGCCCCTTTGGGTGACCACACCTCCTAGTAGCTATTTTTGCGAACATACACCGCCCCCTCTCCCTCCTTAAAGTTCTTTCACATTAGAAACGTAAATTTGAAAAATTATTATAAAGATTATATGATGAAAAACAAAAATTAAATTGTTGATTTCACATTTTGTATTAACTTTTCAACTATGAGGAAAAAAATTAAAAATTTTCTTTTTTACATATTAACATTATTTTCTACGGGTATAAATGTACTACTGATGAAAACCATGGCGCCTCCTTGTCGATATCATAACTTCACCAAAAATTATCCAATCAGCAAAAATAAAAAAGAATCTAGTAAAATAATGTAGTAGTAATAGTCTGACAGAGGATTTTTTTTTTTCTTCCAAAATAAAGAAATTACAGTATTTCGAACTTTAATATGCAATTAGAAAAAAAAAAATTTGTGTTTAATAATTTATAAAAAATTGTCCAAACAAAAAATTAAAAAACCTCTCGTCAGACTATAGAGAAAATAATTATCAAGATTTAAAAAAAAAAGGTTAAAAAAACATTAAAAATTGACTGAGTTATCGTGCTGACACTGTCTAAAAACGTAGTTTCGAGTAAAACGCGTTTAAAGTTCCTGGTAGGTACAACATGAGCCCGATGTCCGGTCACATTTATTGCTGTAACTTTGTAACGGATTGGAATTTTCTTAAAAGTATAAAGAATAAAAATCTGCAAGAAAAAGATCGATTTTTTGAAAATTCAAGGGGTATGCGAGCCTTCAAGTGTTAACTAACAATTTTTCTTTTTCTCAACATTAAAAATTGACTGAGTTATCGTGCTGACACTATCTAAAAACGTAGTTTCGAGTAAAACGCGTTTAAAATTTCTGGTAGGTACAACATGAGCCCGATGTCCGGTCACATTTATTGCTGTAACTTTGTAACGGATTGGAATTTTCTTAAAAGTATAAAGAATAAAAATCCGCAAGAAAAAGATCGATTTTTTGAAAATTTTAGGAGTATGAGAGCCCTCAAGTGTTAACTAACAATTTTTCTTATTCTCACCAGTTACTCGAGTTATTCGGCGCGGGAACCGCGTGTATCGTGAGTCCTATATCATACATCGACTACCTTGGTCAGGGTCTCCACGTGCCGACTCTGAAACAACCGGACCCCATCTACAGGGCGTTTTTGAAGAATCTCACGGATATACAGTACGGTCACGTGCGGGATCATCCTTGGGCACTGGAAATCGATTAATATGATTCCCTACCCCATTAGTGACAACGCAAGCTCTCGTGATTCATGGCTCGTACGCTTGTTATTATAGAAATTCCTCTTGCCACCGTGAACGAAAAAAATCATCCTCATCAAATCATTCGCCAATATTTTCGCGGAAAAACGTTGGCGCTCATTGGAAGATTGCTAGTATCGCTGTACCCTGCGGAAAGTCCGTTTTACGGATAATCGCTTTTCCCTCTTTGTGCTACGTACGAGACATCGGGCGAGGAGCGATTACAGTGATTCCTCTCCCGATTATTTCTCTCGTATCATCGTTTATCTTCCTCGAGGAGACGCGCGCTATGACTAGCGGTCCCCCGGACTGTTCAATTTCCATACTGTGCTGTATTATTTAAGGTTCGGAGCGAATCTCTATTTAAGCAAGTTCTCCGTCGTCTGTTCTCGAACTTCAAGTATAAGTGGTGCGCGCGTCTGTGCATTATAGGACAAATAAATGTAAGAACGATATCAACGGGAATTAACTCGCTCGTCTTCTGTGTGTGTATGTGTGTATGCGCGTGTGTATGGCCAAATGTACGTATTAGCCGTAGTACGATCATCTGCCTCCATTGTGTAAATAAATAGTTAAATTTTTTTACTTTCTCATTGCATACGAAATCTGTAAAGATAGAGTTGTAATGAAAACGAAAAGCCTATCGTTTCGAAAACGCGGAAATGTACTTTCTCCGAAATGGCAAAACCTATTCGGATGAAATGAGCTTAGCCAGTGGATATATGGTGGCAAAAAGTGGCTAATTTTAAGCCTTTTTCATCCCGATCGGTTGTACCCTTTTGGAGAAAGTACCGATAAAAATGTTCAGCTATTTCTCTCATACTCACGTGTCACGTGGTACAAGTGCGGCTTCCTCTTAAAATCGAGGTCCTAGTGTATGTAGTTTTCGCATTGCATTTTTCAAAACAGTATCAATGCATTTTGATACTTTGCCGGAAATGTGAAAACTACTGGGACCTTGAATAAGTTCTCGGTGTTTTTTTTTTTGTGAAAATTAATGCTTTATTTAAAGTAAGCCGTGAAAAAAACATGTCACGCAAAGTATTGCCCATCGCTAGACACGACTTTTTCCCATCGTTCTGGCAGCATATCAATTCCACGTCGGAAAAACAACACGTCTTTTGAGTCTATCCAAGAATCAACCCATTTTTTGGTATCTTCATAAGAAAATTATATTTAACAATCTTTAAAAATATTTTGGTGATTTTTGTAGAAAATAAATATTTTTACTTTCTCGTTCGATATCTCAACAACGATTAACGGTAGGTGAAAAATGTCTATGACCTAAATTGTAGAGCGTAAAAGAAGCAACAAAAAAGTATCCTATCGCAATTTTCGTATCTCGACGGAGAGTCGAGTTATTGCAAAAAAAAACGAAATTTAACACTTATTTCAAGATGGCAGAGAACGCACATAGGAAATCTTGGTCGACAATTTGAAGTTGAGCTTTTCTAAGCCCCCCCCCCCCCCCCCCACACAATATCCAAAAATCAGCTTTCTCGGTTCACATGCATTTCTAACCCGTTTTTTTCGACGTAATGACTGGGCGCGTAGTTTTCGTAACGCGATCTGTTGAGAAACAGCGAGAACTCATTCACGGTCGCTATTAAAAATGATGAAAAAATTGTGAAGAGCATCAGAAATGGTTATTTATACGTAACTAAAATGTCAAAATATTGTTCGTTATACGGGGAAAGCTACTGAGTCGGTAAGCTTATATCCTGTCGGTAAACTATATATATATCTCCTGTTTATATACCGACCGTCGGTAAGCGCGCTCTCTGTGCGGCATGAATTACTTCCAAAACCATGAAGACTAGAGTCCGATCTTTGTGCTTCTAAAGCGGGATTAAAAAATTGGACAATAAAGCTTGTGCCAGCTGACACGGTGAGGCGTTGATTTCGCCAATAACACAATCGTCGACCAATTGTGTCGACAGTACAGATGAGTTGGGATGAGTGTGACACACTGCACGAGATGAGAGCCGAACTGAGTCGAACTTTGTTATGTATTTGGCTTGTTTAATTGACCATACTTTATAGCTACATGTAAATAAAACAACAGAAATAAATGTTGTATCGCAATTGATATATGCCTCTAAATATCAGTACCTACCAGTTAGAGTAATGAAGAAGAAAAATCTTTAAAACCGTTCAGCTAATAGAGTGGAAATGAAGTGTCAGTGAAGATGGTTGAAAAAAATATGGTTGACCTATCTACGTGTTCGACCACTATATTCTGCATTGCGAACAGTGATATTGGTATTAATGGAATTATATTCATTGATAATACATCCCGGGATGAGGCGTATTCCAAATGAGAAACATTAATCCTGAGAAATAAATATTTCTCGTTTATATAGCCAAAATTAATGTTGTAACACATAGTCAAGCTTAATAATTATTCGAATTTCAACAGAAGACTGATAATCAACTGGATCCCTCTACTTACCGCTACTGGACCACATATCTACATTTTGCGGTCACTAAGAGCATACATGAATGTAAAACAATGGCATATATCATCAGTTTTATGACTAGAAAATCCACGAACGCAATGTGCCTTTCAAATGCATAATCATTTATGCTGATTTGTTGGATTATCTCGTTCGTTCATTAGTAACGATACATAATGGAAAAACAAGATAAATACTTCTGTAAAGAAGAAAATATAAGCCTGAATATGTAGAGTTACAAAACGACGCTAAACAAATTATTTGAATGTAAATGCGGAAGAAAATATGAAAGCCACTCTGATATACAATGAATATCATTGTGGCGATTGACGTTGACATTTTTTTGAAGAATCATGCAAATTAGTCAATAAAAAATGTCATTAACTTACAGTCGTTTGTCGGAACAAATGTACTCGAATAATCAAACAGAGAAAGAGCGCTTGATGGAATCTGTGCTCGATATCAAAACGTCATGGAGTCGTCGGAGTCAGAAACCGAATTACCGTTATCCGCGACGAATGGAAGTAATAACATAAAATCAATCGGCGAAGGATACTCAAAGGACAGCGACGAAAGTAATAGCGCTTCGATTTACAGTAATTTACAATCTTCGGACAGCGGCTTATCCACGGCCAGTGAAGTATCGAGCTGCGAAGATTATCGCGTTGGCGAAGAATCAAAAGACATAGAATCTCATAATCGTAATCGGTACTCCGTCACAATTCTACAAACGTTACTACCATGGACTCGGAAGACATCTTCGGTATCGCCGAGTCGTACCGACGTTCCTCAACGTACGGGAAACAAAATTGGCGGTACATTAGCTCTGATACAGTATCCAAGACCGTCGAATTTGCCTGCGAAAAGCGCCGTCGAAGAACGATCCCATCAAAAGCAGTATCGTGCGATACTGAAGGAAGCTAGAAAACGAGAAACGCAGGAAGAATATGCTCGTCTGCGCTATCGCGAGGAACAACTTAAACGAGAAGAAAGACTCGTCACAGACTCTACGATATGGTATACAGATATTTTGCCTAAATTTCAATCGCTCAGAAATAGTAAACAAGTTCGCGAACTATGGTGGTGCGGTTTGCCGTCTAGTATTCGCGGTAAAGTCTGGAAATTGGGTATATCCAATGATCTGAACATAGGCTCGAGACAATATGATATTTGTATAGAGAGAATGAATCATGCCGAAGCTACGGACGATTCTTGCGTTGCAATTAAATTGGATGTATCGCGTACTTTTTCGAATTTGTGCGTTTTTCAAGAGGACGGTCCGCTGTTCAATACGCTACGGGATCTGTTAACGGCGTACACAATGTACAGAAGGGACATTGGTTACGTACAAGGGATGAGCTTTATAGGAGCCATTCTGACGTTAAACATGGAGCCTAACGACGCGTTCATTTGTTTTGCCAATCTCTTGAATAATCCGTGTCACCGAGCTGCCTTTACGCTGAACCAAAAACAAATGAACGCGTATTACAAAGTATTTTCTTGCGCGCTGGCTCATAAGATTCCCAAAATACATTTGCACTTTTGTGCTACCGGACTAAGCCCCGATTTCTATCTGCTCGACTGGCTTTATACTATATACGCTAAAGCTATGCCGCTCGATGTTGTGTGTCGAATTTGGGATGTTTTTGTACGCGACGGCGATGAATTTCTCTTTCGAACGGCGCTTGGCATTCTTTATATGTTTCAAGATGAATTGTTGAGAATGGATTTTGTTCGATGCGCACAGTTCCTCACTAAGCTACCGGAAAACTTGCAGGCTTCTGTGTTATTTGACAATATTGGCAAAATGACAACTAGCATTGGCGTGCGAACGTTTCACGAAATGATAACACAATTTAGTTGAACAGCGGCGATCGATTGATCTTCAAATTTTAGGCTTAAAGCGACATGAGTTTGTCACCGATAGCAAGGCGGTAAATGATTATTGCCATTAATTGTAATAGAAATCGATGTTTAAGGACCAACGCTGCACCGGAATGTTGATGTTATTTTTTAAGGTGCAGAGTTTATCGGATTCAAGATGCAAATATTTGTTCTCGCTAGTAAAATTCATGCGCATGTACAACGGTAAACCATTTCATGCTGTATTCTCACCGGGGAAACACTCGTGCTATAATTTCTTCATTTCATTATGAAAATTGACGAAAAATTGTTTGGATTTGAGATACATAAGTAATGGGGAATAAAAGATGATCCGATGCGTATCGAAAAGATTCCACCAAAGCGAAACATTACGTATAGGTAGAAAAATTGTGCGTCACTTTTCATGCGGTAATAAATTGTTGTATAAGTAAAGAATGTATTTTTCAAAAAAGAAAAGTACTTTAGGTGCTCAGGTCTGTACAGATTTGCTGATGGATTGTGTTTATACTTGTGTTATTCGATTTTGTTATGACGTTATTTCATAATTACAATAGTATATAGTATCGTGTGTTTCCGCGTCCCAATACTCTGGAAGATATGATTTATTGTAATTAGTGTTATTCTACCATGATTTTATTATCTTCGTTACGAATTTTATATTTACGTAATGGTGCTGTTGACGAAATATAGCCAGCACCCACCGATAGGCCGTATCACGAACAATAACAACAAAAATTATGCCAGGTGAAATTTTTTCTTATTATTCCATCGAACTTACACTGTTCCTCCACTTTACAATTTTATCGTTCAAGTGTAATGGAACCAGTTGATCTGACGGCAGAATTATTCGATTTCTTTTCACAAGTAGGACGAAATTTCCTATCTTGATTTAATGCATTTTAGTCTCTTTCCAATTGCGCTTTTCAATTCTGAATGTATCACACGAATACTCAACAACAATTTATGTGTATATTAGGGCGATTTTTTTTTTCGACAACTTTTTTTTTCTCAGTCCCCACCTGAAATTTTGTTGGATATGTCGAAAAACAAATTCCCTCAAAGTTACTACAGCCCTTAATATTAATTCTAAGTACTTCCCCTTAGCGTGAAAAGATTATCTAAAATACACGTAAATCAATTTTTTTTTTTCTTTTAAAATTCTATAGCTCAGCCGCATTTTATGCTATCATAGTGTTCTTGGTTTCGATTTACTCAGAATAAAACAATCTAGAAAGATGCCTATTGCGGCGAAAGTGTAAATTGTACTGGGTGAGTTGGTACGGATCACTGAAGTTGATTTTTACTCAAAATTCTCGTTCTTTTGCTTGTTATCTCCGGAACAATTAACTTTACAAAAAAAATGTAAATGAAAAATTTGTTGGAAATTCAATTTCCTACAAAAAGGTCCTATCGACGCAATTGCTTAGATTAATATTTCTTGAGATATTGAACTTTAACTTATGAGTAGTATAAATTTTTTACGGTTTATTCTCGAAAAAATGAAATAAAAATTTTATACTACTCATAAGTTAAAGTTCAATATCTCAATAAATATTAATCTGAGCAATTGGTTCGATAGGACTTTTTTTGTAGGAAATTAAATTTCCAACAAATTTTTCATTTACCTTTTTTTCGTAAAGTTAATTGTTTCGGAGATAACAGCAAAAAAACGAGAATTTTGGGTAAAAATCAACTTCAGTGACCCGTACCAACTCACCAGTACAATTTACACTTTAGCCGCAATAGGCACTTTTCTAGATTGTTTTATTCTGAGTAAATCGAAACCAAGAACAATATGATAGCATCAAATACGGTTGAGTTATAGAATTTTGAAAAAAAACAAAAAAAATTCGATTTACGTGTATTTTAGATGGAAAATGTTTTCACGCTAAGGAAAAGTACTTAGAATTAATATTAAGGGCTGTAACTTTCAGGGAATTTGTTTTTCGACATATCCAACAAAATTTCAAGTGGGGACTGAGAAAAAAAAATCGCCCTAATATATACATATATAATCCATTACCTCATAGTCAAGCTGAAAATTCCAGCGAACGATCAATATTTTGGCAGCCAATCATCCATTGGTTTCATTCTGATACGATCGTCGTTGGGATTATACAGAAAATATTCGATAAAACTTATACTTTGCCTATGATAACAATGTTCTTTAGACACGTGTAGATATTTTTTTATATTTCGCAGCATAACGGCCGTTATTGTATCATTGGAAAAATTTATGTATGATTTTTCTTTAATATTGTGAATAAAATTATATTTGTATAAAAAATCATAACATTTTAAATTCATATTTCGAACTTGTCCTTTAGATTAAGAATCAACTGCAAATTCTTATAGATACTTTTTCCCAAACGGCACAACGGATTTTGTCATCATACCGCAGTCGCTAAGATTATTTCGTCTCGATCGGTTGTCATTTCGTTAAATAGTACATAATTTATTATAAAGTTTTTAAATTATGAGAATTTCATTGGGCGAGAGTCAATAATCTATTGAATCTTTGATCTTATTGAATCTTTGTATACTATAGATGTTGTTTCATGGTGAACGAAATCGTGTTTGAATTACGCGCGCTTCACGACAACCAATCAGATTGACGATAAACGGGCTTCATAATTCGATATATTTATCTCGCATTTCTTTATTATATAAGGTTTTTAAATTTTGAGAATTGCATTGGGCGAGAGTCAATGATCTATTGAATCTTTAATCTTATTAAATCTTTGTATACCATAGATGTTGTTTCATAGTGAACTAACTCGTGTTTGAATTACGCGCGCTTCACGACAACCAATCAGATTCACGATAAACTGGCTTCAAAATTCGATATATTTATCTCGCACTTCGAGAGTTTCGAGAATCGAGTGCCATGTCTTTTTTAAGAAAGGAAACTGCCTGTGGGCGTTAGGTGACTAATGAAGTTAAATTAATGGCGCGAATACAACAGACAGAAAACTTGAATGCGATAATGCTACAAGAGACACATTATTCTGGCATAAAGTAGATCATATATCAAAACGACGCATCCTCCCCGTAAAAAAGACGTCACGAAATATCTCGAGATGCGATTTATTTCCGAAGCTGCCGGCTTTGTGAAGTCGTCATTACGATTGGCTGCCGATATCATCTGCATACTTCAGATCGCACGATCGTCGACGACGAACCTACCCTACAAAGCAGCGCGCGAAGCGCAGACACCGGTTCTAGTCCCCCTATGCTGGGATTCCGTAAGTGTCTAGCGACGATTATCGCTGTTGCTAGCTAGTGACAGCCAATCGCAAGGAAGGTCCCAACCTAACCTCCAATCCGAAGTTGCGGAGCGGTCCTTTAATAACATTCGACATCCAACGGTAGAGTTCACCTCACGAGACGATCGGTAGCGCCACGAACTATTAATGGTACTAAACAAGATTTTAATTTCAGAGCGGTGACGATTTAAAATTTATATATTTCTCTTTATGTCGTTTGAACGCAAAGTAATTTCCTCTTTTTCACTATTTACAATGAGTCTTCCAATAGTTTTCTCCTTGGCCATTAGACATCTCACATCGATGGAGCCTCTATTAAACATCGAAATACGAATAAATTATTTTATTCACAAGATCCATTGGATCGGTCTATGTGCAAAGATTGATTAAACATTAATGCTACCAGGCATTGGGGTTTTTTTTTTCTTCCTTTGGATAAAACGACGAATAATGATTATGATTAGGCAATCACACGTAAAATTAACGACTCGTTGCGTTAAAGTCGCGATTCGGTTGTAAAGTTCGTCATCGTGAATTTTTCCTGTACAGGATAATATCCCAGAAATGACGTAGAGCGCGTTCTCGACAGATCCACGAATCGCAATAACGCAATGAGCAATCCGCTGACAATTCGTTCGTCGATCGAATTATTTGCCTCATATCGCATTCGTTTTATCCATCAATAAATATCATTTTTCCTAACATCGCAACTGTTTATAAAACATTGCTTATCACCAAATTAACTAATATACATATGTCCGAGCTCTTTTTTTTTTTTGGTACTACAGAATTCCATGTTTGGTCTTACAGCTGGCGGAAGAAAAGTTCCGCAGCTATTCGATCGGATGAGGGGTTCGTGTGACCACACGACAGCCCGCTAAGAAACTGCTGGGCAGTTCAAAACTTTTCCGGAGACTTCCAAACTGAAAATAAAATAATAGTCACGGTCAGGATCAGTACGTCAACTTGGACTTTTCGAACCTACGACGATGTATAACTTTATTCAAAAAGTCGAGTTGCCGTATCGCGAATCAACCGAGATAAACGATAATTTAACCGTATATAATTATTTCCATCACTTACGATCATTCGCGTTTATGCCGAAGTGCCTGTGCTCGGCCAACAGCAAGAAAAGTAGGATCTTCCAACATTGCTCGTAAAACAGCGAGAAAATCCGCTGCTTGATCCTCATCTATTGCTCTCCGGTCATATGACAAGGTTGCGGTAAGTCGCGTCGTCTTTCGTAGAGACGCGTCTGCTCCATCAAAAAAAAAAAGAACAGAAACATCGATTAATATATTAGCATTATATCAGCCGAGAAAAAGCATTAAGGTAGTAGTCTGGTAACTTAAGTCGATTTTCATGTCTTTTTTGGCGGGCGTTTTTTTGTAGGAAAATAAAAATGAATCGTTTTGGATATTTAGGATGTTTTTATTTACATATTAAAGATACAAAAAAATTTTTTTTTCAAAAAATTTTATAGTTTATTATTATTATTATTATTGATCGAAGTTGGCACCTCGAAAAAAAGCGCGTGGGTGGCCCCGGTGATTTTGGCTCTTGATGTTATCTGAAATAAAAAATTCTTGATAATTCTTAATCTATAGACATGTCATTCTGGTCGGAACTACTGAAGTTAAATTTCATTCATTCATTATGAAATTTAACTTTAGTATAACAAAATGGCGGACTTTGGAAAAAAAACTTT
Organism: Oxytorus armatus; assembly: GCA_958009045.1. NCBI lineage: Eukaryota > Metazoa > Arthropoda > Insecta > Hymenoptera > Ichneumonidae > Oxytorus > Oxytorus armatus. Next base: position 35,877,020 of record OY253745.1, on the reverse strand, counting down.
TTTTCCAAAGTCCGCCATTTTGTTATTTATCCATGAAATTTAAGTTCAGTAGTTCCGACCAGAATGACATGTCTATAGATTAAGAATTATCAAGAATTTTTGATTTCAGATAACATCAAGTGCCAAAATCACCGGGGCCACCCACGCGCTTCTTTTTCGAGGTGCCAACTCCGATCAATAATAATAATAATAATAATAAACTATTAAATTTAAAAAAATTTTTTTTTTTTGTATCTTTAATATGTGAATAAAAACATCCTAAATATCCAAAACGATTCATTTTTATTTTCCTACAAAAAAACGCCCTCCAAAAAAGACATGAAAATCGGCTTAAGTTACCAGACTACTACCTTAAAAATTAAATTTCCACATTCTGTATTCATAAAGTTCGTTTGTTTCCGCGAAATACGTCTTACCCAGCTCCTCGCGTCCCGTTCCTACCGCTAATATAGCAGTTTGCGGAGGATTTATTATGGCGGAAAATTCCTTAATGCCGAACATTCCTAAATTCGAAATTCTACGAAAGAAGAAATAAATTAAAATGTCATACATGGAACACGACGTTTGGTAGTTCAAGTGATAATTGTTCAGCGTTACGTGAATGTGCCGCCCTGAAACTCGTTCGGTTTGAGCGTCCCTTGTCGTGCTTTTCCAGCGAGTTCCCGTATGTTTGACGAAATTTCCGCGAGACTTTTCGTCGAGCTGTTGAAGACGATTGGCGTGATGAGACCCGTTGGCGCGGACACGGCAACCGAAACGTCAACGTTTTGCATGCGGATCGCCTGTTGGAAAATTAATTATTAATATTTTTTTTTGTACTGATATAACAATGTAGCAAATTTTTTCGTGTTTCTCAGATTATTAGCTGCCATTCTGCTAATTTTTACGTTTATTTTTTACAATTGTAGGGTTCAGTCTGGGGAGGCAAATGGAATGTTTAAAAACTACGAAAATTTCCGTCGAAGGCTTCCTACTCCCCGTAATTGTTAGTTTGTCAAAAATTATTAGCCTCACCTGACCGTCCTTGTACAATGCATTAATGTCAGGACATTCGAGAAGCGCGTGCGACACTGCTTTGGTAATGAAATCATTTATCGATACCGAGACACCCTCGGTTTTGAGCTTGTTCCGCACCTCGGACAGTTTTTCGATATTGACATCGATCGTCGCGTATGCATGAGGAATATTGCTCTGAAATAAACAACACGAAACTGAAGATATATGATGATTGACGGAGATAATGATAAAATTATTTTCATACCTTTGATTCTCCAAGACGTTTAGCAATGACACCGCGAATGTTCGAAACCTCGTGATCTTTGTACGTTGACGGGCCCGTTTTGCGAATAACAATGGGGCCTTTTACCTGCGTCGGACGTGCCCCAGACGTAACGGATGGTAATGGCGCTGCGAAATAATACATCATGAAATTTTACGTCAACAAAATATTTCAATGCAACTTAATTTTATCGCGCAACGATTGGGCATTCTCGTAGACGAGACAACGGGTTTCAGGCATTCTGTACGAACATAATTGATTGTTCTTGATTGTCTTACCGGCCTTTAGTGTTACTTTTTGTAAGTTATTTGCTTGTACGTGAGCCAAAACGTCACCCTTCAGGAGGCGATTCGGTCGACCTGTTCCTTTAACCGAGCCCGAACTCAGGCCATATTCTTCGAGAAGTCGCTTTACCGCCAAACCGTAAACTCTGTGAAGCATTAAGTCATCCTCAAGACCAATTCTACCGACTGCAGAAATCTGGTAAACCATTGAAACAGCGATTCCACTTTCTAACCCGTGTACCAATTTCTTACTGTCGAACGTTATTTTCAAGTGTACGAGAGACGAAAGTACGAGGGGGGGACCCAAAAAAAAACGGGAATTGCGCTGCGGCGGGGAGGGAGAGTGGGGGAACCCGTTGCTCGACCAGGTGTCCGTTGGGGACACGTCTCCTGAGTTAGTGTGCGAAGTTCCGTCGCCGTGAGTGCATCGGTTCGCCCGTGGGAATTTTTGTAGCGAAACAACTTTTTCCATTTCGGCGAAAACGTGATGGCCGATTGTCGAGATTGTCGGAAAGTACCGTAATGCTTAAGACTGCTTATGGAGATGCTGCCCTAAGTAAAACCAGAGTCTACGAGTGGTTTTCACGTTTCTAAAATGAAGAAATGTCAATTGAAGACCAACCCCGTTCAGGACGCCCGTCAACGTCAAAAAGTGACGAAAACGTCGACAAAATCAATGCTCTCATTCGTGAAGACCGTCGCCGAACCATTGATCAACTCTGTGTGATGTCTGGGATATCATGGAGTTCAATTCAGAGGATTTTATCCAAAGATTTGCACATGAGCAGAGTTGCAGCCAAATTTGTCCCTCGCCTTCTCACAGACGAGCAAAGGGAGCGTCGACTTCAGGCATGTTTTCAACTTCAAAATCAGCTCGAAGACGACCCTGAACTTTTTTCCAAGGTGATTACCGGTGATGAATCGTGGTGCTATGGATACGACCCCGAAACAAAGCAGCGATCAAGCGTTTTGCCACTGTGGAGGAGGTAAAACAAAAATCGCTGGAAGGCCTAAAGAACATCCCGATAAGTGGATTTAAGGGCGGGGGGTAGGGTTTTAAAATAATTTTTTTTGCATTTTTTTTTTAATTTTTCTTCTGAATAAACAATATGTCGAGAATATTGTGTATAAATTTTAAGTCAATCTGAGTAAAACTAACGGAGTTACAGCGTTTCAAACGACCGGCCGTGATACCTGTATATCACGTATAAAAAACTTTAAGGCCTTACATACGTCGAGAATTTAAAAAAAATCGATTTTTTTTTGTTTACAGATTATTATTCCTTATAGTTTTAGGCGTATTTCTGTGTAAGCTGATTGTAAAAATTCCCCATAGTTCAAAAGTTATTGTAGATAATGTGACTGCCTGATAATGTGAAACACGCTCGAATCAACGCTACCAAAGCAACAAAAGAGGCCAGAACAATTCGTCGATTAGAAAAAAATAAACAACAACAATTTTTTACTGACAAGGAAGGCGTACAACATGAAGCTGGAATGGGAGATTAGACGTAAGTTAACTAAATAAATTTAAAAAATTCATAAAGTTCTTGCTCCAGCCGCGCGCGACTTCGAGCGAAACGCGCTTGAAACTTTAAACGCGTTTTTCTCAAAACTACTTTTTCTGACACGGTCGGCATGATAACTCGTACGGTTTTTAATATTTTTTGATGATTTTTTTTTTTTAAATATGCGTAATCGTTTTTTCTATAGTCTGTCGAGCCGGATTTTTTAAATTATAATCAGAAAATTTTATAAAAACAATTAAAGTGTGACTTTTTTGACACAAACTTAACATTTTTTTTTAAATTACCGTAAATTGTTTAATTTTTCGAATTTCAAAAATCCGGCTCGACAGACTATAACTACTACCTTATTTTACAAGAATTTCTTTACATTTTGCAGATCCGTCAACATTTGAGGAAGAAATACTGCCGACCGTGGAGCAACTTTTTTTTTACAGTGCTTCAAAAAATGTGATTTTTCATGTTGTAATTTTTGAAAAAAAAAATTGAAATAAATTTTTTTACAAACTTAACACAGTAATAAACAATGTGTAAGAATTTTTTTATCAATTTCTATTTCTATCCCTCCTAAAAACAGTTTTTCTTTTGGTACGTTTTCGGTACCGCTGGACGTATGTAAGGCCTTAAATCGATTTTCCCGAAAACGTCATTTTTGAAGTTTGTGAACATTAGAACTCAAAATCTACTGAACCGATCCTTTTGAAAATTTAAACATTACTTCTCCACATAAATCAACAGGTAATCAGGAGTTTTTTTTCAATTTTTTCAATTTTTTAATAACAAATTAAGCGCGATTTTTTGAGCTAAAATTGCGTTTTTCACTTCCAAGTGCTGCAAAAAATAGAAAAAAAAACTCTTCCTGATTACCTCGAGAAATACATCACCTTTAAAATGCATATCAATTTTTTTGTTTCGGATGATCCGGTAACGAGTTATAATGTTCACCGCGAAACCACTTTTTTTCAAGGCGCCTCTGAAGATTCAACGTCACCGGCTTATTTATCAATATTTTTCATTGAAAATTTTTTCTGAGGTACTTCAATAGTTGTACAATAATATGTAATTATATTGAATAAAATTATATTACTCATGTCGCCGCAAAAAAATCATAAAAATATGCTTTTTTTTCGCCTTTAAAACCCTACCCCGCCGTTAAAAAGTGTTTTGAGCATTGGAAGGATCGTTTGCAGAGGTGCGTTGTGGTCAAAGGAGAATACTTTGAAGGTGATCAAAATTTCGTGTAAAAATATTAAAAAATAAAGAAATTATGACGAAATTCCCGTTTTTTTTTTTGGGTCCCCCCTCGTATATTTTTCATATTGATAGTCGGCAAGTGCTGGACGGATGAACAATCCGAAATACAATTTTTCACGACTGCGATACTATGCAGTAGTGAAATAAGTGCGACATTTAAGGGTTGAACTATGTTTCTGGTAATCGAGGAGGAATCAAGAGTGTCGACCTTTTAATTATTACCTTTGATAAGCAATTAATTAATGTAGTACTATTGTTGTGTGTTGTTCCAACGTATACCCTTATGAGTTTTTACGTATGACTCTTTCGAATTTCGTTGAATTTTTAATTTTTTTTCCCCCGAAAACAAAGCTTTGGTTATGAGGGAGAAAAATCGAGAAAAATATGTATAAAATGGCCTACTCACTGTCCACTGGGGGAAGGTTTTGGACCGGCAGTTGACGAAGCCGGAGTTGATGCCGACGATCGGGACGAACTCTCAGCAGATGCGATCTTCGGAACAGTCGTGGGAACTACCGCAGTCTTCCAATCAGTTCCCTTTTCCACCGTTATAGCTATCAATTGGCCCACTTCAACTTGAGATCCTTCTTTCATCTTAAAACAACCGTAACTGTTAATTGCATCTTTCGGACGAACGTGAGGGGGAACGAAATAACGAAAGAATAATCGAAAAAAAGCTAACTATTGAAAATAAACTAATCGAACAATATTCTCACGAGAATCTTGGCCAATGTCGCCTCTTCGTCCATTTCGAAGGACATAACAGCTTTGTCGGTTTGTATGTCAGCCAAAGAATCGCCCGGTGATATATCGTCACCTTCTTTCTTTAACCATTTGACTATGGTTCCCGAGGTCATAGTTGGCGATAGAGCAGGCATCGTTACGTTGATTCTGCAATGTGTGATAACGTGGTAAAAAGAATGGTCGCTCAATTTAATCAAGATGTTACGATCGAGAAAAACAGGGATTTTCTCGTTCCCTGGTTAAGCCTGCGAAACGTACGTTATTCCTCAAGTCTTTAATGCCACACAATCATGTTTAAGGTTTCAAGAGATCACTGCAGACGTGTTTGAAAAATACATAATTCGATTACTTCGATAAATTGTGTTTTCATGACAAAAGAAAGATCTCATCGTTGGAAGGGCAAAAAGTCGATATACAGTGGATCAAAAAAGTATTCATACACCTTGTTTTTTTGCGATAACTTTATAGACATAAGCGATACGCAAAGAAAGCCAATTTTATTTAATAGTACATCAGGTACAGAGATAAACTGCAAATGGAGATTTTTTTTTCCCAGGAATAATAGAAGAATTATGGAAAAAAACGAAAATTTTCGGGCCAAAAAAGTATTCGTACACTTACGAATGAGCTGCTAAACCTCGATATTCACTCACGGACGGTCTGACGTACAATGTAAACGAGTCTTCGTTTACACAATGGTTTTGACCTATTCCAAGCGGTAGTAGATCTTCAAGCTCTGAACAGACACGATGGCAAAGAAAAGCGAAATATCAATATCCATGCGAGATAAAGTGATTTTTCTTCGGAAACGCGATGAAAGTTATCGAAAAATTAGTAAAGAACTGAATCTAAGTTTCGCAACAGTGCAATATATAATAAAAAAAATACGAAAGAAGAAACAGCACAGAAAATAAGCCACGAACCGGTCGACCGAGAATACTAACGGTACGAGAGCGTCGGAGTATCGTTACAGAGGCTACAAAAAAACCGTTCACAAGTGCTCGCAGTTTAGCGAATGATGTCGCGTCAACATCGGGCAAGAGCGTGTGTCCACGGACTATTTCGAAACGTTTTGCATTCTGCCCAAATAGACGGCGGAACTGCCCGCAAAAAATCATTAATTAATAATATAAATCGAGAAAAACGTTTAGGTTTCGGAAAAACCTACGTAAAAAAATCTATAGAATTTTGGAAACGTGTCGTATTCTCGGATGAATCGAAGTTTAAGGCCTTACATACGTCGAGAATTTTCAAAAAATCAATTTTTTTTTGTTTACAGATTATCATTCCTTATAGTCTTAGGCGTATTTCTGTGTAAGCTGATTGTAAAAATTCCCCATAGTTCAAAAGCTATTGTAGATAATGTGACTGCCCGACGAAAGGACACGCTCGAATCAACGCTACCAAAGCAACAAAAGAGGCCAGAACAATTCGTCGATTAGAAAAAAATGAACAACAACAATTTTTTACTGACAAGGAAGGCGTACAATATGAAGCTGGAATGGGAGATTAGACGTAAGTTAACTAAATAAATTTAAAAAATTCATAAAGTTCTTGCTCCAGCCGCGCGCGACTTCGAGCGAAACGCGCTTGAAACTTCAAACGCGTTTTTCTCAAAACTACTTTTTCTGACACGGTCGGCATGATAACTCGTACGGTTTTTAATATTTTTTGATGATTTTTTTTTTTAAATATTCGGAATTGTTTTTTTTATAGTCTGTCGAGCCGGATTTTTAAAATTATATTTAGAAAATTTTATAAAAACAATTAAAGTGGGACTTTTTTGACACAAACTCAACATTTTTTTTTAAATTACCGTAAATTGTTTAATTTTTCGAATTTCAAAAATCCGGCTCGACAGACTATAACTACTACCTTATTTTACAAGAATTTCTTTACATTTTGCAGATCCGTCAACATTTGAGGAAGAAATACTGCCGACCGTGGAGCAACTTTTTTTTTACACTGCTTCAAAAAATGTGATTTTTCATGTTGTAATTTTTGAAAAAAAAAATTGAAATAAATTTTTTTACAAACTTAACACAGTAATAAACAATGTGTAAGGATTTTTTTTTATCAATTTCTATTTCTATCCCTCCTAAAAACAGTTTTTCTTTTGGTACGTTTTCGGTACCGCTGGACGTATGTAAGGCCTTAACATCCTCGGGTCCGATGGAAAAAAATTCGTCCGGCGGAAACCAAATACTGAGCTCCGGCAGAAAAATTTAACGGGCGGGTAAGGTTTTTCACTTTCGAAAAATCGAATTTTTTTTTTTTCGTCTTATCTTATTGTTTAACATTTCAAGAATATGTCCCTAAAATTTTAAACCGATCTAAGCAATATTCTTGAAGTTATTGTCTTATTAAGGGAGGGGTAAGGGTTTCAGCGTAAAAAAAAACACTTTTTTTGCGATTTTTTTTCTCAAATATGGATTGAGCAATTTTGTTCGAACCTTTTGTACATTATTGAGCATACTTTTGACAATGTTGTGTAATTTTTTCATGCAGAAATATTGAAGCATAAGCCCGTAACGGAGCTTCCCCCAGAACGTCTTGGAAAAAAAAACCTTACTTCATAAACTTTAGACGCGTTTTTCTCAAAACTTCTTTTTCAAAGTCCGTGTTCACTGCCATTTAAAAACTACTTGACCGATTCATTTCAAACTTTGTACACATTTTCCACATATAAAATACCTCCCCCCAACGTTTAGTTAAATTTTTTTTTTTTACATTAAGGGTGTTCCCCACCCACAAAATGGCGGAATTTTTCGTGGAAAATAACAGTTCACACTTTAGATGGCCGGCAAAAATTTTTAAATGAAAAAAAAAAATTATCAGAGAACGTTGGGGGGAAGATTTGATTATAATTTGACTAAATTTTCATGGTTTTTCATTTTCAGATAATTTCCGGCCGAGTTATAGTGAACACCGCAAATTGTTTTTTTTTCCAGGACGTTCTGGGGGAAGCTCTGTTACGGGCTTATGCTTCAATATTTCTGCATGAAAAAATTACACAACATTGTCAAAAGTATGCTCAATAATGTACAAAAGGTTCGAATAAAATTGCTCGATCCATATTTGAGAAAAAAAATCGCAAAAAAAATGTTTTTTTTTACGCTGAAACCCTTACCCCTCCCTTAATACCGACTGTAAAGCACGGCGGAGGAAGCGTCATGGTTTGGGGCTGTATGGGATATTATGGCGTTGGTAATCTGGCTTTTATAGATGGTACAACGAATGCCCAGAAGTCTATCGACGTGTTGCGCAGCAATTTGAAAGCGAGTGTAGATAAAATCGGCCTGGATGGAAATTTCTACTTCCAACGAGATAACGACCCGAAATATACTGCCATGAAAACGAGTGAATGGTTACTCTATAATGTCCGCAAACAATTGATTACACCACTACAATCTCCGGAAATCAATCCTATTGAAAATTTATGGCGCTTGGTGGATGTAGAAATTAGAAAAAGAAAAATAACAAACAAATCCGATCTCGAAAGAATGCTTTTAGAAGAATGGACGAAAATAGCAAAAGAAACAACGTAAAAGCTAATAGAATCCATGCCTAAAAGACTCGAGGCGATAATTGAAGCAAAAGGGATGCACACGAAATATTAGTTATAATTAACAACTATGATGATGTAGTTCTTCACTATAATCGTAAGTGTATGAATACTTTTTTTGCCCGAAAATTTTCGTTTTTTTCGCATAATTCTTCTATTATTCCTGGGAAAAAATTCTCCATTTGCGGTTTATCTCTGCAACTGATGTACTATTAAATGAAATTGGCTTTCTTTACGTATCGCTTATGTCTATAAAGTTATCGCAAAAAAAACAAGGTGTATGAATACTTTTTTGACCCACTGTATGAGAAGACTAAAAGACAACAATCGGGAATATCGTTGAACTTTTAAAGTATGAGAAGAGAAAAAAATGAAAAACATTACTGTCCAGGTGGTATTGTTTCTGACGCGCTACTGCCCGTTGATTCTAACGTGGATGAGGTACTCTGAGCAACGGCGTCTGTGCCAGAAGGTGCCTCAACGGTGGTCCAATCTTCGTCAGGCTCGACGGTCAGAGCAATTAAAGTTCCAACTTTGATGTCTTTGGTACCCTCCGGAACCTATGAAACAATAACAGATTCAACTATCGGTGTTAATGTCCACGATCAATTCGGTCCTTAAGATCGTCTCGTTAGAGGGCCATTCTTCTATAGACAAAATCTTACAATAATTTTGGCAAGAATGCTCTCGTCGTCCATCTCAAAAGTCATAACGGCTTTGTCCGTTTGTATATCAGCAAGAGCATCGCCCGCTTGAATAGGATCTCCGACGCGCTTTATCCATTTTACTATCGTTCCAGTTTCCATTGTCGGCGACAGAGAAGGCATCAGTACTTCCTTCCCTTTTACTGCGTCGCATATAGTAAAAAACAGAATTAACATAGACGAATAAACGATTGCATAATCGTACGTCGATTATATACAGAGAAGAAAAAATTTCAAACGTTAATTACGGAAAAACGTAATTATTTCATTGACTCCTTTTGATTAAGAGAAATTTTTATTGTTATAAAAAGAAGAAAAAAACGGAACAATTGAAATCTAAGATTATTGAAGCGATCCTTAAAATCCGTAAAAAATCATCAGTGTTATTTATCGTTCGAACGTTCACGAACGTAACCTCAAAATAAAGGACATTTTTTTTTTTTTTTCTTCAAACTTAACGCTGCTTGAATTATGAATGAACTTTACCGTTCATGATGCAGCTCGTGTGAATCCATGATCGCCGATATTTCCATGGTACACACGTGCGAGTTTCTCGCTCAAATTTAAATGAACGCAGACGAAATCTGCATCTCATTATTTGGGCCATAACTCAACGCGCGATGATGGGCACGAGCAAAATTCTAGCCGCCCGAGATCGTGACCGATAAAAAACTTGACTGATCCAGCGGACGAAACACAAAGTGACCTCTACGGCAAGGTCATATGTTTGTTTTATCATTCATGAATCTTCATGGGTTCGTTGTTCTTTTGCTTTGACGTTTGAAGATACGTAACGTATGTGAAAATTAACTATTTCCCACGAAATATGTTTCAATTGGAGAAAATTATATTTACGCGCAGAATCTAAAATGTAAAAATATTGCGAAGTGAGTATTAGGCCGATTTTTTTTTTCGACTATTTTTTTTCATTTTTCATTCCGCACCCGGAATTTTGTTGGATATGTCGAAAAAGAAATTCCCTGAAAGTTACAGCCCTTAATATTAATTCTAAGTACTCTCCCAAAGCGTGAGAAGATTTTTCACCTAAAATACACGTAAATCGAATTTTTTTTTTTTCTTCCAATTTCTATAACTCAGCCGCATTTTATGCTATCATATTGTTCTTGGTTTCGATTTGCTCGGAATAAAACAATCTGAAAAAAGTGCCTTTTGCGGCGAAAGTGTAAATTGTACTGGTGAGTTGGTACGGGTCATTGAAGTTGATTTTTACCCAAAATTTTCGTTTTTTTTGCTGTTATCTTCGAAACAATTAACTTTGCGAAAAAAATGTAAATGAAAAATTTGTTGGAAATTTAATTTTCTACAAAAAAGGTCCTATCGAACCAGTTGCGTAGATTAATATTTCTTGAGATATTGAACTTTAACTTATGAGTAGTATACAATTTTTATGGTAATATAAACCTAAAAAATGTTATACTACTCATAAGTGTAAGTTCAATATCTCAAGAAATATTAATCTAAGCAATTGGGACGATAGGACCTTTTTTGTAGGGAATTAAATTTCCAACAATATTTTCATTTACATTTTTTTCGTAAAGTTAATTGTTTCGGAGATAACAGCAAAAAAACGAGAATTTTGGGTAAAAATCAACTTCAGTGGCCCGTACCAACTCACTAGTACAATTTACACTTTCGCCGCAATAGGCAATTTTCTAGATTGTTTTATTCTGAGCAAATCAAAACCAAGAACAATATAATTAAGTGCCCTCCCAAAACGTGAGAAGATTATCCATCTAAAATACACGTAAATCGAATTTTTTTTTTTTTTTTTTCAAATTTCTATAACTCAGCCGCATTTTATGCTATCATATTGTTCTTGGTTTCGATTTACTCAGAATGAAACAATCTAGAAAAGTGCCTATTACGGCGAAAGTGTAAATTGTACTGGTGAGTTGGTATGGGTCATTGAAGTTGATTTTTACCCAAAATTCTCGTTTTTTTGCTGTTATCTCCGAATCAATTAACTTTACGAAAAAAATGTAAATGAAAAATTTGTTGGAAATTTAATTTCCTACAAAAAAGGCCCTGTCGACCCAATTGCTTAGATCAATATTTCTTGAGATATTGGACTTTAACTTATGAGTAGTATAAAATTTGTACTTCATTTTTTCGAGAAACCGTAAAAATTTTATACTACTCATAAGTTAAAGTTCAATATCTGAACAAATATTAATCTAAGCAATTGGGTCGATGGGACCTTTTTCGTAGGAAATTAAATTTCCAACAAATTTTTCATTTACATTTTTTTCGTAAAGTTAACTGTTTCGGAGATAACAGCAGAAAAACGAGAATTTTGAGTAAAAATCAACTTTAGTGACGCGTACCAACTCACCAGTACAATTTACACTTTCGCCGCAAAAGGCACTTTTTTAGATTCTTTTATTGCGAGTAAATCGACACCAAGAACAATATGATAGCATAAAATGCGGCTGAGTTATAGAAACTTGAAAAAAAAAAAAAAAAAAAAAATCGATTTACATGTATTTTAGATGGAAAATCTTCTCACGCTTTGGGAGAGTACTTAGAATTAATATTGAGGGCTGTAACTTTCAGGGAATTTCTTTTTCGACATATCCAACAAAATTTCGGGTGGGGACTGAAAAAAAAAAAAAGTCGAAAAAAAAATCTTGTTATCAATTTCAAGATTTATATGCGAAGAACATTAATTTATTCACATTGAAACGTCGTCTTTAAACAATTACTAATATTTATCTATATAAATAAAAATGTAAATGTTTGTTCAAAATCTTAAATAACCGAAAGTTCTTCACCGATTGCTTTGAAATTTTTACACAATGTTGCATTTGAATGCGCGCGCGTTTTTCATTTAACCAGACTGAGCCGCAGCAACGCCGCGGCCGGGGGAACAGCTAGTTTATTATAAGAAGAAAGAATTTTTAATTATTTCCCACTGGAATGGTTCCCTTTTTTCTGCATAGAGGATTGCAAATGGACAAACATTATGGGGAAGCTATATATAGCTTCACAAGGGCCTTACACATGGAGAATTGTCGGATAATAAAAACTTTCAATAAGTTGTACAGAATTTTAATCTAGAAACTTCATTATTTATTTTGTATATCAATATGGAATATTATTTATCTGCCGATTATTGGCTCAAAATTACATAACGGCTCTCCGCTAAATAACAAAAAAATGAAGAAATATTTTATAAAATTATCTACGACAATAAGAGTCAACGGTGTCGTAATAGCCACTCTCAGCGATGGTTTATTCTATTAATACTATATTTAATGTTATAACGTTATACATTATTGGTTTCTTAATATCTAGTTATTGTTTGTTGAGCGGACGTCTCAACTTTAAATTTGAGCTTTCAGTTTTTGGGTATATTATGTTGCGGTATTAGTACAATTAATAGAGAATATTGTGACGCATTAAAAATAAAGGACATTTTTTTAATTTTTATTATGTTCAGTATCACGTACTGAATATGAATTAACAAAATGGTTACAAATTAAGGGAGCGGAAGTGCCGTCATTTTGAGGAAAACCGTATTGGCCAATATCTCCGTTACCGTGCACTTTAGGCCAAAAATGGCGATAACCTTTCTTGTAGATAATTGAATTTCCCATCTTTTTTTCTAAATAATTTTTTTTGTATCACTTACCGTTTACGACTTATACGACTGTCAAAATTTATTTATTCACTTTTTCACCTGTATCTCTCCTAATAATTGTTTAAACAATAAAATGCTGATAGATTATCTTTTAAATCCATACATTTTCCACAACTTTTATTTAAAACTTTTTTGTCTAAAATTAATATTATCAAAGTTATAACGCGTTTTTATTAGCCTTGCACCCAGTAGCGCAACATTGAACGCGTTTTAACTTTGAGAATATTAATTTTGGACAAAAAAGTTTTAAATAAAAGTTGTGGAAAGTGTATGGATTTAAAAGATAAGTTATCAGCATTTTATTGTTTAAACCATTATTAGGAGAGATACAGGTCAAAAAGTGAATAAATAAATTTTAACAGTCGTATAAGTCGTAAACGGTAAATGATACAAAAAAAATTATTAAAAAAAAAAGATGGGAAATTTAATTATCTACAAGAAAGGTTATTACCATTTTTGGCCTAAAGTGCACGGTAACGGAGATATTGGCCAATACGGTTTTCCTTAAAATGGCGGCAGTTCCGCTCCCTTAATTTATAACCATTTTGTTAATTCACATTCGGTATGTGATACTGAACCTTATAAAAAAAAAAAAATTGTCCTTTATTTTTAGTGCGATGCGGACAAGAGTAACGGGCTCCCTATTGATTGTACTATATCGCCCATAGAGGTATGACGGTTCAGTGACCGTTGGAAGACATAGTGATATATCACACCTGACTGGTTTCGTAGTCGTGGAAGTTCATTGATTATTTTGATCGTTCAATATATTTCCCATACCAAAAGCAATTATAGTTTATTCATTAATAACAATAATTTGTCGGCGGGCATAATTTTTCGAGCCCCCCAAAAAAATTTAATTTTTCAAAGCCCTTGAGAAATTATGAAAAGGTTTAGCAGGCTGCATTGCGTCATAAGGTAGTAGTCTGGTAACTTAAGCCGATTTTCATGTTTTTTTGGAGGGCGTTTTTTTGTAGGAAAATAAAAATGAATCGTTTTGGATATTTAGGATGTTTTTATTTACATATTAAAGATACAAAAAAAAATTAGTTTGAAAAAATTTAATGGTTCTTTATTATTATTATTATTGATCGAAGTTGGTACCTCGACAAAAAAGCGCGTGGGTGGCCCCGGTGATTAATAAACTATTCAATTTTTTCAAAAAAATTTTTTTTTGTATCTTTAATATGTAAATAAAAACATCCTAAATATCCAAAACGATTCATTTTTATTTTCCTACAAAAAAACGTCCTCCAAAAAAGACATGAAAATCGCCTTAAGTTACCAGACTACTACCATAATGAACAACTTTTTCATTCGTCGCTTCGATGTACGATACAAAGTATTTGATACAATAAATGTAAGGTAAATAATGTGACTAGGAAAAAAAAAATTTATCGCCCAAACGACTTCCCGGCCCATAATGCCAGTTTTTTCTTTTCGTACACCTACACTCATAAGAGAAAATTCTCTAGAAATTTGAATAGAATCTAAGTTGACTTACTTGCCAAAAAGCGGAAAAAAAAAGAACATTATTTTAAATACAATAATGGCTCTAGAAAAGCGACAATCTCTGTAAAACGCAGTGAGTTATATTTTCTATTTTCCCTCAAAGTCTATGAAAACATGAGAAGGAATCGTACGTCCATGTAGCATTAAAAAAAAGGTCAAAATTATGGCCAAATAAAAAGTGGCCATTTCGGGAACAAGAAATTTACGTTATGGAAATAAACGTTATGGAATAGTGCACTAAAGAACAATAGTTTTAGATTGCAACAATTTTCTTGTTCCAATAAGTTTTTTTCGAGTAAAAAAAAATATTGTGATCAAATTATTCCACCCGAAATAATACGATGATCGCAAGAATTGAAATAACATTTATATTCCGTTTTTGAATAATTATCGTCTCATTACCATTAATATATTCACTTTATGCCGCCTATGCAAACATATTTGATATCTATATAGTCATCAATGCCGTGACTCGATCCTTCTCTTCCGAGACCGGATTCCTTAACGCCACCGAAAGCAGCTTCCGCGCACGATATCAAACCTTCATTAACGCCGACCATGCCGACTTCCATTTTTTTAGCGACGCGAAATATTTGCGATAAATCCTGAGAGAAGAAATAACCAGCGAGCCCGACCGGTGTATCGTTCGCGGCATTAAGGACATCTTCCTCGGATGAAAATTTGTGAATGACCGCAACAGGTCCGAATATCTCACGATTATAAATAGCCATGTCGTCCGTGACGCCGGTTATTAACGTAGGTTCGTAGAACAACGGGCCCAAATCATGGCGTACCTTGCCACCGCAATGAATTTTCGCACCTTTCGATAGGGCGTCGTTAACGAGACTCTCGACGATATCCAATTGGCTTCGTTTGATTAGTGGCCCGTGAGTTGTGTCTTCTTTGCTACCGTCGCCGAGCCGTATGTCGTTTCGTATTTTCGCGAGAAATTTATCGACAAATGTCTGAAACACTTCGTCCTGTACGAAAAATCTATTCGCGGAGACGCAAGTTTGTCCGGTATTACGGAATTTCGATGCCATAGCACCGGTAACAGCTTGATCGATGTTGGCCGAATTGAAGACAATGTATGGCGCGTTACCGCCCAATTCGAGGCTCAGACGTTTCATCGTCGGTGCACACTGTCGATACAACATTTTGCCGACCGTCGTTGAGCCGGTAAAAGATAGCGCACGAACGCGCGGATCGGCGCACAGTTCTTTTCCAACTAGCGCGGAATTTTCCATATCCGCTGTAACAACGTTAATAACACCCGCGGGTATACCAGCTTCTTCGGCGAGTGCAACAATCGCCAAAGCCGTGAGCGGTGTATCCTCCGACGGTTTGATAACGCACGTGCAACCAGCGGCAAGAGCCGCGGCTGCTTTACGAGTTATCATGGCGTGTGGAAAATTCCACGGTGTTATGAGAGCAGCAACGCCAACCGGTTGTCTCAGCAACAATAATTCTCTGTTGGGCATTGGCGCTTGCAAAATTTCCCCGTTAATGCGTCGCGCTTCCTCCGAAAACCATTCGACAAATGAATTACCATATTTTATTTCGCCCCTCGATTCCACAAGGGATTTTCCATTTTCTTTGGTCAATATACACGCCAATTCCTCGGAACGTTGAACCATCAGGTTGTACCAATTTCTCAACCAATCGCTTCGCTGTTTCGCCGTTGTATGACGAAACGACTCGAAAGCTTTGGTTGCGGCGGTTATTGCCAATTGCGTATCCGACGAATTCATATTCGGCACGTGACCGATTGTACTCTGATCAGCGGGATTGTGAACCTGGAAAGTTTGTCCATTCTCTGCGTTTACCCACTTGCCGTTGACGAAACATCGATCTCGAAGGAGGGACATCGCGCGACAAATAATCGGCGACACCGCTGAACTCTGAGAAATAGACTTTCTCGGTAGTAGCATTATTAATGGAGGACGATGTTGACTCTACAACATAAATTATAGTAAAATTTATTAATTACTCGGCGTCAAGTTTAAAATCAACAGCATTACGAAAGGATAAACCGTTTTGTTCGTTTGTCATCAATCGTGATATCTGTTTGGGACGTCTTGAGATGATAACTCGGCGTATAGAATATTAAATTCAGAGAACGGTCGTTTCGTTTCTTGTCCGTAAAATCGTAGTTTCGAGACCTGATTATGTAAAGGAATGAATATGAAAAAAATAATCCAAACCAAACCAAACCAAACATACACAATAAATATACGTTGTTCATCCGTATGTATATTGATTTTATTAAATCGAATTGTAAAATCGGCAAGATCGTTGAACTCTGAGAAAAAGACTTTTTCAGTAGTAGCATTATTAATGGAGGATAGTGTTGACTCTACAACATAAATTATAGTAAAATTTATTAATTACTCAGCGTCAAGTTTAAAATCAACAGCATTACGAAAGGATAAACCGTTTTGTTCGTTTGTCATCAATCGTGAAATCTGTTTGGGACGTCTTGAGATGATAACTCAGCGTTCAGAATATTAAATTCAGAGAACGGTCGTTTTGTTTCTTATGTCTGTAAAATCGTAGTTTCGAGAGCTGATTATGTAGAGGAATAAATAAATATAAAAAAAATAATCCAAACCAAACCAAACCAAACCAAACCATACTGATTTTATTGAATCAAATTGTGAAATTGCGAGTCATGATAGTCCAAAACTTTTTTTTATTGCCGTCAATTATGCCGAATTAGTTCCATACGTATTATTTACAGAACAATTAAATCTCATGGGAATTCTTTATTTTTTCACACAGAGAAAAATATAATTACTTGATAAAAACCTGTCGGAGGTTATAAATGAAATAATTGAAATGTAACGACACAATTGGTCGATTTGAGTTTGATTGTTTACGGCTGCCAATCAGTTGATCGGAAAACTTCAGACGTTTATTGGCAGTAATTGTTGCACCAATGAAAATTTATACTTTGTGCTTACGTGAACTTGACGAGTAGACACCGTTGAATAATTGAGGCGCAATATAATGGATGTAAATACGTATAGCGCAGCTTATAATCGATTTTATTGAGTTCCAGGATAAAAGCCTGTGCGAGTCGTCTGTGAAGTGTAAACTCGAATGTCGAATGACATTTTCATCAACCTATCGTTTCATCCAGCTTCATCATTGTCCTTAACCAGTCTTAACAATCTTATCGTTAGCCATCGTTATCGGCTGCGCTTTGTTCAGAATTTCGTCTACAGTCAAATTCAAAAGTGTGCAGCCTGTAAATTATTTTACTCGTTAATGGTCGATGAATTTTATAAACGAATACAATATTGTTTCACTCTTTATCTATTCGAGGTTTTCTCTTCTTTTTTTTAATCTTATTTACTAAAATAATACTTTACTCTTCACGTCACAGTTTATGCCCGTATTCATAGTAGTTCCTTGAGGAATAATGCCGGTATTCATAGTCATTTCTTGAGGAATAAGGATCCCTTATTTCCTAGATATTCCATTTAAGAAGAACGGAATAAGGGATCCTTAGTCCTCAAGGAACAACTATCACCCGTATTCATAGTCGTTCCTTGAGGAATAAGGATCCCTTATTCCCTAGATATTCCATTTAAGAAGAACGGAATAAAGGATCCTTATTCCCTAGATATTCCATGTAAATCTAGGGAATAAGGGAGCCTTATTCCTCGAAGAACGACTATGAATACGGGTGTTATTCCGTTCTTCTTAAATGGGATATCTAGGGAATAAGGGATCCTTATTCCCTAGATATTCCATTAAGAACGGAATAGGATCCTTATTCCCTAGACATTCCATTAAGAACGGAATAGGATCCTTATTCCCTAGATATTCCATTTAATGCCCGTATTCATAGTCGTTCCTTGAGGAATAAGGATCCCTTATTCCGTTCTTCTTAAATGGAATATCTGGGGAATGAGGGATCCTTATTCCCTAGATATTCCATGTAAATCTAGGGAATAAGGGAGCCTTATTCTTCGAGGACCGACTATGAATATGGGCATAAGGATCCCTAACACCCGTATTCATAGTCGTTCCTCGAGGAATAAGGCTCCCTTATTCCCTAGATATTCCATGTAAATCTAGGGAATAAGGGAGCCTTATTCCTCGAAGAACGACTATGAATACGGGTGTTATTCCGTTCTTCTTAAATGGAATATCTAGGGAATAAGGGATCCTTATTCCCTAGATATTCCATTAAGAACGGAATAGGATCCTTATTCCCTAGATATTCCATTTAATGCCCGTATTCATAGTCGTTCCTTGAGGAATAAGGATCCCTTATTCCGTTCTTCTTAAATGGAATATCTAGGGAATAAGGGAGCCTTATTCCTCGAGGACCGACTATGAATACAGGTGTATGAATACGGGCATAAGGATCCCTAACACCCGTATTCATAGTCGTTCCTCGAGGAATAAGGCTCCCTTATTCCCTAGATATTCCATGTAAATCTAGAGAATAAGGGAGCCTTATTCCTCGAGGAACGACTATGAATACGGGTGTTATTCCGTTCTTCTTAAATGGAATATCTAGGGAATAAGGGATCCTTATTCCCTAGATATTCCATTAAGAACGGAATAGGATCCTTATTCCCGAGATATTCCATTTAATGCCCGTATTCATAGTCGTTCCTTGAGGAATAAGGATCTCTTATTCCATTTAAGAAGAACGGAATAAAGGATCCTTATTCCCTAGATATTCCATGTAAATCTAGGGAATAAGGGAGCCTTATTCCTCGAAGAACGACTATGAATACGGGTGTTATTCCGTTCTTCTTAAATGGGATATCTAGGGAATAAGGGATCCTTATTCCCTAGATATTCCATTAAGAACGGAATAGGATCCTTATTCCCTAGACATTCCATTAAGAACGGAATAGGATCCTTATTCCCTAGATATTCCATTTAATGCCCGTATTCATAGTCGTTCCTTGAGGAATAAGGATCCCTTATTCCGTTCTTCTTAAATGAAATATCTGGGGAATGAGGGATCCTTATTCCCTAGATATTCCATGTAAATCTAGGGAATAAGGGAGCCTTATTCTTCGAGGACCGACTATGAATACGGGCATAAGGATCCCTAACACCCGTATTCATAGTCGTTCCTCGAGGAATAAGGCTCCCTTATTCCCTAGATATTCCATCTAAATCTAGGGAATAAGGGAGCCTTATTCCTCGAAGAACGACTATGAATACGGGTGTTATTCCGTTCTTCTTAAATGGAATATCTAGGGAATAAGGGATCCTTATTCCCTAGATATTCCATTAAGAACGGAATAGGATCCTTATTCCCTAGATATTCCATTTAATGCCCGTATTCATAGTCGTTCCTTGAGGAATAAGGATCCCTTATTCCGTTCTTCTTAAATGGAATATCTAGGGAATAAGGGAGCCTTATTCCTCGAGGACCGACTATGAATACGGGTGTATGAATACGGGCATAAGGATCCCTAACACCCGTATTCATAGTCGTTCCTCGAGGAATAAGGCTCCCTTATTCCCTAGATATTCCATGTAAATCTAGAGAATAAGGGAGCCTTATTCCTCGAGGAACGACTATGAATACGGGTGTTATTCCGTTCTTCTTAAATGGAATATCTAGGGAATAAGGGATCCTTATTCCCTAGATATTCCATTAAGAACGGAATAGGATCCTTATTCCCTAGATATTCCATTTAATGCCCGTATTCATAGTCGTTCCTTGAGGAATAAGGATCTCTTATTCCGTTCTTCTTAAATGGAATATCTAGGGAATAAGGGATCCTTATTCCCTAGATATTCCATGTAAATCTAGGGAATAAGGGAGCCTTATTCCTCGAGGAACGACTATGAATACGGGTGTAAGAAGAACGGAATAAGGATCCCTTATTCCCTAGATATTCCATTTGAGAAGAACGGAATAAGGATCCCTTATTCCCTAGATATTCCATTTGAAGGAAATAAGGGATCCTTATTCGTCAAGGAACGACTATGAATACGGGCATTAGATGAGTTTAGAATTAATATAAACGCGCTCGTATTGGGAGTTGTGAGAATTTGCGCCATCCAATGAACAGATAGTATTCTGATAGTTTGGAGAACGTCAAATTCCCTGTACGATCGAAATCCACTATTTTCATGGTTTTTATGAGCGCACTGCACACGAATTTTTGGTTTCAGCTGTACAAACGAGACAACATTATCAACAAAAGATCCAATCTCTGTTTGTCTGTTTCACCGGTCGGCGTCAGTCGGCGTCTGTTGGTCATTGATCTGCGTTATCTTCAATTAATTATATATATTGTACGCAGTAACGATATCAAAGTGTTGTGAATGATGAATAACACGAAACGAACTATATATGTTGGTGAGTACGTCACAGATTATTAAAATACTTGATAAAACAATAACATTTGTTATAACCTATAAAATAAGTCAAGTTTGTCACATGTTCTGTTCTATAGAGTAATTTATTTGATCATTGATGTGTAATTCTTAAGGTGGATCAACGAGTAAGTCAATTTTTTTCTGTACTCTATTAAGAGATGCGGTAGCCTCTTGGCGCATAATTGAAAGCAACAGTTTTTAACAATGCACTTATACACTAAGTCAGAAAAGAAAGATGATTCTCTTTTCTGACTAAGTTGGCCGCAATAATCATGATATCAAAACTTTGAATATTTTTTAATGAATATTTTTTTACTCCTAAAAAATGTTATTCGAAGGCCTTGGATAACAAAAATAAATTTTACTATTTTACAGCCTGGCAATTCTGAACAATTCGTAAGACTATAAATTTCGTTTGGTCATTCTTTCGTCGTAACAAACTTATTTTCTCCACTAACATTTAAATAAAAATAAAAAAAATCGTACGACTAGTTCCAATTTTGTAGTATTGACTTTTACATTTTTTTGGTCTCAATGAATAACAGTATTGTATTTTATGTAATTTCATGTAAAAAAAGATCTTTTAACAATAGCACCAATGATCATTAATTTTGGAGGTAAGAATTTTGTGAATTAACAATCGTCCAAAATTTCCAATATTCGCATAGCAGAGAATTTCTTTGTTTCAGGTGGTCTCGCGGAAGAGGTTGATGAAAAAGTATTGCACGCCGCATTCATTCCGTTTGGCGAAATTGTTGATGTACAAATACCATTGGATTATGAGTCAGAGAAGCATCGTGGATTTGCTTTTATCGAGTTTGAGATGGCCGAAGATGCAGCTGCGGCGATTGATAATATGGTAATTATACTAGGAAATAAATAAATTTTATGAGAAACGTTATACAATTCTTTTTTGGCTCTAGAATCCAGAAGGCTGGCCAATATTAGGTTTAATATCGACGCTGCTTACGAAAAGTAGCACGATTCAAATTTCCTACGAAAACTAACACGTTTCGAATTCCACCACGAAAATCAACACGTTTCGATATTCGACGCGAAAACTAGCATGTTTCGGCTTTCATCGCGAAAACTAGCATATTTCGATTGGCCCTGGAAAAAGTAGTATATTTGCCGAACTAAATCGCATAAGATTCAGAACTTTCACAAATGTTTTAATAATTTTTTCTGGACCACTATAAGGAATAAATGAAAAACATTAAGGGTATATCGCCCGTACCCCCTTAAACATTTATGTTCGTTTTCTATTAAAAAAATAATAACATTATTGAAAATACGATTCGCAAATACGATACGCAATATTCCACCACTCAAAAACTAAAATTGTCCATCAATGATATTTTTCATGACTTCAAGTTTCGGAGTCAGCGATGGAATTGAACAAAATTATTGTTTATAAAATGTGTATTCTACTTACAGTCTGAAGAATCGTTCATTGTGTTTTTATTTCATAAAAAAAAACACAATCTCGGAGTGATCAACGACTTAAGTATAAAGTACAGTTGACAAAATCTTCAAAACAATCGATCGAGATATCTCGAGAAATGTCAGGTCTTGGACGAAGTAGCAAGAGGGAGAAAAACTGACATTGTTAAATTTGCATACACCGCAATTGTTTTCGATTTTCTTTTCTCTAATTTTTTTGACCATGATTTTTTTACTTCAAAATGACGAGGCATTTGCCGTTTGCCATCTTATGATAAGCCTAGCGGACCAAAATTCAAACGGTCAAATATGTATGAAATAAATTCAAACAAAAAATAAAACAGTATAAAATGACGAGCATAAATATTTCGTCAATTTGGAGTAAAAAAGGATGTTGAAAAAACGTGGAGTAAAAAATGAGAAGCACTTCCAGTGATACTGAAACGCGCTAATTTTCGCGGTGAAAGTCGAAACCTGCTAGTTTTCGTGGTAAAAGCCGAAACATGCTAGTTTTCGCGGTGAATATCGAAATGTGCTAGTTTTCGGGGCGAAAGCCGAAACATGCTAGTATTCGCGAGGATATCAAGCGTGTTTGTTTTCGTAAGAAATCTGAAACATGCTAGTTTTCGCAAGCAGCGTCGATATAATCAAGGCTGCAAGTACTAAGACCGTCAAGTTGTTGTACGCAGCACTCTTAAACCGGCGTATGAACCTGGACACATTATGAACCGATAGGGACCTTATTAGATACAAACTTGAATGAGCATATCCAGGTTTCGGACTTTTCTATAAAGGTTCAATGTACCACTCGATAAAGTCAATATGTCTTTTTTTGGCACCTTTCATAAAATTCCCGGGCATTACGATTGAACTGTCAACCACGATCCCTTCTATTGTGACGCAATTATGTGCATTAGGGTGGTCCTTATTTGGGGTACTTTCGCAATTTTTTTCACGATAGTCATGCATTGGTCCTACATGAATAAAAAAAAATTCATGTCAAATTTTAGCTTTCCATCTTAATTTTAACCCGTGCCTCCCAACGGTCGGAGTTTTAAACGGACAATACATGTATTGTCCACAGTCATTTGCTTGTCTATTCTTTTGACATGGCAGGAGTTGATTTAAAAAATTGAAAGTTAGGATAAACTTTCCTTATACTATAAGGTGTAATCGCTGTTGCATATTAGTTTCTTTTTTGTTCCCAAATTTTACTCAAATAGCTTACTCGAATACGAATTAAATAACAAGAAATAAGAAAATATAAGAAGAAATAAGAAGGAACAAAATTCACTCGCAATTTATTAGTTTTAAGTCTCAGCTTTTTTATTTGAGTATTCATCATTTTCGAGGCTAATAATTATGGATACAACAATTTTTTTTGTCAACGAAATATCTATCGATGTATTTTTAAGCGAAGTACAAAAATTTACAACTGATAAGTATAAGGTACATTTATTATTTCAAAATTTGTTCTCTTTAACGAATTAGGATATTGTCGTTGATGATCGTTCACCACTTGTAATACAAACTGTTGTTGATTTTCATTTTTGGTAAATCGACCACTAAAATCTTCCATTGACTTGATCGATCTTTCAGCACAGTCATTTACTACTTGTAAATTTTGAGTTCAGCTGCGGACGCGCAGCTGAACTCAAAATTCTCCGTGTGTGAGAGGAAGTCTCGTGATCGTGAAGGGAAGATTGCCGAGTACTGTCTGGCCGAATTCCGAACACCAAATTTGATTAAGGGAGAACACCACTGTGACCCCCTGTTTTTTTCACATTTTTCAAGAATTTTTTTTTGTGGGAAAAATAAGAGATATGCGAAAAAAATTTTTGGGTTTTGTTCCTTGTTTATTAATGTATCAAAAAACATTTTTTCACATTTTTTACGCCGCATGGTGACGCTGGGGAAGCTCTCGCGTCAGGTGCTGTCATTACCGCGGCACGCAGCAGAACTCTCTTCAACGTCGATCTGAAAAAAAATACCGAGTGTTTTCGTTAATAATATGATATTTTGACGAGAAGTACATAGGGATTTGGAAAAATATTGTTTAAAAAAAAATAGGCTCGCCTTTGAAATTAACTTTAATTTTAAAGGCGTGCCTATTTTTTTTAAAACAATATTTTTCCAAATCCCTATGTACTTCTCTTCAAAATATCATATTATTAACGAAAACACTCGGTATTTTTTTTCAGATCGACGTTGAAGAGAGTTCTGCTGCGTGCCGCGGTAATGACAGCACCTGACGCGAGAGCTTCCCCAGCGTCACCATGCGGCGTAAAAAATGTGAAAAAAATGTTTTTTGATACATTAATAAACAAGGAACAAAACCCAAAAAAATTTTTCGAATCTCTTTTTTTCCCACAAAAAAAAATTCTTGAAAAATGTGAAAAAAAAAAAACAGGGGGTCACAGTGGTGTTCTCCCTTAAGCTAACTGTCCAATAAGAAGTATTTATTCGAACTTGATCAGTTGGAGTTACAGATGGCGTTACCTTTGATTTTTGGCACTTTTTTGGACTTGAATTCAGGGTTAATGAAAGTCATAAGTCGAAAACTTTGACATACGAAAAACAAAATTTGAAAAAACTATGTGTAAAAATGGGTTATGAACCGATATTCTTGAATTAATTGAATCTAAGTTAAAAAAAGGGGCCAAGTGAACGTTGGCCCCTTTGGCTGTGAACAAAAAAAAACTAATATATAACAGCAACTACACCTTATACTACAAAGCGAATTTAGGCCATCTTTCAATTTTTTATATCAACACTTACTAGATAAAAAAATAAGAACAGCAGTTGATTGTGGAAAATACACGTATTTTCCGTTTAAAACTCCGACCGCCTGGCGGGCACGGGTTAAAATTGAGATAGAGAGCTAAAATTTGGCACGAATTTTTTTTTCGTTCATGTAGAACCAATGTATGACTATCGTGAAAAAAAAATCGAAAGTGCCCAAAATAAGGACCACCCTAATGTGCATTGTGCCATGATTCATTCATCACCATGCGTCTACATTTTTATTTCATTAGTGCTCGGCATTGTATTCAGGAAGATGAACGATGTTTTTTTTGTTTTCAATTATTATTTCAGAATGATTCGGAACTTTTCGGTCGAACAATTAGGGTCAATATTGCCAAACCGCAGAAAATTAAAGAGGGTTCATCTAAACCGGTATGGGCGGATGATATGTGGCTGCAGGAGCACGCGGGCGAAACACTCAAGACAGACGATGTCCCAATGACAAACGACACAGCGTCAACGAAAAAAGTAAAACAAAATCCACAAGTGTATCTCGACGTCAGCATAGGTAAACAAGAATTGGGCCGGATAATAATAATGCTGAGGGCTGATATTACACCAAAAACCGCTGAGAATTTTCGTTGTTTGTGTACACATGAAAAAGGCTTTGGATATCAAGGAAGTGTTTTCCATCGAATTATTCCAGATTTTGTATCCTTTACTATTATTTTGCGTAATTAGTATTATTATCTGTAATTGATTAGTATTTTCGATTCCTGGTTGTCACCTAATGGATATTACGGTTTTTTTTCTGCTGATCCTCAGGCGGTTTGGATTCTGCTCATTTTAAATAGGTCCATATTCCCCCCTCGGTGTAGGGATCCTGTTTCTGGTGGACCAAAAAGGAAAATTTAGCAGTAACATGTTACCAATATTTTCGTTACGTGTCCTTAATTATCTATCGGCAGATGTGTCAAGGTGGGGATTTTACGAATCACAATGGAACGGGCGGAAAGTCCATCTACGGGAACAAATTTGACGATGAAAATTTCGAGCTCAAGCACACAGGAGCTGGAACACTGTCAATGGCAAATTCAGGTCCAAATTCTAACAGCTCACAATTCTTCCTGTGCACTGCGCGCACCGATTGGCTCGACGGCAAACACGTTGTTTTTGGTCACGTAATCAGCGGTCTGGATGTACTGAAAAAAATGGAAAAGTGTGGAAGTAAATCGGGAACACCGTCACAAAAAATTGTAATTAGCGCGTGTGGGGAATTGTCGTGACGGACATTTTATTTAACGTTTAAGTATATTTCTTTAATGTTACGATCGACGTGAATCAAACTGTCCATTTTTTTTTACTCTGTATATAATTTCTACTTTGACATCTGATGATTATTTATTTATTGTAAATCCAACGATATGTTCCCGATTTCCCTTGCTGATCCATCAATCGATCGATCGCATTTGAATTGAAGGTAGAAATGTTCAGTGCGTCAACCGTCATCGGTAAGCTCGGGAACCGGCAATTTTTAATGAGATGGATTCAAAGTCACCTTGAGGGCCAATATGCACCCGCGTACTGAATTAATGTGAACTTTTTTTGGTTTAACGACTAAATATCCGCATGGTAGTGTGATCGTCTGGTTTATGCAAGTGTTATTTGTAAATGTGTATGGGAACGTAGCCCTACGCAGGCAACAGAGTTTTGAGCTTAAAGGGCCGTGTTTCCAATACAACAAACGTCATTTTGTAGGTACATCAAGAACACACCTATAAACGTTCTGTTAGGATTTCAATTTATTGTAACTTTTTTAAGGTTTAGCAGAACCTACTTGAGAAAAGAGAAACATAGTTACAGTGGCCACTTTTTGGATGGTCAGTTATTTCGTGGTCAGTTGGCCGTATGTTGTCCAGAAGAAGGCTTGACGGAATTACTAAAAGATAATGGGAAATGAGAGAGAACAATAACAGAAACAAAGGAATATGAATCAATATCTAGATACATAATCTGACCTTGGATTTTTCATCAACATGGAGGGGGAATCTGAATCTTGAGATTGGGAAAAGTATATATCGACGCTGCTTACGAAAACTAGCATGTTTCAGATTTCTTACGAAAACAAGCACGCTTGATATCAGCGCGAAAACTAGCAAGTTTCGGCTTTTGCCACGAAAACTAGCATGTTTCGACTTTCATCGCGAAAATTAGCACGTTTCAGTATCACTGGAAGTGTTTCTCATTTTTTACTCCACGTTTTTTGAACATCCCTTTTTACTCTAAATTGACGAAATATTTATGCTTGTCATTTTATACTGTTTTATTTTTTGTTTGAATTTATTTCATAGATATTTTACTGTTTGAATTTTGGTCTGCTAGGCTTATCATAAGATGGCAAACGGCAAATGCCTCGTCATTTTGGAGTAAAAAAAACCATGGTCAAAAAAATTAGAGAAAAGAAAATCGAAAAGAATTGCAATTTATGCAAAGTTAACAATGTCAGTTTTTTTCCCTCTTGCTACTTCGTCCAAGACCTGACATTTCTCGAGATATCTCAATCGATTGTTTTAAAGGTTTTGTCAACTGTACTGTATAGTTATACTGTACTTTATACTTTTAGTCAGGAGTGAATAACTCCGACAAACCTTTCCGTTGTACTACTATTTTTCGATGAATATGGAAAAGTTTGTTTACAGTTCGAGAAAGTACAGAGCGTATGTTTTGTTTTTTCGCGCAAAGTGAACACTATATGAGAGACATTTTGACGAAGGGCATCATACTATCGTTCCTTTCGCCCGATATTGCTGCCGTTCAAAATTGTCTTTATCTCATTGTTAGTCTGTCACAAGCTTCCTGACGAGTATAACGACTACAGTACTTTTATTAAATTAGAACATTGGAGTTTTTGGTGTGGTGAACAGCTGAAAAGTTAATAGTGGATCATCGTTGATCACTCCACGATTGTGTTTTTTTTAAATGAAATAAAAACACAATGAACGATTCTTCAGAAGTAGAATATACTGTAAGTAGAATATACCTTTTATAAACAATCATTTCATTATAGTGCTCCCGAAAAAATTATTAAAATATTTGTGAAAGTTCTGAATCTTATTCGATTTAGTTCGGCAAATATACTACTTTTTCCGGTATAAATCGAAATATGCTAGTTTTCGCGACGAAAGCCGAAACATGCCACATTTCGCGGCAGAAGCCGAATCATGCTAGTTTTCGCGTCGAATATCGAAACGTGTTGATTTTCGTGGTGGAATTCGAAACGTGTTAGTTTTCGTAAGAAATTTGAATCGTGCTACTTTTCGTAAGCAGCGTCGATATATTTTCTACGCCGCAGCTAATTTCATGAAAGTAGAAATAATAATCTGACGAATTGTTCATGCCGATTTTTAATTACATGTCCCACAAATCTCCATTAACTCCATTCAGATTTAAACTCTTGCGTTGAAACAGTTTAAGATTTTTTTGATGCTTTCAGATGTGCTTGCTGAAACGATTGTTGTAACTTGTCCAACGTCTCGCGGTGCGATTCTTGTTTCTTATCGAGGTCGGAGATGAGTTCCTCGGTTCGTTTTCTAAAAAATGATATATCGTTATAATTTATTCAGTGTACGGAGGTGCAATACATTTGCAAGGCAACATAATCACACGCACTAGGAGAACGGAACACTGGTTCGACAAGTTATTTCGAAACCTCAATGTGACAAAATTATTATTATTATGGATTACTCACAATTCATTGGAGATATATTCCATACGTTTTGCTACGTTCTGCTTGGCCTCAACCAAATCTTGTTTAACCAGGACAGGACCTATCAACTTGAAGACCTCGTTTCCCGATTTAAGAAGATCCAGCTCTTCTTTTACAGCCGTATTTTCATTCAACTGCCCATCTAGCTGCTGACGCTTGACAAGAGCCTTGTGGTATTCTGTACAATTTTTTTTGTATGATTCGGAACTTTTCAAGGATTAAAACTATCAGCGTGGAAAACCAACCTTTTTTTTTTAATTTGGACAATCAAAAACCTTGTACATCAAAAACCTCTTTTTGTATTCCTTTATATTTACCAGTAGATGTTAAAAATATCGTTTCGCGTGAAGCTATAGAGCATCAAGAAACAATTGCAACTTTTTATTGAATCTTTTTTAGTTGAATCATTTTCAGAAAAAGGTGGATTTTATCAGACATGGTCATTTACTGATAAGTTCGATGAAACTTTGTTCTTTTTATCAATAAATTAACCATTAATTATCAATGAATTAACGGAAGATCAATCAAAACTTTTTGAGGTTATGTTTAACCTTTCGCCTCATTAGTCCTTTGGAAACAAGAGTCCAATTCACTCATTTGCTTGATATAAAAATTCCCATTTACCCAAAGAATTTAACAAAAATACTTATCACAAGACTAACCTTTTTGAATCTGCTTATAGAGATCTATTTCCGCTTGAAGCCTTTTTTGATTTTCTTCCACCATTTTTCTGTAACAACAATTTGGTACAAATGATAAAACATCAGAAATTGCAAAACTATATCATACAAACATAAAGATGTAACGACAAAAGTTTCTTACTATTAAAACGAGATTATAAACAGGATCGAAATAACAAACTGAAAACCCTCTTAGGTTTTGGGTTGTTTTGTGTTTAATACTTGCGACTGAATACTGGATTTAACTCAGGTTAACTGGAGTGAATTACGGAGGATATTTGTGAATGTGATTTGTGATTGCACGCCGCTAGTTCCTTCTTATACACATGACACGCATGTAACACCTATATGCCTCTATATACATAAGTATAATTTAACATGACGTATATATAACATTAGTTCATGTTCAGCGATTGGTACTTACGAATTTGCCTTAAATGGTCGCTGGGAAAATCACCAATTGTGTGCGTGTACCGTAAAAGTGTAGGAGAAAGGAAACAGCTTGCTTCTCTTAATTCACTGAATTCTGATTGGCCGAATTTCCGATCATGCAACAAGCTCGCAGGTCCAATCACATTGATACAACGAGCGACGTGGTGAGGCTGCGTTTGAAAAGAAGGTGAATCACCTGTTTTCCTGTATACGTCGTTTGTAAATATTGTTCATAACCCATCAAACTTTCTGTCACAATACGATATAAAAAGTAGTGTAAACTCCTACTTATTGCACTAATCAATCATTGAATGTTCTGGTGATTAAAATAATGATAACTAAGTGACACGTAAGTAAGTAGCATGTGTAACCGTTTAAATGTCGTTAATATTTTAGGTTATAGCGAATAGTATATACATATGTATAGTTTGATGAAAACATCTATGTTAAGACAGCTTGAATATCAATATTCTTGTTATTGACCATTAATTCGTGGATACAAAATTTAAAGTCTTTCGACATATAACCGGGCCATTGGGAATTAAAGATTGATGGAGCAGGCTCGGCGTTTCGAATACAATTTATTCGCCAAGCTATCTTTGATGATAGCTTCAAGCAATCGCTATGTTCAAACTCGAGTCTTACATAACACCGGTAATACTCAGTTATGTTGAAAAATATGTGAAGAACTTCAAACCCGAACAATCGCAGGTTAGTAAAATATATTGTAGGAAATGAGGACCGTTGAACTCGTGGTACGAGTTAGTCTCTTTACAGGTGTCTTTGTGGGGCGGTGATGCGTCTTTTCAAAATCTTGATTTGCGTTTGGAAGTTCTCGAAGAACAACTCAATCTTCCGTTCACGTTTGTCAGCGGACATATTCACGAACTGATCATACATGTGCCCTGGGTGAAAATCACATCGGAACCAATCGTTGTCACCATTAACACGATAGGTATGTAGAACAATTTTTTAGACATGCCAATGCAATATACCACGCTCCGAGTTTCATTCTCTTCCGTATCGTACATATAGTACAATCAACAGAGAATATTGAACATTTTTTATTTTTTATTAGGTTCAGTATCACGTACTGAATGTGAATTAACAAAATGGTTACTGTTACGTCGTGACGTTTTTCATGGAATTTTTCACTGTATTACCTTAACTTTACTTTTAGCCTAAGGTATAATATTTCGCGCTCACCCACAACGCAAATTTAACACTCGAGCGGATAGTCGCCGCTCGAGTTTCTGCTTACTTCTTTTCAATTAAATTCATAAATTACCCGAGCTCTTCGACCGAACGATCGCAGAGCAAACAGTCATACCAAATCGTGAGAACGGATGTTACCTCTCACATTTCTGCATACTCTACTTTTGGGCCAAACGCACAAATTACCTGAGCGTTTGGTCGTTCGCTGGAGGAGCGAACGGTCAATACCAGATTTTCGCTGATTAATTTCCGGCGCGGCGAGGCTCGTGGCCACGCGCGATATTTCTAACTTTTGGATTTTTAGAAGTCGGCACTTTTCGGTTGCCGCTTCACGACAACCGAATCCACCTCAAAATCTTCAGTCTACACTCAACACTCGTAGCGAGAAGTCCGCTCTTAACATCTAAGCGACTTAAGTCTTAATTCGACATTCGCGAGAGCAATGTCTCTAGTAAAATCATCCCCGTTATACTGGGTACCTCTATAACGTTTAACAAGTATTTACGAAGTATACTTATACACTTATACATTTCGTCACGATATCTTTATTGTATTCAACTGTTCAACGACTACGTAAATTAACATTTATATTCACAATTGGCCGAATAAGAAGCGATTCATTATACTCGACATCTCGATTTCAATTGTTAATCGGGAAA
Organism: Oxytorus armatus; assembly: GCA_958009045.1. NCBI lineage: Eukaryota > Metazoa > Arthropoda > Insecta > Hymenoptera > Ichneumonidae > Oxytorus > Oxytorus armatus. The sequence continues at coordinate 35,845,185 of OY253745.1, read as the reverse complement.
CGAACCACGTGTCTTATTCACTCATTCATAAATCGTACGCCATGCGTTTCCCCTATGACCTCTGAGGCGCCGCGTCCACGTTAGTCGCCTTTTACCTCTGAGTCGCCGCGCACACGTCTCCCTTGCGAAACCCCCTGGGACGTAACAGTTACAAATTAAGGGAGCGGAAGTGCCGCCATTTTGAGGCAAACCGTTTTGGCCAATATCTCCGTTACCGTGCACTTTAGGCCAAAAATGGTCATAATCTTTCTTGTAGATAATTGAATATACCATATTTTTTTCTAAATAATTTTTTTTTGTATCACTTACCGTTTACGACTTATACGACTGTTAAAATTTATTTATTCACTTTTTGACCTGTATCTTTCCTAATAATTGTTTAAACAGTAAAATGCTAATAACTTATCTTTTAAATCCATAGATTTTCCACAACTTTTATTTAAAACTTTTTTGTCTAAAATTAATATTCTCAAAGTTATGACGCGTTTTTATTCGCCTTGCAGCCAGTAGCGCAACATTGAACGCGTTATAACTTTGAGAATATTAATTTTAGACAAAAAAGTTTTAAATAAAAGTTGTGGAAAATGTATGGATTTATAAGATAAGTTATTGGCATTTCATTGTTTAGACAATTATTAGGAGAGATACAGGTCAAAAAGTGAATAAATAAATTTTAACAGTCATATAAGTCGTAAACGGTAAGTGATACAAAAAAAATTATATCGAAAAAAAGATGGGAAATTCAATTATCTACAAGAGAGGTTATTACTATTTTTGGCCTAGAGTGCACGGTAACGGAGATATTGGCCAATACGGTTTTCCTCAAAATGGCGGCACTTCCGCTCCGTTAATATGTAACCATTTTGTTAAGGGGGGGGGGGGGGGGGTAGGGTTTTAAAATGATTTTTTTTGCATTTAAAAAAAAATTTTTTTTTCTGAATGAACAATATGTCGAGAATATTGTGTATAAATTTTAAGGACTTACATACGTCCAGCGGTACCGAAAACGTACCAAAAGAAAAACTGTTTTTAGGAGGGATAGAAATAGAAATTGATAAAAAAATTCTTACACATTGTTTATTACTGTGTTAAGTTTGTAAAAAAATTTATTTCAATTTTTTTTTTCAAAAATCACAACATGAAAAATCACATTTTTTGAAGCACTGTAAAAAAAAAGTTGCTCCACGGTCGGCAGTATTTCTTCCTCAAATGTTGACGGATCTGCAAAATGTAAAGAAATTCTTGTAAAATAAGGTAGTAGTTATAGTCTGTCGAGCCGGATTTTTGAAATTCGAAAAATTAAACAATTTACGGTAATTTAAAAAAAAATGTTAAGTTTGTGTCAAAAAAGTCACACTTCAATTGTTTTTATAAAATTTTCTAATTATAATTTAAAAAATCCGGCTCGACAGACTATAGAAAAAACAATTCCGAATATTAAAAAAAAAAATCATCAAAAATATTAAAAACCGTACGAGTTATCATGCCGACCGTGTCAGAAAAAGTAGTTTTGAGAAAAACGCGTTTAAAGTTTCAAGTGCGTTTCGCTCGAAGTCGCGCGCGGCTGGAGCAAGAACTTTATGAATTTTTTAAATTTATTTAGTTAACTTACGTCTAATCTCCCATTCCAGCTTCATATTGTACGCCTTCCTTGTCAGTAAAAAATTGTTGTTGTTTATTTTTTTCTAATCGACGAATTGTTCTGGCCTCTTTTGTTGCTTTTGTAGCGTTGATTCGAGCGTGTTTCACATTATCAGGCAGTCACATTATCTACAATAACTTTTGAACTATGGGGAATTTTTACAATCAGCTTACACAGAAATACGCCTAAGACTATAAGGAATAATAATCTGTAAACAAAAAAAAATCGATTTTTTGAAAATTCTCGACCTATGTAAGGCCTTAAGTCAATCGGAGTAAAACTAACGGAGTTACAGCGTTTCAAACGACCGGCCGTGATACCTGTATATCACGTATAAGAAACTTTAAATCGATTTTCCCGAAAACGTCATTTTTGAAGTTTGTGAACATTAGAACTCAAAATCTACTGAACCGATCCTTTTGAAAATTTAAACATTACTTCTTCACATAAATGAACAGGTAATCAGGAGGAGTTTTTTTTTTCAATTTTTTCAATTTTTTAATAACAAATTAAGCGCGATTTTTTTAGCTAAAATTGCGTTTTTCACTTCCAAGTGCTGCAAAAAATAGAAAAAAAAAAAAAAAAAACTCTTCCTGATTACCTCGAGAAATACATCACCTTTAAAATGCATATCAATTTTTTTGTTTCGGATGATCCGGTAACGAGTTATAATGTTCACCGCAAAACCACTTTTTTTCAAGGCGCCTCTGGAGATTCAACGTCACCGGCTTATTTATCAATATTTTTCATTGAAAATTTTTTCTGAGATACTTCAATAGTTATACAATAATATGTAATTCTATTTCATAAAATTATATTACTCATGTCGCCGCAAAAAAATCATAAAAATATGCTTTTTTTCGCCTTTAAAACCCTACCCCGCCGTTAATTCACATTCGATACGTGATACTGAACCTTATTAAAAAGAAAAAAATTGTCGATTATTTTCAGTTCGATGCGGACAAGAGTAACGGACTCCCTATTGATTGTACTAATACCTGAGAATTGTTTCAGAATGCATCCTCAATTTAAAGAATCAAGGGCAGGCAGAACGGAGTGCAGCGACGCATCAAGGAGCTGGTTTCAAAGCAATACAGTACGTTTCGTTGTTGCTGTATTTTTCTTGACGATAGTAACACAGTCCCAACTATCCTTACCCACCTAATATATTAAGGGAGGAGTAAGGGTTTCAGCGTTAAAAAAAAACTCTTTTTTTGCGATTTTTTTTCTCAAATATGGATTGAGCAATTTTATTCGAACCTTTTGTACATTATTGAGCATACTTTTGACAATGTTATGTAATTTTTTCATGCAGAAATATTGAAGCATAAGCCCGTAACAGAGCTTCCCCCAGAACGTCTTGGAAAAAAAAAACAATTTGCGGTGTTCACTATAACTCGGCCGGAAATTATCTGAAAATGAAAATCCATGAAAATTTAGTCAAATTATAATTAAATCTTCCCCCCAACGTTCTCTGATAACTTTTTCTTTCATTACAAAATTTTTGGCGGCCATCTAAAGTGTGAACTGTTATTTTCCACGAAATATTCCGCCATTTTGTGGGTGGGAAACACCCTTAATGTAAAAGAAAAAAAATTCAACTAAACGTTGGGGGGAGGTATTTTATATGTAGAAAATGTGTACAAAGTTTGAAATGAATCGGTCAAGTAGTTTTTGAATGGCAGTGAACACGGACTTTGAAAAAGTAGTTTTGAGAAAAACGCGTCTAAAGTTTACGAAGTAAAAAAGTGAAGAAAAACATTTTTTTTTCCAACTTACACAGAATCATCGATTCCAGCTCGTTTCTTCTTTTAAAATATTGTAGTTTATAGTATACACTATACTATATACACAATAGCAATGAATAAACTGTATAAATGTTCGACAGCTGCACTGCTAGCCCGACCGCCCGCAGCTGTTAGAGGTATGGCGTTAAAGGCCAGGAGATTAATAAGACAATAACTTCGAGAATATTGCTTAGATCGGTTTAAAATTTTAAGGACATATTCTTGAAATGTTAAACAATGAGATAAGACAAAAAAAAATTCGATTTTTCGAAAGTGAAAACCCTTACCCCGCCCTTAATGTTCGAAGCTCTACACTCGTGTTTCGATAAAAATTAATTTTCCATAATTTACGAAAGAAAAAAACATGTTTTGGGTGACGAAAAAATCAATGAGTCTCTTGTTACGCAAACCAAAAGAAGTTTCATTTATACATGGTAGAATTTCGAGGATGGTATACCGCTTTCCACTATATTGTTAGTATTTATCATATTTTTATTATATTTTTACAGGGAAGAATCGCCACCGGGCTATATAAAGAGTATTGTTGCAAAAGTCATAAACAACATCACCATCAATTGCAACAATTTGATTTTGAAGTACGTGGAGGAAGACATCGTTCTCAGTGTTAACGTCAGATTTTTAAGCATGCAAACGGTCAACGAACTCTGGGAACCAGCCTTTACCGGTATGTTTTTTTTTTTAAATACAAACATTGAGAAGTTAAAACGTCAGTAATGCTATTCTTTGCGTGCACAGATGTGTCCAGCTGCGATGTTACCCTCCGAAAAATCGTAGCTGTCGAGGATTTGACTTTGTGCTTGGACAAAATGGATACAGCCGGAAAAATAGAGATATATCAGGTAATGTGATGCATGTGAGGTATTTCGCGGTATTTCGAACGGTAAAAAGTCTGACTCTTTGTTGAAAAATGTCTAACTTTGTGAAAGGTCATCATTTATTCATAGAATGGCTTGGTTTTTCATCAAATTTTTTTTTTTTTCGAATTGTACACTTTTTTGTGCTATACGAATTAACCGTTTCTTTTTCTCTTCAGGATCCTGTTTTATACCGTTGTTCGATGGTGATACGTCTGATGATGAATTATCAAAGTAACCTTACGAATTGCGCATCGCTAACGAGATTCGATCTTCATTGTGAAAAAATGGAATTCAGTATGACCGAACAACAGTTACCTATGTTATTACGATTAATTTCACTTATCACCGCTCTTCAGACGAAACAAGCGGTCGTTCGCAACGATAAACCAACTCACTCTTCGGACGAGAGAGGAGAAATCTTGCAAGGTACCAACATTTAAAAAAATTATTTCTCGTGATAATCGAATGTTAGTTAATGGTTAAAAATAGTGTCAACCTTCGTGAAATGTCCAAACTGAAACAGATGACGACGATCAAGTACACGGAGTTTCATCTGAGGGGCCAAGCTGGGGTGGATGGGCCTGGAACGTCGTAACTTCGTTTCTGCCTGTTGACTGGGATCCTGCCTGGTCGGATGAGCAACAAGTAGCTTCCACTGGTCACATGATCCACATGGGTGTTTACATAGATGAGGCTCTTCTGACTTTTAAGGTATGAACTGTTTTCTGCTATGAAGAAATAGGAGGGACACTTTGTTATATAATAACGGTGAGCAGCGTGCTAATGGGATTTTTATAATATTTCATCCGCAACTTTATATTTTATACATTTTTGAATGCTCACTTTTCATCTCAAATTTGTATTCAGCGAACTTCTTAGATTCAAGTTCCATACAAATCTGACGGGGTATTGGGAATTATTATTTAGCAACCTGACCTCTCTCGGACAAATTTCGAACCACTCTCTCCCAGTCGGTGCCCGGTGACACTATGCGAATGTGTCACGTTTTAATGTCGCCTATAAAAAACACGAATGTCCCTACGATCATTTTTCTTCGTTCATTTCAACCATTTTTGTGTTATCATACGCATTGATGAGTATTCCACATGATTTATAGAAAAACGAGGTTTTTCTGTATTGAAATAGTTGTGTGACGAGCCCAGTCCCCTATAAAAAAAGACGTCACGAAATATCTCGAAATGCGATTTATTTCTGAAGCCGACTAACTCGTCATTGTGATTGGCTGTCGATATCGTGCTCGGAGCTCGTTCATGTGCATACTTCAGATCGCACGATGAACCTAACCTACAAAAGCAGACCGCGAAGGGCGTACATCGGTTCTCTTAAGGGAGGGGCAAGGGTTTCAGCGTAAAAAAAATACACTTTTTTTGCGATTTTTTTTCTCAAATATGGATTGAGCAATTTTATTCGAACCTTTTGTACATTATTGAGCATACTTTTGACAATGTTGTGTAATTTTTTCATGCAGAAATATTGAAGCATAAGCCCGTAACAGAGCTTCCCCCAGAACGTCTTGGAAAAAAAACAATTTGCGGTGTTCACTATAACTCGGCCAGAAATGATCTGAAAATGAAAAACCATGAATATTTAGTCAAATTATAATTAAATCTTCCCCCCAACGTTCTCTGATAATTTTTTTTTTTCATTTAAACATTTTTGGCGGCCATCTAAAGTGTGAACTGTTATTTTCCACGAAAAATTCCGCCATTTTGTGGGTGGGAAACACCCTTAATGTAAAAAAAAAAAAATTTAACTAAACGTTGGGGGGAGGTATTTTATATGTAGAAAATGTGTACAAAGTTTGAAATGAATCGGTTAAGTAGTTTTTAAATGGCAGTGAACACGGACTTTGAAAAAGTAGTTTTGAGAAAAACGCGTCTAAAGTTTATGAAGTAAAAAAGTGAAGAAAAAAAAAATTTTTTTCCAACTTACACAGAATCATCGATTCCAGCTCCATACAGCAGACTTCCTGCGGCATTGTCGATGTCTTCAGCCTTTTTTCTCTCAAGTCTTCGTTTTATTCTGGCTCCTTTGCTCCGCTGCTCAGCTTGAATCTCGGCCCTGTCAATGCGATTGCTGTCCGTGAATGATGCATAATCATGAGCGCTTGGGCCGACGCTGACGTTCATGTCAGACAGAAAAGTTATAAAAGCACCAGCACCTTCATTGAAAGTGAACGCAGCTACATAAGATGCAAATTCAACAATTTGTCTGCTGCCAGATAATTTTTTCGGTGCAATTCTCCAAATCAGCTGGTTCAAACTTTCGTTGGCATTTTGAGTAAAGCCTCCAAGACACCTTTCTAGAAGTTCGTCTTTACTCAAATCTTCATAAATCGGTTTGATCGCTTCTATGACATCTTGTGGAAGTGGAGCGTAGTCATGTTTGAAATTTTTCACTCCCGTTGTGGCCAAAGCTTTTTGATATGAACGCCACGAGTTCTCACCGCTCATGCACTTATGGCGTTGAGGGTTATTGTCTGTTGACTGCTGGTGGTAGAACGTTGCCCAGATTGCATTTTTCATTCCTTCCAACGAATCACAATTATGTCTGATTGCTGCTCCGTAGTGTCGACTCAAATTATCAATGACTTTTCCAGTGAGCTTAATAAGGCCAGGAGATTGATAAGACAATAACTTCACGAATATTGCTTAGATCGATTTAAAATTTTAAGGACATATTCGTGAAATGTTAAACAATAAGATAAGACAAAAAAAATTCGATTTTTCGAAAGTGAAAACCCTTAATCCGCCCTTAAGTAAGATTTTCTTTCGCAGACTGTGGAAACTCTTCAAGAGCAGCTGTTTTATAAATCTCGCAAAATCCGCTATAACTCATTCCTGACGTTACGAGTTACAAGCGCGATAATGTCGATGCTGGTCAAAGGAGTGCACATGAATAATTTACAATTCGGTCTTGGCAGTATTCGATTGCATCCACAGGGTGTTTGCAGCTGCGGTTACCAGGAAGTCACAGATGACACGCAGGTAATACGTTTGATCACTGTTAGCCTATTAGCCTCCGCGTGTTGTAATACCATCAATAATATCTAAAGTGTCTGGCACTTTACGCTAAATCGACCAACATCGAGTCCGTCGATCTTTCGATTTCGTTGCTGATTTTTTTATTATATTCCCTCGGACGCAACGAGTAGAATTTTTTTAGAGCCCTTTGATCTCACGTTAGTATCGACAAAATCAAAATCTTTTTCAGCCTCCAATTTACATACAAGCTGGAACGATTCGTAATGACTATTTGAAGAACTCTTTGTTTGACAAAAATGGGATCGAGAGTACGAACTGGAGAAACTACTACAACGAGTACGACATCGTTTATCATCTAGCTACAGTCGATGGTACGACGTAAAATTTTTTTTTTTCCCTCCTTTAACGTTCTCACTGTATTTAAAAAAAATATTTTTGCGTCTTGTTCCAATGTACACCGTTTTAGTGACGTCAATGCTGGAAAGAAGTCCGGCGTTTGCGATGGATATTATACATTTTATCGAAATACCGGATGATTTTCCAATGGACAAACTGGCTGAGTTCGAATCCAACTTTGAGTACAGGTAAATAAAATACGTGCCGCGACATTGCAAAAATTCAGTTATATCTTAGCGACTATAAATTCAGCCTAACAAGAAAAATAAATGTGTCCTCATGAAACTGAAAAAAAAAAGCTCTCTCGATGCTACTCGAAAATAACCTGACCACAAATCTGACTTGTGAAATAAAAATAGTAACCTTTCCGACGAAATATCACAAGTGCCGAAAAAGATTTTTCCAACGTTATAGTCCTTTTCGACGTCAGATCCATCGTTAAAAAAATCCGCGAGAAATTTGGTTTTCTCGAAAATTTAAACTTAGAGAAGTAGTAAGATAATTTGGTCCAAACCGCGAGCTTGGCTTGAGCTATTTTTTTTAGTGACAAGGTACTAAGATCAAAGGCAAAGTTACTTCAACTTTACATATATTATCGGAAAAATAGCTGTAATAACATTATTGAAAATTTGTTTTCCCGCAGCAATTTTCCAGAACGCAGGGTAATACGTTACGTCATTGGAGATCTGAAAATCGGACTCTGCTCGGGATTGGTCCACCGGATCAACGCAGTGAAATGTGCCACAAAATACGATTACAATCTGCACACCGGTAAAAAACCCGGTAAGAAACCGTTTAAGTTTTCGTATTTTCACCAAAAGCAACGAATTACCGGTCGAATCAGTCGAACAGTAGAGAGAAATCTTCGATTCTCGGGATTCGTCGAGGTAGATTACGAGCGGATGGTCGAAACGTTGAAACTTGATGAATTTCATGTAAATGAATATTGAAAACGTAAAAAAGTACGACTGAACGTGAAAAAGTACGAAAAAGTAGCGATAACTCTGTTTATGTAATGGCACATATCGAGAACCGCGCTTGTATCACTTTTAGCTATCGAGAACCCCGTATTTGTCATTAAAGACATCTAGAACCTTATATTCGTCACATCGAGAACCTCGTATTTGTCCTTTACGGGTACGGTTGAGAGTGAAGGACACTTTGAAGTTGTTTTTGAATGAACATTTTTATAAAACAACTTCAAAGTGTCGTTAAGGGAGGAGTAAGGGTTTCAGCGTAAAAAAAAAACACTTTTTCTGCGATTTTTTTTCTCAAATATGGATTGAGCAATTTTATTCCAACCTTTTGTACATTATTGAGCATACTTTTGACAATGTTGTGTAATTTTTTCATGCAGAAATATTGAAGCATAAGGTCGTAACAGAGCTTTCCCCGGAACGTCTTGGAAAAAAAAACAATTTGCGGTGTTCACTATAACTCGGCCGGAAATTATCTGAAAATGAAAAACCATGAAAATTTAGTCAAATTATAATCAAATCTTCCCCCCAACGTTCTCTGATAATTTTTTTTTTCATTTTAAAATTTTTGGCGGCCATCCAAAGTGTGAACTGTTGTTTTCCACGAAAAATTCCGCCATTTTGTGGGTGGGAAACACCTTTAATGTAAAAAAAAAAAATTTAACTAAACGTTATGGGGAGGTATTTTATGTATAGAAAATGTGTACAAAGTTTGAAACGAATCGGTCAAGTAGTTTTTAAATGGCACTGAACACGGACTTTGAAAAAGTAGTTTTGAGAAAAACGCGTCTAAAGTTTATGAAGTAAAAAAGTGAAAAAAAAAATTTTTTTTTCCAACTTACACAGAATCATCGATTCCAGCTCGTTTCTTCTTTTAAAATATTGTAGTTTATAGTATACACTATATACTATATACACAATAGCAATGAATAAACTGTATACCTGTTCGGCAGCTGCACTGCTAGCCCGACCGCCCGCAGCTGTTAGAGGTATAGCGTTAAGGCCTTACATACCTCCAGCGGTACCGAAAACGTACCAAAAGAAAAACTGTTTTTAGGAGGGATAGAAATAAAAATTGATAAAAAAATTCTTACACATTGTTTATTACTGTGTTAAGTTTGTAAAAAAATTTATTTCAATTTTTTTTTCCAAAAATTACAACATGAAAAATCACATTTTTTGAAGCACTTTAAAAAAAAAGTTGCTCCACGGTCGGCAGTATTTCTTCCTCAAATGTTGACGGATCTGCAAAATGTAAAGAAATTCTTGTAAAATAAGGTAGTAGTTATAGTCTGTCGAGCCGGATTTTTGAAATTCGAAAAATTAAACAATTTACGGTAATTTAAAAAAAAATGTTAAGTTTGTGTCAAAAAAGTCGCACTTTAATTGTTTTTATAAAATTTTCTAATTATAATTTAAAAAATCCGGCTCGACAGACTATAGAAAAAACAATTCCGAATATAAAAAAAAAAAATCATCAAAAAATATTAAAAACCGTACGAGTTATCATGCCGACCGTGTCAGAAAAAGTAGTTTTGAGAAAAACGCGTTTAAAGTTTCAAGCGCGTTTCGCTCGAAGTCGCGCGCGGCTGGAGCAAGAACTTTATGAATTTTTTTAAATTTATTTAGTTAACTTACGTCTAATCTCCCATTCCAGCTTCATATTGTACGCCTTCCTTGTCAGTAAAAAATTGTTGTTGTTTATTTTTTTCTAATCGACGAATTGTTCCGGCCTCTTTTGTTGCTTTGGTAGCGTTGATTCGAGCGTGTTTCACATTATCAGGCAGTCACATTATCTACAATAACTTTTGAACTATGGGGAATTTTTACAACCAGCTTACACAGAAATACGCCTAAGACTATAAGGAATAATAATCTGTAAACAAAAAAAATCGATTTTTTGAAAATTCTCGACGTATGTAAGGCCTTGAAGGCCAGGAGATTAATAAGACAATAACTTCAAGAACATTGCTTAGATCGGTTTAAAATTTTGAGGACATATTCTTGAAATGTTAAACAATAAGATAAGACAAAAAAAAAATTCGATTTTTCGAAAGTGAAAACCCTTACCCGCCCTTAAGGAGCAAACGAAAATTCTTGAAAGAGGCTCTTTTTTCAGTCCGTTGACAATGAGGTTTCCCCTTAATACCGAGAATCATGCACGATGCGTAAAAATAATTGAGGCAAATTGTGTCAAGATGTTCTCACTCATTGTGCGATCGTTAGTGACTCCTCTCTTTTACCCACATTATTTCTCACGTCAATAGAACCCTTACTCGTTACATTCCAGAGCCGCAATTCGCCGAGTTACCTCCCGTCACCGTGGAGGAGTATGAGGCTTTGCGCGAAAGTGTATCTGTGATCGAAACATATATTAATTTTTATAAATTGACTATACAATTTCAACTAACCGATCACAGCGTTCCGAGGTTATCGTATCAGAGAACAGCACCGGAGAACACGGTAATTTGTTTTATCATCGTACCGCACAAACTACGAGGTCTGTTCAAAAAGTATCGCGAATTTTTAATTTCCACGGGCTGCGTATATTCGATTTTCGATTTTTTCGTGGCGTTAGGTTGGTACTCGTGTCCCTCACTTATGCTGAAAAAATCGGCCATTTTGAATGTTTAGTTCATTGTTGACAGCTGTTTTGGTTAGAAGTGTTTTGGCTTGTCGATTTTTGCCTATTCCAAAAAAGCAGCTTCCATTGCGATGATTGAGCTTTGGTTTCCACGTCATAACCATGAACCCATGATTCGTCACCAGTTATGACCCTCTTGGAGCAAATTTGGGTCGTCGCGGACCGAGTTCAACAGCTCCTTAGCAATGTTAACGCGACACTGTTTTTCTTCGAAATTGAGCAATTTTGGCACGAATTTCGCGACGACCCGTCTCATGCCCAAATCATTGGTAAAAATCGAATGGCACGAGCCAATCGATACGTTTAGTTCCTTCGGCAACTTCTCTAACGGTGATTCGACGATTGGCCAATATTATTTTCTTCATTTCGTCAATGTTTTCGTCTGTTGTTGATGTGCTCGGGCGTCCGGAACGCATTTCGTTGTTCGCATCTTCTCGGCCCTCTGAGAACATTTTGTACCACCGATAAACGTTGCTTTGGTCCAAGGTAGCTTCACCATATGCCACAGTCAACATTCGGAATGCGTCCGCGCACTTAATTTTGTTTTTCACACAAAATTTCATACAGATTCTTTAATCCATTTTTTGGAATAGGCAAAAATCGACGACAAGCCAAAACACGTCTAAGGAAAACAGCTGTCAACAATTAACTAAACATTCAAAATGACCGATTTTTTCAGCATAAGTGAGGGACACGAGTACCAACCTAACGGCACATAAAAATCGAAAATCGAATATACGTAGCCCGCGGAAATTCAAAATTCGCGATACTTTTTGAACAGACCTCGTATAACCCTATTACACGATTAAATATTAATGATGATTATTTTATTCGTTCGACAGTTCACGACTCTGGACCGAGAGTTATCGCACAATGCTTATTTGAGTATAGAGTCCAGTGAGATAGTAGGAAGCATTGTTCAACCGATGTATCCATTTAGACTGGCGTCTTGTGCATCGAAACAAGGAGACATCTCCCCCGACATGCTGAACGATTGCTACAGTGTTTCAACGATAAAAGTAACGTTTATTTATATTTTTCGTACTAATTCCCGTATTTTCATACGATATAAAGGATTTCATAACACGCTATATTGCTGTAATCAAGAAAAAAAATCGATATAATGCAGATAATATTTTTTAGTTTTTTTTAACCCAACTTTGGGTTTTCTTTTTGACACGTTGTCACGACTCCGGGGTGCTACGTCGGATTTTGCCATTTTTTTTGCCGTTAGAGGGCACTGCACCCCCGCGCTTGGCCACTTTTGCGACAAGCCACTTGCTCGCAGTCCGCGATTAGGTGCTTGGCAAGCCACCGCCAATATTCGCACGTTTCCATACAAGAATATCCGTGAATCGGCCACCAGATGGCGTCGGCCAGCGAAACCGGCACTTCCTGCCTTTTTTCGTCCTGATTCGTGGCCAAGCGCGGGGCTGCACGGTATGTCTTTGTCTTTAATACGAGTACAAGTCGGCCTCGATCGGTCGGCTTTTGTGAAAAATTCTAAATTTTCAAAATTACCGGGACATACAGTCTGTTCAAGAAGAAAAAGACCGACGATCATCTCGAAATCGCTCAACGATCATTAGTACAATCAATAGGGAGCCCGTTACTCTTGTAAATTTCGCTTTAAATTACAAGAGTTATATATTTTTTTTCAATTAGGTTCAGTATCACGTACTGAATGTAAATAAACAAAATCCTTACAAATCAAGTGACCGCAAGTGCCGCCATTTTGAGGAAAACCGTATTGGCCAATATCTCCGTTACCGTGCACTTTAGGCCGAAAATGCTTGTAAAATTTCTTGTAGATAATTGAATTTCCCATCTTTTTTTCTAAATAATTTTTTTTGTATCACTTACCGTTTACGACTTATACGACTGTTAAAATTTATTTATTCACTTTTTGACCTGTATCTCTCTTAATAATATTTTAAATAATAAAATGCTAATAACTTACCTTTCAAATCCATGAATTTTCCACAAATTTTACTTAAAACTTTTTTGTCTAAAATTAATATTCTCGAAGTTATAACGCGTTCAATGTTGCGCTACTGGGTGCAAGGCTAATAAAAACGCGTTATAACTTTGAGAATATTAACTTTAGGCAAAAAAGTTTTAAAAAAAAGGTGTGGGAAATTTATGGATTTAAAAGATAAGTTATTAGCATTTTATTGTTTAAACAATTATTAGGAGAGATACAGGTCAAAAAGTGAATAAATAACTTTTAACAGTCGTATAAGTCGTGAACGGTCAGTGATACAAAAAAAATTATTTAGAAAAAAAGATGGGAAATTCAATCATCTACAAGAAAGGTTATTACCATTTTTTGCCTAAAGTGCACGGTAACGGAGATATTGGCCAATACGGCTTTCCTCAAAATGGCGGCACTTGCGCTCCCTTAATCACGTACTGAATGTAAATAAGGCAGCGCAAGTCCCGCCATTTTGAGGAAAACCGTATTGGTCAATATCTCCGTTACCGTGCACTTTAGGCACAAAATGGTGATAACCTTTCTTGTAGATGATCGAATTTCCCATCTTTTTTTCTAAATAATTTTTTTTTCATCACTTACCGTTTACGACTTATACGACTGTTAAAATTGATTAATTCACTTTTTGACCTGTATCTCTCCTAATAATTGGTTAAACAATAAAATGCTAATAACTTATCTTTTAAATCCATAAATTTCCCACACCTTTTATTTTAAACTTTTTTGTCTAAAGTTAATATTCTCAAAGTTATAACGCGTTTTTATTAGCCTTGCACCCGGTAGCGCAACATTGAACGCGTTATAACTTTGAGAATATTAATTTTAGACAAAAAAGTTTAAAATAAAAGTTGTGGAAAATGTGTGGATTTAAAAGATAAGTTATTAGCATTTTATTGTTTAAACTATTATTAAGAGAGATACTGGTCAAAAAGTGAATAAATAAATTTTAACAGTCGTATAAGTCGTAAACGGTAAGTGATACAAAAAAAATTATTTAGAAAAAAAAGATAGGAAATTCAATTATCTACAAGAAAGGTTGATACCATTTTTTGCCTAAAGTGCACGGTAACGGAGATATTGGCCAATACGGCTTTCCTCAAAATGGCGACACTTGTGCTCTCTCAATCACGTACTGAATGTAAATAAGGCAGCGCAAGTGCCGCCATTTTGAGGAAAACCGTATTGGCCAATATCTCCGTTACCGTGCACTTTAGGCAAAAAATGGTGATAACCTTTCTTGTAGATGATTGAATTTCCCATCTTTTTTTCTAATTAATTTTTTTTTCATCACTTACCGTTTACGACTTATACGACTGTTAAAATTTATTTATTCACTTTTTGACCTGTATCTCTCCAAATAATTGTTTAAACAATAAAATGCTCATAACTTATCTTTTAAGTCCATAAATTTCCCATACCTTTTATTTTAAACTTTTTTGTCTAAAGTTAATAATCTCAAAGTTATAACGCGTTTTTATTAGCCTTGCACCCGGTAGCGCAACATTGAACGCGTTATAACTTTGAGAATATTAATTTTAGACAAAAAAGTTTAAAATAAAAGTTGTGGAAAATGTGTGGATTTAAAAGATAAGTTATTAACATTTTATTGTTTAAACTATTATTGAGAGAGATACTCGTCAAAAAGTGAATAAATAAATTTTAACAGTCGTATAAGTCGTAAACGGTAAGTGATACAAAAAAAATTATTTAAAAAAAAAAGATAGGAAATTCAATTATCTACAAGAAAGGTTAATACCATTTTTTGCCTAAAGTGCACGGTAACGGAGATATTGGCCGATACGGTTTTCCTCAAAATGGCGGCACTTGCGGTCACTTAATTTGTAAGGATTTTGTTCATTTACATTCAGTACGTGATACTGAACCTAATTAAAAAAAAAATAACTCTTGTAATTTAATGTGGCACAATATTCTCCATTGATTGTACTACATTCTGGTCGGGTGCGATTTTTGCGGGACGTGGTAATGAGCTCGGGTTTCATTTATCATTTGTAGGTAAGCGGAATACAAAGCCAGCTGTACTTGAACGAGCAATGCCGTACAATGATCGCAATGCCGTGTAACGCGAAATTGACTAAGAAGACACTGGTGTTCCCGCAGTATTGGCGGCGTACCAATGTAATTCACGATGATATTCAGTGCGAAATTGACGATATCACTTTCGCTGGAACGAAAGCGAAGTTGTTGGTTGCGGCGTCTATAGCGACGTCCATAACAAATCCGACGGACAGTTCTAATCCTCTTTTTTGCTCTTCCTTATTCGCGGATGCTTGTAACGAAAAAGGTGTGTATGTTACGAATTGATGTGAGGAAATGCGTCAATGAATGAAATGTATACGTTTTTTTTTTCTTCGTTTTTATAGACCCCGTTCACCTCGAGTTATCGTTGGAAAATATAATATGTAAACGTACAAAGTCGTCGTCGACGATATCGATTAAAATCGATGTCAATGCCATTAAAGCCTTTGCACTTAATGACAAACAACAGGCATTCGTTCTATCGGGACCCGAAATTGACATCGACCGGTATGTAAATATACATATATATATATTAGGGCGATTTATTTTTTCGACTTTTTTTTTCTTAGTCCCCACCTGAAATTTTGTTGGGTATGTCGAAAAATAAAGTCCCTGAAAGTTACAGCCCTTAAGGGAGGGGTAAGGGTTTCAGCGTTAAAAAAAAACACTTTTCTTGCGATTTTTTTTCTCAAATATCGATTGAGCAATTTTATTCGAACCTTTTGTACATTATTGAGCATACTTTTGACAATGTTGTGTAATTTTTTTATGCAGAAATATTGGAGCATAAGCCCGTAACAGAGCTTCCCCCCAGAACGTCTTGGAAAAAAAACAATTTGCGGTGTTCACTATAACTCGGCCGGAAATTATCTGAAAATGAAAAACCATGAAAATTTAGTCAAATTATAATCAAATCTTCCCCCCAACGTTCTCTGATAATTTTTGTTTTCATTTAAACATTTTTGGCGGCCATCTAAAGTGTGAACTGTTATTTTCCACGAAAAATTCCGCCATTTTGTGGGTGGGAAACACGCTTAATGTAAAAAAAAAAAATTTAACTAAACGTTGGGGGGAGGTATTTTATATGTAGAAAATGTCTACAAAGTTTGAAATGAATCGGTCAAGTAGTTTTTAAATGGCAGTGAACACGGACTTTGAAAAAGTAGTTTTGAGAAAAACGCGTCTAAAGTGCACTGCTAGCCCGACCGCCCGCAGCTGTTATAGGTATAGCGTTAAAGGTCAGGAGATTAAGGCCTTACATACGTCCAGCGGTACCGAAAACGTACCAAAAGAAAAACTGTTTTTAGGAGGGATAGAAATAGAAATTGATAAAAAAATTCTTATATTTGTAAAAAAATTCTTATAGTTTGTAAAAAAATTTATTTCAATTTTTTTTTTTTAAAATTACAACATGAAAAATCACATTTTTTGAAGCACTGTAAAAAAAAATGGCTCCACGGTCGGCAGTATTTCTTCCACAAATGTTGACGGATCTGCAAAATGTAAAGACATTCTTGTAAAATAGGGTAGTAGTTATAGTCTGTCGAGCCGGATTTTTGAAATTCGAAAAATTAAACAATTTACGGTAATTTAAACAAAAATGTTAAGTTTGTGTCAAAAAAGTCACACTTTAATTGTTTTTATAAAATTTTCTAATTATAATTTTTAAAATCCGGCTCGACAGACTATAGAAAAAACAATTCCGAATATTTAAAAAAAAAAATCATCAAAAAATATTAAAAACCGTACGAGTTATCATGCCGACCGTGTCAGAAAAAGTAGTTTTGAGAAAAACGCGTTTAAAGTTTCAAGCGCGTTTCGCTCGAAGTCACGCGCGGCTGGAGCAAGAACTTTATGAATTTTTTAAATTTATTTAGTTAACTTACGTCTAACCTCCCATTCCAGCTTCATATTGTACGCCTTCCTTGTCAGTAAAAAATTGTTGTTGTTTATTTTTTTCTAATCGACGAATTGTTCTGGCCTCTTTTGTTGCTTTGGTCGCGCGTCAGACCTTTGTCCTTTCGTCGGGCAGTCACATTATCTACAATAACTTTTGAACTATGGGGAATTTTTACAATCAGCTTACACAGAAATACGCCTAAGACTATAAGGAATAATAATCTGTAAACAAAAAAAAATCGATTTTTTGAAAATTCTCGACGTATGTAAGGCCTTAATAAGACAATAACTTCAAGAATATTGCTTAGATCGGTTTAAAATTTTAAGGACATATTCCTGAAATGTTAAACAATAAGATAAGACAAAAAAATAAAACTCGATTTTTCGAAAGTGAAAACCCTTACCCCGCCCTTAATATTAATTCTAAGTACTTTCCCTTAGCGTGAAAAGATTTTCCATCTAAATTACACGTAAATCGAATTTTTCTTTTTTTTTTTCAAAATTCTATAACTCAGCCGCATTTTATGCTATCATATTGTTCTTGGTTTCGATTTACTCGGAATAAAACAATCTAGAAAAGTGCCTATAGCGGCGAAAGTGTAAATTGTACTGGTGAGTTGGTACGGGTCACTGAAGTTGATTTTACCCAATATTCTCGTTTTTTTGCTGTTATCTCCGAAACAATTAACTTTACGAAAAAAATTTAAACGAAAAATTTGTTGGAAACTTAATTTCCTACAAAAAAGGTCCTATCGACCCAATTGCTTAGATTAATATTTCTTGAGATATTGAACTTTGTTTAAAAAATTTTTTTTTATTATTTAATATTTCATATTTTATACATTTTATACTACTCATAAGTTAAAGTTCAATATCTCAAGAAATATTAATCTAAGCAATTGGGTCGATAAGACCTTTTTTGTAGGAAATTAAATATCCAACAAATTTTTCATTTAAATTTTTTTCGTAAAGTTAATTGTTTCGGAGATAACAGCAAAAAAACGAGAATTTTGGGGAAAAAATCAACTTCAGTAACCCGTACCAACTCACCAGTACAATTTACACTTTCGCCGCAAAAGGCACTTTTTTAGATTGTTTTATTCCGAGTAAATCGAAACCAAGAACAATATGATAGCATAAAATGCGGCTGAGTTATAGGAATTTGGAAAAAAAAAAAATTCGACTTACGTGTATTTTAGATGGAAAATCTTCTCACGCTAAGGGAAAGTACTTAGAATTAATATTGAGGGCTGTAACTTTCAGGGAATTTCTTTTTCGACATATCCAACAAAATTTCGGGTGGGGACTGAAAAAAAAAAAATCGCCCTAATATATATACATATTTTTCAAAGAATTAATCCTTTCGTAAAAAAGTGATGACGCTCGAAGATCGAACTTCGATACATTAATATCGTAAAAGCGAAGGCGATATCGGGACGAATCAGAAAGTAACTTTTAGTCACGTGGCCATCCAACGTCAACACACTTCACTCTGTTAAATCTCGGTTTGGCTGATTGGGACCGTATCAGGAAAAAATGGCCGCGGAAAGAAATAATCGAGGAAAAAATAGCCGCGGAAAAAATAGAGACGAGGAAAAAAAAGCCGATGGAATAAAAAACGTTAGTGTTAAAATAACCGAAACAAACAACTGACTCCAACAATTCCAAGTATCCCACGATTCCACAAACACACACACACACACACACATCGAGGTGTTTGGGTTTGTTTGTTTTTTTCTTTCCACGGCCATTTTTGCCCGGGTATTTTTTCCGCGGCTATTTTCTCCACAGCCATTTTTCCCAGATCCAATCGGGACTCGCCTAACGTAAAAACTTCATCTTTCAAGACGCGCGATGCGCGCCCATTGATGCTCATTGTGTAAAATATGCATACATACGCGCAACGCTGAACACAAATCTGCACTCTGACTATTTAACGATTCTTTGATATTTAAAAAAGCTCGCGTATGGCGAAAAGAAAAACGAAAAAGCAATTTCTGTCGTGTAAATGAAAGTTTTTCTTTTCGTTTGTTCAGAGAAAAGGACAACGCAGGACTCCTGACTGCCGTTCTTCAGTATTCCGAAACGGGCGACGAGCAACTGCATCCGTCCATTCTATCGTTCAGTTTGTCAGAAATGCGATGCTCGTTCGATCCGCTTTTGCGTCAGTGGCTGCAATATCGAGCCGTTGAAGACAAGTTGTACGATGCACGTAATTCACGGCCAGAGGCTGAAAATCCGATAACGGAAGGCACATTATCAGATACGGATGTGCGAAAAAAAATGTTTCGTACGCTGCACGAGAGTGTTCACAGTTTGTCGGACAGAGATAAAAGATTGTCGAGCGCGCGAACCGATTGGTCGAAAGGAATATCAGCGGCCGAAGATTTGCCAAAAAAATTGCCAACGAACGACGACAGCGAGCTTGAGGTACGAGAATTTACGTTCTTTTTCTTCTCTCATTCGATTATATCTTTAAGAGAGGGGTAAGGGTTTCAGCGTAAAAAAAAAACACTTTTTTTGGGATTTTTTTTTCTCAAATATGGATTGAGCAATTTTATTCGAACCTTTTGTACATTATTGAGCATACTTTTGACAATGTTGTGTAATTTTTTCATGCAGAAATATTGAAGCATAAGCCCGTAACGGAGCTTCCACCAAAACGTCTTGGGAAAAAAAAAACAATTTGCGGTGTTCACTATAACTCGGCCGGAAATTATCTGAAAATGAAAAACCATGAAAATTTCGTCAAATTATAATCAAATCTTCCCCCCAACGTTCTCTGATAATTTATTTTTTCACTTAAACATTTTTGGCGGCCATCTAAAGTGCGAACTGTTATTTTCCACGAAAAGTTCCGCCATTTTGTGGGTGGGAAACACCGTTAATGTGAAAAAAAAAAAATTTTACTAAACGTTGGGGGGAGGTATTTTATATGTAGCAAATGTGTACGAAGTTTGAAATTAATCGGTCAAGTAGTTTTTAAATGGCAGTGAACACGGACTTTGAAAAAGTAGTTTTGAGAAAAACACGTCTAAAGTGCACTGCTAGCCCGACCGCCCGCAGCTGTTAGAGGTATAGCGTTAAAGGCCAGGAGATTAAGGGAGAACACCACTGTGACCCCCTGTTTTTTTTCACATTTTTCAAGAATTTTTTTTTGTGGGAAAAAAAGAGATATTCGAAAAAAATTTTTGGGTTTTGTTCCTTGTTTATTCATGTATCAAAAAACATTTTTTTCACATTTTTCACGCCGCATGGTGGCGCTGGGGAAGCTCTCGCGTCAGGTGCTGTCATTTCCGCGGCACGCGGCAGAACTCTCTTCAACGTCGATCTGAAAAAAAATACCGAGTGTTTTCGTTAATAATATGATATTTTGAAGAGAAGTACATAGGGATTTGGAAAAATATTGTTTTAAAAAAAATAGGCACGCCTTTGAAATTAAAGTTAATTTCAAAGGCGTGCCTATTTTTTATTTAGGAACAAAACCCAAACAAATTTTTCGAATATCTTTTTTTTCCCACAAAAAAAAATTCTTGAAAAATGTGAAAAAAAACAGGGGGTCACAGTGGTGTTCTCCCTTAATAAGACAATAACTTCAAGAATATTGCTTAGATCGGTTTAAAATTTTAAGGACATATTCTTAAAATGTTAAACAATAAGATAAGACAAAAAAAAAAATTCGATTTTTCGAAAGTGAAAACCCTTACCCCGCCCTTAATTTTATTAGTTGATTATAATAACGCGGTAGCGGGAATCAAATGCCCGGTAAGGCCAACTTCGTGAAAGACTCCAAGCTTATAGGGTATTTTTAATTACGATTAAAATATGACACACTCGCATAGCAATCGTCGGGCACCGACTGGGTGGTTTGAAACTTGGCCGAGAGAGGTCAGGTTGATAAATGGTAATTCCCAATAACGAAAACAGCCAATCACGCGCTTAGGACCCTATCATACGATCTGGGCGGTCTTTCTCATCACGTTCACGGTTATGTACGTCAATATTTTGTACATAAGTACATTACGTTGTACTAACGTGCAAACAACCTAACCTAAAAACGGTCCCGATGAGTTTTAAGAGAAATACGACTACGGTCCTGGCGGCCGTGACGTAGATGCGCCGATAAAGATGGACTCTTGGACGTGAACGTCCCAGTGACAACATTGATAACACTAATTGCCAGTCCCTATAAAGTCTTGGGGACGGTAGCTCACACTTTAGCTCGTTATGGCTCTTGCAAATCGCCAAGTTGAGTCGCGGCTTGGCCCCCCAAGCGATGGTGTCCACCATCATCCCCTTCACCTAATTAATCGTAATACAAAATGTAATTCTCATTTCTAGGAATTACAAAAATCCGGAACTTTCATAAAAATTGCCCAGCTCTATCCATTTTGTCGCAAACTTATATTATGCGGATCCGTCGGTCACTTCGTAATTTACGTACCTACAACAACCATGGACGGAATCGGCGTTGCCGGTAAGTCCCAAAAAAATTTACGTAACACTCACTTCTCGAGAGATCTGAACAGTGTTTGGAAAAGCCTACAAATTATGAGCAAATATTTGCAATAAATCGTCTCGTACTATCTTAGTTATAGAATATGCAAAAATTGCTCCATTCATCGTACGAACTTGATGACCCCTCATTCATGTATTTCAGATTGTTTTTTGTGTATGCTCATGAAACTTATGAAATGAACTGCCTATTTTATCCTCTTAACAGGCATTGAAACCGCTAAAGATAGATCGTTGAACAGTGATCCCAGTTTACAAATTTTGGTGATAAAATCTCCAACTGTTCTCGTACATTCCGTGAACGTGCAGTTTGACAAGTTATCGTCACATCTGAATCAAGTGCCATCCCACTTACCGATTGGAATGTGGTCACAAGGTAAGTTATTGAAAAAGTGCATCCATGTCTTCTTAAGGGAGGGGTAAGGGTTTCAGCGTAAAAAAAAACACTTTTTTTGCAATTTTTTTTCTCAAATATGGATTGAGCAATTTTATTCGAACCTTTTGTACATTATTGAGCATACTTTTGACAATGTTGTGTAATTTTTTCATGCAGAAATATTGAAGCATGAGCCCGTAACAGAGCTTCCCCCAGAACGTCTTGGAAAAAAATAATAATTTGCGGTGTTCACTATAACTCGGCCGGAAATTATCTGAAAATGAAAAACCATGAAAATTTAGTCAAATTATAATCAAATCTTTCCCCCAACGTTCTCTGATAATTTTTTTTTTCATTTAAAAATTTTTGGCGGCCATCTAAAGTGTAAACTGTTATTTTCCACGGAAAATTCCGCCATTTTGTGGGTGGGAAACACCCTTAATGTAAAAAAAAAAAAATTTAACTAAACGTTGGGGGGAGGTATTTTATATGTAGAAAATGTGTACAAAGTTTGAAATAAATCGGTCAAGTAGTTTTTAAATGGCAGTGAACACGGACTTTGAAAAAGTAGTTTTGAGAAAAACGCGTCTAAAGTTTATAAAGTAAAAAAGTGAAGAAAATTTTTTTTTTTTCCAACTTACCCAGAATCATCGATTCCGGCTCCATACAGCAGTTTCTTCTTTTAAAATATTGTAGTGTATAGTATACACTATATACTATATACACAATAGCAATGAATAAACTGTATACCTGTTCGACAGCTGCACTGCTAGCCCGACCGCCCGCAGCTGTTAGAGGTATAGAGTTAAAGGCCAGGAGATTAATAAGACAATAACTTCAAGAATATTGCTTAGATCGGTTTAAAATTTTAAGGACATATTCTTGAAATGTTAAACAATAAGATAAGACAAAAAAAAATTCGATTTTTCGAAAGTGAACACCCTTACCCCGCCCTTAAGGAGTTATACGCACACAGGAGACCGAAACCAGCGATTTTTCAAGAATTTTTCCTGGAAACACATTTAAATTTATTAACGTAAAAATTTATATACATACTGTGGTAACTTTTAATTTTATTTTCATATTTAAAAATGTAAATATGTAAAAATGATGATTTTTAAAGCCGCTATAGCCGATCTCCGGGAGCTCCTCTTAAAAAAGGCGTCTTGCGGTGAGCACGATATCTCTGGAGTGGATCGTTTAAAATGAAAAAACAAAAAAGATTTCGTTAATATAAGATATAATCTAGAATTCAATTGAAGGAATAAGCGAAATATTAATTTTTAACGAAATGGCGGCTACTCAAAAAAAAAAATTCGATTTTCGATATAAATTTTGGCCTTAAATTGTTTATAAAATGGAAAATATCTATCGGCGAGAAAAAATCTTCGATTAATCACTAAACAATATATTTATAAAGCTTGTGTGAAAATTTGAGACTGATCGATCTAGCCGTTTCCAAGGAATCTTGCTTATCGACTTTACAAAAGTTTTTTGAGAACAACACATTCAAACTTACGACGCTATTTTTAAACGTTCCGAGACGTCTTTAGAAATATGCGTGTAACTTCCAGAATATTTGTCGGATTGACATGAAATTTTCTGTGTATATACTTAAATATATGTACGCTGCGATAATGGAATTATTATTATTATTTTTTTTAATCCTGACTGCGTATAACCCCTTAAGCAGAACGTTCGATCTCAATACGTTCGTTCTTTCGTAATGATTATTATTCTTCGGAGCAATATAATCGATTTATTGATTATTTCCATTTTTGTTCAATCGAAATTCAACAAAATCTAATAAATCAGTAATAACAACGTTATTTTTGTTTAGAGTATCATAGTTTTCCGTGGACGCTGAAACTGAACGATCTCAATTGTTACACTCTGAAAAATCGTTTACGAACGAATCTCATACGGAACGTTGATCTCACCGCTACGATCGACATCACAACAAAGTCCGCCGTGACGGAATTTATCGATTGCGCGCATGCCGGATTGGGACTGTGCGTATATATCGACACTTCACCCATTATCATTTCTCTGTCGGAAGAACAGGTGCGTGAAGATCGAGGTTTAAAAGTTTGCGATACCAGTGATATGTTTGTTGTATTTGTCGACGAGAAAATTTTTCCGTAGTAACAAATTACTGCTTGATTGCTCATTGATTAATATAATCCATATTTATTTCTGTACAAAAAAGAACACGCGATCGAGCTTAAAACTCTTGAAATTTTTTGAAGCCAATATCTAGATTGGAATTGGACTTTACAGCGTTCGAAAGACACACATGTGAAAACATAAGTAGATTGATGGCTGACATGATCCGGGCTGTTCCGTTCATCCGAAATCAAAAAATGAAATGGCATTTTAATTCGTAGACCTTTGACTATATTCGGAACTAGGATTAAATGAAAATATGGAAAATTAAATTTTTGGCACGGTTTTGAAAATTTAGTTCCGATTTTTGTCCATTTCTTTTTTACTCGCATCGTACGACCGCTTCAAGTTCTACTTCCGGCTATAGCCACAGATCTACGGATTGAAGTGCCATTTAATTTTTTTTTTATTTCAGATGAACGGAACAGCCAAAATCATGTCAGCCGTCAACCTACTTATTTTTCACACGTGTGTCTATGGAACGCTGTACAGTCGATTCCGATCTATATTTTGGCATTAAAAAAATTCCGAGTGACTGTACAAATGTTAATGAATATATTGTAAAAATTCCAAAATGGTGTACGAGGTCTGATAAAAAAGTATCGCGAATTTTGAATTTCCGCGGGCTACGTATATTCGATTTTCGATTTTTTTGTGGCGTTAGGTTGGTACTCATGTCCCTCACTTATGCTGAAAAAAATCGGCCATTTTGAATGTTTAGTTAAACTGTTGACAGCTGTTTTGGCTTTGTCTTCGATTTTTGCCTATTCCAAAAAATGGATCAAAGAATCTGTATCAAATTTTGTGTGAAAAACGAAATTAAGTGCGCGGACGCATTTCGGATGTTGACTGTGGCATATGGTGAAGTTACCTTGGACCAAAGCAACGTTTATCGGTGCACAGTGGGCAAAAAGGCAGAAATCGTGGCCAAAATACAAAAAGTGCTCCAATCGCAGTGATGTATGGTATTGGCGGGTAGAAAATACTAAAAATGATTCGATTGTGCTGAAATTTTGTACTAATAAGTTTTCGGGGTCGCTGATTCCGAATCCGTACTCAAAATTCAGAAATTCAAAATGGCGGATTGAATATGGCCGGCGAAAATGCTAAAAATGATTCGATTGTGCTGAAATTCTGTACTAATGAGTTTTCGGGGTGGCTGATTCGGAATCCGTAAAGATAGATTTTGGTCCTTAAATGGGTGGTGGCTAGATTCAGCCACGAACGTATGTATTAGTTCCAAATTTCAAATCGAGGCATCTTTAGCATTTTCGTCTGCCATATTGGATCCGCCATCTTTAATTTCGGAATTTTGAGTACGGATTCGGAATCAGCGATCCCGAAAACTTATTAGTACAGAATTTCAGGACAATCGAATCATTTTTAGTATTTTCGCCCGCCATATTGGATCCGCCATTTTGAATTTCTGAATTTTGAGTACGAATTCGGAATCAGCGACCCCGAAAACCCTTGAGTACCACATTTCAAAGCATTTGAAGCACTTTTAGTATTTTGGACATTTTTTCGGTTTTCTGGTCCGTACTCTGTGTAAACATTAATATTAAGAGTTCAGATGAAAAGTTGCAAAAAGTAGCAGGCTCATTTTATTCGTCGATAATTAACGAATGCAACGATAATTTTCAATTGCTGATATCAAGGGTTGCCTAAAGTTGACGACATTCCAAAGTATGATGAGAAGCTGCAAACGCCGAAAAGTCTTACTGAAAGATAACTGTGTTCCAAATCATGTTTAATTTTACGTAATTACAATTTTTTTTTCTCATACCTACGACCATTAGTAAGGATAAAAACCATATCCCGCATTTAGATTTGCAACATTCGTTGAAATTTATCATATTTATGAGATAATGAACCATCGCATTCTTTACGCAATTTGTTTTCATTCAACTACTTATTGTAAGAACATTTGAACCTTAATAGCCGCAATATTTTCTCTATATCTGCTCTGACGTATTAATGTGTGAAAAATTATGATTTCATGTCAAAATTATAAAGTTGGTTTTTGGCCACGATTTCTACCTTTTTGCCCGCTGTGCGGTGTTACAAAATGTTCTCAGAGGGCCGAGACGATGCGAACAACGAAATGCGTTCCGGACGCCCGAGCACATCAACAACAGACGAAAACATTGATGAAGCGAAGAAAATAATATTGGCCAATCGTCGAATCACCGTTAGAAGAGTTGCCGAGGAACTAAACATATCGATTGGCTCGTGCTATTCGATTTTTACCAATGATTTGGTCATGAGACGGGTCACCGCGAAATTCATGCCAAAATTGCTCAATTTCGAACAAAAACAGTGTCGCGTTAACATTGCTAAGGAGCTTAACGTCTAACGTCTAACCAAAACAGCTGTCAACAATTAACTAAACATTCAAAATGGCCGATTTTTTCAGCATAAGTGAGGAAAATGAGTATCAACCTAACGCCACAAAAAAATCGAAAATCGAATATACGTAGCCCGCGAAAATTCAAAATTCGCAATACTTTTCGAACAGACCTTGTATTTTCATGGTTCGTTAGAAAAAATTCACAAATAAAAGCGAAAAAGTACAGCTGGCACGAGGTACGACCGCTTTGATCGTAGATACCGATCATTTGTGCAATTGTTTCTATTATTTATTTACAGATCGTGATGCTAAGTGATATCGCTTCGGATATCATAAAAGTCACAAGTCTTCTCTGTTGTTCGCATAAAAAAATAACCGAGCGAACGGAAACTGAGGCGGAATGTATCGGTTTCGATGTACCAAAAACACCGTCGAGTTACGATCAAGTTGTGTATCCTGAAAATACAACGACACCATCTAGCATATCGACAGCTCGCGATAGTTCCGATCAAGGTAAATGAAAGAAACAATATCGCGCTACCGTTTCGCGCTACTTTCGTCGAATAACCGGTCAAGATACTTTAACACTAATTTTAGCGGAAACTGAGAGTCCCATAATCACCGCAATGGTACAGTGGACCATCACGAAGATCTCTTTAAAGCTATATATAACAGAGCGAGCGAGCGACAAGTCGATGAAATTGTTGCTAGAATTGGAAGACATTATAACCACGTTGGACTGGCAACCGATTTATCTGAAATTAAAAAATAAAATAACAACCGCAACCATTTGTCATTTCATTAGGTATTTAACTACACGTTGATTCGTCTCTATCGATATAATTTTTCGTTGATTTACGTGTTATCTCATTGTTTTTAATCTCGTTTTTTTTTGTTGTTGTTATTGTTCCTGATGGCAAAAACAGAACGTCGAGACACGAGAATTGGAAGCTGGGCGATTACGCCGGATTAATTATGCTCGGACGTGAAAGTAGCTTGGAACAAAGCGAGGATATTGGATTTTCGAGTTTTACCTTCACCAGGGCGCAGTCTGGAAATGTACATACAAGATGGGGCGCGCAAAAAAATCAGAAATCGCAGAAGGTAGGAATTTTTTATGATTTACGTACCGGAGTTATCGAGGCTTCAATCACCGAATTTGACTAAGAGAAGTTTCACTATCTTCTGACACACGGTATACGAGGTCTGTTAAAAAAGTATCGCGAATTTTGAATTTCCGCGGGCTACGTATATTCGATTTTCGATTTTTTTGTGGCGTTAGGTTGGTACTCATGTCCCTCAATTATACTGAAAAAATCGGCCATTTTGAATATTTAGTTAATTGTTGACAGCTGTTTTGGCTTGTCTTCGATTTTTGCCTATTCCAAAAAATGGAACAAAAAATCTGTATGAAATTTTGGGTGAAAAGCAAAATTAAGTGCGCGGACGCATTCCGAATGTTGACTGTGGCATATGGTGAAGCTACCTTGGACCAAAGCAACGTTTATCAGACGGTACAAAATGTTCTCAGAGGGCCGAGAAGATGCGAACAACGAAATGCGTTCCGGACGCCCGAGCACATCAACGACAGACGAAAACATTGATGAAGCGAAGAAAATAATATTGGCCAATCGTCGAATCACCGTCAGAGAAGTTGCTGAGGAACTAAATATATCGATTGGCTCGTGCTATTCGATTTTTCTCAATGATTTGGGCATGCGACGGGTCGCCGCGAAATTCGTGCCAAAATTTGCTCAATTTCGAACAAAAACAGTGTCGCGTTAACATTGCTAAGGAGCTGTTGGACTCGGTCCGCGGGGACCCAAATTTTCTCCAGAGGGTCATAACTGATGACGAATCATGGGTTTATGGTTATGACGTGAAAATCAAAGCTCAATCATCGCGATGGAAGCTGCTTTTTTGGAATAGGCAAAAATCGAAGACAAGCCAAAACACGTCTAACTAAAACAGCTGTCAACAATTAACTAAACATTCAAAATGGCCGATTTTTTCAGCATAAATGAGGGACATGAGTACCAACCTAACGCCACAAAAAAAAATCGAAAATTGAATATACGTACCCCGCGGAAATTCAAAATCCGCGATACTTTTTGAACAGACCTCGTAGTGTGTCGGTTGAGTTTTTCGGTACATTACGGTTAGAAAAGTTCTGGTTGTTTTAAGGGCTCGCATACCCATGCGCGCGCTGAAAACCGAATAAATTTGAAAAATTATTATAAAGGTTATATGGCGAAAAAAAATTGAATTGTTGATTTCACATTTTTTATTAACTTTTCAACTATAAGGATAAAAATTGAAAAATTTTTTTTACTAATATTAACATTATTTTTTACGGTTATAAATGGACTACTGATGAAAACTATGACGCCTCCTTGTCGACATCATAACTTCACGAAAAATTATCCAATCTGCAAAAATATAAAGGAATCTAGTAAAATAATGTAGTAGTAATAGTCTGACGAAGGGATTTTTTTTTTCCAAAAATAAAGAAATTACATTATTTCAATCTTTAGTATGTATGTAAAAAAAAATAGGGTTTAATGATTTATAAAAAATTGTCGAACGCAAGAATTCAAAAAACCTCTCGTCAGACTATAGAGGAAATAATTATCAAGATTAACAAAAAAAAAAGGTAAAAAATATTATAAATTAACTGAGTTATCGTGCTGACACTGTCTAAACACATAGTTTCGAGAAAAACGCGTTCAAAGTTTCTGGTAGGTACAACGTGAATTTACGGCTAGTCTCCCATTTATTGCTACAAGTTTAAAACGGAGTGGAATTTTCTTAAAAGTTTTTTTTGAAAAATTCTTAAAAGTATAAAGAATAAAAATCTGTAATAAAAAAAAAGATTTTTTTGAAAATTTCAGGGAGTCCTTAAATTAACTAGAATCGGTGTGTGCGCTTCGTGCGCCGTTTTTATAGGTTACATTGATCGTGCGATCTGAAGTATGCACATGAATGAACTCTAAGGACGACATCGACCAGCCAATCAAAATCGTTCAAACGTAGAAAAAATTATCTCACCAACAAAACTCGTATTATCCGAGTAATGATTTCTCCTCAATGATAAAAATTGCCAAGACATCAAAAACTCAACGACTTTTTGTTACAATTTGTCGTGAGCTAGGTTCATTTTATCGCGATCGATGATATCTCGTTCAAGAAATTAGAATTTTTGTTCTCGAAGCGTTCGAGCAAAGCCTCGATGGTCACGTAAACGCGTGACCAAATTTTCAGATTTATTTACCGTTATTAAAATATTTCAGTTACGCGGAAAGCGAGATGGATCACTGTCCGCCGAGGGTTACATTACCGAAATAGACATGAGCCTTCAAAGGGTCGACGTTATACTTCCGCCCAGTATAGTCAATAAATTTATATTACTAATGAAACCGTTCGCGTACAAAACTCCCGTCGAAAAGACAACGTGCGACAGTGCTACCGCACGGCCGATGCTTCGTTGTGACAATTTCGACAACAAATCGATACCGTTAATTTATTTGGAATTCAAAGGAATGAATCTTATGATACCAACTTCGTGCGATTCCGATCACAGACTCCAACACGATTTATTGATGATTCAGGTACGCGGTTTTCTTCATTAAGGTAGGGGTAAGGGTTTCAGCGTAAAAAAAAACACTTTTTTGCGATTTTTTTTCTCAAATATGGATTGAGCAATTTTATTCCAACCTTTTGTACATTATTGAGCATACTTTTGACAATGTTGTGTAATTTTTTCATGCAGAAATATTGAAGCATAAGCCCGTAACAGAGCTTCCCCCAGAACGTCTTGGAAAAAAAAACAATTTGCGGTGTTCACTATAACTCGGCCGGAAATTATCTGAAAATGAAAAACCATAAAAATTTCGTCAAATTATAATCAAATCTTTCCCCCAACGTTCTCTGATAATTTTTTTTTTCACTTACAAATTTTTGGCCGCCATCTAAAGTGCGAACTGTTATTTTCCACGAAATATTCCGCCATTTTGTGGGTGGGAAACACCCTTAATGTGAAAAAAAAAAATTTAACTAAACGTTGGGGGGAGGTATTTTATATGTAGAAAATGTGTACAAAGTTTGAAATGAATCGGTCAAGTAGTTTTTAAATGGCAGTGAACACGGACTTTGAAAAAGTAGTTTTGAGAAAAAACCCGTCTAAAGTGCACTGCTAGCCCGACCGCCCGCAGCTGTTAGAGGTATAGCGTTAAAGGCCAGGAGATTAATGAGACAATAACTTCAAGAATATTGCTTAGATCGGTTCAAAATTTTAAGGACATATTCTGGAAATGTTAAACAATGAGATAAGACAAAAAAAAATCGATTTTTCGAAAGTGAAAACCCTTACCCCGCTCTTAACGATCAAAGACACTCCGAACGAGTCTCTTGACCAATAGTCACGAAGCTACATTTTTTTTTCTTTACAAACTGACAATTTCTACAGATTTGTTTTTTCTTCAAATAATCCAGCTGGACGGGATTAGCATTACGCCGACTACCGAAAATCCCATTTGCAGGACGATTCTTCGCTCGGACATTTATCAGCTCGCTG
This sequence comes from Oxytorus armatus, assembly GCA_958009045.1. Taxonomy (NCBI): domain Eukaryota; kingdom Metazoa; phylum Arthropoda; class Insecta; order Hymenoptera; family Ichneumonidae; genus Oxytorus; species Oxytorus armatus. Next base: position 35,813,947 of record OY253745.1, on the reverse strand, counting down.
CTCAGTCGAATATTCTAAATATACCGGGATCGAGTGTCGAAGACAGACAGTATCAGATGAACGTCAGAGGCGTTTGTGCCTGTACGACGACGTGGCAGAATTATCAACAAAACGTCACGAAGGTACGCTTGAGCAAACGCAACTCGTTCATTCGTGGACACTCGTCGTCAGTGGCGATAGTAAAAATTGGGACTTTACATTTTTTTTTTTCCCCGCAGCGGATATCGCAATCGTATCTGTATACGATGAATGAAAATCCGGCATTGGAATGGAATAATTTAGAAAATGATAGAACTTTGGAGCCTCAGTTCTCAACGTCCATTCTGATGTCAAGGTAATTAACGACATTTTTTAATATATTTTTTTTTTATTGATAATTTGCGATCTGAGAATTTTTCACGATCCTCGGAGCGTAAATTGTTTTTTTTTTCTGGTCCGGATCGCTGTCGTTGTTTTTCGGGTATCGATGTAGAGCTGAGAAGAAAAAAATTGTGCGATCGCACAATTTGCATCGTTGGAAAGCAATGAAAATAGATTTTTTGCCCCATTAATCCGCCTTGAGATTCGATTATCGATGAGAAAAATCGTTAAAACGTTTGTTTGGGGTCTCCTAGGGGACCTGGGGCCTAAATGGTCAAGAGAAGCAAGAGCAATACTGAAAATGAACATTCGAAAACCTATTTACGTTGCGTTCCAACGATGCAAAATTCAAGATCATAACCCGGATAATAAAATATATAACGCATAATGCCAATTGTTACGTGCAGAATCGATGTCAGACTGATTATCGCACCGGCGGTGGTATTACATCCGTCAAAAATTATATGCGGCGCAGCATTCGAATTAACATGCCTGACGGATATCGATGTGGCCGTAAATGTGGATCAAATGAAATTAATGTGGCGCCTGTACAGTGAGATCAGAAATTTTTTGTTCGATTACTCGGGGACAGAGGACGAGGCTTGTAAAGCGGACGTAGAAAGTCGATCTTCAACGTTGATAACCCCATCGTCGCACGATCTTGAAAATACGCGAAAGGATCACGAACCCGATTTCACTGGAGACAGTGGAATTGATTTTGAATCTACAAGTGTCAATTACATCGCTACGGTATGTATGGCATTACGTACGTATTTGCGGATACCGTCGAGCCTATCTCATATCTTAATGCATTTTTTAATTTTCCTCTCTTAAGGGAGGGGTAAGGGTTTCAGCGTAAAAAAAAACACTTTTTTTGCGATTTTTTTTCTCAAATATGGATTGAGCAATTTTATTCGAACCTTTTGTACATTATTGAGCATACTTTTGTCAATGTTGTGTAATTTTTTCATGCAGAAATATTGAAGCATAAGCCCGTAACAGAGCTTCCCCCGGAACGTCTTGGAAAAAAAAACAATTTGCGGTGTTCACTATAACTCGGCCGGAAATTATCTGAAAATGAAAAACCATGAAAATTTAGTCAAACTATAATCAAATCTTCCCCCCAACGTTCTCTGATAATTTTTTTTTTCATTTAAAAATTTTTGGCGCTCATCTAAAGTGTGAACTGTTATTTTCCACGAAAAATTCCGCCATTTTGTGGGTGGGAAGCACCCTTAATGTAAAAAAAAAAAATTTTACTAAACGTTGGGGGGAGGTATTTTATATGTAGAAAATGTGTACAAAGTTTGAAATGAATCGGTCGAGTAGTTTTTAAATGGCAGTGAACACGGACTTTGAAAAAGTAGTTTTGAAAAAAACGCGTCTAAAGTTTATAAAGTAAAAAAGTGAAGAGATTTTTTTTTTTTTCCAACTTACACATAATCATCGATTCCAGCTCGTTTCTTCTTTTAAAATATTGTAGTGTATAGTATACACTATATACTATATACACATTAGCAATGAATAAACTGTATACCTGTTCGACAGCTGCACTGCTAGCCCGACCGCCCGCAGCTGTTAGAGGTATAGCGTTAAAGGCCAGGAGATTAATAAGACAATAACTTCGAGAATATTGCTTAGATCGGTTTAAAATTTTAAGGACATATTCTTGAAATGTTAAACAATAAGATAAGACAAAAAAAAATTCGATTTTTCGAAGGTGAAAACCCTTACCCCGTCCTTAAACGCAATGGCATTAAAAATTTCCGCGTTTTTTCCACGGAAATGAAGCTTCTTCCGTAAAAAGCAAAATATAAAGGACAGTTGTTTTTTTTCGGTGTAGATAATCTTTACGGGGAATTAGAGTGACTGTGAAGCTTCGAATTCAGAATAATTAATTTGTCAATGAAAAAAAAAGATATACAATATTTTTGTGAATTATTTACTCAGTTGTACTTGTCACAAACGTGTTGCAGAAGAAGTTACAACCGCATGGAAATTCAACGCCTCTTCCATTAGAGATTCTCGTGAATTGTGGATCAGTGACAATTTTACTGCACTTCGTAACAAAAACATCGACGGAAGCCACAGCGGTAGTACATTTCTTAATAGGACATAATATTCATTTCAATTTATTGTTGAAGATTTACGAAATCGCGGGTCAATGATTATTAAAAGCCCCTGAGAATTTTTGCTAATAATACCTGAAAGTACGAAAAATTATCCTCTCGTATCAAATCAATAAATCGTCGCTCGAAATTTCCCGCAATATCAAACTCACTGACGCGAAGTTTTTAGCATTTTCGCAAGCACTTATCGATGGGAAAATCTTCGTCGAGCTATAGGATGTCGATAAAATTACACCCAAAGGATACTGTTTTTTAATTTATTTTTTAGAAGACAAAATTAAATTTTAAAATCGCAATTGTTTTTTAAATATTGATTTCAGAGCGGAAGTGAACCCGATAAAAACGAAGAAACCATTTTTCAATATCCTCTTTTTCATGTTGCAATGACAGAACCAAATTTATATATTTCTCAATTGAACGGGATGGAAAAAATGCAGGTATGGCGTTAGTTTTAATATTTTCCATATATAAAATATCTAAAATTTACATTAATCGTTATTGGATAATTTTTCTTCGAAAAACGTGTCCTCAGATATCGTGTTTTGATGTTGCTGTGTCGTTACGTGGTAGAAATGAAAATGAAGGATTGCCATCAGCAGATACAACCGAACATAAGATCGCTCTGATCGAGTCAAAGAGTGGAAGTCCTCATCCAGACACCGGGATCCCACCGTCGTTCATTATTCTGAAGTGTCAAAAAAATCAATTTATGAACACGCAGCTATTCGTCGACATCGGGCGGCCAACGAAAATTAATTGCTCTATACTGGCACTTAAGCACATCGATCATATCAGAGAAGAGGTATGGTCAATTTCAATGACACGAACATGAATATTTATGTTCACTTTGAAAAATTTCGTAATTTCAATGAACCGCTAAACCGACATGGCTTGTTCTACTTGTCGCGCTGTTGGGTGAGCAAAATATTAAGGGAGGGGTAAGGATTTCAGTGTAAAAAAAAACACTTTTTTTGCGATTTTTTTTTCTCAAATATGGATTGAGCAATTTTATTCGAACCTTTTGTACATTATTGAGCATACTTTTGACAATGTTGTGCAATTTTTTCATGCAGAAATATTGAAGCATAAGCCCGTAACAGAGCTTCCCCCAGAACGTCTTGGACAAAAAACAATTTGCGGTGTTCACTATAACTCGGCCGGAAATTATCTGAAAATGAAAAACCATGAAAATTTCGTCAAATTATAATCAAATCTTCCCCCCAACGTTCTCTGATAATTTTTTTTTTCATTTAAAAATTTTTGGCGGCCATCCAAAGTGTGAACTGTTATTTTCCACGAAAAATTCCGCCATTTTGTGGGTGGGAAACACCCTTAATGTAAAAAAAAAAATTTTACTTAACGTTGGGGGGAGGTATTTTATATGTAGAAAATGTGTACAAAGTTTGAAATGAATCGGTCAAGTAGTTTTTAAATGGCAGTGAACACGGACTTTGAATAAGTAGTTTTGAGAAAAAATGCGTCTAAAGTTTATGAAGTAAAAAAGTGAAGAAACAAATTTTTTCCAAGACGTTCTGGGGGAAGCTCTATTACGGACTTATGCTTCAATATTTCTGCATGAAAAAATTACACAACATTGTCAAAAGTATGCTCAATAATGTACAAAAGGTTCGAATAAAATTGCTCAATCCATATTTGAGAAAAAAAATCGCAAAAAAAGTGTTTTTTTTTAAGCCTGAAACCCTTACCCCTCGCTTAATAAGACAATAACTTCAAGAATATTGCCTAGATCGGTTTAAAGTTTTAAGGACACATTCTTGAAATGTTAAACAATAAGATAAGACAAAAAAAAATTCGATTTTTCGAAAGTGAGAACCCTTACCCCGCCCTTAAGAGGATTACGAAAGCTTTGACGGCTGAAAATGGAATAAAAATTCAAATGGTGTTTATGAACAATTGAAAGTACATACGTAATTTTTCTTATTTTTACGTTGTTTATCACATCTTTGTCGATGAAAATCATTGGTATTCGTAAAAAAAAATATGAATAATCATCCCCTCTTGCCACGATTCCGAGTATCCGGATGCGAATTTTTCAGAGGGCATTCCATTGGGGAGATTTGTCTCCCTAGATTGAAACTAAGAATTGCAACAAAAAAAAACGTAAAAATTAGAAGATCGGTGGCTAATAATCTAAGACACACGAAAAATTTGTTACATTTGTTGTATATAAGTACAAAAAAATTAGTTTTTCTCTACAGACGTCGTTTCAATATGTGGAGAAAATCGTTATATTCATTTCGAAAAGAAAAATTAAGGCGATGTCTTCGGGCGTTCTTAAGGAGGGAAAAACGGTTAGGACAGCGTTTTCTCAATGATTTTCATGAATTTTTTTATAGTATAAAAAATGAATATAATTTATTGAAACTTTGAGAATATTTTATACGTATATTTGAGTATATACTATAAAATTTTTGAAGAATTTTCTTGAAAAACACCGGGGATATTAGCGACCCCATATCGCAGGTCGAAATCAGACTTAGCATTTTGCGTACACGCTGGAAGCCGCAATTTTCATCTGAAATCAAACGAGGTTGGAAATTACTTTTATTACATATCTCTCTTCTATATGAACCTAAATGCTATCAAAAAAATAGAAAATTGAATTTTTTACAGGGGTCAAAACAAAAAAGCATGATTTTTTGCCATTTTTTACAACTTTATTTGCAAAAAAAAAATTATTTTAAATAATGATAATATTCCGATTTTAGGTTCATATAGAGCGCGATACTATGAAGAAAGTAACCGCCAATTTTCAAACCGATTGGTTGAAAGTTTTCAAACTAGCGTGTACGCAAGTTCAAAAAAAGTCGTTTTCAGAAAAACGCATTTGAAAAAATAGTGACCGCTCGGTTATACACGTGGCGCGCTCGGGGCCTGAAGGAGAGCTACTCACTTTAATGGCTTACAACAATAGAACGAGTCGGAATTTTCATTTAAAATTTTGGGAACATATTTTTCATCAGTTTTACTAACAATTTATGAAATTAAAAAAAATCGATTTTTTGAACCGTCTAACCCTATTTCCCCCCTTAAGTCATCGTGGCGAATCTAATAAAAAAAAATTGTTCTGAGAAAAACGCGTTTGAAGTTCGAGCGCGGTATTACTGTAGGAAACTGTAACTTATGTACCTGAAAAATTACCCGCGTTGTAAAATGACTTCTCGTCGGTTCTTTTGTGCCCTAGCACACCTATTGTTGATGCCAGCAATTTTTTTCTCTGCTTTCAACGGGTGTTCGTTGTTGCGCATACTTTTCGCTCTCCTTAGCTCAATTTTGCGAATTTTTCAATTTTCTTAGCGCGAAAATGTTCGTAAATGATTGTACTAATCGACAATAAGTACATTGAGGCCCAACATTGTGCCGATATTTTGCTGAAATTGTTAACGAACGATATCTCAATTTTTCCAGACAGCAGCCTGCTTCGTTGATCATGCCAACGTAGAACCCGGCGAATTGAAGCTATCACGAAACAACGATAAATCGCAAAACATTGAGACCGTTGAGAAACGTACGAAATACGATTTGCCGGAACTGAGTTTCACGACGAAACAGCTCGTGCTGTGCCTGAGCACTAACAGCGGTTCAAACATATTAACGAGCGTTGCGAGCTCGTCGGGCAACACCTCGAGAACCGTGAAACCCGAGAGCATACGTGGAAATTTAAAGCTCGACTCGTTCGTAATATCCGCTCAGAATCACGACGATATCAAGGTTTTCTTAAATCCCACGTCTTATCGCGTAAGGGTAAACGTTTTTTGGGAAACCTGGCAAGATCCGGATGACGAGCCGCAAATAAAAATTCAGGCGCACAGCGAGAGTATTTATTTTGAGTTTGGACCGCAGCAAAAGAAAATTTTGGACAGCGCGATCGAGGAATATTATATTTTCATGAATTATTTAAATTTCGATTCTTCCCCTCGAGCGGAGAAAAATCGAGGAAATACCTCGTTGACGGGACAAAATTATAAAGATGATTTGAAGGCAGGTGCGTTCCAGTTCGCCGAGGGAAATGCCGAGGACATGCCATCCCCGTACCAGGTTCGTTGACTATTGATACCGCCGATTAATTTTTATACTGAAAATGTTAACGAGTCGTTTTTTTTGTCTCATCACAGGTTGTATTTTACACTTATCCTGAAAGGGGTATGGCATGGAAATATCCGCAGCCTCGAATCATAACGCGACTTCACGTATCACCCATACCCTTTGAGGTTAGTTTACATGCCCGTGCAATAATTTATCTCTGATTTTTCACCTCCCTGTCCGTTCTCCAAACGGTTCCGAAAAAGATGTGACGAGTTACGCAGGTTTTTTTTTTTTATCATTAATAAATAGGGCCCGGAAGTACGCACAGGATTCGTCACGGCAAGATTGAAGACTAGGGTGGCCCATTTTATGAAAATTTTCAAACTTTCGTGTGGCCATGTTTTTAGATAATAGTTGACTAGAAAAAACAGACGTTATGATTTTTTTTTAGATTTCTAAACTCAAATATAAGGCTGCGCCAATCATCCGAAGTTTAAGTGAGATATTTGACCTACTGGCAATTTTAAGCAGTAAACATTGGTCAGAAGTTTAAGGGAGGGGAAGGGTTTCAGCATTAAAGAAAACACTTTTTGCCTTTTTTTTCCTCAAATATGGATTGAGCAATTTCATTCGAACCTTTTGTACATTATTGACCATACTTTTGACAATGTTGTGTAATTTTTTCATGCAGAAATATTGAAGCATAAGCCCGTAACAGAGCTTCCCCCAGAACGTCTTGGAAAAAAAACAATTTGCGGTGTTCACTATAACTCGGCCGGAAATTATCTGAAAATGAAAAACCATGAAAATTTAGTCAAATTATAATCAAATCTTCCCCCCAACGTTCTCTGATAATTTTTTTTTTTCATTTAAACATTTTTGGCGGCCATCTAAAGTGAGAACTGTTATTTTCCACGAAAAATTCCGGTATTTTGTGGGTGGGAAACACCCTTAATGTAAACAAAAAAATTTAACTAAACGTTGGGGGGGGAGGTATTTTATATGTAGAAAATGTGTACAAAGTTTGAAATGAATCGGTCAAGTAGTTTTTAAATGGCAGTGAACACGGACTTTGAAAAAGTAGTTTTGAGAAAAACGCGTCTAAAGTTTATGAAGTAAAAAAGTGAAGAAAAAAATTTTTCCCAAGACGTTCTGGGGGAAGCTCTGTTACGGGCTTATGCTTCAATATTTCTGCATGAAAAAATTACACAACATTGTCAAAAGTATGCTCAATAATGTACAAAAGGTTCGAATAAAATTGCTCAATCCATATTCCGAATAAAATTGCTCAATCCAATTTTATTTTCAGAAAAAAAATCGCAAAAAAAGTGTTTTTTTTAAAGCTGAAACCCTTACCCCTCCCTTAATAAGACAATAACTTCAAGAATATTGCTTAGATCCATTTAAAATTTTAAGGACATATTCTTGAAATGTTAAACAATAAGATAAGACAAAAAAAATTCGATTTTTCGAAAGTGAAAACCCTTACCCCGCCCTTAATGGTTTTATCGCAGGTCCGTTCAGGTAGAAAGATATTGCATGGACCCATTGAACATTTCTGTAGTCATGAGTAATACCTGCCAATGTACGAATATTGTAAATGCTAGCAGCAAGCAGCAAAAGTAGTGGGGGCACCGCTCACAAGAACAAGTTATGTCCGTGTGATCTCTGTGCTTCGGCTTTCGGTTAGGATTGGTTAGGATAATAAAGAAACGAAGCTCTTCGTCCATACTCGGTTTTCTACCCGATGACGGGATGACCATTTACCGCGCCTACTGAGTGCTGACTAATGTTTGAATGAATTTTGCGCTGAAAGTAATATTCATCGGTGTTTACTAGTAAAATTTTCCTATCCAATTGTATAAACTAGCAAAATTTTGTTTTCTATAATTTTAGCGAAATATCTTATGAAATATCACTTATCAGTGAAAAATGGTCATTTACGTCAAAGTATCTTACTTCCGTAGGATTTTTTAGGAATATCAATTTGTGTTTCACACCGACATACCAAGCGCTTGTGCGAGGTAGTCCCACTACTTTTGCTGATTGTTACTAGCAACTGCAATGTCCGTGCACTTACTATGATAACAATTATACCTGCACTAATGTTCCTACTTTTCTATTTGAGGTACGACATCGAAAAGTACTTTCAACTATGTCAAAGTAATTTCATAAAATCTGTCAACAATTTATTTTTTCATTAACAAGAGTTTAGCTTTTTAGAGATGTATTTTTTTAAATTTCATTGCTTTATATGACTCGAAAAAATTTAATAAACAAATTTCCAATATTAACTCATCTAAAATGTTAATGAAAAACTAAGCCATTAGCCATCAGAGATGTCAAATTTTATATAACTAGCAACAACGCGCTCGCTTCGCTCGCGCTTGAATGTTTCATATTCCGAACTTGTCCTTTAGATTAAGAATCAACTGCAAATTCTTATAGCTACTTTTTCCCAAACGGCACAACGGATTTTGTCACCATACTGCAGTCGCTAAGATTATTTCGTCTCGATCGGTTGTTATTTCGTTAAATAGTACATAATTTATTATAAGGTTTTTAAATTATGAGAATTGCATTGGGCGAGAGTCAATAATCTATTGATACTTTGATCTTATTGAATCTTTGTATACTATAGATGTTGTTTCATGGTGAACGAAATCGTGTTTGAATTACGCGCGCTTTACGACAACCAATCAGATTGACGATAAACGGGCTTTATAATTCGATATATTTATCCCGCATTTCTTTATCATAGAAGGTTTTTAAATTTTGAGAATTGCATTGGGCGAGAGTCAATGATCTATTGAATCTTTAATCTTATTAAATCTTTGTATACCATAGATGTTGTTTCATAGTGAACTAAATCGTGTTTGAATTACGCGCGCTTTACGACAACCAATCAGATTCACGATAAACTGGCTTCAAAATTCGATATATTTATCTCGCATTTCGAGAGTTTCGAGAATCAAGTGCCATGTCTTTTTTAAGAAAGGATATAAGGTTTTTAAAATTTGAGAATTGCATTGGGCGAGAGTGAATGATCTATTGAATCTTTAATCTTATTAAATCTTTGTATACCATAGATGTTGTTTCATAGTGAACTAAATCGAGTTTGAATTACGCGCGCTTTACGACAACCAATCAGATTGACGATAAACTGGCTTCAAAATTCGATATATTTATCTCGCATTTCGAGAGTTTCGAGAATCGAGTGCCATGTCCTTTTTAAGAAAGGAAATTCGATATATTTATCTCGCATTTCGAGAGTTTCGAGAATCGAGTGCCATGTCTTTTTTAAGAAAGGACTATTATCTGAAAACATGCCCACACGAAAATTTGAAAATTTTTATAAAACGGTCTACCCTATTGAAGACACTCGGAAAAAGTGAACGACATTCAACTTTTTTGGGGACTGAACATTTTCCAGATTCTGGATACTTCCATTTTGTGGGAAATTATAAAAAAATCGTTTCGAAAGGACACGAAATATTTGAAAGTCCGTAAACAAGTCGAAAGTCGCTCACTTTTTCCGAGTGCTATCGATCTTCGGTTGACGAATCTCGTACGAACTTCCGGGCCAAGAATCAAGCGCAAGAACGAAGAATCGACGATTGTAATTAACATCTAAACTTGCAGATCTCCGACGACGTTGATCTCGAGGATGATCCAATAACGTGCATTTTGGAATACTGGAGCGATAGTCACGGTTCATATCGACGTTACGTCGAGTTTAATCTCTCGGAAACGGCGAATTCTTATCCCGAATTACCGGCAACGTCAGCGTCACAGGCAGTTGCATCAACGTGGAGGGTAGTTTTTTCGGCAAGAAGTAACGTCGAATGTGACAGCGTTTTAATCGCACCGCAAGTTCTCGTCGGTTGTTTGCGCATCGACTCGTACTTCAACGCCGCTCTTATACCAAATCTACAGGTTTCATTGAAAATCGGAACGATTCACGCGTCAATAACGAACAATTTAACGTCAACGGCCTACGACAAAATGCCCGCGCCTTTAGCGAATTTTCGTTTAAACGGCCTGATACCGGAGATTCAATGTGTCGGCGAATTGGAACACAAGAGAACGTCAATTGTATTGAACAGATGGTCGAGCGGCCGGATTTTAATCGATATACACGGTAATCTTAAAGTAAAAGTGTTGGATTATGGTTTGTTGTATATGCAAGAGGTGATTGACGATTTTGAGTCAAACGTTCAAGTTTCAATCGCCGACGAGACCGACATAACGATGGAATGTAATCCGTTCGCGATTAAATTTGGACCATCGATCGCGCACACACTGGCGATCACGACGAATTTGTGGCTCTCGTCGTTCGACAACGAGAACAAATACGTCGGGATATTGACGAGAATTGTCATCGCGAATGACAGCAATATCGCTATTAAATTTCGTCAGAGCGGCTCGAACGACGATATTTTGCTGCAGAGTCGAGAGTGTTATTTCTATTGTTGGCGTTACGCCGGTAACAGGACGCTTCGCGTGGCGATCGAGAACGACGGATGGACGTGGAGTCAGCCGTTTGCCGTTAATAAAAATGGAAAACAGCTGGTGATGTTTGGCAATAATACATCGAGCCATCCGCTTATTTACGCCAAAGTCGTATCGATCTCGGCGACCCAAAAACTCGTCACTCTTTCCGGTTTATTGTTACTCGCGAATCGAATGATCGAATGCTTTCATATGAAACTCGTTAAGTATCAAACGACGTCGCGAAATAAACGAATTATTCCGGACGAGCTTTATTCCGTAAACGGCAACGATCAACCGCCGTCAATTGTACTCGAGAGTACGGAGAATATGGCTATTCGTCTGCGTTTCGCTTCCACGACGAACTTATCGTGGACCGGTGATATTCCGTTGCAGACCAATTTGAAGTGTGGACAACCCTGGCTTGTCAAAGGTAATAAACTTTATTACTAACGGTTAACTCGTATAATTGAAGTGTATTATTCTCAACTACATCCCTGTTTCGCTCACTCACAGAGCGAACTTTTTTTCTCGTGAATACAATTTTTTTTCGAATTTCGTTCGAATTTTTAACGTCAATTAATTTAAAATGTGGCAAAACGTCGAAAAATCGTGAAATCAAGCTCGAATCGAAATATTATAGTATCATGAAATAATATAAATGCTTGTTGACCAGTGGCCCAATAATTCCGTGACGAAATTAGCTGAAATAGATATTTTTGAACATTTTCGGCAGCGAGACCGTAAAAACTCCATTCTTGAGATTTTTTTTCGGCTTTCCACAACGTACGAGAATCCCTATGAACAAGTACATTAATGAAATTTAGGTTTTTCAACGACCCTATGATTGTCATGATTTTTGAGTGATTTTGACTTTTTAACTCATCCTCAGGAATTACAGAGTTTTTCATTAAGCAAATGTGATGACTATGCGTTACGATCTATTATTTTCAGTTCCGCTGCAAGATCGTGGCCAATTTTTGAGCATTTGGGTTAGAATTGTGCAGGAAATTATCCATGGACAAACCAAAATTCTCGTTAGTATAATAAAAAATAAAAAAATAATTAGCACATTTCGTTCGTTAATCATTACACGTAAGCAGGGTGGATGTACCGTTTTTTTGGCCACTGCACCATTCGTGACCATTTTCACTGTTAATATCGATGTTTTTCTACGTTCTCGTAATGGTACTGCGATAATAGTAAATCTACAAAATTTGCTACTGGATATTTCTTAAGGTAGTAGTCTGGTAACTTGAACCGATTTTCATGTCTTTTTTGGAGGGCGTTTTTTTGTAGGAAAATAAAAATGAATCGTTTCGGATATTTAGGATGTTTTTATTTACATATTAAAGATACAAAAAAAAATTTGTTTGAAAAAATTCAATAGTTTATTATTATTATTATTATTGATCGTAGTTGGCACCTCGAAAAAAAAGCGAGTGGGTGGCCCCGGTGATTTTGGCTCTCGATGTTATCTGAAATAAAAAATTCTTGATAATTCTTAATCTATAGACATGTCATTCTGGTCGGAACTATTGAAGTTAAATTTCATGGATAAATAACAAAATGGCGGACTTTGGGAGAAAAAAGGTCCTTTTATTTTTCCCGCCATTTTGTTATTTATCCATGAAATTTAACTTCAGTAGTTCCGACCAGAATGACATGTCTATAGATTAAGAATTATCAAGAATTTTTTATTTCAGATAACATCAAGAGCCAAAATCACCGGGGCCACCCACGCGCTTTTTTTTTTCGAGGTGCCAACTTCGATCAATAATAATAATAATAAACTATTAAATTTTTTCAAACAAAATTTTTTTTGCATCTTTAATATGGAAATAAAAACATCCTAAATATCCAAAACGATTCATTTTTATTTTCCTACAAAAAAACGCCCTCCAAAAAAGACATGAAAATCGGCTTTAGTTACCAGACTACTACCTTAAGATGGTCGCACCGTGTGAAGGCTGTATTTTTTCGCATTTTTTTTTTGTGAATTTCTTCTAACGAACCATCAAAATACACCATCTTGGAATTTTCACAATATATTTATTAACATTTGTTCAGTCACTCAGAATTTTTGGAAGCCAAAATATTGATTAGAACGGACTTTACAGCGCTTGAAAGACACATATGTGAAAAATAAGTTGGTTGACGGCTGACATGATTCCAGCTGTCCGTTCATCTAAAATCAAAAAATTAAATGGCATTTAAATTTGTAGACATGTGGCTATAGCCGGAACTAGGGTTTGCGGCGGTCGTACCGTGAGAGTCGAAAAAAATGACAAAAGTCGGGACTAAATTTTCAAAATCGTGCGAAAAATGTAATTTTCAATATTTTCATATGATCCTAGTTCCGTCTATAGCCACAGGTCTACGGATTAAAATGCCATTTCATTTGTTGATTTCGGACGAACGGAACAGCCGGAATCATGTCCGTCGTCAACCTACTTATTTTTCACACGCGGGTCTTTCGAACGCTGTAAAGTCAATTCCAATATATATTTTGGCTTCAAAAAATTCCGAGTGACTGTACAAATGTTAATAAATATATTGTAAAAATTCCACGATGGTGTATTTTCGTGGTTCGTTAGAAAAAAATCATAAATAAAGGCGAAAAAATATAGCAGCACGATACGACCGCCTTAAATTCGATTATATTCGGTGCTCTCGAACGTGGTGACCAAAATCGGCTCAAAATCGGCTAGAAATGGTACATCGACCCTATATACCCATGAAATTAATATTATACACGTTTCAAATCACTAGGTTATTCTGAGTCCTCTGTACATGATCAAATCGTATTTGCCAATACCTGTCGTCGTGAAGATCGAAACGCCCTCGTTAACGATGTCTTCGACCGCGACGATAAAGGGTCAAGGTAAACGGCAACAACTCTATTGTCCAGGAACGTTCGAGCATTGTCATCAGTTAACTTTTCAGTTTGAGTACGTCTTCAAGCTTACTTCAAATTTCATCATTGACCATACGCGAATTCGACGATATTCTAATGGTTGGAATTTTTTTTCTCTTTCAGATCCTGTACGTCCGCATCTAATCCCTACGTTCCGTTGTCCTACAACTGTATCGAGGAGAGAACATTTTTCGCGAGACCGCGAAACGAAGATATCGATGCGATATTAACGGAATTTGAAAAGCCGGAAAAAATTTCGTACTTGCCATTTCAGGGGAACGAATCGAACATACGAATATCGAGTGAACAGCCGCAGACACATGTTCAGGTGGAGAATTAATCGTTCATTGAGCTATGCAACTGTTTTAAACCTTCTCGTACGAGCGCGATATCGAAATTTCATATTAAAATTTATACGCGAATTACTTTTAAACGTGACGTCGGAAAAATTTTCAGTCAAATCTTATTTCAATGTTACGAGTGAACAGCTGAGTACAACATTTTTCCTGATCAATCGATTTTTTACATGGGAACATATTTTAAGTGGATTTTTTCGCTTTGCAAAATTTTAGACTTTTTTGAGACTTAGCAATTTTTTAAGGCAGTCTTCTAGTCTAAACAAGGGTTTTTTCGAGGTTTGAACACAAAAAAAAACGTAGGTACTATTAAAAATTTCAACACCAGTCTTTTTTCCACTTATCTATTGATACTTGCAGGTACTCCGCAAATTTTTTCGAGTACAATAAAAATTAATTAAGGGTGCTACGCGTTTTCAAGTCGCCACAACTCCATGGCGACTGTGACCATGATTCCAGACGTTCCACTCATTTCAATAAAAAAAAACCAAAAAGATTATCGATCAGTACAGGCATGGTTATCGCACGTACCTGTAAAATTTCGAAAAAGACAAAATTCACAAAATGGTGACCTATTTTTTTTCTCAAATATGGATTGAGCAATTTTATTCGAACCTTTTGTACATTATTGAGCATACTTTTGACAATGTTGCGTGATTTTTTCATGCAGAAATATTGAAGCATAAGCCCGTAACAGAGCTTCCCCCAGAACGTCTTGATAAAAAAAAACAATTTGCGGTGTTCACTATAACTCGGCCGGAAATTATCTGAAAATGAAAAACCATGAAAATTTAGTCAAATTATAATCAAATCTTCCCCCCCAACGTTCTCTGATAATTTGTTCTTTTCATTAAAAAATTTTTGGCCGCCATCCAAAGTGTGAACTGTTATTTTCCACGAAAAATTCCGCCATTTTGTGGGTGGGAAACATCCTTAATGTAAAATAAAAAAAAAATTTAACTAAACGTTGGGGGGAGGTATTTTATATGTAGAAAATGTGTACAAAGTTTGAAATGAATCGGTCAAGTAGTTTTTAAATGGCAGTGAACACGGACTTTGAAAAAGTAGTTTTGAGAAGAAACGTGTCTAAAGTGCACTGCTAGCCCGACCGCCCGCAGCTGTTAGAGGTATAGCGTTAAAGGCCAGGAGATTAATAAGACAATAACTTCAAGAATATTGCTTAGATCGGTTTAAAGTTTTAGGGACATATTCTTGAAATGTTAAACAATAAGATGAGACAAAAAAAAAATTCGATTTTTTGAAAGTGAAAACCCTTAAACCCGCCCTTAATCAATGTTTACGGGTTTGAAAATATTTAAACATCTTTGAACAACCATAAAAACGGTTTCATATTTTTTTCCGAAATTTTAGAAGTTCATAAGATAGTCTTACTTGTACTGATCAATAATCTTTTTGATTTTTTTTTCGTTTCGGATGAGAAAAACGTCTGGAATCGTGGTCACAGTCGCCGTGGAATCATGACGACTGGAAACCGCGTAGCACCCTTAATTTATTTTTATTGTACTCGAAAAAAAAATGCAGAGTACCTGCAAGTATCAATAAATAAGTGGAAAAAAGACCGATCTTGAAATATTTAATAGTACGTATGAATTTTTTTTTAGCCTCGAAAAAAATCCTCGCGAAGGATCAATCGTTTCATTGCTTTCACAAAAACGTATAAATATTAATCCTTTGCACTCGAGAGGTCGCTCTTAGACAAGCTAAATGGTGACCGAGTCTAAATGGTGACGTCGAGAGTCACGTCTCGAGTGCAAAGGGTTACTAAGGGGTGCAAAAGGGGGGGGGGGGTGCGTAAGGGTGCAAAGGGGGTAATTTCGCATACTCGCCCGCAGATAAAATATCGAGATGCTGGCTTGGCTTCGAGCACGTTGTTACTGGAATTGCAGCCGTGGTGTTTTATATCGAACACATTAGGCTGTCCAATTTCGCTCATTGCCGAGGATAACGAACTGTGCGAGGTACAGCATAACGGAATCATCACGCCACCGAAATTGGAGGTACGTGCAAAATGGATTGTGAAGACAATCCGTGGAATCAAAGATTCAATGATCATTCGACGAAAGATCTCGAAACCGTTTATAATGACAGTACGAAGTTTTGGACAAAATCTGAGAAATTATGGGATGTTTAATAATTTTTTTACGTATTCTAGGGAACGTTTCATCTCAGAGTCAAAGTTGAGAATACTTGTTACGTTTCATCGGCGCTTCAGCTTGCCCGACCCGATTGGAATCCGGGATTCTATACGCCGCGGATTAGAGGTCTTGTTCCGGTAGATGGCAATATTCAAGCATCAATTGAATGCGGCTCAAACGTGAGTATTAGATCTTACGATGATTTTCAAAACTGATAAAAATCATTAGGAAACGCACGGCTTTTACCGCATAATTTTTTGAATTCATATGTAATCAGTATTTTGTATGTTATTGAAACGGAAACATGTCATAGATGAAAAAGTCTTGCGATCGAACAGAAATGCGCCGGGCCCGAGTGTCAGGCGCATTCGTCTGAGTAATCAGAATTGGCCAGTGTCTATAACTAACTTTTTACAAAATTTCATACATTCACTCTCGCACATCCACTTTTAAGAATTTTTTTTTCTCCGAAAAAGTGATTTATTTATCAAATTAATTACACATCTATTTAGTATAAATATCAAGCTAATAAGAAAGATTTTTTTTTGTGTTTTGCGTTATACAAAATGGCCGACTACTGCTTTTTGCTTTTGGTATCTTGTTTTGGGACGTGACATTTGCCATCCACAATTTTTGACCTAGAACAAAAAAAAAAAAAATTCTCGTCAATCTACATCAGAATACCTAGAGAAGTACGTACGGAATTTGAAAAATATTGTTTTATTCGAATATTGTAGGCATTTGAACTTAAGAGGTGAATTTTCAGTGATAAATTTCGTATAGAACTGCTCATAAAATGGAAAGTTTTCAATTAATCAGAAATTCAGTACGTACTTTTCTGCGAAATGTAATTGGAAACATAATTTAAAAATTTGAAGTCAATCGGGTAAAAATTGTCGAAGTTATTTATCACGCGGCGCGCTAGGGTACTCTATGGCCGTGCCATTGGTAGGCTTACATTATACGTTCAAAGTTGATGAAAAATAATACTAACTACTATCTTAACTTAACTTAACTAATTTTTATGATTATAAAGCATCGTTTAAGCAAAAAAAAAACATCAATTCTTTGAATATTCTACCGTGGCCAAACCCCTTAAATTCTCTTTCCCGAGCAGAGGAACAAAGAAAATGTATCGGCTAAAGGAAAATGTAAAAAAATAAAATTCATGTCTATAATTGATTTGCCGATCTCTAGTAGAAGTATCATATCGACGCTGCTTCCGAAAAGTAGCACGATTCAAATTTCTTACGAAAACTAACGCGTTTCGAATTCCACAACGAGAATCAACACGTTTCGATATTCGACGCGAAAACTAGCATGTTTCGGCTTTCATCGCGAAAACTAGCATGATTCGGCTTCTGCCGCGAAATGTGGCATGTTTCGGCTTCCGTCGCGAAAACTAGCATGTTTCGATTTGCACTGGAAAAAGTAGTATATTTGCCGAACTAAATCGAATAAGATTCAGAACTTTCACAAATGTTTTAATAATTTTTTCGGGAGCATTATAAGGAATTAATGAAAAACATTAAGGGTGTATCGCCCGTACACCCTTAAACATTTATATTCGTTTTCTATTAAAAAATTAATAAAATTATTGAAAATATGATTCGCAAATACGATACGCAATATTCCACCACTCAAAAACTAAAATTGTTCATCAATGATATTTTTCATGACTTCGAGTTTCGGAGTCAGCGATGGAATTGAACAAAATTATTGTTTATGAAAAGTATATTCTACTTACAGTCTGAAGAATCGTTCATTGTGTTTTTATTTCATGAAACAAAAAACACAATCTTGGAGTGATCAACGACTAAAGTATAACGTATAAAGTATTCGATTTACGTGTATTTTAGATGGAAAATCTTCTCGCGCTAAGGGAAAGTACTTAGAATTAATATTAAGGGCTGTAACTTTCAGGGAATTTCTTTTTCGACAGATCCAACAAAATTTCGGGTGGGGACTTAAAAAAAAATAGTCGAAAAAAAAAATCGCCCTAAGGTTACATACACCTATTATTTTAGTGCCGGGCAATAGAATTATATTGTCAATTTTTTTTCTTCCAATGGTTAATGAAATTCAATCCATTACCCAACACTTTGATAGTGGATAGTGAAATTTAGTCAATTGTCGATTATTTTGATAATGCGTAATGAAAATTGGTTAATTATTCATTATTTTGATAATGTATAGTGAAATTTAGTCAATTATCGATTATTCTGATAGACGATAATGAAAATTGGTTTATTATCCATTATTTTTTTAAATGGATAATGAAAATTGGTTAATCATTCATTATTTGGTAACGGATAAACTAACTGAACTTTGGTAACTAAAGTACAGTTGACAAAATCTTCAAAACAATCGATGGAGATATCTCGAGAAATGTCAGGTCTTGGACGAAGTAGCAAGAGGGAAAAAAAAACTGACATTGTTAACTTTGCATACACCGCAATTGTTTGCGATTTTCGTTTCTCTAATTTTTTTGACCATGGTTTTTTTTACTCCAAAATGACGAGGCATTTGCTGTTTGTCATCTTATGATAAGCCCAGCAGACCAAAATTTAAACGGTAAAATATATATGAAATAAATTCAAACAAAAAGTAAAACAGTATAAAATGACGAGCATAAATATTTCGTCAATTTGGAGTAAAAAAGGATGTTCAAAAAACGTGGAGTAAAAAATGAGAGACACTTCCAGTGATACTGAAACGTGCTAATTTTCCCGGTGAAAGTCGAAACCTGATAGTTTTCGTGGTAAAAGCCGAAACATGCTAGTTCTCGCGGCGAACATTGAAATGTGCTAGTTTTCGTGGCAAAAGCCGAAACATGCTAGTTTTCGCGCAGATATCAAGCGTGCTTGTTTTCGTAAGAAATCTGAAATATGCTCGTTTTCGTAAGCAGCGTCGATATACGAATGATCAAAGCTGACAGTAGTAAAAATATGATAGAATTCATTTAGCGACGGATATTTATTTACTGGCCTGTTTACCGCGCAGATCTCGTTCGTTTGGGCAAAAAGTTGCCTCGCGTTTCGTGCGAGGGATTAAAACCGACGGATTACAGTAACAACGTTCTTTGCAGATTTGCGTGGTTACCATTGATTCTAAGATGCACGAGGACATGAGAATTGTGCGAATAATGGCAAGTTATGTCGTATGCAATTTCACCTCTTGTGAATTCTTCGTCGGTTGTTTGGCCGTGGCCGAAGTTCGTTCCGGAGTTAACTTTCCAGAGGATCATTCGATGCACAGTTTTGTCATCTTACCGAGCGAAAATCGAACGTAAGAAATGTCTATTAGATAAATTAATGCGACGACGAGTCAATGTTAATCTTACAAAATAGTTAAATATAGTACACTCCCGCGCTTGTCCATTTCACGCTAAGCCACTTCGTCGCGGGTGGCGCGCAGGAACCAATCCCCTCACTACACGCACGATTCCATAGGTACGAGGGGGGACCCAAAAAAAAAAACGGGAATTTGGCTGCGGTGGGGAGGGAGAGTGGGGGAACCCATTGCTCGACCAGGTGTCCGTTGGGGACACGTCTCCTAAGTTAGTGTGCGAAGTTCCGTCGCCGTGAGTGCATCGGTTCGCCCATGGGAATTTTTGTAGCGAAACAACTTTTTCCATTTCGGCGAAAAACGTGATGGCCGATTGTCGAGAGCAACGCGCGGCTGTGAAATTTTGTTTCCTGTTGGGAAAATCGGCCGCGGAAACTACTGTAATGCTTAAGACTGCTTATGGAGATACTGCCCCAAGTTAAACCAGAGTCTACGAGTGGTTTTCACGTTTTAAAAATGGAGAAATGTCAATTGAAGACCAACCCCTTTCGGGACGCCCCTCAACGTCAAGAAGCGACGAAAACGTCGACAAAATCAATGCTCTCATTCGTGAAGACCGTCGCCGAACCATTGATCAACTCTGTGAGATGTCTGGGATATCATGGAGTTCAATTCGGAGGATTTTATCCAAAGATTTGCACATGAGCAGAGTTGCAGCCAAATTTGTCCCTCGCCTTCTCACAGACGAGCAAACGGAGCGTCGACTTCAGGCATGTTTTCAACTTCAAAATCAGCTCGAAGAGGACCCTGAACTTTTTTCCAAGGTGATTACTGGTGATGAATCGTGGTGCTATGGATACGACACCGAAACAAAGCAGCAATCAAGCCAGTGGAAGACACTTCGCTCTCCTCGTCCGAAAAAAGCTCGCCAAGTGAAGTCAAACATCGAGACAATGCTCATTTGTTTCTTCGATTGCAGAGGTGTTGTGCACGCGGAGTTCGTTCCCCCGGGTTAAACTGTCAACCAGAAGTTTTACTTGGAGATTTTGAAAAGATTGAGGGAGAGTATCCGGGAAAAAAGGGCAGATCTTTGGCGCACAAGTGACCGGTTCCTCCATCATGACAATCCGCCGGCCCACGCCGCTCTCTCCGTAAAGCAGTTTTTGACCAAAAACTGCATGACACCAATTGTCCACCCCTCCCTACTCACCGGATCTAGCCCCCTGTGATTTTTTTTTGGTCCCCAGACTCAAAAGGGACACGAGAGGAAAGCGTTTTGCCACTGTGGAGGAGGTAAAACAAAAATCGCTGGAAGGCCTAAAGAACATCCCGATAAGTGAATTTAAAAAATGTTTTGAACATTGGAAGGATCGTTTGCAGAGGTGCGTTGTGGTCAAAGGAGGATACTTTGAAGGTGATCAAAATTTGATGGAAAAATATTAAAAAATAAAGAAATTATGACGAAATTCCCGTTTTTTTTTTGGGTCCCCCCTCATACGTGTACGTAGTTACCACGATCAATCAATCGTCGGTCGGCGCCAGCCAATGGAAGGGGCTACTTTCTCGCGTTTTTTTCATAAATAGTGGCCAAGCGCGGGAGTGTACGGTGTTGGCATCCCGTTACGAAACAAACAAATATCAAATTTACAGTCAAGGCATCCCGATTAATCGATGGCATATTGTCGACACTGGAAACACTCTCGAGCACGAAGCATTGTATATATCATTGAGCACCGGCTGTTCGTGGTCCTGTCCTGTGAGAGTTGACAAAAAATGTACATCTCGACGCTGCACTGCAATATCGGTGAGTCGGAAATTAAATAACTCCAGACGCGGCAGCGTCTTGACGCCAAGTAATTAAAAGAAAAGTTTTGAGGAAACAAGATTACGTGGTAAGGGTGTACGTGGGTGGTTGCCAAAATCGACAAAACAATTTGCTCGATAATCCCGCGCTAAATTGTTTTTTTCCTCCTCAGCGTTTGTGACCAACAAATTCGTCTGTCAATTACGAAATTATTCCACAGGTTTTATTCATTTTTTACCGTTATAAAATTAATTCTAATGCCACCGAGATGCTTCCTTTCGCCTTGTAATGTTAAGGGAGGAGTAAGGGTTTCAGCGTTAAAAAAAAACACTTTTTTTGCGATTTTTTTTCTCAAATATGGATTGAGCAATTTTATTCGAACCTTTTGTACATTATTGAGCATACTTTTGACAATGTTGTGTAATTTTTTCATGCAGAAATATTGAAGCATAAGCCCGTAACAGAGCTTCCCCCGGAACGTCTTGGAAAAAAAAACAATTCGCGGTGTTCACTATAACTCGGCCGGAAATGATCTGAAAATAAAAAACCATGAAAATTTAGTCAAATTATAATCAAATCTTCCCCCCAACGTTCTCTGATAATTTTTTTTTTCATTTAAACATTTTTGGCGGCCATCTAAAGTGCGAACTGTTATTTTCCACGAAAAATTCCGTCATTTTGTGGGTGGGAAACACCCTTAATGTGAAAAAAAAAAAAATTTACTAAACGTTGGGGGGAGGTATTTTATATGTAGAAAATGTGTACAAAGTTTGAAATGAATCGGTCAAGTAGTTTTTAAATGGCAGTGAACACGGACTTTGAAAAAGTAGTTTTGAGAAAAACGCGTCTGAAGTGCACTGCTAGCCCGACCGTCCGCAGCTGTTAGAGGTATAGCGTTAAAGGCCAGGAGATTAATAAGACAATAACTTCAAGAATATTGCTTAGATCGATTGAAAATTTTAAGCACATATTCTTGAAATGTTTAAACAATAAGATAAGACAAAAAAAAACAAATTCGATTTTTCGAAAGTGCAAACCCTTATCCCGCCCTTAAGAAGAAATCGAAGCCCCGAGAAAACTCATTAACCCAGGTATTCGGTATATTTCAGAACAATGCTGGTGGCGTCCCCGTAGTCGTCACTACTCAAGAAGAGGATGGCACAACGTACATTCTAATTCACGCCGATGATCATCCTCAATTGTACATCGAGAACTTGTGTCCGTTTCCTATACTTTTGGCTGAGGCAAATGAAGATGGCGGTGAGTGAATAAGTGGATATCCCTCGGGAAATAATTATTTTTTGTTGATCAACAGAGGTCACTACGTGACATCGAATGACGGAGATAAGTGGTGACCGGAAGCGATGGGATACGCGATCGGCGCACGGCTTCGCCGGTCTTCAGAGTCAAGCAGCGATGCTTGAGTCCGTTACATGGATGGATGACCGGTTAGCCGTGCGCCGGCTGGCGCATTGGATGTTCGATTCTTAGATAAATGAATTCCCGCTGAGCGGGAAGTCATTTATCTAAGAATCGAAGTTTCAGTGGATCAGTGGAGTTTACTCGTTACTTCAATAAAAATCGTGAAAATAACTCATGAACGGTGAAATAGATGGCAGCACGGGCTCAATTCCCAAGGTGTCGTGTTGCGGCTTAGAGAAGCGAATCAAACGGTTATCCGGCGCTTATCTCTTGCTCGATTTAGCGTAATTAATTTCGATCTCTCTCGAGAGAGTCACAATTTTGGGAATCGTCTAGATTTTGTTACTTTTCGTTTCGTCGAATGATAGAGCGTAAAATCTCATTGTAGTACATAAGGATTCGTACGTCACGAGTACTACGCTCCCTCGCTCCCCAATTCGAACTCATACCAACATAATCTCAAATCGACAAAATCCCATCTGAACTCAGCGCTGTGTCATCACGATCAAATACCCTTAAGGTAGTAGTCTGGTAACTTAAGCCGATTTTCATGTCTTTTTTGGAGGGCGTTTTTTCGTAGGAAAATAAAAATGAATCATTTTGGATATTTAGGATGTTTTTATTTACATATTGAAGATACAAAAAAACATTTTTTTGAAAAAATTTAATAGTTTTTTATTATTATTATTATTGATCGAAGTTGCCACCTCGAAAAAAAAGCGCGTGGGTGGCCCCGGTGATTTTGGCTCTTGATGTTATCTGAAATCAAAAATTCTTGATAATTCTTAATCTATAGACATGTCATTCTGGTCGGAACTACTGAAGTTAAATTTCATGGATAAATAACAAAATGGCGGACTTTTTTGAAAGTTTTTTGGAAAGTTTTTCTTTCAAAAGTCCGCCATTTTGTTATTTATTCATGAAATTTAACTTCAGTAGTTCCGACCAGTATGACATCTCTATAGATTAAGAATTATCAAGAATTTTTTATTTCAGATAACATCAAGAGCCAAAATCACCGGGGCCACCCACGCGCTTTTTTCGAGGTGCCAACTTCGATCAATAATAATAATAATAATAATAAACTAATAAATTTTTTCAACAAATTTTTTTTTTGTATCTTTAATATGTAAATAAAAACATTCTAAATATCTAAAACGATTCATTTTTATTTTCCTACAAAAAAACGCCCTCCAAAAAAGACGTGAAAATCGGCTTAAGTTACCAGACTACCTTAATAGAGTACCCTAGAATTTGCCCCGCTCGCGTTCACCAACATGTCGATTTTTTATCTCATCTCTTTAATCCGTCTAGCCAGAATCGGGGTACATCGTCAATTTAATAGACTAGCAACAACGCGCTCGCTTCTCTCGCTCTTGAATGTTTCATATTTCGAACTTGTCCTTTAGATTAAGAATCAACTGCAAATTCTTATAGATACTTTTTCCCAAACGGCACAACGGATTTTGTCACCATACCGCAGTCGCTAAGATTATTTCGTCTCGATCGGTTGTCATTTCGTTAAATAGTACACAATTTATTATAAGGTTTTTAAATTATGAGAATTGCATTGGGCGAGAGTCAATAATCTATTGAATCTTTGATCTTATTGAATCTTTGTATACTATAGATGTTGTTTCATGGTGAACGAAATCGTGTTTGAATTACGCGCGCTTTACGACAACCAATCAGATTGACGATAAACGGGCTTCATAATTCGATATATTTATCTCGCATTTCTTTATTATATAAGGTTTTTAAATTTTGAGAATTGCATTGGGCGAGAGTCAATGATCTATTGAATCTTTAATCTTATTAAATCTTTGTATACCATAGATGACACCATAGATAGGTATCTTTAATCTTATTAAATCTTTGTATACCATAGATGTTGTTTCATAGTCAACTAAATCGTGTTTGAATTACGCGCGCTTTACGACAACCAATCAGATTCACGATAAACTGGCTTCAAAATTCGATATATTTATCTCGCATTTCGAGAGTTTCGAGAATCGAGTGCCATGTCTTTTTTAAGAAAGGATTATATTAAATCTTTGTATACCATAGATGTTGTTTCATAGTGAACTAAATCGTGTTTGAATTAAGCGCGCTTTACGACAACCAATCAGATTCACGATAAACTGGCTTCAAAATTCGATATATTTATCTCGCATTTCGAGAGTTTCGAGAATCGAGTGCCATGTCTTTTTTAAGAAAGGATTATACATTTTTGTCAATTAAAAGTCAATTTTGTTGCGGTTGTCCATCGGTTCAGGTTTTTTTTTTTTTTTTCATTGGTCATACTCGAACGAGCCGCGTTATATTTTCATAATAATGACGTGTGTTTATTGCCGTACCCTTTAGAAGGGTGGGAATTGTATGTTGACAAATATTTTACAGATGGTATCCGCGAGGAGTCGTTTCATTTCTCTTGGAGATGTAAAGTAGAATCTGGCGAAGGGTGCTATTATTCCACTCCTAGCATCGCAAACAGAATGCCGGATTCTCAAACGATGGAACAGTTGCCGAAATTACGATTATCCGCTCTTCCATCAAGTCATACTGGAAAACAGCCGGATGGTCAGTACCGTTGTTTCCTGTTTAACAAAAAAATTGCATCTACGTGGGCTCTTTACAAATTTGCCATTTGGAAGCTCCCACGTCGACGCATTTTTCAAATTGGTACCCAAAGTCTGGCGATAGTCCACGAAACGTCAACGGCATTAAGGTAGTAGTCTGGTAACTTAAGCCGATCTTCATGTCTTTTTTGGAGGGCGTTTTTTTGTAGGACAATAAAAATGAATCGTTTTGGATATTTAGGATGTTTTTATTTACATATTAAAGATACGAAAAAAATATTTTTTCGAACAAATTTAATAGTTTATTATTATTATTATTATTGATCGAAGTTGGCACCTCGAAATAAAAGCGGGTGGGTGGCCCCGGTGATTTTGGCTCTTGATGTTATCTGAAATAAAAAATTCTTGATAATTCTTAATCTATAGACATGTCATTCTGGTCGGAACTACCGAAGTTAAATTTCATGGATAAATAACAAAATGGCGGACTTTGGAAAAAAAAACTTTTTTTCAAAGTCCGCCATTTTGTTATTGTTTTTTGTATCTTTAATATGTAAATAAAAACATCCTAAATATCCAAAACGATTCATTTTTATTTTCCTACGAAAAAAACGCCCTCCAAAAAAGACATCAAAATCGGCTTAAGTTACCAGCACACTACCTTAAAGTTTTTCGAAAATTTCATTAAAAAATGAAGATTTTATTATCATACTAGAATTTGGAAATTTTCGAAGTTTAAAAAAAATTTTATTATAAAAATAACATTTAATTTTTATATTGCAATAGTAACATTTTTTTTTATACTCAAATTTTATACTTAAATCCGCGGACTTGGTCCGCAGATTTGAGAAAGTTGAGTTTCTCAAATCTGCGCACCAAGTCCGCGGATTGTTTACGAACAGTCGACGGGACGAAAGTTTTTCGAAATTGCATTATAGAATTTTATTTTTATAATGAAGAATACAATTTTATTTTTATAATGAAACAATAATCGTTCGTCATTAAAATACAATGAAATTTTCCAGATAAAAGGGACAGCATGTGGTCGAGACCAATTAGCATATCGCACGTGACTAGTTGTCGCATTGAGCAGTACGTTCGTCTACCCGTTTACGGTGATATTAAATTATTAATGGAGAAACGATGTCATACAATCCGCCTACATGTCGTTTGCATGTCCCAGGTACGATGCATCGCGAGTCAGTGATTGTAAATTGTTGTTCTGAATTATTCAACATATACGTACATATTATGATAACGTTTGGTAGGTTGAAGTATCGGCTCATGATATCAGGACCAGATTGATACTCGAAGAGAGTAAATCTCCTGACGCAATGTCCATTAAATCGGTCGGGTTTGATAACCGCCATGACGTCAGCACAACGAACGAGTTTGACGTAAGTTTTCGTATTGTAAGTATATAACTACGGAAGATGGAACGATCATCACTGGGCTATTCGAATAAAAAAATAGCGGTAATGAAATAATTCTTTATTATGGTCATTTGCCGATGTAGCAAATTATTGACGATAAATGACAAAACCCATTGGCAAAACATCGTTGACAATGGATTTTACGCTTTTGATACCCAGCGCCGTCATCCGAAACCTTTGTTTCCCTTTTATGACTATCATTAACACTGTTTATAATAAGTTTATAATAAGTGCTTATAATAGTTGCTTTTGTTTCTCTCGATTCAAGAAATAGTCTATGATTCTTTTTAGAGCAGAGCTCGGAATAAAGTGCACAGTTCGGTCCCAGCAGGAAGGCTACGCCTCCGTTGGCCCCTCTACCACGTAACGCGCGTCATCTCAGGAGCGTTCCGATCAAAAAAATACATGGCACTTTTCAAGACATTGTCCTGCACTGAGCCAGCAAACTTTACAATACGCTGGCTCAGTGCAGGACAGGACAAGGAGGTATTACTTTTTTTTGCAAGAAACATTTCCTGACAAATTTGACGAATTAAAATTTTTTTTGCAAGATTTAAATTCGCTTTGCGAACTTGCTCTAGTCACTGATGTGACGAATCATTTAAATATTTTAAATTTGAAGCTGCAAAAACCCGACCAAACCATCTAACAGGTAATTAGTCACGTCGATTCTTTCCGCAGAAAGTTAGTACTTTTTAAAAATCATTTAGAAAATAACATTCTTCATTTTTTCCCTCGTTGTCAAATTATCTTTGAAGAACCTTGATTGCGCTAATGGCGCAGGTTGTAATTTTATACAATTTTCAAATATAATTCATTCTTTGATAAGTCAATTTGATACGCGTTTTAGTGATTTTGAAACGATGCGAAAAGATTTGATACTCTTTGAAAATCGTCTCACTGTGCCAATCGAGGAACAAAACTTACAACTTCTAGCAGAATTGTGCGATTTGCAAAGTGATATTTCGTTAAAAGCACGGCCAGAAAAAGGGATTGAACTCTTCAAAATTTTAGATTCGTCACGTTATTCACGTCTTAGGGATTTCAGTCTTCGAATTTTCTCCATGTTTGGGTCCACATAATTCATGCGAATGCACGTTCTCAAAAATGAAATTGACGAAAACAGACAAACGTTCGTCCATGAACGATGCGTCATTGACCTCCTTAATGCGAGCAAGTTCTTCAAAAATTTCTGTGGATGTACCGTCCCTAATGGAATCTTCTACAAAAAAACTCAAACGATCTAATTAGAATTTGTCGGAAAATTGGTTGCTATACTTTCTTCCTTTTTTCCTACTGAGCTAGATTTCGTCATTGCATTAATTTTCAATGGAACAGGCCTCCTGGGGAAACCACTCTTAAAAAAAGCGCATCTGCAATAGTACCGCACGGGTGATGTGGAAAAATATTGTTAAAATCATTTAATAATTATGCGATATTAATATAAAATTGTGGTAAATAATTATATTTTTAATGATTAATTGATATAATATTACGGAACGATAAAATATTGGAATGACAATTTGTCGCGGGTGCCATGTATTTTTTTGATCGTAACGCTCCTGAGATGACGCGTTCGCCGCTGTAGCTGCCGCGCGTTACGTGGTAGAGGGGGTAACGGAGACGTAGCCTTCCTGCCGGGGCCGAACTGTGCACTTTATTCCGAGCTCTGTTTTAGAGTACCTAGATCCAGATCCTGATTATTGATTAATGCGTGTTTCAAGGTTTTTTGACGTCCCTGAATCAGAAATAAAATTTTCAAAATTCAAAACAGCAGATCACAATTAGAAAAATACTTGCATTTCGATAAAATTGTGTATTTTGTGGTTTCAGAGGTCACTGAAAGCTAATTCGATGGTAAATTTTCGAAATTCAATATTGGGGATCAAAATTTTGTTTCCTTATAATGAATCGACGCCATTTTGAACATCCAACATTAGATTCGAACTCAGTGTTCTCAACAATCTTTAATGTTTTTTCTCGCGCTTAAAAGCGAAGGGTTTAATGTGATATTTCAACTCCTTTAGAGTGAAACAACCACCGCCGGTGTCTCGGCTCAACAATCCATATGGGATGATAAGGTGCAACAAGTTCACGAACCTTACGTACAATTAAAGGCAGCAGATTTGTCAGCAACTGAAAAAGCACTAAAGGGTTCGTTGAGCCTTCACATTCGTGGAATCAACATAATCATTATGCAGGACATTAACGAACATGCACAACGGGTGGAAGTAGCAAGTTTATGTCTGAGCGATTTGATCATCCTGACCACTTCGAATTCAAGATCACTCACGCTTGCCGTCTCCATTGGAGATTTACAGCTTGACAATCAAATGTTCGAACAGGGTGGTTTTGATTTTCCCGTTGTATTTATGCGACAGCATCCGTACACCAGCCGCGGGCGGCGATTCCGCGTTAAAACCGACACGAAGAATCGTATTGCCGAAATTGAAAGTGAATCATTAGTTGTTATAAATTGTGCCTGGGAAGTGAACGTTCCGATTTACGGTTGGTACTGATATTTTTCCGTTCGATGGACTTTTTTTTTTCTCACGAAACCTGCCATTTCAAATATATCGAATAATCGAAAAATTTCCCGCGCAGCGTGTAAAAACGTCAATATCAAAATTGGACCAGTGAGCGCTTACATCGAGGACACGTTCATAACCCAATTGTTGGAATACACAACGTCGACATCGCCGCCATGTTTTAACGCATCATCCAGCAATTCCACTCAACGACAAATCCAACTGTCGCAAAACTTCGTGCGTATACCGGAATACGTTATTTTCGAGGCTGCAAATCTGCGAAATCCCTTGCGACTGGAAAAGTTCACGATCGATCCGATATCCGTGCTGTTGAGCGTTCATACGTCAATACGACTTTATGTGGCACTTGATCATTCACCGTTATACTTTGGTACATTTGAGAGGGACCATCTTGCAACGACTCCCAGCGGATTGGTGAATTCATTGACCATGCACTATCTATCTGGCGCCTTGTTCGGAGCGGGTGAGGATAGGTTATGTTTGAATAGATATAAAACATTGTATAGCACGTGGCGTCGTCGTTGATCCTATGGCTGCGTTCCTTTATTCAGCTTTTACGCAGATCTGCGCAGATATGCAGAAAAAATCTTTCTTCTGTTCCGGCTTCTTGTCGTTTTTTTTTATATGGTCGATCATTGGTCGAAGATGCATCAGCGGTGCTTTCGGGAAATTAAGGGAGGGGTAAGGGTTTCAGCGTAAAAAAAAACACTTTTTTTGCGATTTTTTTTCTCAAATATGCATTGACCAATTTTATTCGAACCTTTTGTACATTATTGAGCATACTTTTGACAATGTTGTGTAATTTTTTTCATGCAGAAATATTGAAGCATAAGCCCGTAACAGAGCTTCCCCCAAAACGTCTTGGAAAAAAAAACAATTTGCGGTGTTCACTATAACTCGGCCGGAAATTATCTGAAAATGAAAAACCATGAAAATTTAGTCAAATTATAATCAAATCCCCAAATTTAAACATTTTTGGCAGCCATCTAAAGTGTGAACTGTTATTTTCCACGAAAAATTCCGCCATTTTGTGGGTGGGAAACACCCTTAATGTAAAAAAAAAAAATTTAACTAAACGTTGGGGGGAGGTATTTTATATGTAGAAAATGTGTACAAAGTTTGAAATAAATCGGTCAAGTAGTTTTTGAATGGCAGTGAACACGGACTTTGAAAAAGTAGTTTTGAGAAAAACGCGTCTAAAGTTTATGAAGTAAAAAAGTCCCGCAGCTGTTAGAGGTATAGCGTTAAAAGCCAGGAGATTAATAAGACAATAACTTCAAGAGTATTACTTAGATCGGTTTAAAATTTTAAGGACATATTCTTGAAATGTTAAACAATATGATAAGACGAAAAAATTCGATTTTTCGAAAGTGAAAACCCTTACCCCGCTCTTAACAGGAACACTGATGATGGAAATAAAATAACGCATTTGTTGGATTAAAGAACGTATAGGAATATTTGCGTTGTATCAAGATCAAGGGCTGGGTTTCTTAATTCATCTTTTGAACATTCTGTCTCTTTTGTACACATTGTATTAAAAAGAGATGAAAAGCTGAATTAAGGAACGCAGCCTAGGGTTTAGGCTCCGCCAAAAAAGCTGAATTAAGTAACGCAGCCTACAAAATGAGTTTATAACGTAAGATGGTATAATACGATGCCTTAAATTTAGATTACAGGCCATATTACCGGTAATATAGCCGTTATGTGACCCCGGTCGTATGGTCCTATAGTAAAAATACGTTGCAGATTTGTGTATTCTCAGTGAAACTATAAGTGTTGGGCCGATAACTTATTATTCCACATCTTAAGATTGTAAAACTATAAATTTACTTTGAAAGTTCGTGGGATCGTAATCGATCGATTGGAACTTAACATGTTCGTCGAATAATTGTTTGCAGGTTGGGTCGTCGGTTCACTGGAAATTCTCGGCTCACCAGGAGGATTCGCTCAAGCTCTGGGCTCCGGCCTGAAGGACTTTGTTACACTCCCGATTCAAGGAATACTACGTGGACCGTGGAGTTTTTTAATTGGAGTTACGCAAGGGTCTGCCAGCTTAATGAAACATCTTACGGCCGGTAAGATTGTAAATGATGAAATTCTGCGCCAGAATTCCGGGCGCTGGGAAAACAAAAAATCTTCTTCCGAGGCGAACGTTTGTTTATTTGAAATTTATCATGAAGAACCATTTCATAAAAGCAATTTCAGAATCGGTGTACCATGATAATTCTTGACTAAACGTTTCTGAAAAAAAAAAAAAAAAAAAACTAATCCCTTCTATCGAAATGGTAAAATGGTATGTCTGTTAATGAACATCATCAACCACCAATCAATTCACTAATGGATAAAAACATTGTGTTTCACGAGTGACCAATTAAACGCACTCGCACGAGTATTCGTATGTTACGCAGGCACAGTCAATTCCGTCACGAAATTGGCGTCAAGTGTGGCGAGAAATTTGGATAGGCTGACATTAGACGACGAGCATCTTCAACGTCAGGAGGAATCGCGGAGAACACGACCCCAAGGAATGGCTCAGGGCCTGTACCAGGGTCTCACGGGCTTTGGAATGAGTCTGCTCGGTATGTATTTTACAATTTACACGATAGGCCAAAATGCTACGGTGGTTGTTGCAATTGTCCATTCATTTTTTTTCATACATCAATGATTAATAATACGGAGAAAATTATTTGCCTTTGGCCATAATTTTCAATGTCCATCCATTTACTAGCTGCTGTTGCGGGATTGGCGCATCATCCCTTGCAACAAGTATTATCCGGAGCGGCGACCCCCCGAGGTTTGGTGACGGGTGTGGGTCTTGGTATTGTGGGAGCAGTTACAAAACCCTTGAGCGGTGCGGCGGAGTTGGTGGCGTTAACGGGTCAAGGGTTACTTGAAGGCACTGGTTGGAATCCTCTGCCGACGGTAAGTACACAAACGTTGAGGTGTTATTGTCGGCCGCTCGACAGCGGGAAATAGGCGGAAACATTGGTGCGGTGTGGGCCAGTAAGCGGGATTTAGGAATTGCCATTTAGCAACCTCACCTCTCACGGACAAATTTCGAACCACTCTCTCCGAGTCGGTGCCCGACGATTACTATTGCTATGAAAAATAAAGAAAAATCAAATGGACGCCCATTTGATTTTTCATCATGTGCTATTATACGGTCCTGACCATAAGCGCGTGAGTGGCTGTTTACGTGATAGGGGGTGGGCTCGGACACCCTCTATTATAAGAACTTCCGGTTCCAATTCGGTCTTAAGGGAGGGGTAAGGGTTTCAGCGTAGAAGAAAACACTTTTTTTGCTATTTTTTTTCTCAAATATGGATTGAGCAATTTTATTCGAACCTTTTGTACATTATTGAGCATACTTTTGACAATGTTGTGTAATTTTTTCATGCAGAAATATTGAAGCATAAGCCCGTAACAGAGCTTCCCCCCAGAACGTCTTGGAAAAAAAACAATTTGCGGTGTTCACTATAACTCGGCCGGAAATTATCTGAAAATGAAAAACCATGAAAATTTAGTCGAATTATAATCAAATCTTCCCCCCAACGTTCTCTGATAATTTTTTTTTTTCATTTAAAAATTTTTGGCGGCCATCCAAAGTGTGAACTGTTATTTTCCACGAAAAATTCCGCCATTTTGTGGGTGGGAAACACCCTTAATGTGAAAAAAAAAATTTAACTAAACGTTGGGGGGAGGTATTTTATATGTGGAAAATGTGTGCAAAGTTTGAAATGAATCGGTCAAGTAGTTTTTAAATGGCAGTGAACACGGACTTTGAAAAAGTAGTTTTGAGAAAAACGCGTCTAAAGTTTGTGAAGTAAAAAAGTGAAGAAAAAAATTTTTTTTTCCAACTTACACAGATTCATCGATTCACGCTCGTTTCTTCTTTTAAAATATTGTAGTGTATAGTATACACTATATACTATATACACAATAGCAATGAATAAACTGTATACCTGTTCGACAGCTGCACTGCTAGACAAAGACAATAACTTCAAGAATATTGCTTAGATCGGTTTAAAATTTTAAGGACATATTTTTGAAATGTTAAACAATAAGATAAGATTTTAAAAAAATTCGATTTTTCGAAAGTGAAAACCCTTACCCCGCCCTTAAGATTGAGGTGCCAGTTTGGCTGCGTTCCTTAATTCAGTTCTTCATCATTTTTTATCATTGTATCTATTTTTTAATACAATCTATAGGAAAGAGACAGAATGATCGAAAACTGAATTAAGAAACGCAGTCTGTATGAACTTGTGCTTCGAGATCTGTGCGCTTACGGAGTTGACTTTACAAAATCGTACGTCTAGTCGTCAGGCATCTTCGACACTTTGACTTAACAAAAAAAACTCATTGGGAATCACATGAACTGCGAGGAGCTCATTTACGTCGCACTATATTCATAGGAGTATAAAAACACGCCACGATTTTTTATATCCATTTTAACGCCAGATTTGTTTGTACTGATATCAACGGGCTTTGCTCTCTTTGTAGCCACGGCAGAGACCAATTGTTGAATCCGTGGATGGGTCTAACAATTCGTCATTTAAATATGTGTGGCGGCTTCTACCATTGATAACGAAGGATGCTGATCATATTCTACACGTAGCTGACGCGGATTATCCAAGCGAGGGAGTCGAACGAAGGGTGTTTCTGATTCTAACAAGACATACATTAGTGCTAGCCAATCTCGACGATGGCAGCGTGGAAAAGATATTTTTATTGAAAGAATTGACCAGCGCGGAGCATGTTTCTGATCCAACACTATTGTGTTTATATTGCCTGCAAACTCCGAATCCACCGGAGAGATCCGCTTCGCCGGTTGAATATCTTGAGGTAAGCTTGACGGTGAATTTCTTCTGTTTAATTTTAATTTCAGCTATGGCGCGGCTTGATCGTATTATGGTGGTAAAGAAGATAAGAAACACCATGTAATTTCTAATTATTTCACATGATTTAATTACCTGATAACGGTGTTGATAATTTGAATCGCGTTTGGCACACTCTTTGGTACACTCTTCTTACATACAGAGCTAGTTCGCACTGTTTTTCTAAAGAAGAAGTTTTAAGATGATGCTGAAGTTTGCATCGTTCGAACGCAACGAAAATAGATTTTTTACACCATTAATTCCCCTCAAGATTGAATTATCGATGACAAAAATTGTTAAAACGTTTTATTGGGGTTTCCTTTAAGGACCTGGGCCTACATGGTAACGAGAAGCAAGAGCTATGCTGAAAATGTAGATTTAAAAACCAATTTGCGTTGCGTTAAAACGATGCAAACTTCAATGTCATGTTTTAAGTACGTGGTCATATAAACTCATTTTAAATTCCGTCTTTTTCAATACTTAATTAACTGCTATGTTCAAACCAATTTCGCACCGGCATCAGATTTTTGTATTAAATTTTATAGATGGATCAAGCAATGAGAGTGAGAGTAGAACGGTTCGTTCGTGGAAGTAGCACGGGTTGCACCAGTTTTTCAACAAACACCTATCCACAGACGGAAACAATTGAGATGCTTCAATCTCATCCCGACAATACACTCACGTTCTACGTTCAACCAGAGGAGCGAAATTACTTTTTATCATTGTTCGAAGCTGCCAAACGTCAAGATCGAGGAACAGATTTCATTGTTTTATGAAAATAACGCGTAATTAAGTGTACATAATAAAAATTTCATAATACGAGGGTGGTCTAAAAAGTTTCCGACCTAACATAGAAACGAGAAATTTTTTTTTCAAATTTTTTTTTTTACATAGTCTCCTTGTAAGTCTATACACTGCTCCCAGCGATGCTTCCATCTATTTAACCCGTCTAAAATAGTACTCTGCGTCTTTCACTGCAGAATAGTTGTTTAGAGAGGTGATGGCCTCCTCGTCCGACGAAAATCTCTGTCCTCCAAGCGCAACTTTCAGCTTAAGGGAGGGGTAAGGGTTTCAGCGTTAAAAAAACACTTTTTTTGCGATTTTTTTTTCTCAAATATGGATTGAGCAATTTTATTCGAACCTTTTGTACATTATTGAGCATACTTTTGACAATGTTGTGTAATTTTTTCATGCAGAAATATTGAAGCATAAGCCCGTAACAGAGCTTTCCCCAGAACGTCTTGGAATAAAAAACAATTTGCGGTGTTCACTATAACTCGGCCGGAAATTATCTGGAAATGAAAAACCATGTAAATTTAGTCAAACTATAATCAAATCTTCCCCCCAACGTTCTCTGATAATTTTTTTTTTCATTTAAACATTTTTGGCGGCCATCTAAAGTGTGAACTGTTATTTTCCACGAAAAATTCCGCCATTTTGTGGGTGGGAAACACCCTTAATGTAAAAAAAAAAAATTTAACTAAACGTCGGGGGGGGGGGGGTATTTTATATGTAGAAAATGTGTACAAAGTTTGAAATGAATCGGTCAAGTAGTTTTTAAATGGCAGTGAACACGGACTTTGAAAAAGTAGTTTTGAGAAAAACGCGTGTAAAGTGCACTGCTAGCCCGACCGCCCGCAGCTGTTAGAGGTATAGCGTTAAAGGCCAAGAGATTAATAAGACAATAACTTCAAGAATATTGCTTAGATCGGTTTAAAATTTTAAGGACATATTCTTGAAATGTTAAACAATAAGATAAGACAAAAAAAAAATTCGATTTTTCGAAAGTGAAAACCCTTACCCCGCCCTTAAGGAACAAAAAAAAGTCGCTCGGGGCTAGACCTGGCGAGTAAGGAGGGTGGTCAAGCAGTTTGAATTGTAATTTGTGGATTTTCGCCATGACAACCGCTGAGGTGTGAGACGGCGTATTGTCTTGGTGAAACAAAATGTTTTTTTCTGCAAATGTGGGCATTTTTCGGCAATATTTGCCTTTAGCTTGTCAAGTAATGATGCGTAGTATGCTCCTGTAATGGTTGTTCCTTCATGAAGATAATCGATTAAGATAACTCCATGACTATCCCAAAAAACAGTCGCCATAATTTTCCCAACCAAAAGAACATCTTTTGCCTTTTTTGGAGCCGATTCCCCCTTTGTAGTCCACTGTTTTAACTGTATTTTTGTTTCTGGAGTATAATGGTGTATCCAAGTTTCATCTACAGTAATTAATCGACGCCAAAACTCTGATTTATTGCGCCTAAACTGCAGAGCGTTGAAAATGTTCATTCGAACACGTTTTTGTTTCAAAGTGAGCAAACCCGGCACCCAACGCGCGAACAGCTTTCTCATGCTTAAAGCTTGATTCAATATGTGACAAACACGTTCTATGAATGTATCCATAGCCTCAGCTATCTCTCTAACTTTAATTCGACGGTTGTCCAGCACCATTTGGTGAACTCGAGCGATGTTATCGTCAGTGGTTGCAGTTTTTGGACGTCCCGAACGTTCATCGTCTCGAAAGCTGGTACGGCCACGTTTAAATTCAGCTGTCCAAAATGTCACGTTGTTGAATGATGGTGCAAAGTCCTCGCACACAGTGTCCAACTCTTCTTTGATTTGCGTAAGCGTATTGCCTTTCAAAACCAAATATTTGATAACAGTTTGATACTCGATTTTTTTCCATATTCACAAAAACATTCGCATCGACTCACTCGAGTGATTGTCAAACAACAATTGCGCGTCCAAAACTCTGGTTAGTACCTGTCGAAGAATGCGCTCATTCCCTTTTGTTGACAAGTGCTGCCATCTTCATGTTGAGGTCGGAAACTCTTCCGAACACCTTCGTACTTAATAGCGAATGTTCCTAATGCTGCCGGTTATGAATTCCGGACACATTAACACATTAACTTTTTGAAGAGACAGAGAAGACGCATTAACTTTTTAATTCACCTGATAGTCCAGTCATTACGTCGAAAAAAACGGGTTGGAAATGCATGTGAACCGAGAAAGCTGATTTTTGGATATTGTGGGGGGGGGGGGGGCTTAGAAAAGCTTCAAATTGTCGACCAAGATTTCTTATGTGCGTTCTCCGCTATCTTGAAAAAAATGTTAGATTTTGTTTTTTTGCAATAACTCGGCTCTCCGCCGAGATACGAAAATTGCGATGGGATACTTTTTTGTTGCTTCTTTTACGCTCTACAATTTAGGTCATATACATTTTTCACCTACCGTTCATCGTTGTTGAGATATCGAACGAGAAAGTAAAAAATTCAGGTAGTGAAACTTGTTTTTGGCTGTACAAATTTATATACACACATGTATATAAATCGTCGGGCGAGCACGGACAACGTGCGAATCACCGCACAAAGAGGAGACGACAAGAATGAGCCGCAACCGTGAAACATATGAAAAAAAAAATATATATATATTTTCATATGTTTGCTTTTTTACTAACTTACTTTTTTCTTAGATACTTTTTTACGTAAATTTGACAAAAAACTGTAAAATTATATCTAACAATCTTTAAAAATATTTTGGTGGTTTTTGTAGAAAAAAAATATTTTTACTTTCTCGTTCGATATCTCAACAACGATGAACGGTAGGTGAAAAATGTATACGACCTAAATTGTAGAGCGTAAAAGAAGCAACAAAAAAGTATAGTATCGTAATTTTCGTATCTCGACGGAGAGCCAAGTTATTGCAAAAACACAAAATTTAACACTTATCTCGAGATGGCGGAGAACGCACATAGGAAATCTTGGTCGACAATTTGAAGTTAAGCTTTTCTAAGCCCCCCCCCCCACACACAATATCCAAAAATCAGCTTTCTCGGTTCACATGCATTTCCAAATGTATATAATGACTGGACTATGACTAGACGCGTGGATACTTCGAATATTCTAAAAATTATAATGGTCTCTACTATACTAATCTTATCGGAGATTCTTAGAGCGAGACTGCGTGTAGCATCTGATAGCATTGTGCTCAGATAGTATACTATTTCCTGCATCGTTGTAGAAACCTTCTTTGCCTTCGGCCAGCCCTCACGGGGTTCGATCTGTACATCTCTCGTCCTTTTTTATCGTCGCTCTTGCGTACATTAGTTTTTTTACCACGTAGCAGACTGCACACTAAGCCACACTGAGCAGACTTTCGTCACAGAAGAGAAACGTTGCACTCTCTTCCGACTCAATGCTTTCGTGTCGTGAATAGAAAACACGGGAGACGACTGTGTGATTATGACACGATAGATACTGTTTACACGATATAATAATAGTTTTGACACAGTCAAAAACAATAACATCGGTGTTTCATTAGTTATTGAGAAAAAATGAAAATTATTGGCCTCTGTGCTGTGTAAATGATTTTAAGGAGTAAGTATTCGTTATATCAACAAACAAAACATTCTCATCGTTGACAACAATCTTCGATTAAGAGTTTTTGTTTTGTTTTTTTAATTGTTTGGGCTTTAACACATATTATTGACATAAATTTGCTTCCGTAGGTTTGTCGCACAATGTCATCCAAATAAGCAAGTATGCGTGGCGTAACGCTATGGCTAGATCATGGATAAAGTGTCTGCTGAGCGTTCTATTTGTCTCAACGACTCTGTATCTGTATTTATTGATAAACGGTAACGAGCTCTGGAACGACGCTGTCTTTTTTTAATTTCGAGCGTACTCATGAAATTTCATCAATCAAAAATTGCAGTAACGTCTGTGGAACTGAAAAATTTAAAAAATCCAACAAAATTATCCCTTCCGGACGGTAACAATGCTCGTAAGTTAATCTACGCCACGTCATCCGGATCTCATCTCATTTATGAGAATATTACGCCGGTAAGTGGCACGCTTGTTTTTTCCAATTTTTTCATTGACTTTCTGTTAATCCTAAAAATTTTGTAGTACCGACAAAAATGTGCCACCGTACACGTTGCCATGGTCTGCGCCGGATACAATTCGACGATTGCCCTTGTTACCGTAGCAAAGTCTTTGCTCTTCTATCGCTCGACGCCGCTGCATTTTCATTTGATGGTCGACGAAATAGCCAAAAGAACGCTAACTACGTTATTTCAAACGTGGAATTTGTCACAAGGTTGGTGCGATTTCTTAATTGATTTTCCAATTAATATCCACGCAATCGTTATGCTTTTCTACATTATCGAAAATTTATTAAACTTGTATAGGGAGAAATGTAACGGAGTAACAGCTTCATTATCGTTTTTTGCGCATCTAAAAAACTTCCTCTATGACAGCACTAGGGTGGCCCTTAATATGGGTAAAAAAAAAAATTGATCGCGCCGCCCTTCAAAGCGGTTCCGAATACTAAAAAAAAAACCTACGCGAAGCCCCAGCTATGTCCGTTAAGAGGAAGACGTGGCTGTAAGCATGAACTTAAATTTAAATATCAATTTTTCTTCATGATTGGAGAAATTTTGATTTTTTTAATCAAGTTTATGTGTCAATTTTTTTGTTAACTTCCCGAAGTTATTGTATATTGGTATTCAATATACAGATCAAAGAATATGGTCCTCCGTACTAGATTTGATGAGCGTTCAGGTCTGTCATCCTATTATTTTGGAACAATGGTTTGATTTAGCTGCTGTCAAACGTTTTTAATCATATCAAAATGAAACGTTAAATTTGCATCTTGTCAGAAAAATCTATTAAGTAAGAAGGATATAAATTCACGATAAACCATTCACATCGAACATCCGGATCGGCCAGAATTGTTTTTTTTTTTCAATTTTGTTAGAAATATTCCTTGTGTGCCGAGATGCAAACATATTAATATTTCACTGAGATCAGACTTCCAGTGATGTGGATAAAAAATATATTTGAAAATTACTTTCGCAAAAATGCATAAGGACATTTTAAATTTGGCAGGATTTTAAACTTGCCGAGCTTGTTCGTTTTACTGAAAACAAAGAAATTATTTATTCGCACAAGTTATCCAATTGGTCGGAAAAAACATAATATTTTTTTCGTAATATTTTTTTCTTAATAAGTTCGATGTGAATGGTTTATCGTGAATTTATATCCTTCTTACTTAATAGATTTTTCTGACAAGATGCAAATTTAACGTTTGATTTTGATTTGATTAAAAACGTTTGACAGCAGCTAAGTCAAACCATTGTTCCAGAATAATAGGATGGCAGACCTGAACGCTCATCAAATCTAGTATGGAGGATCATATTATCTGATCTGTATATTGAATACCAATATACAATAGCTTCGGAAAGTTAAAAAAAAAATTGACACATAAACTTGATTAAAAAAATCAAAATTTCTCCAATCGTGAAGAAAAATTGATATTTAAATTTAAGTTCATGCTTACAGCCACGTCTTCCTCTTAACGGACATAGCTGAGGCTTCGCGTAGGTTTTTTTTTTAGTATTCGGAACCGCTTTGAAGGGCGGCGCGATCAATTCTTTTTTTTACCCATATTAAGAGCCATCCTAGACAGCACTATAATCGAAAAATCCTGATCATAGAGAAGAATTTCTGAATGCGTAAAGATGATGAGGAAGTAATTATGCAAATTTCAATTTGAACTATTTTCTCAAAGGCAGAAGAGCTATTGAAAAATCTTGAGCCGCCTCTACCCGTTGCAAAGAATTTTGCACTATATGATCCAATGCGGGTCTTGGACAATACCACACACTTTTAGGACAGATAATGTCAGATTGGCAATTTCCCAGGGAGAGTTTCTTATTACGAGAATTGCTTTAGATTTCTTATCAAGCCTAACTTTTGGTTGCGACTGTGCGCATGAGAAAAAATCGTCACTGAAATAGGAAGAATGGATTGAATTTCAGTCTCGCCTGTTACCTCCACTCTTTCTATTCCTGCAAAAACAAAAAAAAATTCTTTCAGTCAACGTGTCATTTTATCCTGCCGAAAAATGGATACCAAGAGTCTCGTGGATTCCGAACACTCATTATTCCGGTGTTTATGGACTTTTGAAACTTACACTTCCGGAAGCATTGCCGAACGAGGAGAAAGTATTGGTTCTCGATACCGACGTCACCTTTCTCACCGATATCGCTAGACTCTGGGAATTATTCGATCATTTCGACGACGTTCAACTCTTCGGTTTGGTCGAGAATCAGAGCGATTGGTACGTCAGAACATTGTCGTACGGTTCACGGCCTTGGCCCGCCCTCGGCCGAGGTTTCAACACCGGAATAATGCTGATGAACTTGAAACGTTTGAGAAAACGTAAATTTATCGATATGTGGAAGACAACCGCTGTGAAAACTTTGACAGTTATTCCGGAAACAAGATTGGCCGATCAGGATATTATTAATGCGGTCATTAAGAGATTTCCTGAAATTGTTTATGTTCTGGAATGCACGTGGAACATTCAACTGAGCGATCACACGATCAGCGAACTGTGCTACGGTGATGGAAAAAAGATAAATGTTCGTAATGATAACTTTGTGGTCGTGTCTCGTTAAGGGATGTGTACCGCCTCTCCCGTTGTCACGTTTATAATTCGGGGTACGGGATAGCAAAAGTTAAATCTTTGGTCATTTTTCTCCTGAAATTTAATGGCGATTAAATGCAAAAATAAATGAAGAATTTCCGATTTTCCGAATTTTTAGTTTCTTGAAAAATAAAAACAAAACGCAAATATCTTTAAAGCCATAGATGGTGTTTTGTTGAACGTAAAAAAAATTGATAGATTTTTTCGATTTTTAATATATCATTTACGAAAAAAAACGTTTTCCGTAATTAAATACACGAATTTTTCTTTGTTCCGTCGTCAATAGGGTCGCAAACTTTTTTCCGAATAGACCAAAGAATTTTTGTCGAATTTTGACGAGATATTTTGTTTTTTATTTTCCAGTTGAATTCCATGGAAAAAAAAATTACTGAAGCATTTAATTTGGCAATCTCGTAGCCTCCTGGAATCATACACCTGTACCCTCCCCTTAACTCGTCCGATGTCGCATAATTTGCTAACAAACTCGTTTATTTTTTAAATTGACCCAAACGCGCGATTACCTATTATCTTCTTTTTCTGTGCTTCTCCCAGCAATTAATTCGTCCGACGTGGTGATTTGTTGAGAAAAGCGTTTTTATTATTAGAAAAAAAAAAAAAAAAAAAATGTAAACTCAAACTTGCACATTGCCTAATTTTTACTAATTTACAAAACTGTCTTCATGTGCGAGCGGTTTTCTCAATTTAGCTGTGTACAAAAGCGAGCGACAAAAATGCACGATTTCACGAACGCAGCTCATATTTTTCTAACAGCACGTTGCAACGATTCTTTTTTTTTCCTTCTGTACAAAAAAAAAATGCAGATTCGTCATACTCGGTTTTTCTATCCGCCTCGGTTAGATAATACATTGGAATTCTCCGCGTAAGCAAGAAGTTCGTAACAAGCACGCCGATGATTTTCGCAAAATGTATCAAATATTTTTGGAATCCGACGGCAATCTGTTGCGGAGACGATTGTTCGGTTGCGACGAAGAGGCGATAATTTATTCCGTAAGTATGTTCGCGAATTAACGTCGTGAAAGATTTTTGTCCAAAGAGAACAACGAATACTTCCGGACGTGATTTCAATAATTTTCCTCTTTCGTTTCATTTATTTCAGTCTCTCAATTCAGACGTGTGCTCAAAATTTACTCGTGGCTCGAGTATCGTTTATCGAACCCAATTGTTTCTGCTCGAGTACGAGTACAATGTTTACAGCGACTATGACGTCGTGCTCGTTACGCAATGCAGCGCCGACAGAATAACGCTTTTGGAGGAACTGTGCAAACATTGGCCGGGAACAATAAGCGTCGCGTTATATTTGACCGACGCCGAGGTACAGACGTTTCTTGAATTCGTTCGCAACTCCGAGGAATTGAAAAATCGCAAAAATATTGCCTATCACGTGGTTTACAAAGAAGGGGTTAGAAAAGAAAAAAAAAAATGTTCAAATTATATTCGAGCTTTGCGGAAATTTTCGTTCAATTATTCTAATTCATCGTTATCTTTGTTGTACGCAGGAATTTTATCCCGTCAATTATCTGAGAAACATCGCAATGTCGTACGTCACGACGGCCTACGTTTTTCAGTTAGACATTGATTTTCTTCCGCAGTACGGTTTGTACGAAAATTTGATGAATCGCATCGCGATTATGAATATCACCGCTGCGGACAAAACCGCTCTTATCGTACCGGCTTTTGAGACTCAGCGTTACAGGTAATTGTACACTAGGACCTCGATTTTAAGGAGGTCGATTTAATGGAAAATTCCCAGTCTTTTGCCTCAGAGGCCTTGTCTTTTGCTTATCTTTTGACACGTCCTTTTTATCAGGGGTGGGGGACGGGGGCGTGCCATGGAATTGCCCTTATGAATTTTTTTTTAAATTGCAAGTCGAACGAATTATGATTGTTTCAAATTGACGCAATATTTCAAGGTTCACATTTCCGGCGAGTAAGCAGGAACTTATAAATTATCTGAATCGCGGTGTGCTTTATACGTTTCGTTATCACGTCTGGACAAAGGGTCACGCGGCTACTAATTACACACACTGGAAAAACGCGACTCAGCCTTACGAGGTCTGTACGAATCTGACGAATGATTAAATTAAGGTGGTTCACTAGGTACAACGAAAATGAACAGAAATTTCCGAAATTTTCATTTTATATCGTGCACCTACACACGGATAAATCCGAATTATTTATGTCGTTGAAGTTACGAACGTTTTTGCAACAAAAAAAAAATTCTTTTTAATTGTCGGCACTTACTCGTCGTACGTGCGGGAGTATATATTAGCACAAAAAATACATGATTTAGCCTGCTAATAGGCTTGAACGCCGATAAAATGAGACTCTGAGTCGGTTTTGTTGAAAAAAAAAATCTTTCGTCCCATTCGAAGGTCGTGTCCTCTTTGATAGTGAATCGTGATGACTACTACGACTCTCTAGTATGTGAAAAAAAATATAAACCGAAATATATCGGAAAGGAAACTTGAGGAGCGGGGGTCAGAGCGACCCCATTCTAGACTAACTCTGGTAAAAAATCTTTCGTCCAATTCGAAGGTCGTGTCCTCTTTGATAGTGAATCTTGATGACTTTTACGACTCTCTAGTATGTGAAAAAAAAATATAAACCGAAATGTATCGGAAAGGAAACTTGAGGAGCGGTGGTCAGAGCGACCCCATTCTAGACCAACTCTTGTAAAAAATCTTTCGTCCAATTTGAAGGTCGTGTCCTCTTTGATAGTGAATCGTGATGACTACTACGACTCTCTAGTATGTGAAAAAAAATATAAGCCGAAATATATCGGAAAGGAAACTTGAGGAGCGGTAGTCAGAGCGAACCCATTCTAGACC
Organism: Oxytorus armatus; assembly: GCA_958009045.1. Lineage (NCBI taxonomy): Eukaryota > Metazoa > Arthropoda > Insecta > Hymenoptera > Ichneumonidae > Oxytorus > Oxytorus armatus. Next base: position 35,769,208 of record OY253745.1, on the reverse strand, counting down.
AACTCTGGTAAAAAATCTTTCGTCCAATTCGAAGGTCGTGTCCTATTTGATAGTGAATCGTGATGGCTACTACGACTCTCTAGTATGTGAAAAATATATATAAACCGAAATATATCGGAAAGAAAACTTGACGAGCGGTGATCAGAGCGACCCCATTCTAGACCAACTCTGGTAAAAAATCTTTCGTCTAATTCGAAGGTCGTGTCCTCTTTGATAGTGAATCGTGATGACTTTGACGACTCTCTAGTATGTGAAAAAAATATACACCGAAATATATCGGAAAGGAAACTTGAGGAGCGGTGGTCAGAGCGACCCCATTCTAGACCAACTTTTGTAAAAAATCTTTTGTCCAATTTGAAGGTCGTGTCCTCTTTAATAGTGAATCGTGATGACTACTACGACTCTCTAGTATGTGAAAAAAAAATATAAACCAAAATATATCGGAACGGAAACTTGAGAAGCGGTGGTCAGAGCGACCCTATTCTAGACCAACTCTGTTAAAAAATGTTTCGTCCAATTCGAAGGTCGTGTCCTATTTGATAGTGAATCGTGATGACTTTGACGACTCTCTAGTATGTGAAAAAAATATACACCGAAATATATCGGAAAGGAAACTTGAGGAGCGGTGGTCAGAGCGACCCCATTCTAGACCAACTATGGTAAAAAATCTTTCGTCCAATTCGAAGGTCGTGTCCTCTTTGATAGTGAATCGTGATGACTTTGACGACTCTCTAGTATGTGAAAAAAAATATAAACCGAAATATATCGGAACGGAAACTTGAGGAGCGGTGGTCAGAGTTGTTCTAGAATGGGATCGCTCTGACCACCGCTCCTGAAGTTTCCTTTCCGATATATTTCGGTTTATATTTTTTTTCACATACTAGAGAGTCGTAAAAGTCATCACGATTCACTATCAAAGAGGACACGACCTTCGAATGGGACGAAAGATTTTTTTTTTCAACAAAACAGACTCAGAGTCTCATTTTTTCGGCGTTTAAGCCTATTAGCAGGCTAAATCATGTGTTTTTTGTGCAAATATATACTCCCGCACGTACGACGAGTAAGTGCCGTCAATTTAAAAAAATTTTTTTTTTTTTTGCACGAACGTTCGTAACTTCAACGACATAATTATTTTAGAATTTCAATTTGCACCGTTTTCAAAGAATTAATATTATAAATTTGCAAGTTAATGATGTTAAAATTTGCATCGTCGGAATGCAACGCAAATAGATTTTAAAATTTTCATTTTTAGTATTGCTCTTCGCTTCTCGTGCCCATTTAGGCCCAGGTTCTTGAAGGACATCCCAACAAAACGTTCTATCGATTTTTGTCATCGATAATCCAATCTTAAGGAGGATTAATGATATAAAAAATCTATTTTCGTTCCGTTCCAACGATGCAAACTTCAACATCGTGCAGGTTGATAATGGGCTCTTATAGCACTTCTTCCCGCTGTCATAGCTCAAGAACAAAAGCAGAGAAAATAGTGGATATTATAATGATTGCATTTAAATGAAACCCCATGATAAAAATCCGATAGTTTCTCTCGTTTAATATCACTAAGCTTTTTACAGTTGAATCAAATGCCGAAGCGCATCCTGTCCCGCGCGTTGCCTGCTCCGCATCGTACGTCCCTCTTGCCGCACCCCCGGTAAACCTAGTGAACCTTCTTAAGAGAGAAATAAAGGAAGAAAAATAAAGAACGATGGCGAAGAACGAAAATTTCCATGATTATCAAAGGATAATATTGCAGGTCGAATGGGAGCCAGATTTCGAGCCTTATCTCGTGATATCGAGATCCGCTCCCCGTTACGACCAAAGATTCATAGGCTTTGGATGGAACAAAGTATCGTACGTAACACATCTGACGGCACTTGGATACAAGTGAGTTTTCCAAGAATTTATCGAGTTATGATTTTCTTTTTTTCGTTCCGTAATCACGCGTATAGGGAATTAAACGGAAGGAGAATGAAGATCAAGTCACGAATGACTGATTATTCTTGTTGTAAAGAATTTTATTGTGAAATCATGGTCAAAATTCTCCTCGTGTATCACCAGCATCGAAACCAAGTTATCGGCGCCGTTTTTTGCATTATCTGATTGCGAAAATTTTTTTTAGAACTCATTAGAACGAACCTTAATCCATCCGTTGGTAATAAAAACTGTACCCAATAAATTAACGGCGTGCGCGAGGAGTTTGCTTGAAAAATAAAACAATTTCGGACTTATTTTGACGAAAAAAAAGAGGCGAGCCGTCTCCGTGCCATTCCTCTACAACGTCTTGCAAAATTTCATTACATTCCATTCAGGCATTCTCGAGAGAAATGTGGTGAAAGTATCGAGGTGGAAATGTCGGTATTTGGAGCTCGAACATAACCTCAAAAAATTTCTAACGTATTTTTCTCGGAGACTTCTTGATCGAATGAATCAAAAATATGTATGTACATTTTTCTGTGTCTGTCGCGGATTTAAAAATCGTGGAAAGGAGGGACGGGGCATCCCGTTGAAAGAACATGTAGTTCTCGATCGTATTTTCGTATTATAGAAAATATCTAGTGATGAGAACTAATGATAATAGTCTTGATAAAGTAACGGACCACTTTGGGTTTCGCGGTATTTACGAATGAATTCTTACCGGAAAACTCTTCTTTTTCATTTTATTGAAAAGTTTAGAGATTTTTGTAGCAATGGAGCAAATAAAAAAAAGATAATTTAAATTATTAATGATTGAAAGTTTATGGGTTGTGCTGGTGATAGAATTTACAATTTTTTGTTATTCGTCGTGTATTCTAGGATTGAGTAAATCGCCATTTTTGTTCGTTTTGTCCCATATACATATGATCCACATTATACAATATAGTCCAGTCATTTCGTCGAAAAAAACAGGTTAGAAATGCATGTGAACCGAGAAAGCTGATTTTTGGATATTGTGTGGGGGGGGCTTAGAAAAGCTTAACTTCAAATTGTCGACCAAGATTTCCTATGTGCGTTCTCCGCCATCTTGAAAAAAGTGTTAAATTTAGTTTTATCGCAATATCTCGGCTCTCCGTTGAGATACGAAAATTGCGATGAAATACTTTTTTGTTGCTTCTTTTACGCTCTACAATTTAGGTCATATCCATTTTTTACCTACCGTTCATCGTTGTTGAGATATCGAACGAGAAAGTGAAAATATTTTTTTTCTACAAAAACCACCAAAATATTTTCAAAGATTGTTAAATATAATTTTACAGTTTTTTGTCAAATTTACGTAAAAAAGTATCTAAGAAAAAAGTAAGTTAGTAAAAAAGCAAACATATGAAAATATATATATATATTTTCATATGTTTCACAGTCGCGCCTCATTCTTGCCGTCTCCTCTTTGTGCGATGATTCGCACGTTGTCCATGCTCGCCCGACGATTTATATACACGTGTGTATATAGGGTGGTCCTTATTTGGGGTACTTTCGAAATTTTTTTCACGATTGTCATGCATTGGTCCTACATGAATAAAAAAAAATTCATGCCAAATTTTAGCTTTCCATCTTAATTTTAACCCGTGCCCCCCAACGGTCGAAGTTTTAAACGGACAATACATGTATTGTCCACAGTCATTTGCTTGTCTATTCTTTTGACATGGCAGGAGTTGATATAAAAAAATTGAAAGTTAGGATAAACTTTCCTTATACTATAAGGTGTAATCGCTGTTGCATATTAGTTGTTTTTTTGTCCCCAAATTTTACTGAAATAGCTTACTCGAATACGAATTAAATAACAAGAAATAAGAAAATATAAGAAGAAATAAGAAGGAACAAAATTCACTCGCAATTTATTAGTTTTAAGTTTCAGTTTTTTTATTTGAGTATTCATCATTTTCGAGGCTAATAATTATGGATACAACAATTTTTTTTGTCAACAGAATATCTATCGATGTATTTTTAAGCAAAGTACAAACATTTATAACTGATAAGTATAAGGTACATTCATTATTTCAAATTTGTTCTCTTTAACGAATTAGGATATTGTCGTCGATGATCGTTCACCACTTGTAATACAAACTGCTGTTGATTTTCATTTTTGGTAAATCGACCACTAAAATCTTCCATTGACTTGATCGATCTTTCAGCACAGTCATTTACTACTTGTAAATTTTGAGTTCAGCTGCGGACGCGCAGCTGAACTCAAAATTCTTTGTGTGTGAGAGGAAGACTCGTGATCGTGAAGCGAAGATTGCCGAGTACTGTCCGGCCGAATTCCGAACACCAAATTTGATTAAGCTAACTGTCCAATAAGAAGTATTTATCCGAACTCGATCAGTTGGAGTTACAGATGGCGTTACCTTTGATTTTTGGCACTTTTTTGGACTTAAATTCAGGGTTAATGAAAGTCATAAGTCGAAAACTTTTACATACGAAAAACAAAATTTGAAAAAACTATGTGTAAAAATGGGTTATGAACCGGTATTCTTGAATTAATTGAATCTAAGTTAAAAAATGGGGCCAAGTGAACGTTGGCCCCTTTGGTTGTGAACAAAAAAAAACAAATATATAGCAGCAACTACACCTTATACTACAAAGCGAAATTAGGCCATCTTTCAATTTTTTATATCAACTCTTGTTAGATAAAAAAATAAGAACAGCAGTTGATAAACTCCTGTTTAAAACTCCGACCGCAGGGGGGCACGGGTTAAAATTGAGATAGAAAGCTAAAATTTGGCACGAATTTTTTTTTATTCATGTAGAACCAATGTATGACTATCGTGAAAAAAAAATCGAAAGTGCCGAAAATAAGGACCACCCTAGTGTATATAAATGCGTACAGCCAAAAACAAGTTTCACTACCTGAATGTTTTACTTTCTCGTTCGATATCTCAACAACGATGAACGGTAGGTAAAAAATTTATATGACCTAAATTGTAGAGCGTAAAAGAAGCAACAAAAAAGCATCCCTTTGCAATTTTCGTATCTCGACGGAGAGCCGAGTTATTGCAAAAAAACAAAATTTAACACTTTTTTCAAGATGGCGGAGAACGCACATAGGAAATCTTGGTCGACAATTTGAAGTTTAGCTTTTCTAAGCCCCCCCCACACACAATATCCAAAAATCAGCTTTCTTGGTTCACATGCATTTCCAAATGTATATAATGACTGGACTAATACCGATATGCCTGACATGCATGTTCTACGATTAAATATCGAACATCTTCCAGGTACATCGTTCTGCCAGACACTTTTATAATTCACCGACCTCACGCTCCGAGTCTCGATATCCGAAAGTTTCGAACTGACTCGCTATACCGAAGGTATTGTTATTTTTGTATTTTTTAATTTCATTCCTGTCTCATTTATTTAGACTTACGTATCGAAAAACGGGAAAAATCAAATAGACGCGTAATAACTAATCTCTCTCGGCCGTGACGACGAAAAAAAGGGAGTCGGCCATTTTGCTTAACACTGTGAAGTCGTTCGCTATTGACCCCCCGCCATTAACACGAAATGGAAGCTTCGATATTATATCGACTTTAGGGCCAGGCTTATCACCCTGTCGTTAAAATTTATCCGACGGATAACCAACGATAAAGTATAGGGTTTATCGGTCGGTAAAATTTTGAAAGCTTGTGTTGAAGTTTCCAGCACTCTCAATGTACTAACGTTTATTGTACGCTATTGCAGGTGCCTCAAGAAATTGAAAGATACATTTGTGCACGAGCTGGTAGTGCAATACGGGAGGGAAGCGGTATCGAAGTTGAAGAAAATTGCCAAAGAAGAGAGAGTGCCAAAAACCCTACGACTGAAATAGACGGGAATGATGGTTTTAATAAATAAATAAATATATATATTTAAGTATTGATTATTGAGAATGAGTAGGCGGAAAAGAAAGGACCACTCAAATCAAGTCGGTCGAAAATTCATACAAAACGAGAAAAAAAAAACTGCAATTTTTCTACAGAATATTTTTATCTTAAAATCTTCTTGAAACGATAATAATGGATCAGATTGTGAGACATTATTGTTTTAAAGTAGTGAAAACAACGAATTATGAGAAACGGAAAAACAGCAGTTGAAATTTAATGACAGAATTACCGTTAATCGCCGGAATTGAACGGTAATAATAAATTACACTTCTATTACGAATTTCGATTGTAATTAGTAATTTCAATAATCGATGTACGTGTTTCGCGCGTAATGTACAGTTCGAATGATGCAGTTGCAATTTAATGCCGCAATTTTTAACATCCTCTCGAGTATAAATAACAAATTAAAGTTTTTAGTTTGTAATTGGCGGCTGTAAACAATAACTGTAATATTTAACGCCCTGCCATTGCGGATGACAATTATATCGGTATAAATATTCGTTACAAAGTTAAATATTACAATTTTGGGTTGTTATCAGGATGGCCAACTGACTAAAGCGATTAAAAAAATTGGACAATATGTTTTCGCGCTAATCTATTTTTCAGGACCCCACTACCTACATTTAAATATTTTCAAGTTTTTAGGTTAAGTGTTTTCATATCAGCTGTGTCAACCTTCAATGGAGTCGAGTTTGCTGAGTGCGCGAACGCGCGGCCTAAAAGTGATTTTCTGATTCGCCTTTATATTTGTATGTTTTTAATTTTTTTCCGTTAAGGTAGAGGCCTTGGAAACAGAGGTCATTCTGTCATATATATCGGCGTTTCATTAATTTTGATCATCATTTTTCTTTATACCCCTACGGATATAGATGGCCGTATTTTAATTAACGAGAATCTGCGTGCGTGCGCCCTGAAGTTTGCACATGAACAAACTCCGAGCACGAAATCGACAGCCAATCAAAATGACGAGTTAGCCGGGCTTCAGAAATAAATCGCATCACGAGATATTTCGTGACACTTCTTCGATATAAACATCGAAGTTTCGAGTTTACCACGCCATAATTTCTTTTTAACCCTTCGTGGTCACGCGGGATCAAAATGACACCAAACGCAACTTTAAGCTAGAATTACTATGCCTCCTTGCTGATTTTTTTTCGCCATTATGAAAATTTGATAAAAATTTTTTGCCATGATATTCTCATTCCGAAAGGTTCAAACTAGTATCCTGAATTTTTATAAGTCATTCGTAACGATACTGGCCTACTTGTAACCTACTATTGTAACCTACTATTTTCTATGTCTCACCTTCGACGTGTACAAGTTTTTTTTTGAGCGAATCAGCGTCCCGGGCAAGCACACACGATGAAAAACCGTCGTCCGATATCTACTACAGAAAGACTACTTCTCAATTAGGTCGCCGGCCAACTGATAACGACCCACAATTTTAATATGTAATAAATGTCCCGCACAAATTGCAATTTTCGTTTGAAAATTGTAAATCAAAAAATTATCATTACACCGATGATTTGTAAATTGAAAAAATATTATTTGTAACGGGACAGCCTCGTTTCTCCGCTTGTGATTTTCCAACTGTAATACATCGTTGAAAATAAATTTTTAATAATGTTTATCAGCGTTTTGGTAAATTCACTCCTACCTTCGTCGTTGAATAATGAAGTTCGTTCGATGATGCTCGAAGCAGCGGGAAGTTGGATACAGGGGGTAAACGTTGTAAAATCGATAGTAATGACAATTTAATGACTAATGACATTATAGGGGTCGGAAAGTATTTATTAAAATTTAACCCATTCATTGGAGTGTACAGAGCGTTGTTGTTGTTGTTGTTTTTTTTTTTTTCTTTTCTTCATTATACATCATCGTAAAATTACAATCACACTAATTATTTCATTTATAAAATATGTATAATATTTACACACGTCAGCACGTCGCTTAAATCGTACAATAGAAATAATATACGTGATACATATAAATATATATATCATATTCTGTGTATATTCATGATTTAACGTATTCGCATGAACAAAAAAAAAAAATATCGTAGAAAAAAAAACAGAATTGGCAGCTATGACAATAATAACGATCTCGGTATAATAATAGGCAATTGTTAGATTATTTCATCGAACCAACAATAGCCATTGTAACAATATTATTAATAATGATGAAAATTAAAAGGAAAAAAAAAAAAGAAAAAATACCTCGATGGAAATTAATGAGATTAATGATTAAGCGGCGGATATCGGTTAGCAGTTATAAACGCGCGCGACGCCATTATCACTTTTAACATTACTAGGTCACATATTATTATAATCTAAAGTAAAGTAAATTTAATATATATATATAAGCTATAATACATTTTTCGTATCGTCTTTTTCTTCGCGATTTTTTTCAAATTTTCGACACACGAGCCCCAGCAACGTCACTTACGTGTCATTTTTTTTGTCGCAGCTATAAGAATCCAGGAGGGTCGTAAAAAATTTCGAGCTCACACTGCGCCAAGGAGATTCTCGATAAAAAAAAACAGACGCATCTCTTAACTCCCCTCAGAGATTAAAAATTCTCTTCTTATGGCGAAACGCTTTTGCGATTAAATTTGCGTCGGCGACGAGAACGCTTGGAATCACGACAAATCGACTTCCGGTTGGATCCCAACCACCCTCGAATTTGCTACATGAATTTCGTAAATGTTATTCTTTCATCTTGAAAAGGGCATTCTCTTTTTGGTTTGAACATTTTTATTTCTCTCGCTAATATCTCGTTGAATATCGATATTTGGAATTTTACAAAAAAATCTCAAAAATCGTGTGTCAGGCAAAACAATTTTTTTTAAGGGGCGGCTGTTGTCGCGAAAAATCTTAAAAAAAAAGAACACGCCTCTCACAGTTGGGAAAATAATTTACAAAATTCTGAATCAAATTGCAATGGATCAGAGTGAGATGTGGGGTCGAGTTTGCGCGCCTCATACACGGTTTTTCCCGTTAACGACTTTGTAGGAACTGAGTTTTTGTTCGATGTCGAGTAAAATATGAAGACTCGAGCTCACGATCTCCTTGGCTCCTCTAGTCTCGTAATTCTAAACCTCCTTTTTTTTTTTCTTTACAATTTATACGCGAAGAAAAATCATCGATATTCTCTTCGACAATACAAACGACGATTTTTTTTTTCTTTCTTTTTTTTTATTTTTAGAGTTTTATTATCTAGGCCAGACGATTAAAATTCTTGTGTTTAGACAATCCCGTGATATTTAAATCAATTCACGAGACATCGATATCTATGTATGGGCCATTCCATGCTAATTTGGCCTGACTGTGACTGACCATTTTTTTTTTTCCTAACTTTTTTACCCCCATTAATTTTTGGATCTTTTTCGACAGTTGTCTTTGTAATTTGTCGTTTGTTTAAACGGAAGAAAAAATATAAAAAAATGGTAAAATTCATTGCCAGGGTCCGTGGTCGCGTGGAGTGTCCCATAAATATTGTATCAGTCTGAATCCATGTGAACAAAAAATCGGTGCCGGTTCGATTCAGATTCGTCTCGTGATTAACGACAAAAAACTTGAGTCCTGGTGGGTGTACATGCGATTTTAACATTGAGAAAAGAGAATTTTGTTTAATTTCGTGACATTTTTGCCGTGGATCGAAGAAAATTTTTTAGGCGTGTGAATTCCCGAGAGAATTGGCCCAAATTGATTTTCATTCGAATCAAATTAATTTTCTTTAAGACAATTAAATTTCATTGTGAATCGAAAGCTACTTTTCATTGGTGATTTCGATGAAAATCAATTCGATTCAAATAAATATCCATTAATATCGATAAATTACATTTAAATCAAATAAATTACGTTCTCCTAAAATAAACATATTGTGGGTAAAAAAAAAAATGTCTTTTTTTCTTCATTTTTCCCTGTGCAAGGAAAAATTTGACGAAAGAATAAACTTAATCGAACGTACGAAAATACTCGCAATAAAATTGTATTCTCGTCTGCGTTCTTTTCTCGCCGCAAAACGTTATAAATTCAAAGATAGCTTCGTTTTTTTTTTTTCTTTTTTTAGATTGCAATAATGAAATCGGAATTGGGTAAAGTGCCTTTGGGTCGTTATTATTATTGTTTTTTTTCTTAATTTTTCCGTCTCGCTCCGCAAAGAGACGCGAATTTTCGGTTGGAAAAATCTTAGGCGTCCGAGTCAACTTCCGTCGGGCGAAATATATTTCACATAGTTTGTTGCTTGGATGGTAATTCCGGACGGTTTCTTCGACCGAACGAAAGAAAAAAAAAACCTAAATAATTCTCACATTGAGGGTTAATTTTCAAGGGCCTATTTTTTTTTTTTTTTTTTTTTTAAGCATTTAACGGCTCACATATCATTGCGTGCACTGAAAACCGAGTAAATTTGAAAAATTATTATGGACGTTATATGATGAAAAAAAATTAAATTGTTGATTTCACATTTTTTATTAACTTTTTAACTATAGGAAAAAAAATTTAAAAAATTTTTTTAACAAATATCAACATTATTTAAAAGCGTTTTTCTCGAAACTACGCTTTTGGACAATTTTTAATATTTTTTAACTTTTTTTTTTTTTAAATCTTCATAATTATTTTCTCTATAGTCTGACGAGAGGTTTTTTTAATTTTACGTTGGACAATTTTTTATAAATTTTTAAATACTAATTTTTTTTTTTTAAATTGTATACTAAAGTCCGTGATACTGTAATTTTTTTATTGTTGAAAAAAAAAAAGTTCCCTCCGTCAGACTATTACTTTTACATTATTTTACTAAATTCTCTTTCATTTTTGTAGATTGGTTAATTTTTGGTGAAGTTATGACGTCGACAAGGAGACGTAATGATTTTCATCAGTAGTCCATTGATACCCGTAAAAAATAATGTTAATACACATAAAAAAAAATTTTCAATTTTTTTTCTTATAGTTTAAAAGTCAAGAAAAAGTGTGAAGTAAACAATCTAATTTTTTTTTCACCATATAACCTTTGTAATAATTTTTCAAATTTACTCAGTTTTCAGCGTGCGCCGCGATATGTAAGCTCTTAAGATAGTAGTCTGGTAACTTAATCCGATTTTCATGTCTTTTTTGGAGGGCGTTTTTTTGTAGGAAAATAAAAATGAATCGTTTTGGATATTTAGGATGTTTTTATTTACATATTAAAGATACAAAAAAAAAATTTTTTGAAAAAATTCAATAGTTTATTATTATTATTATTATTGATCGAAGTTGGCACCTCGAAAAAAAAGCGCGTGGGTGGCCCCGGTGATTTTGGCTCCTGACGTTATCTGAAATCAAAAATTCTTGATAATTCTTAATCTATAGACATGTCATTCTGGTCGGAACTACTGAAGTTAAATTTCATGGATAAATAACAAAATGGCGGTCTTTGGAAAAAAAAGTTTTTTTTTTGGAAATTTGGAAAAAAAAGTTTTTTTTTTCAAAGTTCGCCATTTTGTTATTTATCCATGAAATTTAACGTCTGTAGTCCCGACCAGAATGACATGTCTATAGATTAAGAATTATCAAGAATTTTTGATTTCAGATAACATCAAGAGCCAAAATCACCGGGGCCACCCACGCGCTTTTTTTTCGAGGTGCCAACTTTAATCAATAATAATAATAATAATAAACTATTAAATTTTTTCAAAAAAATTTTTTTTTGTATCTTTAATATGTAAATAAAAACATCCTGAATATCCAAAACGATTCATTTTTATTTTCCTACAAAAAAACGCCCTCGAAAAAAGACATGAAAATCGGCCTAAGTTACCAGACTACTACCTTAAATGCTTACAAAAAAAAAAAAAAAGAAAAATTACTAAACCCTTAAATATTAATTATCTAACGGATTTTCATTATAAACTAACCATATAAACTTCGTTAATCTAACGATCTAGAGAGCCCTCCTCTCGGCTCCATTTCTACTATTATATTTTGGCAATGTTTTTTTATTTTTTTGTTTTTTATTTTATTTTTTTTCTCAAGAAAAATTCATTCTCGTTCGTCCACAAAAAGAGACCAGCTGCGATTGCGCTTTTATCTATTTATATATATATCGCAGCGAGAGAAAAATTATTTACACTATTTTTCTTTCATTCTTTCTATACACAATTTTTCTACACGTGGCAACATTTCGGCCTCGTATATCCGGCGCAACGGGCGCACCGTTTTAACGATCCGATGAATATATTTGGGGGGTTGGGACATTGGCGAGAGATTTCCTCGACCTTGAGACCTCGGTGGACCCTTGGGGGTGGACTTTTTTTTTTTGCGAATAAAACGAGCATTTGTTTTCTCTTTTTTTTTTTTTTTAATATATACGCGTCGTGATTTATGGGAGCGTCAAAATACAAAATTACAAAAATATATTATATCGCCGTTTGTGGGCCTCAATGGCCGCTATTTCGTTCGCTCTCTCTCTCTCTCTCCTCTCTTTCTCTCTCTCTCTCTCTCTCTCTCTGTAAACCCCGTGCCCCGTCATTTTACATATTAACATCACTCACCAATTGTGAATATCGTAGAGAATTTATTTATTTTCTGCTTTTTTTTTTTTCTCTTTGTTTGCTTTATTTTTACTTCTTCCTTTTCATTTTAATTATTGTTTATGTACATTGGAACGACGAAACGTTCGGGACCGTACGAGACGTTACCACTCTCTCTCTCTCTCCTGCTCCAAGCCACTCCAAATATCATCCCTTACGACGCTTTAAAAATAAAATAAAATAATAAAGCCTGCGCGCTATCCTATCATCATTTTTTTTTGTCACTTTTTCTTATATTTATTAAATTTTACGATTCTTACTGTCGACAATTGAAAACTCTACTGTCCTTTATTTTCCCTCCTTTAATTTTCATTTTTTTTTTCCTAACGTAATCGATGATAGAATCGGGGGTTGGGGGAGCGGGGGGGCGGTTCTCAAGACAAAGAACGAAATCGTTATAAATTTACTACCCTTATCCCGTCATAACGATCGAGAAGGGCTCGAAACTGAGAGACAAGGGTAGCATGACGCTCGGCCATTATTTCCGGCATCTCTCGTGCCCGTATCAGGAAACAATTATATTTCGTTGCTGGCATTTTAATACGGAAATGATTAAAATGTCGCCGGAAATTTATCGTCGTCGATTCGTTCTTTTTTCTTCTTTTTTTTTTCTTTTTTTTTTTTTTGCATGTTGTTTTAATACTGATAAAATACGTAGTCGCGCGAAATGATTCGCGAGAAATTTGAGCGCGGCAGATCGTCAGTCGGATAAGTCTTTAATTATGAAAAAAAAAAAAAAAAAAACAAATTTTCGAAATTAAAGTACTAGTTTTGTGATTTCTCTGGAAGAAAAAATCGTGACATCTTTTCATTGTGTTCATTTTCGTGGGAAAACTATATCGATTAAAGGCAATTACACAATTTCGAAAAGCACTTTGTCAAAAGTAACGTACGGAAATTACAGAAAAAAATAGAATACATTTTCGAAATTAAAGTACTAATTTTGTGATTTCTTTAGAAGAAAGAATCGTGGCATTTTTTCATCGTACAGGCAATTACACAATTTCGAAAAAAATTTTGCCGAAAGTACCATCCGGAAATTACTGAATGCAAAACAAATTTTCGAAATTAAAGTACTAATTTTGTAATTTCTCTGGAGGAAAAAATCGTGACATTTTTTCATTGTCATCATTCTCGTGGGAAAATCAATTCGATTAAAGGCCACAATTTCCGAACTTTTGCCAAGAGTACCGTACGGATATTGCTTGAAAAAAAACAAATTTTCGAAATTAAAGTACTAGTTTTGTAATTTCTCTGGAAGAAAAAATTGTGACATTTTTTCATTGTGTTCATTTTCGTGGGAAAACTAATTCGATTAAAGGCAATTACACAATTTCGAAAAACTCTGTCAAAAGTAACGTACGGAAATTACAGAAAAAAATAAAATACATTTTCGAAATTAAAGTACTAATTTTGTAATTTCTTTAGAAGAAAGAATCGTGGAATTTTTTCATCGTACAGGCAATTACACAATTTCGGAAAAAATTTTGACAAAAGTACCATCCGGAAGTTACTGAATACAAAACAAATTTTCGAAATTAAAGTACTAATTTTGTAATTTCTCTGGAGGAAAAAATCGTGACATTTTTTCATCATCATTCTCGTGGGAAAATCAATTCGATTAAAGGCCACAATTTCCGAACTTTTGCCAAGAGTACCGTACAGAAATTACTGGAAAAAAAACAAATTTTCGAAATTACAGTACTAGTTTTTTAATTTCTCTTGAAGAAAAAATCGTGACATTTTTTCATTGTGTTCATTTTCGTGGGAAAACTAATTCGATTAAAGGCAATTCCACAATTTCGAAAAACTTTTGCCAAAAGTAACGTAGGAAAAATATTGAAAATTTGTTGGTAAGCATTGAATTAGATTGATGAAGAAGGGAGGCTGGTGAATCAATGAATTTACTATCAAAAAGGTGGTTCAATTAATTAACATATCAAATTGTCTATTGAGAATAATTCGTTATTGTTTGTAAATCAAATACATTCGCTTCGAACGGATTGGTTTTCTTTTTTTTTTCCTCGTAAATTCCGGTCGTTCGTCGATAATCAATTTCCGCCAATAATTCATCGGACTGTGAGTAGCACTTTCATTAATCAAACTTCACGATTCCGTACGTATCGACGCTTTGACGCAATGAATTGGTTAACAAACGCGAGTGGAATGGGTTTAAACGTTCAACATGATATTTTCATGTTGTACATAACGGAAATTGGTTTTATTAAACGCTTCTCATTTCTTATGTTTCTTTTTTCTAACTTTAGCATCATATAATTTTTCAGCTTCCAATACCACTTGAAAAAACGTTTTTGTAAATGTTTCAATTTTTTTTCACGTCTCGGTATTAGTTGCTTTATTCAATTTTGTGTATTTTGAAAAGGTCAAGTTGCGGAAAACCGTTGAAAAATAATAAGAAACGTTTCTTTTCTCATGAGAATCGTGCGTGCAATAATTTTGACAATTAAATTTAATTTTCGTGAAATTTTCGGTTAAAACTTACTTCTTTTTTTTTTCGTTCAATGTGATACACTCGATTTTTCGTTAGAAATTTTACTGAATCTCTGGAAATGTGTGTGGAAGAATGAAAAAGAAAATTGCAAAACGAGAAACATCGTAATAAATGAGTATATACATTAGTAAATAAATGAAAACTCGGGGAAAAAAAAATCTACGAATTTTTTAATGACTTCTTCTTTTAATGTGAATTCCATTCAAAAGTTTACGTTGCGCACGAATTTTGATAATTTTTTGTTTGTTAGATTTTGCACAAATTACAAAAAATAAAATCGTTCAAAATCGTACAGTAAAATGGAAAGTATATCGTATGGAACAAAAACAAACAAAAATCACTTCTTTTAAGCTGAAAGTGCGTTTGAGCTGAAAAATTTTGATAAAAAAAAACAAAACTGCTTTAAAATCTCATGAAAAAGAAAAGCGAAACATGCTTATATTGGCATTTTTATTGCGTTGTATCTCATTTCAAAATACGTAAATTCGAGAAAAAAAATATAAAAATATGAATGGATAAAAAAATTTCAAATTCCATCGGGGAAATTGTAATTTTATGGCGGGTGAGAATGTCTCGGACAAAACTCCCGCGGTTAGTTGATGCATTTTACGAGAACGGATCGTTATAGATTTGAAAATGGCGGGAAAGTACGCGATAACAATTTTTATTTTTACTTTAATGGGGAATGATTTCGAGAGATTAATCGCGTGTATGCATGGATCATTTCGTTTATCTGTTTGGTGTACTTGCGGAAAGAGTAATGTGGATCTGGCGGTTATTGGAAGTTTTTTTTTCGTACTACGAGAGTCTACGGTAAATAGAAGACTTGGCTTGGAGTGTGACCGCAACAAGTTGCAACCTATCGAGTGAAAATCCCCCTGACACAGCCCGAGAAATAGAGGATGGTAAGTCTGCCTCCTCATCCCTCTCTGCTTTCCCCCTGGACCGAGCCCCAATGCGGATAAAACGCAAATAAAACTGGAAAGAGTAGACGGTCACCGCGAAACGATAAATTCACAGTCAAAGAATTGTGTCCTCTTGAGAGAACGCTTGAAGCTGAAATCCGCGATAAAGTATTGTTAACTGGGGCCAATGGCTTACGGAAAAGAAAAATGAGACCGGAAAAAGAGAAGAAACAATTAAGGAAAATGGAAGAGCGAACTGAACGGAAGCCCGGTTAAGATTAGACTTAAGTTTAAACTTTATTTTGTTCTTAGGTTCACATTGAATTTAAAATTTCAGTATAAATCCAAGTTTTAACTTGATCCCGTTCTTAGGTTAACACTGAATTCCGAATTTGCACATAAACTCTAGTTTCAACTTGATTTCGTACTCAGGTTTGAGTTTGAGTCTAAATACAAATTCAAAATTAAGTTAGATTCACTCTGAATTTCAATAAATTCAAGTTTCAACGTGATCTCGTTTTAACTTGATTTCGTACTAAGGTTAACACTGAATTTCGAACTTCAATATAAACCCAAATTCCAACGTCATCTCGTACTTATGTTAACACTGAATTTCGAATTTCAACATAAACCCAAGTTTTAACCTAATCTTAGGTTAACACTGAATTACAAATTTCAATATAAACCCAAGTTTTGACTTGATCTCGTACTTATGATAACACTGAATTTCGAATTTCAATATAAACCCAAGTTTTAACCTAATATTATTCTAAGGTTAACACTGAATTTCGAACTTCAATATGAACCCAAAACCCAACTTTACCCCGTACTTAGGTTAACACTGAATTTTGAACTTCAATATGAACTCACGTTTTAACTTCATCTCGTTCTTAGGTTAACACTGAATTTCAAATTTCAGTATAAACCCAAGTTATAACTTGATATCGTTCTTAGGTTAACACTGAATTTCGAACTTCAATATAAACCCAATTTTGAACTTGATCTCGTTCTTAGGTTAACACTTCATTTCGAACTTCAATATAAACCCAAATCTCAACGTGATCGCGTACTTAGGTTAACACTGAATTTCGAACTTTAGTATAAACCCAATTTCGAACTTGATCTCGTTCTTAGGTTAACACTTAATTTCGAACTTCAATATAAACCCAAATCCCAACGTGATCGCGTACTTAGGTTAACACTGAATTTCGAACTTCAGTATGAACCCAATTTTGAACTTGATCTCGTTCTTAGGTTAACACTTAATTTTGAACTTCAATATAAACCCAAATCTCAACGTGATCGCGTTCTTAGGTTAACACTGAATTTCAAATTTCAGTATAAACCCAATTTTGAACTTGATCTCGTTCTTAGGTTAACACTGAATTTCGAACATCAATATAAACCCAAGTTTTAACTTGATCTCGTTCTTAGGTTAACACTTTATTTCGAACTTCAATACAAACCCAAATCCCAACGTGATCGCGTACTTAGGTTACCACTGAATTTCGAACCCAATTTTGAACTTGATCTCGTTTTTAGGTTAACACTTCATTTTGAACTTCAATATAAACCCAAATCTCAACGTGATCGCGTTCTTACGTTAACACTGAATTTCAAATTTCAGTATAAACCCAATTTTGAACTTGATCTCGTTCTTAGGTTAACACTGAATTTCGAACATCAATATAAACCCAAGTTTTAACTTGATCTCGTTCTTAGGTTAACACTTTATTTCGAACTTCAATATAAACCCAAATCCCAACGTGATCGCGTACTTACGTTACCACTGAATTTCGAACTTCAGTATAAACCCAATTTTGATCTTGACCTCGTTCTTAGGTTAACACTTAATTTCGAACTTCAATAAAAACCCAAATTTTAACTTGATCTCATACTTAGGTCAACACTGAATGTCGAATTTGTCAATTATCAGAAAAACGATCTTTTCCCCGGATTTCTCGCTCCCGGAATAAATCTGCATATCATCGGGGCACCAAATATTTGCGAAATCTCGATGTAGGACACTAACTCGTACGTTAGCGCTCTTCGCACGAATAATTAAAAAGTCGTCGTGAAGTTTTGACGATTAAATCGACGATCGGTCAGTCGCCAGCGTCAAGATAACAAAACGTAAAAATTTGATATAAAAAAAAGAAGAGTGAAAAAAGAATTGATACCGCAAGTGCATACATAGATTAGTCGTCAGTTAATCGGAAGCACCGTCAATTAACGCGACTTTAGCAACGCCTATCTACATCGGGCTCGCGAGCTTTAATTTTTTTCGTTCGCTGCTTGAATTTTTCGCACACCTTCGCACAATTTTTTTTCTTTTTGTTTTTGCGAAGTTTAATCGTTAATAGGGTCTCTCGAACGAATCTGCAAACGTCAATGCGAGGGAATGAGAAAAAAACGCTCGTGCACCAACGCACCCACGCGTCTTCGTACACGTACGTACGTAAATTACGTAAAATTTATCAATTTCTATATATCTATGTATATGAATTAATATATCTATATAGTATTCATTTTCTTAAATCAATATGTTTCGCGCATTTGTCTCGTGCGTAAAAATGTAAATTGCCATTTTTTTTTTCATCGCGTTCAATCAATTTTTTTTTTAAATGCATTCACTTTTGAAATTAAACGCACGCGCACGTAGCGCCAAACGCGATCGATATAAGGATAATTATTGTGTTATAACGTATTACACCGTTTAATGAAGGAAAGACGAAGGGATCAAAGGACAATTGCGCGTTTACACGAGTCTAAGAGTTATTTCATTCGTTTCTTCTTCGTTTCTTTTCTTCATTTCTTCTTTGTTTCGCTTCAACGTCGAGGACTCAGGATGGCGCGATTGATCGAACGAAACGAACGAATGACTTTTCGACTATCTCGAGAAAAAAAAATTGTCGTTACTGCTTCGTGATTTTAGGGCATTTTTTTCTTCCCACTTTCTTTCCGCATAACGATCTCAAGTCGGATCGATAGGTCACGCAACCCTGACCCCGTATCTAAGGTTACGTCTGAGCTTTGAATATCGCGTTTGATCTCTCTCTCCCTTTCTCTCTCTTGCAGTCAAATTGATGTTACACGCGATCCCCAGGAATTCGTTACAACGAACTCGACGAAAAACCCTCCTTCTCTGTCTCGAAAAGAAGAAAAAAAAGAAAAAACCTAAAATACAACCCCTACACGTTTCAGCCATTCAAAAATAATTCGTTCTTATATCAAACAGAGGAAAAAAAAAAGTACAATTTGTCATCGCCCACTTCGACGATCGTGAGAAACGTTTTTATCAAGCACCGCTCTTGCGACGAAGAGTTTCGTGCGGAATGAAAGATAAATAATTAGAAAGACAACAAAAAAGAAAACTCGTAAAAATAATAATATTACAAGAATTGCGAGGTGGGGGCGAAGAGTTTTTTCACAAAATATCCAGTCGACTCACCGCGCCCACGAGGGAAGTTGGGAAAATAAACAAAAACATTTTTCGTCTTATCGCTTTGAACGGAAGGCCGGAGATAAGCGTGGCGCGAGAAATTCGCGACAACGAGGACAGAGAATAACGAGAGAAAGAGAAAAGAAGAAAAAAATAAAGAAGAAGAAGAAGAGTCAGGATCGTTTTGTCGAGACGATCTGGTAAACGGCGAATTCCAAGCTCATTCTCGCCCTCGTCAATCTTCCATCGGTCCTCGATATCTCGCGATTTTCCCTTTCTTCAATCCGCCTTCCCCCTTTTCTTTTTTCAATATTTTATTCACAAGGCACTTCCGGTTTGTCATCTATCTTCATTGTCATCCCTTCTCGTGGGTCCCCCCGTCCCTCTCGTTCCTTCTAACCAGATTCTGAATTCGATTCCATTCTTTTTCCCTCACTCTCCCATACGATTCCTTATCTTTGCCCGGCTACCCTCTAACGATTCTCCACTCGGTGGACCATCATACCTCCGTACCGTCCTCACCCTCGTCCTCGTAAAGTGGTCCGTTCGGCGACCTCTTCTTCGGTTTCGGCGGCGGTCTCGGCGGTACTTTTCTCCCGAGCGTGCCGTTCTCATTGGTCGAACGATTGTCCATCTCGTCGGGTAACTTCGCGGGCCACTCGGGGGCGCCTTCGGGAGCCGATCTGTCCAACGGACTGCTCGCGACTATATTCGGCGTGCTGCGCTGTATCGCGCTGTAATGCGAATTAGTGGGCGTGCCCGGTAACGGTCGACCACGCATTATCGACGTTAAGCCCGGTTCGGGACTTTTGTTCAACGACAGGGCCGAACTACCGTCGGCGGTCGTGCGCAAACCTAAATTATCGTAAACCGGTTCGAGGCCCTCGGCGTTCGTTGGCGACGTTGGCGGTCCGCTGCTCCAACTCGGCGCCCTCGGTCTTCTCGGTATCGTGACGTAACCGTGACGCGGTAAAACCGGCACGGCCGTGTTGTAATGTCCCTGGCTGGTGGCACTTCCGGTACGATTGTGCGGGAGCGTCTTGAAACCAGCGGGATATTGTCCCGACGGCGTGACAAAATTTGCTGACGTTGGCTGTTGTTGATTAGCGAGACGCGAACTGTCGGGGGCTGTTGATGCCTGACTCGTCGGTGATGAGCCACGACCGCCCGAAAATGCCAATAGATCGGGCGGATACTGTCGGTAACTCGTGCCACGCGTCAACGTTCCGTTATCGAGCTCGGGTGTTCCCCGTCTGTCGTGCTCGTCGTCGTTTCCCCCGACGATCACACCGCCGACTACACTCCCCGGTCCGTCAGCTGTTTCCAGAGAAACAAAAAAAAGATAATTTTATGAAAAATAAGGAAGAACGCGAAGAGAGGGAGGAGGGAGGAGAGAAAAAAATATAGAAGACGATTGGCGAGAAGTTTGGAGCTTGGGGGTGGGTTGACGCTGGCGTGGAACGAGAAGATCCGTTCGTGGGCCGGGGGATGATTCTTTGTCTGGTCGCGAGTGAGGCTGTTTGACGAAAAATTTTGATCTTTGATTCACACTTGGCAATGGACCCTTATTTACGTACGAAGGCATTCCTTGATTCGTTTGGTCGATTCCGTGTTCGTTTAGCGAACTACCCTTACAGCTGAGAAGCGACTACTGCGACCTTTAGGCCCAATGAAAAAAAGCTGTTTTCGAGACGCTTCCGGTACGGTAAAACCTCGTTCAGTAAGAACAAACTCGGACCGGAAGTGTTTATAATCGAGGCTGACTAGGCCCGGCTCCTGTAGGACATTTACCACGGAGCCATGGCCTACTCAAAATGACCGCTCATTCTCAGCAGCCCCAGCGTTAATTGGCACGGGGAAGACGTGATAAAATCCTCGATTATCGTATATTTTCGCGCGAAATGTTATTGTTTTTAGTACGATCCGTTAATCAGGATTATTATCGGTTAATGTTTCATTTAAGGCCTTACATACGTCGAGAATTTTCAAAAAATCGATTTTTTTTTCTTTACAGATTATTATTTCTATAGTCTTAGGCGTATTTCTGTGTAAGCTGATTGTAAAAATTCCCCATAGTTCAAAAGTTATTGTAGATAATGTGACTGCCCGACGAAAGGACAAAGGTCTGACGCGCGCCTACCTGAGTTGAACAATTCGTCGATTAGAAAAAAATAAACAACAATTTATTACTGACAAGGAAGGCGTACAATATGAAGCTGGAATGGGAGATTAGACGTAAGTTAACTAAATAAATTTAAAAAATTCATAAAGTTCCTGCTCCAGCCGCGCGCGACTTCGAGCGAAACGCACTTGAAACTTTAAACGCGTTTTTCTCAAAACTACTTTTTCTGACACGGTCGGCATGATAACTCGTACGGTTTTTAATATTTTTTGATGATTTTTTTTTTTAAATATTCGGAATTGTTTTTTTTATAGTCTGTCGAGCCGGATTTTTAAAATTATATTTAGAAAATTTTATAAAAACAATTAAAGTGGGACTTTTTTGACACAAACTCAACATTTTTTTTTAAATTACCGTAAATTGTTTAATTTTTCGAATTTCAAAAATCCGGCTCGACAGACTATAACTACTACCTTATTTTACAAGAATTTCTTTACATTTTGCAGATCCGTCAACATTTGCGGAAGAAATACTGCCGACTGTGGAGCAACTTTTTTTTTACAGTGCTTCGAAAAATGTGATTTTTCGTGTTGTAATTTTTGAAAAAAAAAAATGAAATAAATTTTTTTACAAACTAAATAAATAAAAAAATAAACAACAACAATTTTTTACTGACAAGGAAGGCGTACAATATGAAGCTGGAATGGGAGATTAGACTTAAGTTAACTAAATAAATTTAAAAAATTCATAAAGTTCTTGCTCCAGCCGCGCGCGACTTCGAGCGAAACGCGCTTGAAACTTTAAACGCGTTTTTCTCAAAACTACTTCTTCTGACACGGTCGGCATGATAACTCGTACGGTTTTTAATATTTTTTGATGATTTTTTTTTTTAAATATTCGGAATTGTTTTTTTTATAGTCTGTCGAGCCGGATTTTTAAAATTATATTTAGAAAATTTTATAAAAACAATTAAAGTGGGACTTTTTTGACACAAACTCAACATTTTTTTTTAAATTACCGTAAATTGTTTAATTTTTCGAATTTCAAAAATCCGGCTCGACAGACTATAACTACTACCTTATTTTACAAGAATTTCTTTACATTTTGCAGATCCGTCAACATTTGCGGAAGAAATACTGCCGACTGTGGAGCAACTTTTTTTTTACAGTGCTTCGAAAAATGTGATTTTTCGTGTTGTAATTTTTGAAAAAAAAAAATGAAATAAATTTTTTTACAAACTAAATAAATAAAAAAATAAACAACAACAATTTTTTACTGACAAGGAAGGCGTACAATATGAAGCTGGAATGGGAGATTAGACTTAAGTTAACTAAATAAATTTAAAAAATTCATAAAGTTCTTGCTCCAGCCGCGCGCGACTTCGAGCGAAACGCGCTTGAAACTTTAAACGCGTTTTTCTCAAAACTACTTCTTCTGACACGGTCGGCATGATAACTCGTACGGTTTTTAATATTTTTTGATGATTTTTTTTTTTAAATATTCGGAATTGTTTTTTCTATAGTCTGTCGAGCCGGATTTTTAAAATTATAATTAGAAAATTTTATAAAAACAATTAAAGTGTGACTTTTTTGACACAAAGTGAACATTTTTTTTTAAATTACCGTAAATTGTTTAATTTTTCGAATTTCAAAAATCCGGCTCGACAGACTATAACTACTACCTTATTTTACAAGAATTTCTTTACATTTTGCAGATCCGTCAACATTTGAGGAAGAAATACTGTCGACCGTGGAGCAACTTTTTTTTTACACTGCTTCAAAAAATGTGATTTTTCATGTTGTAATTTTTGAAAAAAAAAATTGAAATAAATTTTTTTACAAACTTAACACAGTAATAAACAATGTGTAAGAATTTTTTTATCAATTTCTATTTCTATCCCTCCTAAAAACAGTTTTTCTTTTGGTACGTTTTCGGTACCGCTGGACGTATGTAAGGCCTTAAGGTAGTAGTCTGGTAACTTAAGGCCTTAGTCTGGTCTAGAGCGAGATTTTTGACGTCATTTCTAATGTGCAATAACGTTTAAACCGTTGAAGTTGTCTTGATGAAAATTTACACGTGCATTTATTGATCCTTGGAGGATACTTGTACATTAAAAAAAAAAATTATTTTAAATATTTTCATGTGGTTTTTTGCCTTGTTGCAACATGGTGCGCCGAAATCGGCGCCCACTCTGGACGATGTTGTATGCATCTGAAAAAAAAAAATATATATATATTCTCAATCTGTATGAGTATTCTGAGCGCTGGTAGCAGAATTGGTACTTAAACATTTTTTTTACTGAGTCGAACAATAATTTTGCCGACATTTTATAACTCGTCGAATAATGAAATATCATTAATAAAGATTCAACAGGCCGCCATTTTGTCAAACATTTTTTTTAAGTACCAATTCTGCTACCAGTGCTCGAATACTCATACAGATTGAGAATATATATATATTTTTTTTTTCAGATGCATACAACATCGTCCAGAGTGGGCGCCGATTTCGGCGCACCATGTTGCAACAAGGCAAAAAACTACATGAAAATATTTAAAATAATTTTTTTTTTTAATGTACAAGTATTCTCTAAGGATCAATGAATGCACGTGTAAATTTTCATCAAGACAACTTCAACGGTTTAAACGTTATTGCACATTAGAAATGACGTCAAAAATCTCGCTCTAGACCAGACTACGGCCTCAAGCCGATTTTCATATCTTTTTTGGAGGGCGTTTTTTTGTAGGAAAATAAAAATGAATCGTTTTGGATATTTAGGCTGTTTTTATTTACATATTAAAGATACAAAAAAATTTTTTTTTTTTTAAATTTAATAGTTTATTATTATTATTATTGTTATTATTATTGTTATTATTATTATTATTATTATTATTATTATTAAAAAAAAGCGCGTGGGTGGCCCAGGTGATTTTGGCTCTTGATGTTATCTGAAATAAAAAATTCTTAATAATTCTTAATCTATAGACATGTCATTCTGGTCGGAACTACTGAAGTTAAATTTCATGGATAAATAACAAAATGGCGAACTTTGGAAAAAAAAGTCCTTTTATTTTAGCAAATAAATTTTGTTATTCATCCATGAAATTTAACTTCAGTAGTTCCGACCAGAATGACATGTCTATAGATTAAGAATTATCAAGAATTTTTTATTTCAGATAACATCAAGAGCCAAAATCACCGGGGGCCACCCACGCGCTTTTTTCTCGAGGTGCCAACTTCGATCAATAATAATAATAATAATAAACTATTAAATATTTTCAAAACATTTTTTTTTTGTATCTTTAATATTTAAATAAAAACATCCTAAATATCCAAAACGATTCATTTTTATTTTCCTACAAAAAAACGCCCTCCAAAAAAGACATGAAAATCGGCTTAAGTTACCAGACAACTACCTTAATTCAAGAATGCGATAACGGGGAATCACAATACTCGAGTTTGAGTAAACTTTGCGACAGTGTAATGTTAAGCAGCGTGTCGTATATGAGCCACAAATATTTTCCAGACTTTCGAGGCACTTTACCCTTTCTCGACTATATCATCTCTAATTATCGGACCTTTACATATTTTAATCTTATTTATTTGTTTTGTTGCTTCGAAATTAATATGAGAGTTTAGTTTCACGTTAATGGAATGTTTCATGCAACACATTAAATGACTTTGCTTCGTATCCTCGTTGCTTATTATTCGCTTCAACGTCGAAGATCATATTGTGAGAGCGGAAATTAAATTTTCTCTCGGACTATTTTACACCGATCGCCCGGAGTGCAATTAATTACGGTAGCCAAGCCCGTACAGGAGGGTCCGGAGAGAATTTCCATCTGGTCCTTTCACGACTCGTGGTCTCGCAGTGGGACATCCACCCGTCATCCACGAGGAGTGGACCCCTTGCCGGGCTTTAAGGGTCGTCCACCCCCGCACACACACACACACACACACACTTTTTATCTTAAACTTTAATCGCAAAGTCTGTTGGGGGTTTCTTCAATCTCCCGGGGAATAAACCGTCGCGACGACGTCGAGGAAGAACTCGAGTATGAATAGAGGACAAAGTATGAACGAGACAACAAAAAAAAAAAAACAACGTAAGAGCAAAAATAAATTAACACAAGTTAGTATGTACATTGTTTACTTCGGAAGTCATTAATTACGTACAACACGCGGTGTTTTTATTGGGAATTACCGCGGAGACGTGGCCTCATCAAAATGGCCGATTATTCCCAGTCAGCCAGGACTAGTTAGCATGGGCAATGGTAGCAAATCCTCGATTAATGTATATTTTCTGGCGAATTTTAATGTTTTTAGTACGATCTAATAATCAGGATTATTACCGTTGATGTTTGTGCGTGGACAGAATCAACTGCGACAATTGAATAGAGACGGAGTGCCATTATTGGCGTAAAGATACGAAGTGAAGCGAAGTGAAGCTATATGACCTGCCATGTTTAATCTCAAAATGAGAAAAATATTGCCCCGCCAATCTACGGCTAAATAAATTACATCAAACAATAAACTATTACTTATAACATCGATCTATCATATGAGATATTTATAAATTGTTAATTTTTCAGCAATTATGCAATTGCGCTTCTTGTTCGCACGACAAGAATAAAACCATTTTTGATCTTTCGCGTGGGCTGAAAAAGTCATAGCCCTCGGACCGAACGTCGTCCATCTTTTCTCGATTTTTATTTATTATATCGTTGCTGCAATAAAGCAGTTGATATTTAATCATGACTAGAATCGGTGTAAGCGTTTTGCGCGTTGCTTTTGTAGGTTAGGTTCGTTGTGCGATTTGAAGTATGCGCATGAACGAACTCTGAGCACGACATCGATGGCCAATCATAATGGCGAGTTAAGGTAGTAGTCTGGTAACTTAAGCCGATTTTCATGTCTTTTTTGGAGGGCGTTTTTTTCTAGGAAAATAAAAATGAATCGTTTTGAATATTTAGGACGTTTTTATTGACATGTTAAAGATACAAAAAAAAATTTGTTTGAAAAAATTTAATAGTTTATTATTATTATTATTATTGATCGAAGTTGACACCTCGAAAAAAAAGCGCGTGGGTGGCCCCGGTGATTTTGGCTCTTGATGTTATTTGAAATAAAAAATTCTTGATAATTCTCAATCTATAGACATGTCATTCTGGTCGGAACTACTAAAGTTAAATTTCATGGATAACACTGGTCTGCAATGAAATCCTCCTTTAAAAAATTTTGTCATAAATATGACGATTCAAATGTTCTGAATCAATCCCCGTTGGCCGATTTTTTCCATCACGTCTAGATTTTTTTATATGAATTTTTTTTTTATTTCAAAAATTTGCGTTTTTTCAAATTTTTTTGCGCGTCAATGTTACAAACAGTGTATATACAAACAGTGTATGTACAAAATAAGTTTTAGCGAGTTGTAAGAGAAAGAAGGGAAGTGCCGAAGGTGATTTTTATGGTAGTACATACCCGCATGCGCAGTATTCGCTGTGACTTCACAACAGTTGAGTGAAAACTTGTCTCTTAATTGTTTACACTTTGTATCAAATATTTTGGTAAGTTTTGCATAAAGTTCATGTTCTGTATATTGGTTTTGAGTATTTTATGTGTAGTTTATGTATTTTTTTATGAGCAGAGCCAATAAATATAAAATAGATGTTTGAAAATTATTTTAATAAAATTTTATGTAATTTTAGGTTATAAAATGCCTCGAACTTGTAAAAATTCTACCGACTGTTTTTGCTACATTTGTGGGGAATTCGTACTAAAAACACAGCGAAATGTCATGACAGATCTTGTTAAAACAGCTTATAAGCTATATTTTGGATTTTCTATCGATGAGCGAGATAAGAGTTGGTTGCCAAAATTATGTTGCAATAGCTGCTCAAGAACGTTGAGACATTGGCTTGAAGGAAGCCACAAATCCATGCCGTTTACAATGCCAATGATTTGGAGTGAGCCTCAGAATCATGAAAATGATTGTTATTTCTGCATGACATCAACACGAGGATTCTCGAAAAAAAATAAAAATAAGATTGTATACCCGAAGGTCCCATCTGCAAAGAGACCAATTCCTCGTAGTGAAGGTACTTTACCTCCAATTCCACCAATTAATGAGAAGGTGGAAAATAAAAATATTTCTGGTCTTCAATCTCAATCGAGTTTTCTTTCTGCCGGTACATCTTCATCTTCATACACTTTGTCTGGATCTTCCAGTCCATCTAAAGAACCTCATTTACTTAAACAAGGTGACTTAAATGATCTTGTTAGAGACTTGGGACTTTCAAAATCTAAGGCGCAATTACTTGGATCAAGATTAAAACAGTGGAATCTATTGGATAAAAGTACCAGAGTTTCATATTTTCGTACGAGGCAAGAAGATTTTACGAGTTCCTTTTCCAAAGAAGATGATTTGGTATATTGTAATGATGCTGCAGGACTTTTTCAAGAACTGAGTTTTCCAGAAGATTCTAGTGAATGGAGACTTTTTATTGATGCTTCAAAAATAGGCTTAAAAGCCGTTCTACTCCATAATGGTAATAAATACCCATCTGTGCCCGTTGCACATGCTACAAACATGAAGGAAAATTATGCAAACCTAGAGGTATTACTCGAAAAAATTGAATATTCTCAATACTTATGGAATATTTGTGCTGATTTAAAAGTCGTCGCTATACTCACTGGATTACAAGGAGGATACACAAAGTTTTGCTGTTTTCTTTGTGAGCGGGACAGTCGCGCAAGAGAAAAACATTACAAAATAAAAACTTGGCCACTAAGAAAAAGTTTAACTCCTGGGCTTAAAAATGTGTCTCAGAAACCTTTAGTGCCAAGTGAGAAAATTTTTCTGCCACCACTTCACATAAAGTTGGGACTCATGAAAAACTTTGTGAAAGCTATGAATAAAGATGGTGCAGGTTTTCAATATCTAAAAACAAAATTTCCTCGAATCAGTGACGCAAAATTGAAGGAAGGAATTTTTGTAGGTCCGCAGATACGTGAGCTAATGAAAGATGAAGCTTTTGATTCGAAGTTGAGCGAAGCAGAAAAAAGAGCTTGGGTGGCTTTTGTGGAAGTTTGTCATAATTTTCTTGGGAATACAAAAAGTGAGAACTACCGACAAATCATTCGGGAGCTTCTTTCTGCTTATAAAGCTTTAGGATGCAATATGTCACTCAAGATTCATTTTTTGGACTCTCATTTAGATTTCTTTCCTGAAAATCTTGGAGCCGTATCAGATGAGCATGGTGAAAGGTTTCATCAAGATATAATGCAGATTGAAAAACGCTACAGTGGGAAATGGTCAGCAGCAATGCTTGCTGATTTCTGTTGGTCAATTCGCCGAGAAACTCCAATAGAAACGATGAAAAGGAAAAAAACCACAAAATAACAAATTTTCTCACCATATAATGTGATAACTGACCGATATTTATTCATTTTGTGACTATAATTTAGGATTTTTCACTGTAAAACTTAGACCGTAATATTTTTTCATTTCGTTATGATAATTGATATTTTAATAATATTGTTTGTTAATTAAATAAATATTATATTGGAAATCTACGTGTGGTACTTAATTGTATGTCAGATTCCGTGGTTAGAGCACAAAATATGATGAATTCATGCATGAAAACAAGAAGGAGAAAAATAAAATTTTTTTTTGCAGACCAGTGTAATTAACAAAATGGCGGACTTTGGAAAAAAAAGTCCTTTTATTTTAGCAAATAAGGGGTTGTAAAATAAAAAGAAATTTAACTTCAGTAGTTCCGACCAGAATGACATGTCTATAGATTAAGAATTATCAAGAATTTTTGATTTCAGATAACATCAAGCGCCAAAATCACCGGGGACCACCCACGCGCTTTTTTTTCGAGGTGCCAACTTCGATCAATAATAATAATAATAATAGACTATTAAATTTTTTCAAAAAATTTTTTTTTTGTATCTTTAATATGTAAATAAAAACATCCTAAATATTCAAAGCGATTCATTTTTATTTTCCTACAAAAAAATGCCCTGCAAAAAAGACATGAAAATCGGCTTACGTTACCAGACTACTATCTTAAGTCGGCGTCGGAAATAGATCGCATTTCGAGATATTTCGTAACTAGTCTTGTTTTATAGAAGGGGATTAAGGGGGGAAATAGGGTTAGACAATTCAGAAAATCGATTTTTGTTTTTTTATTTCATAAATTGTTAGTAAAACTATTGAAGAATATGCTCCAAAAATTTTAAATGAAAATTCCGATTCGTTCTATTGTTATAAGCCATTAAAGTGAGTAGCTCTCGTTCAGGGCCCGAGCGCGCTATTTTTTCAAACGCGTTCTTCTGAAAACGCCTTTTTTTGAACTTGCGTACACGCTAGTTTGAAAAGTTTTCAACCAATCGTTTCGAAAATTGTCAGTTACTTTCTTCATAGTATTGCGCTCTATATGAACCTAAAATCGGAATATTATCATTGTTTAAAATAATTTTTTTTGTGCAAATAAATTTGTAAAAAATGGCAAAAAATCACGCTTTTTTGTTTTGACCCCTGTCAAAAATTCAATTTTCTATTTTTTTGATAGCATTTAGGTTCATATAGAAGAGAGACATATAATAAAAGTAAATTCCAACCTCGTTTGATTTCAGATGAAAATTGCGGCTTCCAGAATGTACGCAAAATGCTGAGTCTGATTGTGACCTGCAATATGGGGTCGCTAATATCTTCGGTGTTTTTCAAGGAAATTCTTCAGAAATTTTATAGTATATACTTAAATATATGTATGAAATATTCTCAAAGTTTCAATAAATTATATTCATTTTTTATACTATAAAAAAATTCATGAAAATCATTGAGAGAACGCTGTCCTAACCCTATTTCCCCTATTATTAGACGGTTCAAAAAATCGATTTTTTTTTATTTCATAAATTGTTAGCAAAGCTATTGAAAAATATGTTCCCAAAATTTTGAATGAAAGTTCCGACTCGTTCTATTGTTATAAGCCATTAAAGTGAGTAGCTCTCCTTCAGGCCCCGAGCGCGCTATTTTTTCAAACGCGTTTTTCTGAAAACGACTTTTTTTGAACTTGCGTACACGCTAGTTTAAAAAGTTTTCAACCAATCGTTTTGAAAATTGGCAGTTACTTTCTTCATAGTATTGCGCTCGATATGAACCTAAAATCGGAATATTATCATTATTAAAAATAATTTTTTTTTTGCAAATAAAGTTGTAAAAAATGGCAAAAAATCATACTTTTTTGTTTTGACCCCTGTAAAAAATTCAATTTTCTATTTTTTTGATAGCATTTAGGTTCATATAGAAGAGAGACATATAATAAAAGTAAATTCCAACCTCGTTTGATTTCAGATGAAAATTGCGGCTTCCAGAATGTACGCAAAATGCTGAGTTTGATTGTGACCTGCAATACGGGGTCGCTAATATCTTCGGTGTTTTTCAAAGAAATTCTTCAAAAATTTTATAGTATATACTTAAATATATGTATAAATCATTCTCAAAGTTTCAATAAATTATATTTATTTTTTATACTATAAAAAAATTCATGAAAATCATTGAGAAAACGCTGTCCTAACCCTATTTCCCCCCTTAGAACGTGACGCGTTCGCAGAGTAATCATCGGGCAGCGACCGGGAGAGAGTGGTATGAAATTTGTCCGAGAGGGGTCAGATTGCTGAATGGTAATTCCCAATATGAGTGTTGCAACGAAGACGACAGAAAATTCATTCTTATAACGTGAAAAAGAGACGAATACATTTTTGCGAAAGTCCTACCGTCGAAAAACGACGAAATTCGAATACTCGGTACGTTACTTGTTAATAATAAAAGAAATCTTCGAAAAAAAAATTAGGAATTATTCTCGCTATTTAACTACATATATATATTTTTTAACACTAAATGTACCAAGCGGGAGTCGAATGACCCCTTCCAAAATTGTCTTTAAATTCGTACATTCATTGTCAATTCTTTCGCTCATCTGACTTTTTGTAAATTTGTCGGATTACTTTATTAGAAATCAGAAGTTATGTTACGAATTATTTCCTTCAACAATTAATAATTTCGATCTAAAAATCAACGTTTATTTTATAAGGGGTCAAATGACCGCTTATATGCCGGTACTTTTAGTGTTAAAGCGGTAGTCTGGTTTAGAAATTTGAAAAAAATCGATTTTTTTTCCATTTTCTTATTCCTCAGACCTTTTTTCATACGCTCCTGAAAGCCGTTTATTGATATTTCAAAAATGAGCCGAGAAATAAAAATTCTAAGCAAACCGCACGCGCGACGGTGTCGAAACTTTGAACGCGTTTATCTCAGAACTACGTTTTTCAAATCGGCGCCCACGATATCTCGATAACTAATGAACCGATCGAGCTCAAATTTTGCACGTACCTTGGTTAGCCCGTTTCCGAGGACTGGTAGCAGAATTGAGTCGAACAATAATTTTGCCGACATTTTACAACTCGTGGAATACCGGAAAATGTATGAAATATCATTAATGAAAGTTCAACAGGCCGTCATTTTGTGAAAAATTTTTTTTAAGTACCAATTCCGCTACCAGTGCTCGGAATACTCATACAAATTGAGAATATATATATATTTTTTTTTTCAGATGCATACAACATCGTCCAGAGTGGGCGCCGATTGAGGTGGCTCTCGGCGCACCATGTTGCAACAAGGCAAAAAAACTACATGAAAATATGTAAAATAATTTTTTTTTTAATGTACAAGTATTCTCTAAGGATCAATGAGTGCACGTGTAAATTTTCATCAAGACAACGTCAACGGTTTAAAAATTATTGCGCGTTAGAAATGACGTCAAAAATCTCGCTCCAGACCAGACTACCGCGTTAAATGGTCGATCGCCACTGTTCACCATTTTACCCCGTTACTCCCAGAGAGCTTTATACACAGAAGCAAACGAATAAACAAATGAAAAACCACGAGAAATCAGTCGACCGTAAAATTCCCGATGAGCGACTTGTCATCGGATAAATTTTTCTATCATTATCCCGCATCTCTACTTGGCGCATTGTCTCGCGATAAAAGCGGTGTACTGACCGAAAACAGAATCGTTGTCGAGGAGAGTTCTATTGAGTTCGGTCATTTCGGTGCCGTGTGACGTGACCGACGGTGCCTCGTATCTTCTCGGCGGTTTGACAACAGGATTTATCGCCGTTATCAATGATTTCTCTTGTTCGCCAAGTCCATGACGCTCGTGTGTCGCCGCCTCAGCGATTTTTTCATCGTTTCTCGGTCCACGCTTACGGCAGTACCAGACGCAAAGCACAATGGTCACGACAACGAGTAACAAAAATGTACAGCCGAGTCCAAGTGCGAGCGGTAAACTGACGGTTGCTGGGCCGGTACCAACGAGCTCGCCGATTATCGTAAGACTGACATTTTTCTCGGTGCTACCGCCAGGATTTTTCGCCATACATATGTACTCGCCCTTGTCGGCGATCGTCACATCCGGTATCGTGAGATTGAGCCAATCATTTTTCTCGTTCAGCACGTAACCCCTGTCGGCGCTGTTGTGTCGTCTCGTTGAATTGTTTATTATCCTCGCGCGATATACCCACGACAATTGTGGTCTCGGTATGCCCGAGGCACGACACCACAATCTAACGTCGCCGCGTCCCGTCTCGATTCTCGGATGAGGACCGATCGCCGTTATTTTCGGTCTACAAGCGAAATCGTCGCTCGTCAATTCGTCCCACATTTTACCGGCTAGGGTTACCGGCTGAGCGCACGTCGTCGGTTGCGTGTAGAGCTTACGCTCGATCGTCCAATCGCGAAATCTCTTCAGATGACAATTGCAATTCCACGGATTATTGTGCAGCTCGAGACTGCCGAGTTTCGGCAAATTGTCGAAGGTCGAGAGTCTCACGCTCGTTAAATTGTTGCCGTCGAGGGTGAGCGTCTGTAAACCCGGCAAATTACGAAATGTCTTCTCGCCGATACGCTCCAAATGATTTTCCGAGAGCACGACCTTCTGGAGATACTCGAGATCGTGAAAGAGACCGTTCTCCAGTGTCTCGAGATCGTTGTGATTCAGTAACAGTACTCGCAGCCTCTGTGTCTCGACGAACGTACCGGGAAACAATGTTTTTATGCTGTTACCCGATAGATCGATCTCTATTACGATTTTCAGACCGTTGAACGCGTCCGTGTGTACGGCTTTTATTCCGCACTCGCGTAGCACCAGTTTGTGAAGATTGACGAGATTTACGCGACTGAAAGCGTCGTGATTCACGTATGTTATACGATTTCCGGTTAGATCCAATATCTGTATCTCCGACGAGAGATTGTCCGGTATTTGGGTGAAATTTAGACGCACGCATTCGGCAGTCTTTTTTCCCGATACCCATTTACATTTGCAGGGAGGCCCGTATAGCCAGTCTTCCTCGGCTGCGCTCGTTACTATCATCGTCATCATCAGGCCCAAACATATTAACGTTCCTCTCGTTCGTTCCATCGTTGACTTCTTTTTTTTATCCTTCCTTTCTTCTTTTTTCTTTGTTGGCTCTTGTATTATCTGCAACAGACAATTGAAATGAATTATCGATCTGTTTTTGTTTTGATGGAAGATACATTTTGTCGTTGTAACGTAAATACAGAAAATCGTCAAGTCGTAGCTGTTGCAGCAATTGCAGGATTCATGTTTGTAATCCTAATCTCAATATATCGGGTGGGAGAAATCGGGAAATGCTGGTGAATTCAC
Organism: Oxytorus armatus; assembly: GCA_958009045.1. Taxonomy (NCBI): domain Eukaryota; kingdom Metazoa; phylum Arthropoda; class Insecta; order Hymenoptera; family Ichneumonidae; genus Oxytorus; species Oxytorus armatus. The sequence continues at coordinate 35,735,097 of OY253745.1, read as the reverse complement.
GATCGGTACATTTGTAACAAATAGAAATCGTGTCTCACGAATTAACTCTACCACAGAATAAATCTTGGACAACGACTCTCCCGAATTATAAGTTTACGGAATAAAAACTGTCGTAGCGGACAATTTTACCAGTGAACATCATTCTGGCGCGGGAAGTACGTTCTGCGCATGGATTTTATGTTCTACGCATGCGCGATATGTTCTACGCATGCGCGATACGTTCTACGCATGCGCGATATGTTCTACGCATGCGCGATATGTTCCACGCATGCGCGATATGTTCTACGCATGCGCGATATGTTCTACGCATGCGCGATACGTTATACGCATGCGCGATACGTTTTACGCATGCGCGATACGTTCTACGCGTGCGCGATACGTTCTACGCGTGCGCGATATGTTCTACGCATGCGCGATATGTTCTACGCATGCGCGTTATGTTCTACGGATATACTAGGAGCCGTTGACTAGGAAATAAATTAACACAAATAGTAGAGTGTCATTTAACACGATATACAGGGTGAGGCACTGACTGTTGCCACGTAGAATAACTCCGAAAGTACGATAGTAGTAGAAAATTTTTTGAAACACAAGTTGCATGGGATAACGGGGGCTATCATATGGCGTTAGTTTTTTGTTGCTAGGTGGAGTCGCATCGGAGATTTCAAGCTCAACTTTGTTTTTTTAGATAGAATGGTATGTTTTGGTACTTATTTACTGATATGGGCTATTGAGACAAGTCCAATGATATTTAAAAAAAAATTTTTGATTTTTTTTTAACACAAATTTTTTTAAATTTATTTATTTTTTTGAGGCAAAAAAGTAAGATGGACTTTATTTACAGAAGGTGTTCAAAGTGATTGTTATTGGAATCAATGCAGTACTGCAATCTCCTTATCACGGATTGTGTAGAATTTCTTGTCACTTCGGCACTTATCCCGCTTAATACGGCGTTTTCATCAAACCTGCAATGTACCGTGTAAATACACGGTCAAATTTTGCACGATATGCGAGAGAAAAAAATTCTTGTAAACAAAAAAAAAATAAAAAAAAATTAAAAAAAAACATCATTGGACTCGTCTCGATAACCGCTACCAGAAAATAAGTACCAAAACATAGCATTCTATCTAAAAAAAACAATGTTGACCTTGAAATCTCCGATGCGACTCCACCTAGCAACAAAAAACTAACGCCATATGATAGCCCCCGTTGTCCCATGCAACTTTTGTTTCAAAAAATGTTCTACTACTACTATCGGAGTTATTCTACGTGGCAACAATGCCTCACCCTGTATAAGTAAAATATATAATTTTTTCACGCTCTCAGTCATTCGTAAATTCATATTAGACGAACAGGCGGTATGAAAAAGTATCATACCTCGTCATTACTCTTACAAATTAGGTTTAGTAATGAGCGTCGACTCATATTTTTTCGGAGTTGCCTTACGGTAGTTGTCTGGTAACTTAAGCCGATTTTCATGTCTTTTTTGGAGGGCGTTTTTTTGTAGGAAAATGAAAATGAATCGTTCTGGATATTTAGGATGTTTTTATTTACATATTAAAGATACAAAAAAAAATTTTTTTGAAAAAATTTAATAGTTTATTATTATTATTATTATTATTGATCGAAGTTGGCACCTCGAAAAAAAAGCGCGTGGGTGGCCCCGGTGATTTTGGCTCTTGATGTTATCTGAAATAAAAAATTCTTGATAATTCTTAATCTATAGACATGTCATTCTGGTCGGAACTACCGAAGTTAAATTTCATGGATAAATAACAAAATGGCGGACTTTGGAAAAAAAGTTCTTTCTATTTAGCAAAGAAGGGGTTGTAAAATAAAAAGTTAGGGGTGAAAAAATTTCTCGGTAGTTCCGACGAGAATGACATGTCTATAGATTAAGAATTATCAAGAATTTTTGATTTCAGATAACATCAAGAGCCAAAATCACCGGGGCCACCCACGCGCTTTTTTTTCGAGGTGCCAACTTCGATCAATAATAATAATAATAATAATAAACTATAAAAGTTTTTCAGAAATTTTTTTTTTTGTATCTTTAATATGTAAATAAAAACAGACTAAATATCCAAAACGATTCATTTTTGTTTTCCTACAAAAAAACGCCCTCCAAAAAAGACATGAAAATCGGCTTAAGTTACCAGACTACTATCTTAAAAAGCTATTTGCATATGTTTGAATATGAAGGTTGGATGTCAATTTTTTTATATTTAACTTCCTTATTGATATTTTACTTGGCAATACGAGAAAAAAAATGGAAAAAAATCTAAAAAATATCTATAAAATTGTGTGAAAGCTTTATTTTCCGGAAAGGTCAGGTTCTGTGTCGTTGGCGAGCTACCAGTTAATGTCGTTTGTGGCGGAGATGCTTTATCCTACGTATATAAATAATATCATTAAATCGGTACGATGGAGCTGATCCGATTTCTGAAGATTTTGCCTGCAAAGTGCTGCGGCGAACATTTTGCATTAAGACAGCCAGTTTCAACGTGAGCACGGAGTTTATTTAGCTTTATATGGTATTTCACAGGCGGTCGCGTGGCCCGTCGCCAAAGTTAAATTAATACGGGGGTAAGAGCGTGCAAACCAAGCAGCGGCAGGAAGGCGCGCTCCCCCGAGGCTTTATATAATATATACATATATATATCGTATATATACTCATATAAGAGGCGTTCCGTACCAACTTGACCTCTTGACGATTATTTACGTTATTCCAGCAACTCTAAAAGGCACTCAGTTTTTTTTTAACAGATTATTTTTGGTGTACCTTTCCGTTATTTTGCGACAGAGTAATTTCCTGTTTCGATTATTCGACGCTCTGGACAGGGCCACGAAATGGCCGCTGCTTCAAGCCTAAAATGGCGGCAGCACCGATGAAGTTCAATGATCGCAAAGATATCGCGTCAACACTCAACTATCATCGATTCTAAACGGTTTTAATTGTTCGAAAATGACTTCTCTTTAATGAAGCGTGTACGATGGCTTACGTTTCAATCGAAGTGTAAATAAAAATTAATTTTACCGTCAGGACACCACACTTTTAATATGTTTATCACATTGTCACGTGTACATTACTACGAAGAGTGAAAAATAAAAACGCCGCGGGGCATTCGCATTTTCATTTTTCATCACGTAGTCATCGTGTCGGGTGGTCCGTTAGAACGTGAGGGAATCGCAACGAAAGTGACTACGAGGTTTTTAGTTTCAAATTACTTTCGGACTGACGACCTCACGATCTCGCACGATTCATCATCGTCGCGGACGAGAAGGAGCAGGGGCGCAGGAGGGAGTTGAAGAAGAAAGAAAAAAAATGAAAAAGACGTGCCCGAGACACTCGTCTGTGTGCTCTGATGTTTCGTGGCTCCGGGACGACGTCTTTCCGGGACGCGCGTTTTGCACGAGATCGCGAGGGCGAATACATTTATATATATACATTTTTTTTTTGCGGCAAGGGATGTCCCGCAATGCCTCTTTAACATTTCTTTTTTTCCACCTCATTTACTTCTCTCCTCTCGCATGCACTTCCAGCAGAGCACGAACCGCTGCTGCAAGGCTCACACACAGGTATACAAGGATATTTTTCTACGCGCTTCGAGACTTTTTCATTCTACTATTTCCCCCAATTCCTTTTCTCTCTCTCTCTCTCATTGCTCTCGTCTTTTCCGCGTACTTTTTATTTGCTTTTTTTTTCGCTTTTTTTTAATTCTCATCACGGAGTCTTCCGGGATTCCATTTTGTCGAGTGATCCCCTCGCGAGCTCCAGACAGACACAGATTATATACGTATGTATTTATCCATAAGGGGGACTGTGCAGAGGGATGAAACGAAAGATTAAAGGACTAAAGAAGATGAGATACGGAAATTGAGGTTACAGGGAAAAGAGATTGTAGAAATGTATCTCATCAATTCTCATAATGGGATAAATCGCTTGTGATAAGAGATAATACGGGACAATAAGGATTTTTTCGTAATCGTCGTTGAAATCGATAATACACGGTAAAGGCAGGTGCGGAAATTGGGTGATGATCGGATCCTGCCAATGTCTGCCATCTGTTCGGGCACTAAATTCCATTTAGAGAGGCGAATCGGACAGCAAAAACAATGGCTGATGTACTACGTAAACAATTCGAATTTTATCCGGAAGTTTTGGACCTTTATCAGCTTAAGGGGGGAAATAGGGTTAGGACAGCGTTTTCTCAATGATTTTCATGAATTTTTTTATAGTAGAAAAAATGAATATAATTTATTGAAACTTTGAGAATATTTTATACATATATTTAATAGGGTGGTTCTTAATTTGGTGATGTTGGAAATTCTTTGATATTGTTCCTCAAAAGTAATCAACATATCTGGAAAAAAAATTGGGCGCAAGCGGAACTTTGTCCAATAATTCTAACCCACCCCACCGAGCTGTCGAATTTTTATATGAAAAAATGCACGCATTCAAAATTTTGTTAAGGTAATTGTTTATTATTTCAAAACTATTTGTGATAAAAGAATTTTATATAACATTTTTGTAGGAAATATAATGCTCTACAAAAAAGGTATCTTGTGAAATTCTCGTGAATCTAATATTTATCACGTAATTAGCAAAAAACTGTCATCATTCATTCCAAAAGTCGATCGTTATGGTCAAAACAGGAGTTTGACGTCGAATAGCTGCAATTTATTTTTCGTATGTATATAAGATTATGACCAAATACGTAGCGCACTCAACAATGAAATGTAAACAATATTCAAATTTTCAATTTTATCAATTCTAGCGTGAATTATAATGAATGATGTCATATATTTTAAAAATCAACTTACAATAATGAATTACATCGGTTGGAGCAAAGTTGCTTTGTTAATATCAGGATATTTTTTTTTATATTCTTCAATTATTTGTACAATGAATTGTTTCTGATCTTCATCATAAGTGAGACGATCATTGTACTCTGTAATAAGTTTCACTCCTCTTTCTGCAACATCGTTAACCACTTCAATTCCTTTAACTATTTTTAAGCCTTGTAAATAATTTTCATTAGAAATCCACTCGCTCACATTGATATCAAAAAATGAGGAGTTGATTTCAAATCTTTCGAAAAAAGCCATCGATTCGGAACTGATAAAGAAATCAATGTTCTTATCGATCAAAGAAGAAAAATTTATCATGAATGATAATAAAATTGATAAAATTGAAGATTTAAATATCGTTCACATACTGTTATTGAGTGCACTACGTATCTCTTCATGTTTCTAATTCCATATGAAGAATACATTGCAGTTTTTCGACGTCAAACTCCCGTTTTGGCCATAATGATGGACTTTTGGAATAAATGATGACAGTTTTTTGCTAATAACGTGATAAATATTAGATTCACAAGAATTTTACGAGATACCTGTTTTGTAGAGCATTAAATTTCCTATAAAAGCACAATATAACATGTTTTATCATGAATAGTTTTGAAATAATAAACAATTTTCTTAACCAAATTTTGAATGCATGCATTTTTTCATATAAAAATTCGACAGCTCGGTGGGGTGGGTTAGAATTATTGGACAAAGTTCCGCTTGCGTCCAATTTTTTTTCTGGATATGTTGATTACTTTCAAGGAACAATACCAAAGAATTTCTAACATCACCAAATTAAGAACCACCCTAATATTTAAGTATATATTACAAAATTTTTATACATATATTTAAGTATATACTATAAAATATAAGCGACGCCATATTACAGGTCACAATCAGACTCAGCATTTTGCGTACATTCTGGGAGCCGCAATTTTCATCTGAAATCAAATGGGGTTGAAATTTACTTTTATTATATGTCTCTCTTCTATATGAATCTAAATGCTATCAAAAAAATAGAAAATTGAATTTTTTACAGGGGTCAAAACAAAGAAGCATGATTTTTTTGCCATTTTTTACAACTATTTGCAAAAAAAAAAATTATTTTAAATAATGACAATATTCCGATTTTAGGTTCATAGAGAGCGCAATACTATGAAGAAAGTAACTACCAATTTTCAAGACGATTGGTTGAAAACTTTTCAAACTAGCGTGTACGCAAGTTCAAAAAAAGTCGTTTTCAGAAAAACGCGTTTGAAAAAATAGTATCAAGAAAAACAAGCAATATGGGGTCGCTAATATTTTATAGTATATACTTAAATATATGTATAAAATATTCTCAAAGCTTCAATAAATTATATTCATTTTTTATAATATAAAAAAATTCATGAAAATCATTGAGAAAACGCTGTCCTAACCCTATTTCCCCCTTAATGGCTTATAACAATAGAACGAGTCGGAATTTTCATTAAAAATGTTGGGAACATATTTTTCAATAGTTTTACTAACAATTGATGAAAAAAAAAAAAAATCGATTTTTTGAACCGTCTAACCCTATTTCTCCCTCTTAAGGACTCATGTACCCCTGAAATGTTCAAAAAAAATTTTTGTAAATTGCATACTAAAGTTTGAAATACCGTAATTTCTTTATTTTCGGAAGAAAAAAAAATTCCCTCCGTCAGACTATTACTACTGTATTATTTTATACTAGATTCTTTTTTATTTTTGTAGATTGGATCATTTTTGGTGAAGTTATGATGTCGACAAGGAAGCGCCATGGCTTTCATCAGTAGTCCATTTATACCCGTAAAAACTAATGTTAATATTGGAAAAAAAAATTTTTTAATTTTTTTCCTTATAGTTAAAAAGTTAAGAAAAAATCTGAAATTAACAAATTTATTTAATTTTGACGATATAACCTTTATAATAATTTTTCAAATTTACTCGGTTTTCAGCGCGCGCAGGGGTATGTGAGCCCTTAAACATACTGCTTAAATGAAAAATGGAGTATCATATTCATAACATATTAGCTTCAAATAGAAGCTTCGATTACAAGATTCTACTCGGGTAGCAAAACAATACACTTTTTTAGGAGGTTAGGACTTAAGAAACTGGTCAGTTTCGTATGAGCGCAGTATCTCATGTGTAATACGGAGTCCCCGCATACAAACCCATGCAAAAATTATCGTTTTCCTACCATTCTTAAATCCTCAAACCCTCTTCGAGAATTCAAGTCGAAGTAAAATGCTTCGCAAAGCCTTGGACGACATCGATCACGGCAGGAGGGTGCACTGTGTAAACTATACTCGTAACTAAAGTATCCAGTATATATAACCATTTTCGTCCATGTGCATGATACATGCTATACAATATAAATATACACATATATATATATATATATATATATATATATATATATATATTTATTTATTACGTAGGCAAAGCGCATTGCTTGTGCCGGCCAGCCGTAACTTTATCCTATTGATCCTTTGGCATTTGACTTGTAAATTTGCGCGTGGTAAGTGAACCGCACACGCGAAATATATGCATCCTCGAAAAGGGACATGCGGTAGAAATGCACGTTGGTAGCTAAAGTACGAGAGGATCAGACCTCTACATAGAGTTTTTAAATTTGCTCATGCGTGCGTTCAATTGAGGAGCAAAGTTTTCGCTCCAGATACTTCCATCGATATCCACACATCCACAAAGAATGACTTTTGGTTCTCGGTATTATTTAGGTTCCACTGTTAATATATATTTTTTTATAATTTATTAGCTGTGCTCCGCGGTTTCACCCGCATTAGATTTGGATTATATATCTGTTTCATACTCATTGCGAATACATAATCAAGCGCATCTCATATAAATACCATCCGGAAATTATGTGGAAAAATAAAAGGACCAATCACTAAAAAATAAACCGACGCCACCAACGCTCCTTAGGGTCGTGGCATAAAGTTATATGGCCCATAGCCTTCCTGAATAAATGGGCTATCTAATGCAAAAAAAAAATTAACAAATCGGATTAGTATTTCCTGAGATTATCGCGTTCCAACAAACATACAAACTCTCCAGCTTTATTATAGTAGTGAGATACAGTGTAGATGTAGTATGGTAGTAACATTACGGTTATAGTATGAAGTTATATGGCCTGAAGCCTTCCTGAATAAACGGGCTATCTAATGGAAAAAAAAAATTAACAAATCGGATTAGTATTTCCTGAGATTATCGCGTTCGAACAAACATACAAACTATCCAGCTTTATTATAGTAGTAAGATGCAGTGGAGATGTGGTATAGTAGTAACATTGGGGTCATAGTATGAAGTTATATGGCCTAAAGCCTTCCTGAATAAATGGGCTATCTAATGCAAAAAGAATTTTTCAAATCGGATCAGTATTTCCTGAGATGAGCGCGTTCGAACAAACATACAAACTCTCCAGCTTTATTATAGTAGTAAGATACAGTGTAGATGTAGTATGGTAGTAACATTACGGTTATAGTATGAAGTTATATGGCCTGAAGCCTTCCTGAATAAACGGGCTAACTAATGCAAAAAAAATTAACAAATCGGATTAGTATTTCCTGAGATTATCGCGTTCGAACAAACATACAAACTCTCCAGCTTTATTATAGTAGTAAAATGCAGTGGAGATGTGGTATACTAGTAACATTAGGGTCATAGTATGAAGTTATATGGCCTAAAGCCTTCCTGAATAAACGAGCTATCTAATGCAAAAACAAATTAACAAATCGGATTAGTATTTCCTGAGATTATCGCGTTCGAACAAACATACAAACTCTCCAGCTTTATTATAGTAGTAAGATACAGTGTAGATGTAGTATGGTAGTAACATTAGGGTTATAGTATGAAGTTATATGGCCTAAAGCCTTCCTGAATAAACGGGCTATCTAATGCAAAAAAAATTAACAAATCGGATTAGTATTTCCTGAGATTATCGCGTTCGAACAAACATACAAACTCTCCAGCTTTATTATAGTAGTAAAATGCAGTGGAGATGTGGTATACTAGTAACATTAGGGTCACAGTATGAAGTTATATGGCCTAAAGCCTTCCTGAATAAACGAGCTATCTAATGCAAAAAAAAATTAACAAATCGGATTAGTATTTCCTGAGATTATCGCGGTCGAACAAACATACAAGCTATCCAGCTTTATTATAGTAGTAAGATGCAGTGGAGATGTGGTATAGTAGTAACATTGGGGTCATAGTATGAAGTTATATGGCCTAAAGCCTTCCTGAATAAATGGGCTATCTAATGCAAAAAGAATTTTTCAAATCGGATCAGTATTTCCTGAGATGAGCGCGTTCGAACAAACATACAAACTCTCCAGCTTTATTATATTAGTAAGATGGAGCGGAGATGTGGTATAGTAGTAACATTAGGGTCATAGTATGAAGTTATATGGCCTAAAGCCTTCCTGAATAAACGGGCTATCTAATGCAAAAAAAAACCAACAAGTCGGATTAGTATTTCCTGAAATTAGCGCGTTCGAACAAACATACAAACTCTCCAGGTATATTATAGTAGTAAGATACAGTGTAGATGTAGTATAGTAGTAACATTAGGGTTGTAGTATAAACTTATATGGCCTAAAGCCTTCCTGAATAAACGGGCTATCTAATGCAAAAAAAAATAACAAACCGGATTAGTATTTCCTGAGATTAGCGTGTTCGAACAAACATACAAACTATCCAGCTTTATTATAGTAGTAAGATGCAGTGGAGATGTGGTATAGTAGTAACATTGGGGTCATAGTATGAAGTTATATGGCCTAAAGCCTTCCTGAATAAATGGGCTATCTAATGCAAAAAGAATTTTTCAAATCGGATCAGTATTTCCTGAGATGAGCGCGTTCGAACAAACATACAAACTCTCCAGCTTTATTATAGTAGTAAGATGCAGTGGAGATGTAGTATAGTAGTAACATTAAGGTCATAGTATGAAGTTATATGGCCTAAAGCCTTCCTGAATAAATGGGCTATCTAATGCAAAAAGCATTTTTCAAATTGGATCAGTATTTCTTGAGATTAGCGCGTTCGAACAAACATACAAACTCTCCAGCTTTATTATAGTAGTAAGATGCAGTGGAGATGTAGTATAGTAGTAACATTAGGGTTGTAGTATAAACTTATATGGCCTAAAGCCTTCCTGAATAAACGGGCTATCTAATGCAAAAAAAATTAACAAACCGGATTAGTATTTCCTAAGATTATCGCGTTCGAACAAACATACAAACTCTGACGCTTTATTATAGTAGTAAGATATTTTAATATATTTATTTTTTCATAGCGTCATAAAATTACTTAACCAAACACGGCACGACGATTCTATATGGCATAACCTATAATTGTGTCCATAAATAGTTCCGATCGGATGTAAACTCGTAGTGATAAATGGTTTTTACAAGAACTCATTTGTAATTATCGAAACCAGTCAACTGATCGACTAACTACAACTCTGCGCGGTGCTTCAACACACATCGTATTCGCTGTGGACACGAGGAAACTGCGGAAAATCCGTGCGGGATACAGACGGCATTTTATTTTTACTGAGTTTCAATTGCCATCAGAAACTCAGATAAACTGCCTTCCGCTAAATGGCCACGAAATATCTCGAAATGCGATTTATTTGTGAAGCCCGGCCAATCGTCATTATGATTGGCTGTCGATGTTGTTCTCGGAGTTCGTTCATGTGCATAACTTCAGATCGTACGATCGCAAACGACGAACCTAACCTATAAAGCAACGATGCGCGCGCACCGATTCTAGTATATTTTCAAAACATTCTTGACCATTCACAAATTCAACGACTCCGGAAATGCTTTTGGTAAAAAATTCTTTTCATTATATGAGGCACTCTTCAGATGTGCTTTTAAATATTCGTTCGCACATGTACGAACGTATATTGTCCGGAGGAAAACCTTTGAATCTTATTCACTGCTTGAACTCCAATTGATGGATGCATGTGAGGGAACGTAAACATAATACGCACACATCGACTGCTAAAAGTTCGAAGGGTTTACGGGCGATCCTTCTAGTCCGAAGGGTTATTGAGTTTTAGGACAGCCGTTCTGATATTTCTCGTTACATACACAGGCCAAAAGAGGTTTGCAGCTTAGTTGGAGTGTGTATGCCGAATGAGAAAAGAGGTCAAGCACGTCCGTTCTGGCTTTCGTAAGTACAAACGGAGAGAAATTTTTTGTTCGTTAGAAAACGAGACGCAGGCCGCTTGGATCGACGGAATTTTACGGTACGACTGCATTATGAAAATTATTCGAGCTCTCGTGGATAGTACCCGTTGGAAAATCGATAGTTATAAGCTTTAATTAGATTTGATATGCGAGTTTTCTTTAATTTTATATCATGGGTACTTTCCCACATTATTTATTAATTAACCCCTTACGTGCATTAATTTTTTACGGGACAATTTGGTTTATGGTAACAGCGAAGATGAGTCTCGTGTGTGAGAAGTCTGGAACTGATCTACTTACGCGGGACTCCGTTGTAATTATAGCTACTGAAAACTTCCGGCAGTCAGCCAATGGAATACTGTTGAATTTGCCAGAAGGTCTAAGTAATTTTTTCCCACAGTTCTTAGTGACCTTTTGGGTACACTTTCGGTGCGGGTACTTCCGTTTGTCAGCCGTACTTGCTGTTAGAACTGAGGACATGGATAGTGGAAAAGGGTAGGAGTCTTATATACGCGCGGCCGCGACGCCGCTCTTGCGGGAGAGACTTTGTGTAGGAGCCACCTGGCGGAATTCTGGCAAAATATCGAAGATCTCGTAAAGAACGGGATTTCGTCGCAATAAATTGTCATAAATTCGATAATTTGTTCACAATTGATTATCTGTCTTGCCCGATTGGGCTTAAAACTCTCTCGCACACCGGGCACATAGTTTATCTGTTAATTTACGAAACTTTAGTTTCCATTGAGCGTGCAACCTCTTCGATATCGGCTCTTCTTGGAAGAACGTATAATTTTTAAGTTGGTTCTCGAACCACTGGGCTCACAGTAAAAAAAAACACCTAGAAAAATTCCCTTGATGCCAGCAATGGGATTCGAGGTTTGGACGTATGCGCGCCAGTCGAGAACTTAACCTAATCAGCGATTGTTCGTTCTTCACAATCCGTTATTAAATTTCTCGTGATTAGTTTTTGTGTGACAAGGCCTGATGAGGTTAGAAGCTGGTTCGTTAATGACGGCGGTTCATAGAAATCGTATAAAATTCGTTTTATTCTTAATTTCATCATAACTAAAATCTGCGTGAGCTCACTGCTTTGTAGGTTAGGTTCGTTGTCTACGAACGTGCGATCTGAAGTTAGCACATGAGGAAACTCCGAGCGCAACGTCGACAGCCAATCAAAATGTCGAGTTAGCAAGCTTCAGAAATAAATCGCATTTCGAGATATTTCGCGTCGCATTTTAAGGGAAGGGATTCGAGTAGATTTTGAAAGTAAGTGATTTAACAAAGAATACATCGACAATAAGTCATTGCATTATATTGTAAGATTATCGTCACACCTGTTAGGCGGGGAATGATGATGGTAAAAGTAAAAACCCTTTTGTATCGTCACGCAATTCAATATCTGGCAACATCTCGAAGTTAATATTCGCGGAAACGTCTGTACATGTTGTAGATAAGACGACTGTGGGTTTTCGGGGGAATGTGGCTTGTTGAAAATGTATATAAATGGTCTATCTATATATCCAATTGTAATCACGTACACCTGGGGATTCTAATTCCATGCAAATCATCTAATTGGTACGAATACATTGGCGCGGGAGAGAAGGAAAGGAACAAATTATAACAGAGAACGAACGAATTATAAGAGACAGAGAGAGAGAGAATTCTCCCTCATTGAGTTCGTGGTCGATGCCGAGTGTGCACGGATGAAAACCGAGGGAATAATGAGGCAATATGTTAATTGAGTCGAGGTGTAGGAGGCGGGAGGTGGCGGAACTCTGTGGGTATATTCGCGTAGTCGTTGCGTGAAACGAAGCGAATGGAGAAACGAGGGAGAATTGCAAGGTTGGAACAAGGGATGAGGGAAGGACACACATTGAACGAGCGCCGAAGGGTGTATTACGCCCTCTCTATGTTCCTTGTTTTCTACATACAGAGAGAGATATAGCGTCAGAGACGAACGCACACACGGAATAAAACTCGTGGCCATACTTTGTACGGAATTGCTGTTGCGGTAACATCACCGCCGCCACAAACCACTCGCTGCATGAAAGGGTTCAGAAACTCGTCGCGTTGTTTCGCTGTCGTGACGTTCAGTCTTCGTGTGTACGTTGCTGAGGGAGAGAGAGAGTTTGAGGCTTCTGTTGAGCTTACGAGGGTTTGCCTTCTACTCTTTTCAGTTAAATATATTTATATATTCACAAATATATGCGCCATTTTACAACAAATCGATTTATATATAAGAATATATCATTTTCAAATTATATATTCGTGTTACAAGTAAGTTTTGAAGGATTTACAAGACAGGGCGTTACTAGTATTAAATCGCATCTGATCACAAACTAACCATCTTCATGCGTCATCAGTAGACTTTAGTTTTCAGTATGTTTCATTTTGTCAAAGTGTAAAGAGGCTTTACTTTTCTGTGTCGATTTGAAGAAAAAAAAAGCAGCTAAAGGTCATCGATTGTTGTGTGAGGCTTATGAGGACCATCCTCCATCAATTTCATTTTTTGAGTACTGATTTGGTCGGTTTAAAAGTGATGATTTTGACACGGGGGATAAGGAACGTGAAGGAAGGCTAGAAACGTTTGAAGATGCAGAATTGAAGGCATTATTGAGCGAAGACACCAATTGTTACCAGACTTCATTGTTACCTCAATTTGTTACCATTTTTGCACAATAAAGCTCCAATTTTCACAAAAAAATCCTTTAATGTAGTAGTCTGGTAACTTAAGCCGATTTTCATGTCTTTTTTGGCGGGCGTTTTTTTGTAGGAAAATAAAAATGAATCGTTTTGGATATTTAGGATGTTCTTATTTACATATTAAAGATACAAAAAAAAAATTTTTTGAAAAAATTTAATAGTTTATTATTATTATTATTATTGATCGAAGTTGGCACCTCGAAAAAAAAAGCGCGTGGGTGGCCCTGGTGATTTTGGCTCTTGATGTTATCTGATATAAAAAATTCTTGATAATTCTTAATCTTTAGACATGTCATTCTGGTCGGAACTACTGAAGTTAAATTTCATGGATAAATAACAAAATGGCGGGTAAAATAAAAGGACTTTTTTTTCCAAAGTCCGCCATTTTGTTATTTATCCATGAAATTTAACTTCAGTAGTTCCGACCAGAATGACATGTCTATAGATTAAGAATTATCAAAAATTTTTGATTTCAGATAACATCAAGAGCCAAAATCACCGGGGCCACCCGCGCCCTTCTTTTTCGAGGTGCCAACTTCGATCTATGATAATAATAATAATAATAAACTATTAAATTTTTCCAACAAATTTTTTTTTTGTATCTTTAATATGTAAATAAAAACATCCTAAATATCCAAAACGGTTTATTTTTTTTTTCCTACAAAAAACGCCCTCCAAAAAAGACATGAAAATCGGCTTAAGTTACCAGACTACTACTTTAAAACCCACTTGTATCCCCAATATTGTACGGTGTATCACGAAAAAAATACGTAATATGATTTTTGAAATGTATTGAACGTTTCAGCAGTGTTAGGTGTGACACCACTAGATTCGGTGTCCGCGCTTCGCACGCTGCTTTGTAGGCTAGGTTCGTTTTCTACCACCGTACGATCTGAAGTATGCAATTGCATGAACCGGACTTCGTGCACAACATCGAGCAACCAATCATAATGACGAGTTAGGTCGCTGCTTCAGAAATAAATCGCATTTCGAGATATGCACTAGAGCATCGATTTTAAGGAGTTCTTTGACAGTTCTCGCGTTCTGATTATCTCAACTTAGAGTGAGCAAAAATCCGCGTAAACAAACTTATAGTTTATAACGTGCACTTCCTATTTTCTCGTGCGTCATTACGACCTCACGAGTTTATCGTGTGATGCGAATTTGACCGATCGCGACAGTCTACCGAGTATTCATGAATGGATATTACAATAATTATTCATAGAAATAGAAGATCGAGTTGTCGAGGGGGATGGGAGACGAGACGAGACCAGAAAACGTATAAATCGCGGTGAGAGCTCTTCCCCCGCGTGAATCGATCGCAAGATGAGCGTCATATCCGAGATATAAGTGTGTGTGTGTGTGTGTGTGTGTGTGTGTGTGTGTGTGTGTGTGTGTGTATTGATGCAAGAAAGGAGCAGACGGAAGATTACAGCGTGTCGTTACATATGGATCAGCTTTCGTTGCCTCAGTTTTATTATTCGACTCTTATAGCTTCGTCTTTTCACTATATGAATATATCGATGGATCAAAAACGGAAGGGCAGAAATGTAATGCTTGTACACGCTCGACACAACAGTTTGACATTCGATATGCATATCTTTTGAATGGATGGATATGTAATCATTTACACTGAGATCTCGATTCTAAGGACCTCGATTTCAAGGACCTCGATTCTAAGGACTTTCATTCTAAGGATCTCGATTCTAAGGACCTCGATTTCAAGGACCTCGATTCTAAGGACTTTCATTCTAAGGATCTCGATTCTAAGGACCTCGATTCAAAGGATCTTGATTCTAAGGACCTCGATACTAAGGATTATAATCCTGAGGACCTCGAGTCTAAGGACCTCGATACTAGGGATCACGATCCTGAGGACTTCGATTTTAAGGACGTCGATTCTGAGGACTTTGGTTCTAAGGATCTCGATTCTAAGGATCTTGATTCTAAGGACCTCGATACTAAGAATCACGATCCTGAGGACTTCGATTTTAAGGACCTCGATTCTAAGGATTTTGATTCAAAGGATCTTGATTCTAAGGACCTCGATACTAAGGATTACAATCCTGAGGACCTCGATTTTAAGGACCTCGATAGTAAGGATCACGATCCTGAGGACCCTGATCCTGAGGACTTTGATTTTAAGGACCTCGATTCTAAGGACTTTGCTTCTAAGGATCTCGAGTCTAAGGGTCTCGATTCTCTATGGACCTCGATTCCAAAGGCCTCGATTTAAAGGACCTCGATTCTAAGGATCTCGATTCTAAGGACTTTGATTCTAAGTACTTCGATTTTAAGGACCTCGATTCTAAGGGCCTCGATTCTAAGGAACTTGATTCTAAGGACCTCGATTTTAAGGGCCTCGATTCGAAGGAATTCGATTTTGAGGAAAATTTCCACTCTTTTGTCTCGTCTGTGCATGGTGCAACACATCTACCTCACGGTGGCCAGGACCGCAGTCGGTATTTCTCTTAAAAGTCATCCGTGCCCTATTTAGGTTAGGTCATCTGCAAATTTAGGATAACGTAGAGTACTTATGTAAAAAAATATGAACATACATAACCCTAAACATGACGAGATAGGGCGCCCCGATCATATGCTACGATACGGTACTGGCCATAAGCGCGTGACTGACTGGTGGTGTCATAGGGGGCGGAGTTAGGAAGTCTCGATTATACGAACTTCCCCAGTTTCAATTTGTCCTTAAAATCGAGGTTTTACTGTACTGTCTTCCCGCAGTCTCCGAAATCTCTCTCTTTTCATCATCGGGCTTGGGCCTCAGTGACTGCTTTACAGAAGAAAACACACCACCCGCTGAATATTGACGATGGACGGAAAACTTTGGTGTGCCGGTAAATTCAGTTTCAAAGTTGGATGAATCGTTAAATATGATAATGAAAATGTACATGCACGAGAAGAGTACACGGGCTCGAAAGAGAACGTGTAACTTTTGCCGAGCGCATACATCTATAATATGTAACGAGAGATAGACGCTCCTATAAAAGCACTGAGAGACGAGGAAGATTGAAGTTGAATCGAACAATATATACATATATACCCGTAGAACATTTGGCTGAAAGTTTTAGATAGCGACCGAGCTCCGTGTGATACTAATTTCGAGTTTTCTAATCCTGTGTACGAAAACATCGAGAAAATCGTAGTTTCAAAGTTTTTCGATAATTCAATCGCATCGAACTCCTGGGGAACTTCGAATTTTCCGCGTCCGTAAGTGATTCTTACGAAAAAACAAAAACGATTCAATTGTGAATTTTCCGGAAAACGTGATTTATCAAGTAATATTTGCGATGAAGAGAAAAATTTGAATATAAATTTGTACAGAGGGCTCGATGCTCCGTAATAAAAAAAAAAAAAAAGAATTTGACCTTCAGTATTCCACAAACTCACTCAATCACCATCTCTCATTATTCTATCTTACGCGGTATCGAATTTTCTTTCAGCCGCGATTATATTTTGCTCTCAACCGGATGCGCCCCGTGAGATAAATCGACCGGAGTATCACGCTCGCTGTACCAGGATAAAATCTTCTTGAAACAGTTTTCGTGGCCTCTGTGGGAAAACTCTCTCGACGCGGAGGATCAATCATTCGATATAGACGGTAAAAAAAATCTTCGAACTTTTCTGACGTACGTCGAAATAAAAAGAAATAAACATTAGTCAAAATATCGCGGGGCCAGCATGCATTGCGGTTTTTAAACAATTCATTACGTAAGAAAAATATATACGAGTACAGATAAAAGCTCGTTATTCTATCGACCTCGACTCTGTCAACCTCTATACTGTCAACCTCGATTCTGTCAACCTCGATCCTGTCAATCTTGATTTTGTCAACCGCGATTCTGTCAACCTTGATTTTGTCAACCTCGATCGTATCAACCTTGATTTTGTCAACCTCGATTGTATCAACCTCGATTCTGTCAACTTCGATTCTGTCAACCTCGATCCTGACAATCTCGATTCTGTCAACCTCGATTCTGTCAACGTCGATTCCGACAACTTCGATTTTGTCAACCTCGATTCTGTCAACCTCGATTCTGTCAACCTCGATTCTGTCAACCTCGATTCTGTCAACCTCGATTCTGTCAATCTCGATTCTGTCAATCTCGATTCTGTCAACCTCGATCCTGTCAATCTCGATTCTGTCAACCGCGATTCTGTCAACCGCGATTTTGTCAACCTCGATTCTATCAACCTCGATTCTATCAACCTCGATTCTGTCAGCCTCGATTCTGTCAACTTCGATTCTGTCAATTTCAATTCTGTCAACCTCGATTCTGCCAATGTCGATTCTGTCAACTTCGATTCTGTCAATCTCGATTCTGTTAACCTCGATTCTGTCAACCTCGATTCTGGCAATCTCGAATCTGTTAACCTTGATTCAGTCAACCTCGATTCTGTCAACCTCGATTCTATCAACCTTGATTCTGTTAACCTCGATTCTGCCAACCTCGATTCTGTCAACCTCGCTAGTTTTCCCTTAAGATTCAGTCTTGCTACCGTCAATCTCGGTATCGTTAACCCCGATTCTATCAGTTTCTTCGCTGTGAATTTCGTTTCCGTCAACTCCGTCCATTTCGTGAATTTCGTTTTTGTCAATCTCATTTTTTTCCAATTGTTATTGTCAGCCTTGATTCTTGCAATTTTTCGCTCAATTGTTGCATGTTGGTGTGTGTGCGAGTGCAGTTATACTGGGAAACGTGCAGTGTCTGGAGGATAAAAACGAGTGACTTTGTGAATACTCGATGTTCTCATAGTGTGTGCATATATATTTACGAGATGGCGGGGGGGGGGGGGGGGGGGGGGTACAATGGCGAAACTTAGTTTGCTCGGTGCACTCAGGCACAGAGAACGAGAGAGAGAGAGGGAGAGAGCGAGAGATCGGATAACAAATAGAATATTATGAGCGTACTCCGGCGGAAGAAAGTAAAAAATATTTAATATAACGAGGAAGTTCCCCGAGTCAATGAAAGTGTATAATGGAGAAAGAGTGGAAAGATGAATTTCGTGCTTTTCGGGGAATCATGAATTATAAAGGTAACTTCGCTCTTGCCACATCCGTTACTCATTAATTATTCGTCGAAAATACTCGTATGTTGCCAGAGTAGATGAAAAAAAGAAGAAGAGAAATTTGAAACAAATTCTCGATGAGATCGAGAAAATTATTATTTTCGTTCAATCGAAAGTTGTAGCAGGGACAAAAGTTCGATAATGCTTGGAAATATTTATCTGTATAGCAATATATCGAATTTTTTAATTCTATAGTAAATATTTCCACTGAGATCTGGTGCTACGAGTGAGAAAAATCTGAAAAGGTAACGCATCCGAAAAAGAAGTAATTTTTTTCAAGTGCCCCGATATATATTTTAAATATACAACATACGTTTTCAATTTACACGTTCGAGTCCGGTGTCGAAATGATTTTTTTTCAAAATATTATTATTCGGATTCAGGTGTCTACCGGATAATGGGGCGCCTGCTGGGTGAATCTACATCGGGTCGATTAATATGGGTGCCACATCCATACGCACCTGCCGTATTACTCCCGGGACACGTGAAACGGCTCGGTCCCAAAACGACACACGCGCACCAGTTTAAGCTCGTATCAACGCGACGATAATTATTCTCGCGGGACAATAGATAGCCATTGGGCTTTGTTAATCAATTAAGGTCTATACACATTTCATGGATGTGTGCTACCTTATTCGTAATGCTCGTATCAAAGTACTATACTATCCGGAAAACTATGTACATCCCGCTGCGCTGAACCGCGAGCATTTTTTTTTAAATCGATTCTTTCTATAAAAAAGACACGTCACGAAATATCGCGAAATGTAATTTAATTCTGAGGACGCTACAGACATATTCTGATTGGTGTCACGCCAAATAAACATTGGTAAATCGGAATATTTGTAATTTCAACAAAGTGTCGTTTCAACATGATTACAACATGGGAGGAATTAATATTTCAATGAGAAATCATATTGGGAATTACGATCTGGCAAACCTGACCTCTCTTGGCCAAATTTCAAACTACTCTCTACCAGTCGATGCCCGATAGAACGTGGCCTATTTAATATGGCCGTAGATTCCCAAGTCAGCGAGCACTAGTTGGCACGGGGAAAAGTAGTAAACCCTTGATTATCGTGTATATTTGTTTGGTGAAAAGTAATCTTTATATATAAAAATGAATGTTTATTTGTTTGTTTCTTTGTTTCTTTGTTTCTTTGTTTGTTCCGTACGCGTTCCTATATCATTCATCCGATTGTGATGAAACTTTGATGAGTTGGGCGCATGATCGCGAAGGTTTCTGAATTGGTACAATCGGGTTTCAACAGGTGGCGCGCGAGTCGACCGGAACGAAGACGCGGGAACAGCTAGTCTTTATATAAATTACAATTCGCCAAAATCAGGATAAGTACTGACAATAATGTGAGATCACGTGAGACTTAAGATATTCCTTATAATCACCGTGATAACTTCGGTGCAAAAGTCCACTGGGGTTAGAAGGAACGTTATGATTCATAAAAAAAAATAACAAAAACATTACGAGCAAGCAATCTTGAAGTTTCAACTTCAGACTTCTATCTCGGACCGAGTTTATAGAATAAATCATCAGAATGTGTCAATATACGAGGGGGGACCCAAAAAAAAACGGGAATTTCGTCATAATTTCTTTATTTTTTAATATTTTTACACCAAATTTTGAACACCTCCAAAGTATTCTCCTTTGACTACAATGCACCTCTGCAAACGATCCTTCCAATGTTCAAAACATTTTTTAAATTCACTTATCGGGATGTTCTTTAGGCCTTCCAGCGATTTTTGTTTTACCTCCTGCACAGTGGCAAAACGCTTGATTGCTGCTTTGTTTCGGGGTCGTATCCCTAGCACCACGATTCATCACCAGTAATCACCTTGGAAAAAAGTTCAGGGTCCTCTTCGAGCTGATTTTGAAGTTCAAAACATGCCTGAAGTCGACGCTCCCTTTGCTCGTCTGTGAGAAGGCGAGGGACAAATTTGGCTGCAACTCTGCTCATGTGCAAATCTTTCGATAAAATCCTCTGAATTGAACTCCATGATATCCCAGACATGTCACAGAGTTGATCAATGGTTCGGCGACGGTCTTCACGAATGAGAGCATTAATTTTGTCGACGTTTTCGTCACTTCTTGACGCTGAGGGCCGTCCTGAACGGGGTTGGTCTTCGATTGACATTTCTCCATTTTTAAAACGTGAAAACCACTCGTAGACTCTGGTTTTACTTAGGGCAGGATCTCCATAAGCAGTCTTAAGCATTACAGTAGTTTCCGCGGCCGATTTCCCCAACAGCCATCACGTTTTCGCCGAAATGGAAAAAGTTGTTTCGCTACAAAAATTCCCACGGGCGAACCGATGCACTCACGGCGACAGAACTTCGCACACTAACTCAGGAGACGTGTCCCCAACGGACACCTGGTCGAGCAATGGGTTCCCCCACTGTCCCTCCCCGCCGCAGCGCAATTCTCGTTTTTTTTGGGTCCCCCCTCGTAGCACAAGACTTCCCAGAGAAAATCACGCAACCATATAAATTCAAGCGACACGAAGTGAGGCAACAACAGTGCTGGGCATTTGAAGTGGAATGCGGATATCTCCGCTGATTTTCATGAACATTTGACGGATTTGAAAGATTCAAAAGAGTATATTTAAGAAAATTTGATAATCTCTCGAACGAAATGGGTCCCATTGAGATTGGTGGACAATTGGGCACGTGCGCAACGAAAATGTGATGGTGGTGGAAAATCGGGCGATCCCTCGACCTCATGATTTAAGGGTTGCGGATGCGATAGAGGGTAAATATGGTATCCTACTAAAGGGTTATAAACAAGGATAAAAATTACTCCATGAGCAACTGGATGCGCAACCCCCTGGCGGCAGGGGAGGGGGTTAAAGTTCAAATCGTTTGTCGGGGCTAGCGCGAAAACTGTTTGACCGATTGAGCTCATTTTTATCGTGGATGTATTATTCACGAGGGCCTATGACCCCGTGAAAAGGAATTGGCTTTATCGTTCCCCGAAAACAGTGAGTCAAATTGTCGCGAAAATCGTTCAAGATATCCGCCCTCCACTCCAAATGCTCAGCCCTGTATATAAATCAATATCTCGGAAAATGTACACTAAGATCTTATACCGCCGTTCATGAAATACAAATATTGACGTTTTTATCTTCGATATGCCTGAACGACGAAACGAAAGAAGATACATTGTAACGCCATTCATAAAATAGTTCTTGGATTCGCACATTTATGAAAGTATCACACGAGATAACTCCGCAGACTCTAATCGACAATCGAACTTTAACGTATTTACGAATGAACCCGAGTTGGATTAAAAAGTTCACGGGGGGCGGAGGGGTTTATTATATACGAGATCGGTGATATTTATAACCAAGAGGGTTGCGCACACTTCGGGACATGAACAATTGGAAACTGCAAGAATATGCAGGTGGCGTTCACGATGCAGTTTATGTACCAAACGATATCGAAATGTATCTAATGGTTGGGCAGAAGCTTTCCACGCCATTTCTCTCCCTATACACACCCCGTATACTTTCGTACTTTGCCGATTTTCTTCTTTTTTTTTGTTCATCGATAAAGCAACCGGCGTCGAGCAGCCGGGGATTATTCGCAAAGTTTCGAGTTTCACGAATATTTACGAAACGTGAGGGCCGTGAGAAAGGGAGAAAGAAACGGCAAGAGAAAAAGTACAGCTATTTTAGGGATGGGGTGGTCGCAAGGATATACGTGTCGGTGGAGAGTCGATTGCATAAACTTTTCAAATAAGTCTGAATATCTTCTTATAAATCCGTGGCCATTGCGCAAGTTGCAGGCCTCGGGTCTACCAAGCGATTTTTTTTCCTCCCCTTCTCTCTCTCTTACCCTTTTTCTCTTTTTCTCTCTCTTTATATATACGAGCTTATATCAACGAAATGTAGAGGTATAGAAAAACGGTAATACGTATTACTGCACGTAGACAGTACAAACGAGTTTCCCTCCTCCATGGGGGCGTTGCGCCTGGAAAGTTTTGCTGCTGGCTGTGGGTTATTAAGGCGAGAGGGTTCTCTCCTGATATCGTACAAAACTATCGGAGTGCTGCGTCGAGATTATAGTCGTACACCTTCGCGGTTCGTCGTCGTCGTCGTTTGCGGAGTCGACGAAAATACGAACACTCGGAGTCCGAGACGAAGAAACTCGTCAAGAAGTTTTCACTCTCCAACGGTTCCCTCGATCTTTCATCGCGTGTGGCTGTCCTTTGGCGAACTCGTACAATTCTATATATATATGTGAATTCTCTAGTTTTTTTTTGTTTATTGAACAATCCCTGGACGCGCGAAATGCACGGGTATAATATCGAACAAAGTGGGCATTCGGTTCTTCGAAGTATCGGCTTTTTCGATTTTTAGTCTTATAATTGTTAAAAAAAACATAAGAATTATAAGACCTTGAACGAAAAATCAACAAATTTTATAATCTATATACTATTGGCTGTAAGACTACATAGGGTTGTTTTTTTAAATCAAATTTTGTAGAAATGGTGCACTTTCGAAAAGAGGAATCGATTTTTTGTAAAAAAATGCCGTAAATTGTTTATGAAAAACAAAGTTTACGTTATATCAAAAAATGGCTACGGACTCTGATAGATAATATAATTGTGAAGGTGCTATCAAAATTTCAAATCGATCCATGCAACGGTGTTCAAGTAATACGTCTGCCCAGTTTGATAAAGATGATTTTCAAGATGGCCTCTCTCGCCGCCATTTTGTATCAAAATGATAATAAAAAAATTTCTCTTCATACTTCAATGTGTTTTAGATAAACCCTCTGAAGAGAAATCCTATTCCTTTTTTCATACTCCCAAAATAAATCGTCAAAGTTAGGCCTTTTTGCTGCTGCTAGGGTGGTGCTATCGTTTAAGGTACTAGTCTGGTAACTTAAGCCGATTTTCATGTCTGTTTTTGTAGGAAAATAAAAATGAATCGTTTTGGATATTTAGGATGTTTTTATTTACATATTAAAGATACAAAAAAAAATTGTTTGAACAAATTTAATAGTTTATTATTATTATTATTATTATTGATCGGAGTTGGCACCTCGAAAAAAAAGCGCGTGGGTGGCCCCGGTGATTTTGGCTCTTGATGTTATCCGAAATCAAAAATTCTTGATAATTCTTAATCTATAGACATGTCATTCTGGTCGGAACTACTGAAGTTAAATTTCATGGATAAATAACAAAATGGCGGACTTTGGAAAAAAAAGTCCTTTTATTTTAGCAAAGAAGGGGTCCGCCATTTTGTTATTTATCCATGAAATTTAACTTCAGTAGTTCCGACCAGAATGACATGTCTATAGATTAAGAATTATCAAGAATTTTTGATTTCAGATAACATCAAGAGCCAAAATCACCGGGGCCACCCGCGCCCCTCTTTTTCGAGGTGCCAACTTCGATCTATAATAATAATAATAATAAACTATTAAATTTAAAAAAAAATTTTTTTTTGTATCTTTAATATGTAAATAAAAACATCCTAAATATCCAAAACGATTCGTTTTTATTTTCCTACAAAAAAATGCCCTCCAAAAAAGACATGAAAATCGGCTTAAGTTACCAGACTACTACCTTAAGGGCTGACATACCGCTGCGCGCGCTGAAAACCGAGTAAATTTGAAAAATTATTGTGAAGGTTATATGGTGAAAAAAATAAATAAATTGTTGATTTCATATTTTTTATTAACTTTTCAACTGTAAGAAAAAAAATGAAAAAATTTTGTTGTTCAATATTAACATTATTTAAACGCGTTTTTCTCGAAATTATGTTTTTTGACAGTGTCAGCGCAATAACTCAGTCAATATTTAATATTTTTTAACTTTTTTTTTTTTCAATCATGATAATTATTTTCTCTATAGTCTGACGAGAGGTTTCTTTAATTTTTTGATTGGACAATTTTCTATAAATTATCAAACACTAATTTTTGTTAATTTAATTTTTTTAAATTGCATACTTAAGTTTAAAATACTGTAATTTCTTAATTAAAAAAAAAAATAAAGAATTCCCTTCGCCAGACTATTACTAGTACATTATTTTACTAGATTCTTTTTTATTTTTGCAGATTAGATCATTTTTGGTGGAGTTGTAATGTCGACAAGGAGGCGCCATGGTTTTCATCAGTAGTTCATTTGTACCCGTAAAAAATAATGTTAATATTAAAAATTGTTTTGAAAAAAAAGTAAATTGTTCATTTCACATTTTTATGTGAAATTAACAATTTACTTTTTTTTCACGGTATAACCTTTATAATAATTTTTTAAATTTACTCGGTTTTCAGCGAGCGCAACGGCATTATATGGTTTTCATCAGTAGTCCATTTGTACCCGTAAAAAATAATGTTAATATTAAAAGAAAAATTTGTTTATTTTTTTCCTTATAATTTAAAAGTTAATAAAAAATGTGAAATTAGCAATTTAATTTTTTTTTCATGATATAACCTTTATAATAATTCTTTAAATTTACTCGATTATCGCGCGCAGATGTATAATAAGGTTTTCATCAGTAGTCCATTTGTACCCGTAAAAAATAATGTTAATATTGAAAGAAAACATTGTTTTATTTTTTTTTTATAATTGAAAAGTTAATAAAAAATGTGAAATTAACAATTTAATTTTTATTCACGATATAACCTTTATAATGATTTTTCAAATTCACTCGATTTTCAGCGCGCGCAGAGGTATGTGAGCGCTTGAGCGATTTCTATGTTTAATACCGGTACAAAGGGAAAAATAACGAAGTGACTTTGGTTTGAATAAGGAAAATTAAGAAAACAGCCATTGGCTGAGAATATTCGCTCGGCGGGCTTTCGATGTCGATGATAAGCCTGAAATTACGGTGTTCCCAGTGGTCCATCGCACGTAACACAATCCATTCTGACATTCTGCCTCCCAATATTTCCCCTATATATAAAATTTTTTTCGTCACAAGTATCGCAACTGAGGCCGGCTTTTCTCTTTCATTGTCAAACTTTTGTTTTACATAAGGAGGACAGCCCGGAAATCTTCATTATTATCCCCTTGGAACTTTACACACGTAGAGAAAAAAAAAATAGGACACAACGCGAGATAATTAAGAGCCTTACCTCTGGCTACTAGCGCTGTTATGGAGGTGGCTCGTGAGTTCGGTGGAACTCGTTAACTAGCCTACAGTGACTGTACCTCGCGGTAAAACTCTGCAAAGCATAAAAGCAGAGAGAGAATGAGGGAAAGACTGAAAGAAAAATCTTTATAAGCTTGCGGGCGTTGGTGCTTCCATTATCGAGAAAATAAATTGCGTGCAAGTCGGAGGAAATATACGAAATATATTCGACTTTTGGCATATGCCAAAGTCTACAGAACTTTTGTCTAACTTGCCATTTTCTCATTTTAAAATCCGCAACCGTTGAATAATTAAACGCAAATTACTCTACTTTGACGTTAATGCTTCGTGACACATGGCGAAAATGACTAATATACATCTCTGCTCTGATTGCTACGGCGAATTAATCATAGCGCGATATTACGGTTACACGGAGAGAAGTACGAATCCGCGGGGGAATCCTCGAGTCGAACGGGGTTGATTGGCGAATTCGATTACTACGAATTTTCCTTAATTACTCTCGACGATGTGGATCCTCTCTCGAACGCTTGTAAATCCTCGCAATTAGACGAGACTCGGCGAAGTGGCGTCAAAGTCATAGTTTGAGGCGACTCGTGGAAAACAAAAGGGCGGGAAACACACGATTTAACCATCTAAAACGATGTGATTTACGATCTTTAGCGTTTACAAAAGTTCAGATAAATTACGGTGCCAGGTATTTGTAGTGAAATGCGGAAAATTCAACGAATTTGAAAATATCCATTCCCCGGAGGCTATTTTATTGCTTCTGGAGTAGTTTTCATCCCTCTTCGTAACTCTTTAATTGGATACCATATTTATCCTCTATCGCGTTCGCAACCCTTAAGGGATCACATAGGGCTGAAATTTTCAAAAAATCCATTTTTTTTTGCAGAATTTTATTCTTTATACTTTTAAGGTAGTAGTCTGGTAACTTAAGCCGATTTTCATGTCTTTTTTGGAGGGCATTTTTTTGTAGGAAAATAAAAATGAATCGTTTTGGATATTTAAGATGTTTTTATTTACATATTAAAGATACAAAAAAAAATTTGTTTGAAAAAATTTACTAGTTTATTACTATTATTATTATTGATCGAAGTTGGCACCGCGAAAAAAAAGCGCGTGGGTGGCACCGGTGATTTTGGCTCTTGATTTCATCTGAAATCAAAAGTTCTTGATAATTCTTAATCTATAGACATGTCATTCTGGTCGGAACTACTGAATTTGAATTTCATGAATAAATAACAAAATGGCGGACTTTGGAAAAAAGTTTTTTTTCCAAAGTCCGCCATTTTGTTATTTATCCATGAAACTTCAGTAGTTCCGACCAGAATGACATGTCTATAAATTAAAAGTTATAGAAAAAAGTTTTTTTTTCCAAAGTCCGCCAATTTGTCATTTATCCATGAAATTTAACTTCAGTAGTTCCGACCAGAATGACAAGTCTATAGATTAAGAATTATCAAGAATTTTTTATTTCAGATAACATCAAGAGCCAAAATCACCGGGGCCACCCACGCGCTTTTTTTTCGAGGTGCCAACTTCGATCAATAATAATAATAATAATAAACTATTCAATTTTTTCAAAAAATTTTTTTTTTGTATCTTTAATATGTAAATAAAAACATCCTAAATATCCAAAACGATTCATTTTTATTTTCCTACAAAAAAACGCCCGCCAAAAAAGACATGAAAATCGGCTTGAGTTACCAGACTACTGCCTTAAGGGGGGAAATAGGGTTAGGACAGCGTTTTCTCAATAATTTTCATGAATTTTTGTATAGTATAAAAAATGAATATAATTTATTGAAACATTGGGAATATTTTATACATATATTTAAGTATATACTATAAAATTTGTTTACATATATTTAAGTACATACTGTAAAATATTAACGACCCCATATTGCTTGTTTTTCTTGGTACTATTTTTTCAAACGAGTTTTTCTGAAAACGACTTTTTTTGAACTTGCGTACACGCTAGTTTGAAAAGTTTTCAACCAATCGTTTTGAAAATTGGCAGTTACTTTCTTCATAGTATTGCGCTCTATATGAACCTAAAGTCGGAATATTATCATTATTTAAAATAATTTTTTTTTGCAAATAAAGTTGTAAAAAATGGCAAAAATCATTCTTTTTTCTTTTGACCCCTGTAAAAAATTCAATTTTATATATTTTTTTATAGCATTTAGGTTCATATAGAAGAGAGACATATAATAAAAGTAAATTCCAACCTCGTTTGATTTCAGATGAAAATTGCGGCTTTCAGAATGTAGGTAAAATGCTGAGTCTGACTGTGACCTGCAATATGGGGTCGCTGATATTTTATAGTATATACTTAAATATATGTATAAAAATTTTATAGTATATACTTAAATATATGTATAAAATATTCTCAAAGTTTCAATAAATTATATTCATTTTTTATACTATAAAAAAATTCATGAAAAACGTTGAGAAAACGCTGTCCTAACCCTATTTCCGCCCTTAAACGCGCTTTTCTTGAAACTATGTTTTTAGACAGTGTCAGCACGATAACTCATTGACAGTCAATTTTTAACACTTTGTCCGTAAACCTGGGTCGTTCGTGTCCGAGTAAAAACACCTGTGGTTTGTGCATAATGCATCGTACATAATTTATTGCCTGTTTCCATGTCCAAAACATAAGCATTTCACTATAAACAAACGAAACGAAATAATTTTTTTCTTAAAGCTACACTATTCACCTTTAATTTGCAATTTGGAAAATTACACTATCTTCATTTTTCTCTGAGTTACAATTTTTTTTAGCGAATTAAAATTTTTTTCCCAATTTCTTCATTTATTTAACAAACAAATTTATGAAAAAATTAAATTTTCGAGAATTTTACAATTGCTACTACAGAATGAATATTTTGAACAGTAGCGTGAATTTTTCCAGAATTTTTGAGTCCATTAAGGGGGTGAAATAATGGCGGGACGCGAAAGACCCACGTTTACAGACGGGAGGTGCGGAAAAAACGTTTACAGACGAAGTGTTAGTATTTTTTAACTTTTTATTTTTTTTCAATCTTGACAATTATTTTCTCTATAGTCTGAAGAGAGGTTTTTTCAATTTTTTTGTTGGACAATTTTTTATAAATTATTAAACACTAATTTTTTTTTTAAATTGCGTACTAAAGTTTGAAATACTGTAATTTCATTATTTTTTAAAGAAAAAAACATTCCCTCCGTCAGACTATCACTGCTACACTATTTTACTAAATTCTTTTTTATTTTCGCAGATTGGATAATTTTTCGTGAAGTTATTATGTCGACAAGGAGGCGCCATGGTTTTCATCAGTAGTCCATGTATACCCGTAAAAAATAATGTTAATATAGAAAAAAAAAATTTGTTAATTTTTTTTCTTATCGTTGAAAAGTTAACAAAAAAAGTAAAATCAGCAATTTAATTTTTTTTTCGCCATCTAACTTTTATAATAATTTTTCAAATTTACTCGATTTTTGTCGACGGATCAGCCCGACTTTCCACCCCCCCGCACATTTTCGTTGCGCACGTGCGCAATTGTTGACCAATCACAATGGGGCCCGTTTCGTTCGAAAGATTATCAAATTTCCTCGAATGTACTTTTTTGAAATTTTCAAATTCGTCAAATTTTCGCGAAAATCGACGAGAATATCTGAATTCAACTTCAAATGGCCAGCACTGTGTACGAGGTCTGTTAAAAAAGTATCGCGAATTTTGAATTTCCGCGGGCTACGTATATTCGATTTTCGATGTTTTTGTGGCGTTAGGTTGGTACTCATGTCTCACACTTATGCTGAAAAAATCGGCCATTTTGAATGTTTAGTTAATTGCTGACAGCCGTTTTGGTTAGACGTGTTTTGGCTTGTCTTCGATTTTTGCCTATTCCAAAAAAGCAGCTTCCATTGCGATGATTGAACTTTGGTTTCCACGTCATAACCATAAACCCATGATTCGTCACCAGTTACGACCCTCTGGAGCAAATTTGGGTCGTCGCGGACCGAGTCCAACAACTCCTTAGCAATGTTAACGCGACACTGTTTTTGTTCGAAATTGAGCAACTTTGGCACGAATTTCGCGGCGATCCGTCTCATGCCCAAATCATTGGTAAAAATCGAATAGCACGAGCCAATCGATATGTTTAGTTCCTCAGCTACTTCTCTAACGATTATTCGACGATTGGCCAATATTATTTTCTTCACTTCATCAACGTTTTCGTCTGTTGTTGATGTGCTCGGGCGTCCGGAACGCATTTCGTTGTTAGCATCTTCTCGGCCCTCTGAGAACATTTTGTACCAACGATAAACGTTGCTTTGGTCCGAGGTAGCTTCACCATATGCCACAGTCAACGTTCGAAATGCGTCCGCGCACATAATTTTGTTTTTCACACAAAATTTGATAAAGATTCTTTGAACCATTTTTCGGAATAGGCAAAAATCGAACAAAAGCCAAAACACGTTTAACCAAAACAGCTGTCAACAATTAACTAAACATTTAAAATGGCCGATTTTTTCAGCATAAGTGAGGGACACGAGTACCAACCTAACTCCACAAAAAAAAATCGAAAATCGAATATACATAGCCCGCGGAAATTCAAAATTCGCGATACTTTTTGAACAGACCTCGTATACTCGTACAACTACCGCGGATGTGAGTAATGTACGCTCGAAAGTTTCGCGGAAATCTTGTCGAAATCCGTCGGTGCATCGAAGAGAAGTTTTTCCAAAATCGATAACCAATTATCCGGCGGGATATTGGATTAATAAATGGAATCAAAGGTCGGTGAAGTTAAAGTTGTTGATAGAAGTTTGTTGAGCCGAGCAGACTTTAACGAAACTTTTCGTATCTATTGGAAATTACCATTTAGCAGTCTGACCTCTCGCGGACAAATTTCAAACCACTCTCTCCCAGTCGGTGCCGCCGACTGGGATTACTGCGCGGATGTATCAAGTTGTAATGATAATTAAAAATGTTGTGCTTTATTACAGCAACGATAAATTATAAGTCCGGACATTTTTTTTTCCAAATATAAATTTCCCAACTTTTCGGCACATTCTAAAGACTTGACATATTTTTTTTCCTCACCATCACAAAGTCTTGTCTATGTGCGAGAGAAAAAAAATAGGGTTTCCGCGTTTCATCATAAATCGTAAGCCTCTAATCTCTCTCGTAGCTCGATTCTTCACACTTTTATCGCATTTCTCTTGCATCTCTGAAGCGTTAAAGTTCCGTATGAAAGAGTGAGCACACTTTTTCGCACGTACTCTCTTCTGCCGCCTCTTTTTCCTCTCGTTCCTCATGTCGACACACAACGAGAGACGCGTGTACGTATAGATAGGTGCATATACTCAGCGAGGAATCTCGCGTATCAAGGGACAATGCGATTTTTCGCGAGTCACATGGCGTCACGACT
Organism: Oxytorus armatus; assembly: GCA_958009045.1. Taxonomy (NCBI): domain Eukaryota; kingdom Metazoa; phylum Arthropoda; class Insecta; order Hymenoptera; family Ichneumonidae; genus Oxytorus; species Oxytorus armatus. The sequence goes on along the minus strand of OY253745.1, from coordinate 35,703,720 downwards.
TTTTTTTTTTTTTTCCACCTCCGCTAGAGAGCATCTCTCTAGTTTTTTTCCCTCGAAACTCTTTCCATCGGTGACGGTGGCAGCGGTGGCCGAGCGCTTTAATCGAATTGGTTTATCCGTGCGTCAAGGTGAAAAGCGAGACGGAAGCGAGAGAGAAAGAGATAGAGAGCTCGCTTCGCGACCCTGTTACTTTTTCATTTTTTTTTTTTTTCCATTTAAGCTCTCCCACGCGACTAGACGAGAAGAGCGACCGAAAGAGAGAAACGCGTCGGACTTGCCGCATTTTTTTCCTCCTCTCGTTGTCTTTCTCATTTTTTTTTTCTTTCATACGCTCCCCCTTTTATATCGTTTTTCTATTCCTCATTTTCGTCAGCCCAACTTCTCGTATATAACATACGTGGGTATATGTTGGGTCCACAATATATAGAAATGTTGTATACATACGTTATATAATATTTTGGCTCCTTTTCTTGGCCTTTCACGCGCTTCTACTTCTCTACGGTACGTGCATCCGGTATAATGCGAATTAAATTTCCGGGGATGAAAGAGTCGTAGGTCGTTGCCGTACGAGGCTCTTGTCCGGAGCATTCGAGCCCGAGGCAATGGAATTTTGGTTCCTTCGTGCCCAATGCCGTCGTGTGGAACGTGAGCTCCGCGCTCTTCTTATCTGAGGATTATTTACGTGTACACGTGTATATCAAAGGGCCGCACGATGTTTTTATATCGCAAGAGAAATTATACGGAGTGATATTTTCTGGTAGGGTTGTCGTTTGCGAGACTTGTTCCCCGGGAAAGTTGTCTTCCCGGAGAATTTCCCACCGGGAGAGTTATTTATCGGTAGATTTGTTTCCGGAGGCTTGTATTTCGGTAGAGTTTTTTTTTTGGTAGAGATGTCCGCCGGCGTTAGGACCTGGTAGTGTTGTCACGCGGTAGGCTTGTTATTCGATAGAGTTGTCCGGGGAGGCTTATATTCTGGGAGTTATTCCATGAGAGTTACTTGCTGGTAGAGTTGTTATTCGGGAGAGTTGTTATTCGGTAGAGTTGTCCGGGGTGGCTTCTAGTCTGGGAGAGTTTTCCAACAGTGTTACTTTCTGGTAGAGTTGTTCTTCGGGAGAGTCGTCCCGGGAGGCTTACATTCTGAGAAAGTTATTCCATGAGAGTTACTTTCTGGTAGAGTTGTTATTCGGTAGAGTTGTCCGGGGTGGCTTACAGTCTGGGAGAGTTTTTCATCGGAGTTACTTTCTGGTAGAGTTGTTTTTCGGGAGAGTTGTCCCGGGAGGCTTATATTCTGAGAGAGTTATTCCATGAGAGTTACTTTCTGGTAGAGTTACTCGGCAAAGTTACTTTCTGGGAGAGGTTACTCGGTAAAGTTGTCCAGGGAGGTTTATATGCTTATTCCATGAGAGTTACTTTCTGCCAGAGTTGTTCTTCGGGACAGTTGTTATTCGGTAGAATTGTCCGGGATGGCTTATAGTCTGAGAGAGTTTTCCATCAGAGTTACTTTCTGGTAGAGTTGTTCTTCGGGAGAGTTGTCCCGGGAGGCTTACATTCTGAGAGAGTTATTTTCTGGTGGAGTTGTTATTCGGTAGAGTTGTCCGGGGTGGTTTATATTCTGGGAGAGTTTTCCATCAGAGTTACTTTCTGGTAGAGTTGTTTTTCGGTAGAGTTGTCCGGGGTGGCTTATATTCTGGGAGAGTTTTCCATCAGAGTTACTTTCTGGTAAAGTTGTTCTTCGGGAGAGTTGTCCCGGGAGGCTTACATTCTGAGAGAGTTATCCCATGAGAGGTACTTTCTGGTAGAGTTCTTCTTCGGGAGAGTTGCTATTCGGTAGAGTTGTCCGGCGTGGCTAATATTCTGGGAGAGTTTTCCATCAGAGTTACCTTCTGGTAGAGTTGTTCTTCGGGAGAGTTGTCCCGGGAGGCTTATATTCTGAGAGGGTTATTCCATGAGAGTTACTTTCTGGTAGAGTTGTTACTCGGTAAAGTTGTCCAGGGAGGCTTATATGCTTATTCCATGAGAGTTACTTTCTGGTAGAGTTGTTCTTCGGGAGAGTTGTTATTCGGTAGAGTTGTCCGGGATGGCTTATAGTCTGGGAGAGTTTTCCATCAGAGTTACTTTCTGGTAGAGTTGTTCTTCGGGAGAGTTGTCCCGGGAGGCTTACATTCTGAGAGAGTTATCCCATGAGAGGTACTTTCTGGTAGAGTTCTTCTTCGGGAGAGTTGTTATTCGGTAGAGTTGTCCGGGGTGGCTAATATTCTAGGAGAGTTTTCCATCAGAGTTACTTTCTGGTAGAGTTGTTCTTCGGGAGAGTTGTCCCAGGAGGCTTACATTCTGAGAAAGTTATCCCATGAGAGGTACTTTCTGGTAGAGTTCTTCTTCGGGAGAGTTGTTATTCGGTAGAGTTGTCCGGGGTGGCTAATATTCTGGGAGAGTTTTCCATCAGAGTTACCTTCGGGTAGAGTTGTTCTTCGGGAGAGTTGTCCCGGGAGGCTTATATACTGAGAGAGTTATTCCATGAGAGTTACTTTCTGGTAGAGTTGTTACTCGGTAAAGTTGTCCAGGGAGGCTTATATGCTTATTCCATGAGAGTTACTTTCTGGTAGAGTTGTTCTTCGGGAGAGTTGTTATTCGGTAGGGTTGTCCGGGATGGCCTATAGTCTGGGAGAGTTTTCCATCAGAGTTACTTTCTGGTAGAGTTGTTCTTCGGGAGAGTTGTCCCGGGAGGCTTACATTCTGAGAGAGTTATCCCATGAGAGGTACTTTCTGGTAGAGTTCTTCTTCGGGAGAGTTGTTATTCGGTAGAGTTGTCCGGGATGGCCTATAGTCTGGGAGAGTTTTCCATCAGAGTTACTTTCTGGTAGAGTTGTTCTTCGGGAGAGTTGTCCCGGGAGGCTTATATTCTGAGGGAGTTATTCCATGAGAGTTACTTTCTGGTAGAGTTGTTACTCGGTAAAGTTGTCCAGGGAAGCTTATATGCTTATTCCATGAGAGTTACTTTCAGTAAAGTTGTCCAGGGAGACTTATAATCTGAGAGAGTTATTTCACGAGGGTTACTTTCTGCTAGAGTTGTTTCCGGGAGAGTTGTTATTCGGTAGAGTTGTCCGGGGAGGCTTATATTCTAGGAAAGTTATTCCACGAGAAATATTTTCTGGTAGAGTTGTTCATCAGTAGACTTGTGTCTGGGAGAGTTGTAAATGTGCCGGTGTTTACCAGCTACCGGAGGGAGGGGGGCATAAAAATGATAATAATATGTGATTGGTAAGTTGAATTCAATCCATATCTCATAAAAAAAAGAAGATAGGCCGCGATGGAGCATGTTCCGAAGCGATATAGAAATCGCAATCATCGCTCTCTCCGACTTCATATCGCAACTTATACCTCCGTCCCTTTCTCGCACTCGGGGAAACTTTCGGCAAGCGGATTTCGAAATATTGAAGCAGGAAGTTGGTTACCGCAGGACGATATTGTACTATATAGAGATGTGGTGTAGTCAGCTATCTGCCCGGGAATATCTAGTTGCGTAACAAATCACGGACATAGAGGGACGCCCCATACTGGAGCATAGGATATGTAAGCTCGGCGCGTCGGGGTTTTCGTTGTTTTCACTAATAACTGGGGCGTAATGTGTACACAAGCCCGTATACGTATGTATAAACATAGCCGATTGTACATATGGGGTGTAGAAGCGAGGGTGGAACTAGGGAAGTGGGTGGGTTCCCACAAGCCATCCGCACGGTCGCCGAAGCAAGCTGCGCGTTTTACGAACGATATATGGATGCCAGACGCGGGTATACATTCGCTAATGTTCCCGTACCGATAAGATCCTCTCGCCGGGCGTGTAACACGAATCGAGATCGCGATGCGCTTCATTTTCAAATGGCCGTGAGTCACATCGACGATGTTATTGCCAATAAACAACAATTTATTGCTACTAACCACCGTTAGTTACGGCACTATACATCACGTGAAAAATTTCGTACGGTTAGAAAAAAAAGTATTCATTCATTTTAATATCAATAATCGTATGTACAATATAAATATTGTCGGGGAGAACGGGACACACGATGTATAAAACTATTTCGCACTTTACATCTTCGAATAAAGTACGTTCTGGTGAATGACGTTTGAAATTATTTTATCGTTTCATTAAATCAGTGATTCGTTCGATCATAAGTCGACAAAATGATAGAGCCCCGGAAAAAATGCTCGTTCTCGTTCCATTCACTTTTTATACTTTTTCTAATTAAACTTTCTCACTCTTCGAACCTTTTCGAATACACATCGCATAAATTTACTTCCATTTAATTCTGGGAAAGTCAGAAACGAGAGAGCACAACAATTCGGTTAATATTTGACGGGAGTGAAGCGGGAGGAGGGTTGAACGAAAAATTCTGTCGAGAAAGAATGATTCAAGGATCGACGATGTTATATAAAATAGGAGAAGAGAGGTCGGGGCAGATCGATTTTCCATTTTAACCCCGACGTCCTGATGTCTATGCAGAGACGAGGCTTTGTCTCTCCCATCATTACCGGGGGCGGGGGGGGGGGGGGGGGGGGGGGTGAGATGTTGAAGTGAGTTCGCGAATCTCCGCGCGAAAGTCACTGTTTATTCAAGGGCCCGTCTCGCGGTGATACTGCGGTGATGCTGAGACAGGGAGGAGACTCGAACGCAGAAGATCTTGCAATACTAGTGAAGATCTCGACGATTTCTCTCACACTCTCTCTCTCTCTCTCTCTCTCTCTCTCACTCTCTCTCCATTGGTCTCGAGATGGACGTGGAGATTGAAAACCGCACTAGGTGAAAGCACTTTTCAATCAAAGTGTATTCCTGCCTCTCATCCCCGGTGCAACCTTTTGCAAATCGAATTCACGGATCTCCCGACTTTGGTATATATTCCCGATTCGTGAGGGAGATGACTCTCGGGTCGGTTCAACGACAGGTCGTTCTGCGACGACGTAATCAATCCCGGTATTATTGGCGCTCGTGAAAAGAGAGCTTGAGACTCGCGACTTTCCGTCTTACTTTTCCAACAGTATCCAATACTACGCTATCTCGATACGTATAACACCAGAGAATAATATTATTTAAATTATATAAATTAAGCTATTTTGGTATTAATTATTTACTCGAATACAGCGCAAATAAAACACATTAATAGCAAAATAGCTTGATATAGCTAGTTTGCTATTAATTATTTACTCGAATAGAGTGCAAATAAAACGTATCTATATTGAGTTAGTAGTCTGGTAACTTAAGCCGATTCTCATGTCTTTTTTGGAGGGCGTTTTTTTGTAGGAAAATAAAAATGAATCGTTTTGGATAATTAGGATGTTTTTATTTACATATTAAAGAAACAAAAAAAATTTTTTTTGAAAAAATTCAATAGTTTATTATTATTATTATTATTGATCGAAGTTGGCACCTCGAAAAAAAAGCGCGTCGGTGGCCCCGGTGATTTTGGCTCTTGATGTTATCTGAAATAAAAAATTCTTGATAATTCTTAATCTATAGACGTGTCATTCTGGTCGGAACTACTGAAGTTAAATTTCATGGATAAATAACAAAATGGCGGACTTTGGAAAAAAAAGTCCTTTTATTTTAGCAAATAAATTTTGTTATTTACCCATGAAATTTAACTTCAGTAGTTCCGACCAGAATGACATGTCTATAAATTAAGAATTATCAAGAATTTTTTATTTCAGATAACATCAAGAGCCAAAATCACCGGGGCCTCCCACGCGCTTTTTTTCGCGGTGCCAACTTCGATCAATAATAATAATAATAAACTATTAAATTTTTTCAAAAAAATTTTTTTTGTATCTTTAATATGTAAATAAAAATATCCTAAATATCCAAAACGATTGATTTGTATTTTCCTACAAAAAAACGCCCTCCAAAAAAGACATGAATATCGGCTTAAGTTACCAGACTACTACCTTAATCATCATTCTCTTTTATCGCAATGTTTTTGAGATCTCGCGACAGAGATTTATCGATTCAGCAGTTTACTATCAATCACGCGCAGAATTTATAGAAATACAAAAAAAAAAAAATGAAACTGCGTTGACAAGAAAAATAGAGGAGTTGTAGAACTCTAACGGGAAGCGAAACATTCTGCTGTCGTCCAGAATAACGTACTTTTTTAGTCATTCCTCTACAATGGCAAGAGAATTATGGATTTTCATAATTTTTGTCATATTTTCGTGAGCCTAATTCCCCGTTAAGGCATTTGAAGTGTAACGCGGATATCTTCGTCGATTCTCGCGAAAATTTGACGAATTTGAAAATTTCAAAAAAGTACATTCAAGAAAATGTGCTAATCTTTCGAACGAAACGGGTCCCATTGAGATTGGTCAACAATTGCGCACGTGCGCAACGAAAATGTAAGGGGGTGGAAAATCGGGTGATCCGTCGACGTCGTGATTTAAGGGTTGCTGATGCGATAGAGGTATCCAATTAAAGGGTTACTAATAGGGATGAAAACTACTCCAGGAGCAATTGGATGCGCAACACCCCCGGCGGCATGGGAGGGGGTTAAAGTGGAAATCCTTTGTTGGGGCAGGCGCGAAAACTGTTTGACCGATTGAGCTCATTTTTATCGTGGATGTATTATTTAAGAGGGCTTATGACCTCGTGAAGAGAAATTGGGCATTATCATTCCCCGGAAATGGCAAGGAAGGGCATCGTCAAAGTGGAATTTCCAAATTCGTAAGATTTTCGCGAAAATCAGCGAAAATATCCGTATTCCACTTCTCATGGCCAGCACTGTACATTCTCGTGCATTCGACGAACCAATAACCATATATCCGGAGTACAGGGTCGCTACGGATTAGCATGAGAAAATTATCATGAAGCTGAGACAGATAGAGAGAGAAATTTCGATATTCGACGCTGTTCGTATCGAAAATTCTCCTGTCAGCTTAATCGCGATGAATTTATATACGTATAGACGACGGGGCTGAGCTCTGCTGGACGTATCAACCTACATTGGGGTGAAACTCGGAGAAAATCGTACCGAGAGACTCTGCTTCACGTTGCGAATATAATACATGTATACGTATACGTATATAAAATATATAGAAAAGGGTGGCTCGTTCGGAGCCATCAAGCAAATCCCGAGCGCTCTTAGCTCGGCAGCTGATTGCTTCCCGGTTGGAACAAAACCATCCAACGATTACTACCCCTGAGCACGCTTTCAATGGCCAGAGGCACGTATACTATATATAAATCTGTATAATATACATCTGATGTATATAACTGTTATAACGTATACGAGCACAGGATCAACGAAGAGCATTGGTGCACAAAAGAGGAAATTCATTGCTGGGCCATCCCTCCATGAATCGTTGTGGTATTCACTCTCTCTTTCTCTCTCTCTCTATCTATCTCACTTTCACGATAGCACATTTCTCGTGCGGTTTTCATCGTGAAAGAACATCCTCGTAAGGGCCATGACCTTCCATGGAAATACACGAGAAAATTGGGAGTGTAACGTTTCACGAAAATTGTATCGAATGGGATACGCGAGAATTCGACACGAGAAATGTTGAACCAGGAACAATTTTTATATAAACTATCCCCGAATCTTATAATAAAATAAAAAAAACAGTCGGTTTAGAAGCCCAAACAATGGGCGGCGTTGAGAGTATGTAAGGGATCTGCATTACCGACAGAAGGTACTGAAAATTTCGGCCAAATACCACTACGAGACTGTCGAATACATTGATTTTGAAATTTGGTCCAATTCGGACATCTTTATCCCTATCGTCAATGCCAGATAGTATTGGAATTCAAAATGGAAATGTACATTTCCAGCTAAAAAGGAATTGGTCTAAAGCAAAAATTGATATAATTAATATTGTATACCGTACATTTTTAATTGTGTTTAAAACGTGACAAACTCGCATAATCATCGGGCAACGACTGGGAGCGAGTGGTTTGAAATTTGGCCGAGAGAGGTCAGCTTGCTGAATGATAATTTTCAATATGGCCGCTTACTTCTGGTCAGCCCAAGTCAGCCAGCACTAATTGGCACGGGGAATAGTAGTAAACCCTCGATTATTATATATTTTTTGGAAAAAATTGTATGTTTTTACTATGATCTCATAATCAGGATTGTTACCGTTGATGTTTGTGCGTGGGCACAATCAATTGCGACAATCGGATACAGACGAAGTGCATTATGGCCATAAGCACGTTTAACCTCAACGTTTAACCTCAAAATCAGGAAAATATTGTCAACCTTTCCGGGGCTAAATAAATGACTTTGAACAATTACTTATAACATCGATCTATCGCATCACATAATGTTATATTTATCAATTGTTCATTTTTCAACAATTCTGCAATTTCAATCGCGCCTCTTCTTGTTTACACAACATGAGTAAAACGATTTTCAATCTTTCACAGGGATTGAAAATCTTATATCCCTCGGACCAAACATCGTCCATGTTCTCCTGTTTAGTATTTATTATATTGTTACTGTATTAAAGCAGTACATTTTTAATTATGTTTAAAACGTGACAAACTCGCATAATCATCGGGCAACGACTGGGAGCGAATGGTTTGAAATTTGGCCGAGAGAGGTCAGGTTGCTAAACGATAATTCTAAATATGGCCGCTCTCTTCTAGTCAGCCCAAGTCAGCCAGCACTAATTGGCACGGGGAACAGTAGTAAAATCTTGATTATTATATATTTTTTGGCAAAATTTAATATTTTTACTATGATCTCATAATCACGATTATTATCGTTGATGTTTGTGAGTAGACAGAATCAACTGCGACAATTGGATACACACAAAGTGCCATAAGGATATGGTGAACCTGTATGACGTGTCATGTTCAACCTCAAAATCCGAAAAATATTGTCCACCACTCCACGGCTAAATAAATTACTTTGAGCAATAAACTATTACTTCTAACATCGATCTATGTCATGACACAATGTTATATTTATAAATTCCTAATTTTTCAGCATTTCTGCAATTTCAAGTCGCACCTCTTCTTGTTTACGTCACACGAATAAAACGTTTTTTGATCCTTCGTCATATTTAAGGGATGAAATGGGGTTGGACGGTTCAAAAAATCGATTTTTTTTTAATTTTATAAATTGTTAGTAAAACTATTGAAAAATATGTTCCCAAAATTTTAAATGAAAATTCCGACTCGTTCTATTGTTATAAGCCATTAAGGGAGAAAATGGGGTTAGGGCAGTGTTTTCTCAATAATTTTCATGAATTTTTTTATAGTATAAAAAATAAATATAATTTATTGAAACTTTGAGAATATTTTATACATATATTTAAGTATATACTATAAAATTTGTATACATATATTTAAGTATATACTATAAAATATTAGCGATCCCATATTGCTTGTTTTTCTTGGTACTATTTTTTCAAACGCGTTTTTCTGAAAACGACTTTTTTTGAACTTGCGTACACGCTAGTTTGAAAAGTTTTCGACCAATCGTTTTGAAAATTGGCAGTAACTTTTTTCATAATATTGCGCTCTATATGAACCTAAAATCGGAATATTATCATTACTTGAAATAATTTTTTTTTTGCAAATAAAGTTGTAAAAAATGGCAAAAAATCATGCTTTTTCGTTTTAACCCCTGTAAAAAATTCAATTTTCTATTTTTTCGATAGCATTTAGGTTCATATAGAAGAGAGACATATAATAAAAGTAAATTCCAACCTCGATGATTTGATTTCAGATGAAAATTGCGGCTTCGAGAATGTACGCAAAATGCTGAGTCTGATTGTGATATGCAATATGGGGTCGCTAATTTTTTCGGTGTTTTTCAAGGAAATTCTTCAAAAATTTTATACTACATACTTAAATATATGTATAAAATATTCTCAAAGTTTCAATAAATTATATCCATTTTTTATACTATAAAAAAATTCATGAAAATCATTGAGAAAACGCTGTCTTAAACGATGTTGAAGTTTGCATCGTTGGAACGCAACGCAAATAGGTTTTTCAATTTTCATTTTCGGCATTGATCTTGCTTCTCGTGCCCATTTAGGCCCAGGTCCTTGACGGAGACTCCAATAAAACGTTTTAACAATTTTTGTCATCGATAATCCAATCTTCAAGGGAATTAATGGTGTATAAAATCTATTTCCGTTACATTACAACGATGCAAACTTCAGCATCATTGTCCTAACCCTATTGCCTCCCTTAACGAAGATTTTCCTGAGTACGTACTAAAAACATCATCTGTGCGAATGATAATGCACGGATATGTGCAGGGTAAACGTAAATTTTTTCACGAACAATGTTTCTCAATTAATTCCGTTGCATCTCATCGAGCTCGTTTTATCTCTTGAGAAATGTTGCTCTTACGAAAATTCGCAACTATTAATGGCGATAGGGTGGTAAAGCGTAGAAGTAGAAGGGGGGGGGGGGGGTTAGGAGCATTAATTAGAACACCGGTTGCACGATAAATGGCCTCCTGAGATGTCACACGTTTGCCCAGGTGTGGCGCGGGGTGAATGGGGAAGGGGATGGAAGTAAAGTGAAGGTAGAAGGGTGGCGTGGTGCTCGCGGGTAGTTTGGCACCCCCGCGGATGTCGTCGTTGGGGGGATTTAATTCTTAATCCTTCGTTAGAGATCCCTCTTGCATGAGAAACCCGTTCTTCGCGCAACACGTTCGAAAAAGGAATTAGGGGTGGAATAGATGTTACAGAGAAGATCCGGTGAATATGTGCAGCTAACGAAAAATTCAAATCTTTCTCTGGTAGACAAACTTTTCACGATGTAACACAGCTCCAAGTAAATTTATTATTAAACCCGTTAAAACCGAAACAAAAACATGTTGTTCGTTCTCCAATTTTTTTTTCTCAAATAGCTCTGTATATCGGTATGTACAATGGAAGTCGTAAATAACTGAACGTTACGAGTTGCACGTTGGTACATGAGGCGGAGCTTTTCTCGTTTCTTCGTCCACTCTTCTCTACTGCATCACCTACTATTGCACATATACCTATACATTAAAAAGCTTCTCTAGCGTTCCAACCCCTTCCCCGTCTCTATGCCTTTTCTCATCATCCCTCCTCCCTCGTCGTATAATAATTAGCTGGCAATTAAGTTTTCTCCGTTACGTCGCGTGTTATTGTATGTAATAATTACTCTTATCCTTTCATACAGCGGCTTTGTGAAAGCCCAACGGAAAATCCAGTTGGTATTATTATCCTTTATAAAGCAGCTGGTTTGCCCTCGCTCGACGGCGTTAAATCCTCGCATTTTTCACGAAGAGAAAAAAAAACATTCGACGTGTCATTATATAAAAAGAATTCCTCGCGTTAACATTTGCGTAATTTTTTACGTTGTTTCGTTTCGTACAGTCGACGTTGATAAAAAGTTTGGAGACGGATGAAAAAATGTTAACTGGATGGTAATTTGGGTAATTAACTATTAACTTGATTAATTGACTGGTAACTTGGTTAATTGACTGGTAACTTGATTAATTGACTGATAACTTTGTTAATTGACTGGTAACTTGGTTACTTGAATGATAATTTGATTAATTAATTGGTAGCTTCGGTAATTGACTGGTAACTTTATTAATTGACTGATAACTTGATTAATTGACTGGTAACTTGGTTAATTGACTGGTAACTTTATTAAATGACTGGTAACTTGTCTAATTGACTGGTAACTTGGTGAAGGGTCAACACCACTGTGACCCCCTGTTTTTTTCACATTTTTCAAGAATTTTTTTTGTGGGAAAAAAAGAGATATTCGAAAAATATTGTTTAAAAAAAAATAGGCACGCCTTTGAAATCAAAGTTAATTTCAAAGGCGTGCCTATTTTTTTAAACAATATTTTTCCAAATCCCTATGTACTTCTCTTCAAAATATCATATTATTAACGAAAACACTCGGTATTTTTTTTCAGATCGACGTTGAAGAGAGTTCTGCTGCGTGCTGCGGAGATGACAGCACCTGACGCGAGAGCTTCCCCAGCGCCACCATGCGGCGTGAAAAATGTGAAAAAAATGTTTTTTGATACATTACTAAACAAGGAACAAAACCCAAAAAAATGTTTCAAATATCTTTTTTTTTCCACAAAAAAAAATTCTTGAGAAATGTGAAAAAAAAACAGGGGGTCACAGTGGTGTTGACCCTTAATTGACTGGTAACTTGATTAATTGACTGATAACTGCGTTAATTGACTGGTAACTCGGTTACTTGAATGATCATTTGATTAATTGATTGGTAACTTCGTTAATTGACTGGTAACTTGATTAATTGACTGGTAACTTGATTAATTGACTGGTAACTTGGCTAATTGACTGGTAACTCGGTTAATTGACTGGTAACTTCGTTAATTGACTGGTAACTCGGTTAATTGACTGGTAACTTGGTTAATTGGCTGGTAATTTGGGGTAATTGACTATTAACTTGATTAATTGACTGGTAACTTGGTTAATTGACTGGTAACTTGATTAACTGGTAACTGGTAATGGTTCATTTTTCAACAACTCTGCAATTTCAATCGCGCCTCTTCTTGTTTACACAACATGAGTAAAACGATTTTTAATCTTTCACAGGGATAGAAAATCTAATATCCCTCGGACCAAACATCGTCCATGTTCTCCCGTTTAGTATTTATTATATTGTTACTGTATTAAAGCAGTACATTTTTATTTATGTTTAAAACGTGACAAACTCGTATAATCATCGGGCAACGACTGGGAGCGAGTGGTTTGAAATTTGGCCGAGAGAGGTCAGGTTGCTGAATGATAATTTTCAATATGGCCGCTCACTTCTAGTCAGGCCAAGTCGGCCAGCACTAATTGGCACGAGGAACAGTAGTAAATCTTTGATTATTATATATTTTTTGGCAAAATTTAATATTTTTACTATGATCTCATAATCAGGATTATTATCGTTGATGTTTGTGAGTGAACAGAATCAACTGCGACAATTGGATACACACAAAGTGCCATAAGGATATGGTGAACCTATATGACGTCTCATGTTCAACCTCAAAATCCAAAAAATATTGTCCACCACCCCACGGCTAAATAAATTACTTTGAGCAATGAACTATTACTTCTAACATCGATCTATGTCATGATACAATGTTATATTTATGAGAAATATACATGAAAAAAAAAAATCGACGTGCCATTATATAAAAAGAATTTCACGCGTTAACATTTGCGTAATTTTTTGCGTTGTTTCGTTTCGTACAGTCGACGTTGATAAAAAGTTTGGAGACGGATGGAAAAAAACTATTTTCAACGATCTCTCGACAAACAATAATAATAACGTAATAATACATTGAAAGAAAAATTCATATCGTCATTAGTCAGCGGAAAATTGAATCAAAGGGTAAATGGTAAATTTGAAACTTTCGGCAAAATTCGTTTTTATTTCCCGGTAGGGCTGTGGTGAAATAATAACTTTTCGTACTCGTAGAACGGATTACATCGGAATTGCACGAAACTTTTTTCGCTCGACCGAACGAGAAATTTCTGTAAGTTTAACATGCTTATTTAAATAATTGTTTTCTCACCAGAGCATGATGTTTAATCGAAGAAAGTGAAAGTCAATGAAATGAAACGAAGCCATTTAGTCCAACACAAGAATTCGCGAACGATGACGTATAGTGTGGTACAAGTTTGTCGTACAGTACGAGAGTCGAGTATACTGTTGTACGGGGAGTGTCGTTGAATCGGCAACCTTTCCCGGAAGAGCTTTTATCGTTTATCGCACTCCGAGAACAACCGTCATGGGGTGGGCTACGAAACCTGGGAGAAAAAATATTGAGCTCGTACACTTTTATGAGTCTCGCGGACATGGGATACCGATTATTACACAATCTAACGAAAATACGTGGATAAACTTGGTCATTTTAAGTTCAATAGACCATGGTTAACCCATGGTACTCCTAAGTCTTTAAATTTCATTTCTGAGATTTATCGTCTTCCTGAGGATGGTTTTTAGGTTTTTACGTGCTTCCAACCCCTATCTTCCCATTTCCATTCTATTTCTTGAAATATTCCCCCCTTCTCAGAGTCATGCAGTCACTATTTCCTAATGAACTACTGTGTTAGATTCGTAACTTGGCTGATTGACTGGTAACTCGGTTAATTGACTGGTAACTTCGTTAATTGGCTGGTAATTTGGGTAATTGACTATTAACTTGATTAACTGACTGGTAACTTGGTTAATTGACTGTTAACTTGATTAATTGACTGGTAACTTCGTTAATTGTCTGGTAACTTGATTAATTGATTGGTAACTTCGTTAATTGACTGATAACTTGATTAATTCACTGGTAACTTGTCTAATTGACTGGTAACTTGGTTAATTGACTGGCAACTTGATTAATTGACTGATAACTTCGTTAATTGGATGGTAACTTGGTTACTTGAATGATAATTTGATTAATTGATTGGTAACTTCGTTAATTGACTGGTAACTTGATTAATTGATTGGTAACTTGTCTAATTGACTGGTAACCTGATTAATTGACTGGTCACTTGGCTAATTGACTGGTAACTCGGTCAACTGACTGGTAACTCGGGTAATTGACTGGTAACTTCTCTAATTGGCTAGTAATTCGGGTAATTGACTATTAACTTGATTAATTGACTGGTAACTTAGTTAATTGACTGTTAACTTGATTAATTGACTGGTAACTTCGTTAATTGACTGGTAAATTGATTAACCGACTGGTAACTTCGTTAATTGGCTGGTCATTTGGGTAATTGACTATTAACTTGATTAATTGACTGGTAACTTGGTCAATTGACTGGTAACTTGATTAATTGACTGATAACTTCGTTAATTGACTGGTAACTCGGTTACTTCAATGGCAACTTGATTAATTGAATGGTAACTTCGTTAATTGACTGGTAACTTGGTTAATTGACTGGTAACTTGGTTAATTGACCGCTTAACTTGGGACACCGCACAAGCCTCACACCTGCCGCGGGTTCACAGTTGCAGTTGAAGCTCAAATACTACACATTGTACGATGAATAAATTTAACTCAGTACACTTTGGTAATTCGTTTTGGCTATGACTACATGTAATCCAATTGAAAGTACGCCGATCTCAAACTGTTTGCGATGAAAATACAATAAAACAGTATGCCGCATTCTATAATAAGAAATAAAATAACAAGTCAGTAACGAAATCGAAGCAGGTAGATATCAAACGTTCGTTGACTCGGCGTCGAATACCCCTGGTGCACACTACACTCGATAAAATAAGGGAAAATGGATGTGGAACGATGATTACTTTCCGTCGGAGTGCACTTTCGAAAATGGTTATTCCCCGTTCGACGTCTGGAAATATGACGCTATGGAATAAGTATATTTGTCCACTAAGAGAAAAAAAAGTACTCGGTGTATCAAGAGAAACGTCAAAACGATAGGAAAATTTTTTTGCTGAGCAACGCTTAATCTTTCGCCAAATCGTTTTTCCGTTTGACACCCATTGTTATCCAATAACGCTTGTAATTATTGGTCTTCAAATGGAAATCATTATTTTTGAAGCATTGAAACCAGCGTTTACAAGTACTTTCGAATGGAGCATGTTTGTCATAAGCTTTCCTAAGTACACGATAACTTTTAGCAGCACTTTTTTTCAAAATAAAGTGATGGATAAAAACTTTCCCGCCAAGTACTCTTTTTTCTCGCACGAAATTCGACATTTTTTAGCGTAAAGATATCTACGATGTAAGGACTTTCGGGAAAATTTGATTTATGAAGTTTTGAGGATTGTTCTCGTTCCAATAAAACGGCATACGTATCAAATCGAATGTCCTCGTATATCGATATATGTGTAATTCCATCGATTGAAAAAATTCCCATTATTAACCGCGACACCTAGTAAAACAGTTTTTCATTTGAACGGTGTTCATGCCTGGTGGTGAGAAGATAATATCGGTTTCATTTAGCAGAGAATAGGAAAAGCGTTAAGGGCTCACAAACCCCTGAAATTTTCAAAAAATCGATTTTTTCCTATAGACTTTTATTCTTTATACTTTTGAGAATTTAAAAAGAAACTTTTAAGAAAATTCCATTCCGTTACAAAGTTATAGCTGGAATAGGGAGACTAGCCGTAAGTTCATCTTCTACCTACCCGAAACTTTAAGGTAGTAGTCTGGTAACTTAAGCCGATTTTCATGTCTTTTTTGGACGGCGTTTTTTTGTAGGAAAATAAAAATGAATCGTTTTGGATATTTAGGATGTTTTTATTTACATATTAAAGATACAAAAAGAAATTTTTCTCAAACATTTTTTTTTTGTATCTTTAATATGTGTACGTTTTTAGACAGTGTCAGCACGATAACTCAGTCAATTTTTAATATTTTTTCACTTTGTTTTTTTTATAAATCTTGATAATTATTTTCTCTATAGTCTGACGAGAGTTTTTTTTAAATTTTTCCGTTGGACAATTTTTTATAAATCTTTAAAGACTAATTTCCTTTTTTTAAATTCCATACCGAACTTTGAAATACTGTAACTTCTTTATTTTTGAAAAAAAAAGAAAAATTCCTCCGTCAGACTATCACTACTACGCTATGTTACTAGAATCTTTTTTATTTTTGGAGATTGGATAATTTTTAGCGAAGTTATGATGTCGACAAGAAAGCGTCATGGTTTTCATCAGTAGTCCATTTCTACCCGTAAAAAAAAATATGTTAATATCGAAAAAAAAAATTAAAATTTTTTTTTTCTTATAGTTGAAAAGTTAATAAAAAATGTGAAATCGACAATTTAATTTTTTTTTCACCATATAACCTTTATAATAATTTTTTAAATTTACTCGGTTTTCGGGGCGCCGCATCGGTATGCGAGATGAGATGCAGTCAGGGACGCGAAAAAAGGAGTTTATTCAATAATTTTTTTTTTATATCAAGTCCATTTCATAAAACTGATTACACAGAGTTTCAATATCATGTTTCAACTTCACTTTGGCAAAATTACAAAAAGAAAAATTAATTATATATAAAAATATCGCTATCTTCGTGGACCCCCTTTTCCAAGTAGTGCTTCGCGGTGACCATCATAAAATTTTACTGGATCATCTGATATCAAAAAACCAAATAAAAATAATTAGCTTAATAATAAATCTAGTCCTTAATCGTAGCTTTTTTTGTTTTTTTGAAAATTAACAAAATGGCGGCTTTTGACAGAAAACTCTCGGTTTTTGACCAAAAAATCACTCGTTTATTGTTTAAAAAAAATAGTAAATTTCAACAAAAATTAAAAGCCTACGATCAAGGACTAGTTTCTTAATGGTATTAATAAGCAGTAAAAAATTCATCAAAATCCATCGAGTGGTTGTCGAATTATAGTGGTCAACGGCTTGAAAAACATAATTTCGAGAAAAACGCATTTAAAGTTTTTCGATGTATATTTTCGTAAAATTTTGAGCTCGATGGATGAAGCCTAAACTTTTTCAATGTATTTTGATCCACTGAATTCGAATATCACAATTTTTTGCCGAAAAGTCGAGCATTCAATTATTTATAGCCAATTGTTTAAACAATATTTTAAAAAATTATAGTTTTTCGGGGTGGATTAATTTTTTTTAAATATTTTGGGTAATTTCGAAACGAAAGTATTCTCTATGAAATCTTGCTAAAGCTCATAGTTTTTGAATTATAAATTTTTCCAAACTAGCTGATTGAAGCTTTCGTTACTGTTTTGATTGAAGTCCTGCCACGGGGAGCCGAGGCCCCTCCACTAATTGTGGGATATCTCGGAAACTATTAATCGGATTAACTTGAAATTGTCAGAGAATATTTTCGAAACATAATACTTCAAGAAAAAGCAAATAAAGAAATCGATTTTTTGAAAATTCTAACTGCATCTCATCCCTTAAGAGGATGTATCAGTCGCCTCGAACGGCTCGAAAACGCTAAAGACTCGTTCTCCGATACGGATACAACCAATCGCTTTGAAATTTTAGGCACAAAGTCTGAACGGTGGCACACAGTGGCTAAACTTCGGGCAATTGAAAATTTTGAAAAAAACTCTACAGTTTCAGTTACCATGGGAGAAATTACTGAATTTTTCACTGTTTGACTCAACGGATTGTTACATCCTCACTTTAGCCACTGGGCAATATAAAAACACATATTTTGCGCTTTGTTTCATCTTGCTCCATGCAGAAATTATCGAAAACGAAGGTTTTTCCGTTTTTACTCAAAAAAATACCGACTTCTGCCTGTATTACCCAAGATTTAATGCGCCAATATTCCGAGTGGCGGCGCTAACGTCGGTTTCTTAGATGCATGCTTTCTCTATCCGTTCCTTACTTAGGAAACCGGCATCAACGGCGGGAGACAGAGAGACACATAGCGAACAATGAAACGACTGTCGCCGTCGCACGCACGAGTCTGATATTCCAAGAGCTAGTGACCGATTACGTTACACGACCGTTTCGTTCGTTTCGAGAATAGGGCTAGACGTTTCATAATCTGTCCTTTGTAGCGGAACAATAAGACAATCGGAGGTTTGGCAACGGTACAGGGGTGGCTTTTGCGCGTCTAGATTTTTAAAGGGTGAATCAGAAATAATAAAATTACATTATTATAATCAGTTTGGCACTTTCGGATATCAAAGTGAAGAATATCTGAAGTAAATGAAAAAATCGCTGGACCGGGGGGTGGGTGAAAAGTGGGTGCAAGAAGGTACTAAAATGCCGCTCAAACTTGCACTATTTACAGTAAAATAATCAGGTTGGGTTAAAATAATCAGAGGATAGAAGGGTGATTGTATTCGACGTGGTGCATCCACCAGAGCCACATCAACGCGTAGTGTGTGGTCTGTCGAGTTCCCTCGACTTTTCGCTCTCTCTCATTCTCTGCCTCTTCTAAACTTGGCGTGTGAGTATCGCCTCACTCGCGACAAAAAACACCCCTGAGCGGAAAACCCACGAGAATTTTGCATTTTCCCACACTCGAGAATACGTTGAAAATACACATGTATGCGAATTTTATAGGAACGAGAGCGAGAGAAAGAGTGAAATTGCGTGGTCGAGTCTGGCGCCAAGGGAAAAAAAGCTGCATGAGTGTGAGGGTGAACGCTTTGGCAGGCAATGGTTGCGCGTTACGGGTGACTCTTGATGTGAGATAAAGAACTTTATGAGTGGTGGTGGTGTAGCCTGGATAACGGGGAGAGAGCACTTTCGTGCCTGCACCTCGTACATTAGTGCTCGGGTACTACGGGAAAAGAACGAGAAAGAGAAAGAGAGAGAAAGAGTACGTTTAGTGTTTTGTAAGGGAGGGTGTGGCGGTGCACGTGGAACAGACGCGAGAAGAAATAGTTCGAGCAGAAGTTGCCCTGGAGTAGAGGAAAAGGGAGGGTGTGAAGCTCGCGTGGACGCCCTTGAGTTTGAACAACTGAACTCTCTCACAAACTCGTAAGTCGTAATATAGTCGTACATTAGGTTGGTTAACGTTGAGGGTGACTTCACTAATCGTGGCACGTACATGAATTTTCCTTTGAATAATACAAAAACACTCATTACAACGCTTTCCTTCGGGGAAAAAAAATAAGAAAGTATTTTTAATTACTTGAAACTACCGGGAAATGAACGGTAATGTTCACCCTCAACGTTGAATAAAAGTTCGACGACTCAATCACGGACCTAACGTGATCGAATAAAAAAAATATTTTACAAGGAATTTTATGTTTCAGTGTACTCGCTGGATCGTAATTCAAATGGCATTAAATCGTTAACAGTGCTGGGCATTTAAAGTAGAATGCGGATAACTTTACCGATTTTTGCGTAAGTTTGACGAATTTAGAAATTTCAAAAAAAAAGGACATTCAAGGAAATTTGACAATCTTTCGAATGAAACCGTTCCTATTGAGATTGATCAACAATTGCGCACGTGCGCAACGAAAGTGTGGGGAGGGATGGAAAATCTGGTGATCCGTCGACCTCGTGATTTAAGGAAGGAAATAGGGTTAGACGGTTCAAAAAATGGATTTTTGTTTTATTTCATAAATTGTTAGTAAAACTATTGAAAAATATGTTCCCAAAATTTTTAATGAAAAATCCTACTCGTTCTATTGTTATAAGCCACTAAGGAGGGAAATAGGGTTAGGACAGCGTTTTCTCAATGATTTTCATGAATTTTTTTATAGTATAAAAAATGAATATAATTTATTGAAACTTTGAGAATATTTTATACATATATTTAAGTATATACTGTAAAAATTTAAAGAATTTTTCGAAGAAGTTCCTTGACAAACATCGAAGATATTAGCGACCCCATATTGCTTGTTTTTCTTGGTACTATTTTTTCAAACGTGTTTTTCTGAAAACGACTTTTTTTAAACTTGCGTACACGCTAGTTTGAAAAGTTTTCAACCAATCGTTTTGAAAATTGGCAGTTACTTTCTTCATAGTATTGCGCTCTATATGAACCGAAAATCGGAATATTATCATTATTTAAAATAATTTTTTTTTTGCAAATAAAGTTGTAAAAAATGGCAAAAAATCATACTTTTTTGTTTTGACCCCTGTAAAAAATTCAATTTTCCATTTTGTTTTATAGCATTTAGGTTCATATAGACGAGAGACATATAATAAAAGTAAATTCCAACCTCATTTGATTTCAGATAAAAATTGCGGCTTCCAGAATGTACACAAAATGCTGAGTCTGAATGTGACCTGCAATATGGGGTCGCTAATATTTCATAGTATATACTTAAATATATATATACAAATTTTATAGTATATACTTAAATATATGTATAAAATATTCTCAAAGTTTCAATAAATTATATTCATTTTTTATACTATAAAAAAATTCATGAAAATCATTGAGAAAACGCTGTCCTAACCCTATTTACCCCTTAAGGTATCATATAGCCCTGAATTTTTCAGAAAATCAATTTTTTAAAGAGATTTTCTATTCTTTAAACTTTTAAGAATTTTTCAAAAACAAACTTTTAAGTAAATTCCATACCGTTACAAAGTTATGGCAATAAATGTGACCGGATTCCATCGGGTTGGGACAACTACCTACCGGAACGCGTTCTTCTCCAAACTATGTTTTTAGACAGTGTCAGCACGATAACTCAGTCAGTTTTTTATATATTTTAACTTTGTTTTTTTTTTCAAATCTTGTTAATTATTTTCTCTATAGTCTGACGAGAGGTTTTTTTTAATTTTTTGGTTGGACAATTTTTTATAAATTATTAAACACTGATTTTTTGTTTTTAAATTGCATACTCAAGTTTGAAATACTGTAATTTCTTTATTTCTGAAAAAAATAATAATTCCCTCCGTCAGACTATTACTACAACGTTATTTCACTAGATTCTTTTTTATTTTTGCAGATTGGATAATTTTTGGTGAAGTTATGATGTCGACAAGGAGGCGCTATGGTTTTCATCGGTAATCCATTTATACCCGTAAAAAATAATGTTAATATTGAAAAAAAAATGATTGTATTCTTTTTTTTCATAGTTGAAAAGTTAATAAAAAATGTGAAATCGACAATTTAATTTTTTTTTCATCATATAACCTTTATAATAATTTTTCAAGTTTACTCGGTTTTCAGCGCGCGCAGCTGTACGTGATTCCTTAAGGGAGGAAATAGGGTGAGACGGTTCAAAAAATCGATTTTTTTTAAATTTCATAAATTGTTAGTAAAACTATTAAAAAATATGTTCCCAAAATTTTAAATGAAAATTCCGACTCGTTCTATTGTTATAAGCCATTAAAGGGGAAAATAGGGTTAGGACGGCGTTTTCTCAATGATTTTCATGAATTTTTTTATAGTATAAAAAATGAATATAATTTATTGAAACTTTGAGAATATTTTATACATATATTTAAGTATATACTATAAAATTTTTGAAGAATTTCCTTGAAAAACACCGCAGATATTAGCGACCCCATATTGCAGGTCACAATTAGACTCAGCAATGTGCTATTTTTTCAAACGCGTTTTTCTGAAAACGACTTTTTTTGAACTTGCGTACACGCTAGTTTGAAAAGTTTTCAACCAATCATTTTGAAACTTGGCAGTTACTTTCTTCATAGTATTGCGCTCTATATGAACCTAAAATCGGAATATTATCATTATTTAAAATAATTTTTTTTTGCAAATAAAGTTATAAAAAATGGCAAAAAATCATGCTTTTTTGTGTTGACCCCTGTAAAAAATTCGATTTTCTATTTTCTTTATAGCATTTAGGTTCATATAGAAGAGAGACGTATAATAAAAGTAAATTCCAACCTCGTTTGATTTCAGATGAAAATTGTGGCTTCCAGAATGTACGCAAAATGCTGAGTCTGATTGTGACCTGCAATATGGGGTCGCTAATAATTTCGGTGCTTTTCACGGAAATTCTTAAAAAAATTTATAGTATATACTTACATATATGTATAAAATATTCTCAAAGTTTCAATAAATTATATTCATTTTTTATACTATAAAAAAATTCATGAAAATCATTGAGAAAACGCTGTCCTAACCCTATTTTCCCCCTTAAGGGTTGTGGATTCGATATAGAGTAAATATGGTATCCAACAAGGAGCAATTGGATGCGCAACCCCCAGGTGGCAGGGGAGGGTGTTAAAGTAGGAAAATCTTTTGCCGGGGCTAGTGCGAAAAGTGTTTGACCGATTGGGCTCATTTTTATCGTCGATGTATTATTCACGAGGTCTTATGACCTTGTGAAAAGAAATTGGCGTTATCGTTACTTTTCGCCAAAATCTGCCAGGATATCCGCCATTCCACTTCAAATGCGCAGCACTGTATTTCTCGACAATTATTTTCATACACCAGTTTGCAAGCACGATAATGAACTTAAAAAATTTTCTTTTTCCTTTCATCTTAATAACCGGGCGTCGAGATGCCGCGGCGATAAGAGGTCACAATTTTTTCTGATCTTCGTGTTATTCTTCTGTTTTTTTATCTCCTTGGCAGGGCAATGAAAACCTTTCCAACGATACAGTTATTGATACATTAAACTGCTATCGCACGGCCGCGAATTATTAGCAACAAAATTTTATCGTCCATGCGAATATTATCGTTGAATATATACGATCCTTGTAGTCCTTGTACAGCTGGTAACTTCGATGAGGGATATACAACCCCCGGCGGCGAGTGGTATATTTAATGTCCTTGCGGGCTCACGCAACGCTCACACGGAGGAGAGCCTCGTGTCCATGGAGTTAATACGCTTTCGTTAGTCTCGTGTTATGCGTGTCCCCACGTGTTATGTGTGTACAGTGATATTAACCGGCACGGTACTTTGGTACCGAGGCACAAGATTTGCCAGGTACCGAACATCGGCGTATGCAAAATCAGCGGTCACGCGAGAACAATCATACCAACCTCGTCCTTAATCGTTTCTAGTCGATCTTGTTAGACTGGACATAATAAGAGCTCATAAGTTAATCCTAAACTCCTACGCTTGAATGAAGAAAACGAATGAAAGTATTAATGAATGAATTAACGTGTTGAATGTGTAAATAAATGAATAGGCGAGGATGCAAATATTTTATTAGTGCTGCAGCGATTTATTGAGATTTACTAAGGAAGCGCGGCCTATTCAATATGGCCGCTCATTCCCAGTTAGCCCAAGTCAGCCAGCACTTGTTAACGGGTTAGGCCACTCCGGCCGAAAAATAGGCTTTTTTGGGGATTTTTTTTCAGGTAAACTACAAACTAAATCGAGATTATAAGATAGGGTGTTTATCATACATATCAGTGACTGTATACAATCATTTTTTTTTAAGCGATTAATTTCAAAATGGCGGCTGTGCAGCGTTTTTGCGATGACGTCTCCGTTTTTGTTGGCCGGAAACATAACTCAGACAATTTTCAACCGATTCACTTGAAATTTGGAATATATTTTCAACAATACATTGTCTATGGAAGTGCGTAAGATTTTTTTGTTATGTTGCATAGTTCATTTGTTATTAATGATTTTCTGACGATTTTTTCAGCAAATTTTTCACTTTTCACTTTAGAAGTGCGCCATTTGGCCAAAACTCAATATATCGAAAAAATCCTACGTGATCTATTCAATATTGCCGATCTTTCCCAGTCGGAAGGGTCGTCGAATAGCTCCCAGAGGCCTGTATTCTGGTAGAGTTGTTATTTGATAACGTTATCATTGGAAAGGGAAAGTTAATACAAGTTTTATGAATGTCTGATACAAAAATCATTCTATCGGTGTAACTACTGTTTAAGGACTGGGATATCAAGGTTTTTAAATAAAGAGCAAAGACGCACTTGCCAGTTAATAGAACGCACAGGAATATTGGAATGAAGGATCGACAAAAGAAGCCGAACGAAGAGACGCAGCCTATGTGTCAAAGGAAGCGTGCAATGCTCACGAAAAAGCAGTTCACTCGTACGATCGTAGCCTGAGAAATAAATCAATAGAAGCGAAAGGTTGCTGATGCTAGATGGAACAGAGACATCGGTTGGTTTAGATGATATTGACAAGAAAATTAATTTTATGTACATGTAATTTGTACAATACCGAGGCAATTACGCACCGGAAGATATATTGCGTGTAAGGACAAACTAATCTATCAAAATGACACACATCGATTAATGATCGTGCACGGTCAATCGTTCGTATATGATTCTTGGCTATAGCAACAAGACTAATACAGATGTACGATCATACAGTATGGATAGTAGGATTACAGCTCTGCCACGAGGATATCTCTGCAGAGAGCTTCATCAGTTTGATGGTCGTTGCACTGCTCCAGCGATGTCTAGATTCCAATAATTTCCATTACGGTCGAAATCATTGCGATGGAACGGTACTATGCACTGTTAAAATCAGTTCAACATTAAGAAATGTTCAAACGAGGTGCGTACTACTCGAGCTACCTTAAGGGGGGAACTAGGGTTAGACGGTTCAAAAAATCGATTTTTTTTTATTTCATAAATTGTTAGTAAAACTATTGAAAAATATGTTCCCAAAATTTTAAATGAAAATACCGACTCGTTCTATTGTTATAAGCCATTAAGGGGAGAAATTGGGTTAGGACAGCGTTTTCTCAATAATTTTCATGAATTTTTTTATAGTATGAAAAATGAATATAATTTATTGAAACTTTGAGAATATTTTATACATATATTTAAGTATATACTATAAAATTTTTATAAATATATTTAAGTTTATACTATAAAATATTAGCGACCCCATATTGCTTGTTTTTCTTGGTACTACTTTTTCAAACGCGTTTTTCTGAAAACGACTTTTTTTTTAACTTGCGTACACGCTAGTCTGACAAGTTTTCAACCAATCGTTTTGAAAATTGGCAGTTACTTTCTTCATAGTATTGTGCTCTATATGAACCTAAAATCGGAATACTATCATTATTTAAAATAATTTTTTCTTGCAAATAGTTGTAAAAAATTGCAAAAAATCATGCTTTTTTGTTTTGACCCCTGTAAAAAATTCAATTTTCTATTTTTTTTATAGCATTTAGGTTCATATAGAAGAGAGACATATAATAAAAGTAAATTCCAACCTCGTTTGATTTCAGATGAAAATTGCGGCTTCCAGAATGTACGCAAAATGCTGAGTGTGATTGTGACCTGCAATATGGGGTCGCTGATATCTTCGATGTTTTTCAAGAAAATTCTTCAAAAATTTTATAGTATATACTTAAATATATGTATAAAATATTCTCAAAGTTTCAATAAATTATATTCATTTTTTATACTATAAAAAAATTCATGAAACTCATTGAGAAAACGCTGTCCTAACCCTATTTCCTCCCTTAAGGACTCCCTGAAATTTTCAAAAAATCTTTTTTTTTATTACAGATTTTTATTCTTTATGCTTTTAAGAATTAAAAAAAAAAACTTTTAAGAAATTTCCACTCTGTTATAAACTTATAGCAATAAATGGGAGACTAGCCGTAAGTTCACGTTGTACCTACCAGAAACTTTAAACGCGTTTTTCTCGAAACTATGTTTTTAGACGGTGTCAGCACGATAACTCAGTTAATTTATAATATTTTTTAACTTTTTTTTTTTAAATCTTGATAATTATTTTCTCTATAGTCTGACGAGAGGTTTTTTGAATTCTTGGGTTTGACAATTTTTCATAAATTATTAAATCCTATTTTTTTTTAAATTACATACTAAAGAGTGAAATAACGTAGTTTCTTTATTTTTGAACAAAAAATCCCTCCGCCAGACTATTACTACTACATTATTTTACTAGATTCTTTTATATTTTTGCAGATTGGATAATTTTTCGTGAAGTTATGATGTCGACAAGGAGACGTCATAGTTTTCATCAGTAGTCCATTTATAACCGTAAAAAACAATGTTAATATTTGTAAAAAAATTTTTTTAATATTTATTCTTATAGTTTTCAACTATAACAAACGTGTTAATAAAAAATGTGAAATCAACAATTTAATTTTTTTTTCGCCATATAACCTTTATAATAACGTTTCAAATTTAATTGGTTTTCAGCGCGCGCAGGGGTATGCGAGCCCTTAAGGGGGGAAATAGGGTTAGACGGTTCAAAAAATCGATTTTTTTTTATTTCATAAATTGTTAGTAAAACTATTGAAAAATATGTTCCCAAAATTTTAAATGAAAATTCCGACTCGTTCTATTGTTATAAGCCATTAAAGTGAGTAGCTCTCCTTCAGGCCCCGAGCGCGCTACGTGTATAACCGAGCGTACTATTTTTTCAAACGCGTTTTTCTGAAAACGACTTTTTTTGAACTTGCGTACACGCTAGTTTGAAAAGTTTTCAACCAATCGTTTTGAAAATTGGCAGTTACTTTCTTCATAGTATTGCGCTCTATATGAACCTAAAATCGGAATATTATCATTATTTAAAATAATTTTTTTTTTGCGAATAACGTTGTAAAAAATGACAAAAAATCATACTTTTTTGTTTTGACACCTGTAAAAAATTCAATTTTCTATTTTTTTGATAGCATTTAGGTTCATATAGAAGAGAGACATACAATAAAAGTAAATTCCAACCTCGTTTGATTTCAGATGAAAATTGCGGCTCCCAGAATGAACGCAAAATGCTGAGTCTGATTGTGACCTGCAATATGGGGTCGCTGATATCTTCGGTGTTTTTCAAGGAAATTCTTCAAAACTTGTATAGTATATACTTAAATATATGTATAAAACATTGTCAAAGTTTCAATAAATTATATTCATTTTTTATACTATAAAAAAATTCATGAAAATCATTGAGAAAACGCTGTCCTAACCCTATTTCCCCCTTAACGGAAATCAACAGGCACGGCCATAGGTGTGGACGATGAAAATTGTTGGCCGGCTAAGTAAATGACAAAATGCGATTCTTGGCGTACTCAGAAATTCGTCCAACACGAATTACTAATACCGGAACTGCCAGTAATTGTCTGAGTGTCAACAATTGTACGATATATTTACTCGACCTCCAGCTATCATCCTAAACGTTCGCTTCGGAACATTATCGCGCTAACCGAGAATTCTGTCGGTTTTACACCCTCTCCATCGTTCTCGCTGAACCGCCATCAGCAATGACGCATCAACTGGTTGACAAACAAAAAGGCGTGATCCACAATATTGAACCCCGTAATATCACGCGTGCTGTGCCTTTTTATTTGCTAGCCGTTGTCGTACATTTACACATATTCATATCCTTAATGGTTCCGCATGTACAAACTGCAAGTATCAACATTTCTCCCGCTCTAACGTACGGGATATAACCGAGGGACGGTTGATGGGGCGATGTGTGAGGGAATGAGCACAAGCTTCGAGGAATGCCGTCGCGGGAATTGCGTGCTTGCAGAGTTTCACGAGCGATGTAACTATAGTGGATGGTGAGTCGGGAGGAAGAGGAGGAGGTTAGAAATACTGCTTCGCTTCTCTTGAATCATCCACAGCTGTCTCGCACAAATGTTTCCCCGATACACCCGTATCTATGTTTCGGCTGGCGTATAAGCATAGAGTTGACGTCCTTCCGGCTTCAATATGATTCTGAAGAAAGCAAAATTCTTCTACAGTGCTGAGCATTTGAAGTGGAGTGCGGATGTCTTTGGCGATTTTCGGCGGAAGTTTGACGAATTAGAAAATTTCAAAAAAGTACATTCAAGTAAATTGCATAATCTTTCGAACGAAACGGTTCCCATTGAGATTGGTCAATAATTGCGCACGTGCGCAACAACAATGTGCAGGGGGTGGAAAATCGGGTGATCCGTTGATCTCATGATTTAAGGGTTGCGGATGCGACAGAGGGTAAATATTGTATCCAACTGAAGGGTTACGAAGAGGGATGAAAACTACTCGAAGAGGATTCAGATGCACAACCACCCAGAGGCAGGGGAGGGCGTTAAAGTGGAAATCTTTTGTCGGGGCTAGCGTGAAATCAAACGTCTCGCACAAATGTTTCCCCGATACAGATGAGTAATACACCCGTATCCATGTTTCTAAATTCCGTAACACGTATCGGCTGGCGTATAAGCATAGAGTTGACGTCCTTCCGGCGTCAATATGATTTCGGAGAAAGCACAATTCTTTTACAGTGCTGGGCATTTGATGTGGAGTGCGGATGTCTTTGGCGATTTTCGGCGAAAGTTTGACGAATTTGGAAATTTCAAAAAAGTACATTCAAGGAAATTTCATAATCTTTCGAACGAAACGATTCCCATTGAGATTGGTCAATAATTGCGCACGTGCGCAACGAAAATGTGGAGGGGGTGGAAAATCGGGTGATCCGTTGATCTCATGATTTAAGGGTTGCGGATGCGACAGAGGGTAAATATGGTATCCAACTGAAGGGTTACGAAGAAGGATGAAAACTACTCGAAGAGGAATTGGATGCGCAACCACCCGGCGGCAGGGGAGGGGGTTAAAGTGGAAATCTTCTGTCGGGACCAGCTTAAAAACTGTTGGACCGATTGGGCTCATTTTTATCGTGAATCTGTTATTCCCGAGGACTCTATAACCTCGTGAAAAGGAATTGGCGTTATCGTTGCCCGGAAACAGTGGGGAATGTGCATCGTCGAAGTGCAATTACCAAATTCGTCAAACTTACGCGAAAATCGGCGAAGATTTCGGCATTCCACTTCGAATGCCCAGCACTGTAGAATGGAGCAATCCGCATTTAGTTTGGGACATCGTTCACCGGAAACGCGTCATATTGTTTTTATTTTTTCAACGTCCAATAACCATAAGTAGCGTTCATGCGGAGAAGCGACAGCTTCCAGATGCTGTGCGGCTGGTCCCGATCCCGACATCGAGCACCACCGCGCGGCAATTCAACAGCCACGCTTATGAACGGCATTCAACAACACGACCGCGCAAAATGATTGACGCCGTCATTAGGATCTACATATAACGCGCTATGATAACACTGACGAGAGGCTGTGCGCAAACTGACGCACGCGTTACCGATCAGATCCTGAGATAAATACATGGCTCCGTTCCATCATTCTTCACCCAGCAATCCGGAACCAGCATTTTGATTTGTCCGCCATTCACACATCTCTATTCCCTGCAGCGAGCGGAGATTCTATATAAAATGATAGCCCCGAAAGTCAACTGGCTTTCCAGATAAAATTATTTCATATTTCTATAATTGACAACATTGCATTTAAAAAATTACTTCCTACTAGCTATGCCCCGCGGATTCACCCTTATCAAGATAGTAGTCTGGTAACTTAAGCCAAATTTCATGTCTTTTTTGGAGGGCGGTTTTTTGTACGAAAATAAAAATGAATCGTTTTGGATATTTAGGATATTTTCATTTACATATTAAAGATACAAAAAAAAATTTGTTTGAAAAAATTTAATTGTTTATTATTATTATTATTATTGATCGAAGTTGGCACCTCGAAAAAAAAGTGCGTGGGTGGCCCCGATGATTTTGGCTCTTGATGTTATCTGAAATAAAAAATTCTTGATAATTCTTAAAGTAGTAGTCTGGTAACTCAAGCCGATTTTCATGTCTTTTTTGGAGGGCGTTTTTTTGTAGAAAAATAAAAATGAATCGTTTTGGATATTTAGGATGTTTTTATTTACATATTGAAGATACAAAAAAAAAATTTGTTGAAAAAATTTAATAGTTTATTATTATTATTATTATTGATCGAAGTTGGCACCTCGAGAAAAAAGCGCGTGGGTGGCCCCGGTGATTCTGGCTCTTGATGTTATCTGAAATAAAAAATTCTTGATAATTCTTAATCCATAGACATGTCATTCTGGTCGGAACTACTGAAGTTAAATTTCATGGATAAATAACAAAATGGCGAACTTTGGGAAAAAAAGTCCTTTTATTTTGCCCGCCATTTTGTTATTTATTCATGAAATTTAAATTCAGTAGTTCCGACCAGATTGACATGTCTATAGATTAAGAATTATCAAGAATTTTTTATTTCAGATAACATTAAGAGCCAAAATCACCGGGGCCACCCACGCGCTTTTTTTTCGAGGTGCCAACTTCGATCGATAATAATAATAATAATCAACTATTACATTTTTTCAAAAAAATTTTTTTCGTATCTTTAATATGTAAGGGAAAACATCCTAAATATCCAAAACGATTCATTTTTATTTTCCTACAAAAAAATGCCCTCCAAAATAGACATGAAAATCGGCTTAAGTTACTAGACTACTACCTTAAATTTGGATTACATATCTGTTTCATACGCATTATGAGTACATAACCAAGTGCATCCCATATGAATACCATCCGGAAATTATGTGAAAAATTAAAAGGACGAATCACTAAAAAATTAACGGATGCTGCTCCTTAGAGTCATAGTATGAAGTTATCTGGTCTAAAGCCTTCCCAAATAAACGGGCTATCTAATGCAAAAAGAATTTCTCGAATCGGATTATTATTTCCTGAGATTAGCGCGTTCGAACAAACATACAAACTCTCCAGCATTATTATAGTAGTAACATAACCTAAACCACGGATTCAATCATTAGCACTTCTGATCCTTTCCACGTGCACTCTGTGTCTGTCTCGTTAACGCGACTTTCATCGTCGAGTCCCAACGAGGAGTAATGTGATATTCTTAAAACTTTTCGTTCAATTATTTGCCGTCAAGACGCTGCAGCGTCTCTTGATATCCGTCGTGTTACCGCTTGATATGAGAGGGCATTGAAACAAAAATGCGACACACGGAGTGTAAGAAAGTAGGACAGAGAGAGAGAGAATGAGAGATAATTCCTCCGACGTCTCCAGTCGAAATAACTCGTAGAATGTGCCCGGAGCTCTATTCTGTAACTTTTATCACCGAAGATAGAGATGCTACAGTCAAATAATGCACACATTATATGACTATAGGATCTCTATCACTGGTGATTAAAGTTACAGAGTAAAACGGTTGGTGAGAGAGACACAGAAACGTACATAGACATCTTGGTGAAAATCTCCTAGGGCTAAAGTGAGTGTATATATATTATAAAAGCTTCGCCGTCCTGCGCGTTGCGCGCGTCAATTCTCCTCGCACCCCACATGGCCAGACTCTAGGATTTTCCTCAGAAATTGGGGGGGGGGGGAGGTGGGTTAATATTGGGGGAGGGGGCGAAGCCCCACCGCACTTCGTAGAATTTGGCGCCGAAGAATAAGGGTGGAGGGGCTTCCACTCGCTCCTGCGTCCCCCCACGCGACGCTGTCGCTGTGCACGAGAATTGGTGAGACGGCGGTTAGGGTGAAGGGGATGGTTCCTCAGCCCCCAAATCTTCTGCGACGAATTTTACAGCCTGGCATCATATATAAGATTGTTGTGAATTAGTGGTACACCGGTAATTTTCCGTTTCTGAATGATGTCTTAATTACTTGATCGTTTATGTAAATTCTAAATAGATTTCAAAGTAGAGTTGTAAGAATACGTTGATAATTCGACGAATGACGGGTGGGCGTGAATATTTTTGTTAAAAACATGACTTCCATCTGCCGCGTCAGTTTGCTTGAAAAATTGCTAGCCTCGTTCTGACGTGGTCTCAGAGTCGCCTTAATGACTCGCCAGCCTACATACACCTTGACATCAACACCCTCACGGTTTCCGAGCAGAAAAAAAAAGCTCTGACGCTGCTGCTCGTCAATTCATCGGAATAACGTAATGACTGTAATTTAAAAAAGTATTTTGATGCTCGAGATATCGCTTGGGATCTAGAAAAATTCTGGTCTACCACCCTCTATGTTATATCATAGCAAAAAGCTACTCCATATCTGTGGCTAAAATTTACTGCGATTGGCGCGGTTGATGCCGCAATTGCACCGTTCACCCACGTCGAGTGGTGCTCTCCAGAAACCTCACGTGTGCTTAATATTCAGACCCAACCATATAGACCGGCATGCTGGATCACAAGTAGCCACGCGATACTACCCCCCTAGTCTCACTAAAGCCACGCGACTTTTTCCGTTGTTATTTTCTTATTTTCGAATTTCGCGGATTTTTATCGAGCAAATATGTATGCCGGTACGTAAATTTGTACACCATAAACTGGTTTTCACTTTTCGAGGCCGGGAGGCAATTAAAAAGTTTATTAATAATTTATACGGTTCAAGGTTTCGGAATTAATCGCGGAAAAACAGAAAGTAATTATTTTTCAAGGACTTGTGTATGAGTGCTTTCATGCAGGATTATTAGCACGAATTGTGATAAAATAATGACATTGATAATAATGATAAAGAGAAAGACGATTTTTTTGTAACAATGAGAGTTAGGCGTATTCGGAAGACAGTCATTTTCAGGGCTATCTGCATAATTCAATGAAATTTGTATACGACAATTGTGAGGGAACGTCCTAATAGAGCGCTCCCGATAGATTGTGGCACTTCGCCAATTTTCCGCTAGATGGCTTCCGGCGCGGTCTATCTCGAAGGAGCGTCAGCTCGCCTGTTTACCTATAAGGCTTCCACGCCTTACAGTCGCTCTCGCGTTGTCACCATTCCCACTTTCCCGCTCCTTATTTCTATCCATAAATAGGGATCGCAAATGGGAGTCCGATGAAAGAGGTCATATTACGTTACATTTCCGGACAGTTGAAACCATATAAAATTATGTCTGCGAAGTTTTTGGAGGACATATGCTCATGTTCTTTCAACTTTTTCACGTTGTCCTTTGTGTGTTTCTACCTTTCATGATTATTTTTCCCATCAACAGGCCGTCAATATTCCTGTCCTAAACGATCGGTGGAATTAACAATCCTGCGAATTGGTAGAAAGATGAATTCATTGTTGATGAACAATGAATTCATTGTTCATCAACAATGTTGATGAAGGAGATCCAATGTCCAGCATGCGTGCTCTTGTTCAGCAAGGAAAAATTAGGATTAGGATTTGGAACGTACAAACGTCGATATTTCAATCAATTCTTTTTGTTCAAATATCTTAAGGTATTTTTAATAATAATTGTCTCATACAAATTCTAATTCTATACAGATTAAATATCTGCAAGATCTGGTGCGGTATTGGCCAAACGAAATCAATTGTATTGAGAATTCCCATTTAGTAACCTAACCTCTCTCGGCCAAATTTCAAACCACTCTCTCCCAGTTGGTGCCCGATAATTACTGTGCGAATGTCTCACGTTTTAATCATAATTGAAAATGTACTTCTTTATCACAGCGACAACATAATAAATAAAAATCGGGAAAACATGGACGCTGTTCGGTCCGAGGCGTATGAGATTTTCAGCCCACGTGAAAGATCAATATTTTTTTCGATTATGAGGTTAAACATGGCGCGTCATATGGACTCACCATAACCGTGACAATAATGCACTCCATCTGTATCCAATCCTCGCAGTTAATTTGCTTCACGCACAAACATCAATGGTAATCATTCTGATACATTTTTTCGAACGAGCACCAATCCAACTTTTCTCTAGTATCTCGCGGGACTTAGAAAATTTTCGATAAATTTTTTCGAACGAGCACCGATCCAACTTTTCTCTAGTATCTCGCGGGACTTAGAAAATTTTCGATAAATTTTTTCGAACGAGCACCAATCCAACTTTTCTCTAGTATCTCGCGTGACTTAGAAAATTTTCGATAAATTTTTTCGAACGAGCACCGATCCAACTTTTCTCTAGTATCTCGCGGGACTTAGAAAATTTTCGATAAATTATTTCGAACGAGCACCCGATCCAACTTTTCTCTAGTATCTCGCGGGACTTAGAAAATTTTCGATAAATTTTTTCGAACGAGCACCAATCCAACTTTTCTCTAGTATCTCGCGGGACTTAGAAAATTTTCGATAAATTTTTTCGAACGAGCACCGATCCAACTTTTCTCTAGTATCTCGCGGGACTTAGAAAGTTTTCGATAAATTTTTTCGAACGAACACCGATCCAACTTTTCTCTAGTATCTCGCGGGACTTAGAAAATGTTCGATGAATTCTTTCGAACGAGCACCCGATCCAACTTTTCTCTAGTATCTCGCGGGACTTAGAAAATTTTCGATACATTTTTTCGAACGAGCACCAATCCAACTTTTCTCTAGTATCTCGCGGGACTTAGAAAATTTTCGATACATTTTTTCGAACGAGCACCAATCCAACTTTTCTCTAGTATCTCGCGGGACTTAGAAAATTTTCGATAAATTATTTCGAACGAGCACCCGATCCAACTTTTCTCTAGTATCTCGCGGGACTAAAAAAAGCTAAGTCCACGGAGCAATGCGCGTGGAAGTGAACGGGACGAAAAAAAACTAAGTCCTCTAAGCAATGCGCGTGAAAGTGAAGGAGGTAAAAAAAACTAAGTCCACGAAGCAATGCGCGTGAAAGTGAACTGCGCGAAAAATCAGTCCAGATTTATCAGTTCGTCCTAAAAAAACATTACATTTCGTAAAAAAAAAAAAATAACGATAATCGAGGGGTTACTACCGTTCCCCACGCAAACTAATGCTGACTTGCGCTGACTGTGAATAAGCGGCCATATTGAATAGGCCACGCTTCCGCGATAATTCCCAACAACAATATACCTTAAATACATACTAGAACCGATGTGCGCACGGTGCTTTTTAGGTTAAGTTCGTCGTTAACGATCGTGCGATTTGAAGTATGCGCGTGAACGTACTCGAAGCACGACATCTACAGCCAATCATAACGACGAGTTAGTCCACTTCAGAAATAAATCGCATTTCGACATATTTCGTGACGTGTCTTTTTTCCTAGATGGAATCAGCCGTATCTATTTTTCTACACAATGATTAATATATATGATACAAAAAAAAATGTGTACATCGTTTGCAGAAAATGTTCGGCCCTCGGAGATCCTGTATCCGAGACAGTAGGAAGATACGTCGAGTCACGAGATAACCGCTACAGTTATTGACTTCTTCCGGTCATCAACAGCCAGACTGTAGTATCAAAAGTAACTCGGATGGAAAAGTGATACCGGTGTGTCAATGGGTGTGTTTTTCTTTGTCCACCGGGGCATCCAATCAGTGTAACGTTTTCACGTAACGCGGGTTCGACTCTCGGGGCGCAATTTCCGAGAGAAGTAACAATGGCCGAGAGGAGAACACATCAGTGTAATCGGTATACGGACCTCTAGCAACCCGCGTATACTTCTTGCTCACGGTCTTATGCACTCTCGGACGTGACCCGGATCAGACCTCTGGGTCGTTGTACTCGCTCGGGTCGAGCTAGGAAAACTCCAGTCGTTTATGTAAACTTTTTTACCGTACCGTATCTGTATACATACACATATTATGTACTATGTATTTATATTAAGAACCATGGTAGCGTCTTGAATTCACGTAATTAAATCACTATTTCTTACACAGTGTTGGTTAACCGGGCAATAATTAAAGTACGAAAATAGTATTGCCTAAAGTATTAAAAGATGGAGTAGTCGAAGTTTGCGGTATTTGGACTGACATTATATTTCATTGCAATTTTCGGACTGTTACTCGAGTATGAAGTAGAAAGTTTGCTTTTTTTTAAACCCTACGGAATACAATTTATAATTCCGTAGTAATTTTTAAAAATAGAAAACCGTCGTCTCATTTTTGTCGAGTTTCGCAAATTGCACGTGGTACATTTTTAAAGTGTTACTAAATCTGTATGTGCCCAATCCGATTCGACAGATTTTATGTACTCCGACTTTTAATACTTACACAATACGATTTTCATTGTGAATTTTTTTTTCTTCCATCGTCGAAATATTTATATCTGTGAGGGACATTATACACCGACCATCTAATTCTCAATTACGTTTTATTATCGATTTTCCAATTCAAGCCGTGAAGTACGGAAAATATTGAAGGACACTATGAATCTACCGTAGTTCTGTAATACCAAGTTCTGTTACAGCGAGTAAAACGATTTTTGGCCAAGAAAGTTTTTCGAAAAATTATAAAATTTCGAAATTTGTGGAATTTCAGTCAAGTACTTCATTCATCAATACGTTTTAATAAAAATTTAGTTTATTATATGTAATGATTACTTATTATTGTATGTAAATACGGTAACAGAGATTTTTGAGGGTTCACATACCCCTAAAATTTTCAAAAAATCATTTTTTTTTACAGTTTTTTATACTTTATACTTTTAAGAATTGAAAACAAAAAAACTGTTAAGAAAATTCCACTCCGTTACAAAATTGTAGCAATAAATGTGACCGGATGTCGAGTAGGCATGGCCACCTACCAAAACTTTAAGGTAGTAGTCTGCAAACTTAAGCCGATTTTTATGTCTTTTTTGGAGGGCGTTTCTTTGTAGGAAAATAAAAATGAATCGTTTTGGATATTTAGGATGTTTTTATTTACATATTAAAGATGCAAAAAAAAAATTTTTGAAAAAATCTAATAGTTTATTATCATTATTATTATTATTATTGATCGAAGTTGGCACCTCGAAAAAAAAGCGCGTGGGTGGCCCCGATGATTTTGGCTCTTGATGTTATCTGAAATAAAAAATTCTTGATAATTCTTAATCTATTGACATGTCATTTCAAATAACAAAATTTATTTGCTAAAATAAAACGACTTTTTTTTCCAAAGTCCGCCATTTTGTGATTTATCCATGAAATTTAACTTCAGTAGTTCCGACCAAAATGACGTGTCTATAGATTAAGAATTATCAAGAATTTTTGATTTCAGATAACATCAAGAGCCAAAATCACCGGGGCCACCCACGCGCTTTTTTTTCGAGGTGCCAACTTCGATCAACAATAATAATAATAATAAAATATTAAATTTGTTCAAACATTTTTTTTTTGTATCTTTAATATGTATATAAAAACATCCTCAATATCCAAAACGATTCATTTTCATTTTCCTACGAAAAAACGCCCTCCAAAAAAGACGCGAAAATCGGCTTAAGTTACCAGACTACTACCTTAAACACGTTTTTCTCGAAACTATGTTTTCAGACAGTGTCAGCACGATAACTCAGTCAATTTTTAATATTTTTTAACATTTTTTTTTTTAAATCTTAATAATTATTTTCTCTATAGTCTGATGAGAGGCTTTTTAAATTTCTTGGTTGGACAATTTCTTATAAATCATTAACCACTCATTTTTTTTTAAATTGCATACTAAAGTTTGAAATACTGTAATTTTGTTATTTTTGAAAAAATTAATAAAATTCCCTCCGTCAGACTATTACTAAACATTATTTTATTAGATTCTTTTCTATTTTTGCAGATTCGATAATTTTTCGCAAAGTTACGATGTGGACAAGTACGCGCCATGGTTTTCATCAGTCATTCATTTATACCCGTAAAAAATAATGTTAATAGTTAAAGAAAAAAAATTTTCTAATTTTTTCCATATAGTTGAAAAGTTAATAAAAAATGTGAAATCAACAATTTAATTTTTGTTTCACCATATAACCTTTATAATAATTTTTCAAATTTACTCGGTTTTAAGCGGGCGCAGCGGTATGTGAGTGCTTGAGCTCCACGGCCAAAGTACAGGAACAACTGATTTATTTTTTAAATTATTTTCCGCACAAAACAATCGTACCAAAAATTCCAAAACACGAGAGATCGTATGAAATACGTTTTTCTGTCATGTAAAAAATATTCAGATCGGAATATAAAAAATTGTACGACAATTTCCGTTTTTTATAATATTATAAATTTTAACAAAAAAAAAGAGAAAAAAAAATGTTCTTACCAATTTTTCAATTAGTATCAAACTATCCGTTTATATGATGGTAGAAACATTTAGGACGATCGCTCGTTTAGGATTTTCAATACGATTTCTTTTCGACAAGATGAAAAGAATCGCCGAAGCCTTTACCCGGCCCCAATCTCTTAAGCGTCTCCTGGCAGGATGCCGGGCATTCATCCGAATAACAGTGCGTCGTGTTTATGCATATACACGCAGAGTTTCTTTATTATGCCGAGCAAGTTCGCGGTTATCTAGGTCGTCGAGGATTACGATGCAAGAGTAAACGCTCGTTCTGTCTCGTTTCAGGATGACTAAGCACACGGCAGGATAAGGAGATTGAAGGACAGGAGACGAGCTCAAATCGGAGTCTTTCGACGTCCTGTCGATCCGCAACAGGGGGTTAGCTGGCACTCTCGCGGTACCTACTTCTTCTCGTCCCTCCCCTTTAACCGCACGAGATCGCGCAGTACGTGCTTATCGCTGAAAGTTCACCTTCGGGAAAACTCCTCTATCGTTATACACTCCGCTATACACTCCAGTCGCGACCTGATACGAATAGAAATAGCATTGGCTGACGGTACACAACACCGTAAATCATTAAGGGGGGAAATAGGATTAGACGGTTCAAAAAATCGATTTTTTTTTATTTCATAAATTGTTAGTAAAACTATTGAAAAATATGTTCCCAAAGTTTTAAATGAAAATTCCGACTCGTTCTATTGTTATAAGCCATTAAGGGGGGGAAATAGGGTTAGGACAGCGTTTTCTCAATAATTTTCATGAATTTTTTTATAGTATAAAAAATGAATATAATTTATTGAAACTTTGAGAATATTTTATACATATGTTTAAGTATATACTATAAAATTTTTATACATATATTTAAGTATATACTATAAAATATAAGCGATCCCATATTGCTTGTTTTTCTTGGTACTATTTTTTCAAATGCGTTTTTCTGAAAACGACTTTTTTTGAACTTGCGTACACGCTAGTTCGGAGAGTTTTCAACCAATCGTTTTGAAAATTGGCAGTTACATTCTTCATAGTATTGCGCTTTATATGAACCTAAAATCGGAATATTATCATTATTTAAAATAATTTTTTTTTTGCAAATAAATTTGTAAAAAATAGCAAAAAATCATGCTTTTTTGTTTTGACCCCTGTAAAAAATTCAATTTTCTATTTTTTTGATAGCATTTAGGTTCATATAGAAGAGAGACATACAATAAAAATAAATTCCAACCTCGTTTGATTTCGGATGAAAATTGCGGCTTCCAGAATGTACGCAAAATGCTGAGTCTGATTGTGACCTGCGATATGGGGTCGCTAATATTTTATAGTATATACTTAAATATATGTATAAAAATTTTATAGTATATACTTAAATATATGTATAAAATATTCTCAAAGTTTCAATAAATTATATTCATTTTTTATACTGTAAAAAAATTCATGAAAATCATTGAGAACACGCTGTCCTAACCCTATTTCCCCACTTAATGGCTTATAACAATAGAACGAGTCGGAATTTTCAATTAAAATTTTGGGAACATATTGTTCAATAGTTTTACTAACAATTTATGAAATAAAAAAAAAATCGATTTTTTGAACCGTCTAACCCTATTTCCCCCCTTAACCAAAAACTATAAGATAATCGGGGGTTTATTATCGTTCCCCAAGCTAAATAGTGCTGGTTAATTTGGGCCAACTGGAAATGAGCCGCCATATTGAAAAGACCATGCTTCCATAATAATTTCTAATATGCCTTTGCTAATGTATTTTACCTAAATTACATTATTTATGCATTACGTATTCTAAGCAATGGAAATTCGTGGATACCGATAAAATTTAGAAAACAAAAAACCAATTTCTATTGAAAAGATGACGAGAATTCGTTGTGCGCCATAGAGCCTCAAGTATCCTGCCGTTTCTACTGTGGACGTATCTACTTATATACATCTACAGTACTTACGTATTGTTGCGTGACGAGCGCTAGTCACGGGGTTGATATTACCAATGGAAAGCGTTCAGCCTGGTGTAACGAAACAAGAGAGAAGAGAAAAAAAAATATTTCTTCTGCGTCCGCACAAGTGCCACCTCCTTTGGCTACGAAGCGTGCTGAGGAATCAGGCCGATTCCTTGGGACGATAAGAGCTCGTGGTATATAGGTAATGGGTGGCGTGTAACTTTGGCTAGTGGAAACGGGTAGTAGTGAAATAAGACTTTAAAGAGGTACAAATTGTCGTACTGCAAGAACGTTCACTATCCACCTTTTTACACCGGACAATAGGAAACTGTGAAAGTACCATTCGCGCAAAGTAGTTAATGGCGAATTCGCACCAAGATAGAATGGCTTCTCGACAAGACGGGAATGTCGAAAGTTCGAGCTTCCGGTGACCTCGTTCCGTCTCAACGATTTTCGTCGAAGATCGAATGTGCCCCATGGACTTAAAGCAGCCAGGAGCACGATTCGTATTAAATGAAGAATTTCAAATGTACTTTATCCGAGAAGGATATTTGAATCATTTATTGCGAAGAGATAAGATCGAATTCTTTTCCGAACGATATTACTTTTAATTGAGAATGAACTGTTTCAATTATTTTTTAACTTCTTGGACGGTAATAAAGGTAAGTGCGAACTGCAATGGAACTTAAGGTAGTAGTCTGGTAACTTAAGCCGATTGTCATGTCTTTTTTGGAGGGCTCTTTTTTGTAGGAAAATAAAAATGAATCGTTTTGGATATTTAAGATGTTTTTATTTACATATTAAAGATACAAAAAAAAATTTGTTTGAAAAAATTTAATAGTTTATTATTATTATTATTATTGATCGAAGTTGGCACCTCGAAGAAAAAGCGCGTGGGTGGCCCCGGTGATTTTGGCTCTTGATGTTATCTGAAATAAAAAATGCTTGATAATTCTTAACCTATAGACATGTCATTCCGGTCGGAACTACTGAAATTAAATTTCATGGATAAATAACAAAATTTATTTGCTAACATAAAAGAACTTTTTTTTCCAATGTCCGCCATTTTGTTATTTTTTCACCCCTAACTTTTTATTTTACAACCCCTTCTTTGCTAAAATAAAAGGACTTTTTTTTCCAAAGTCCGCCATTTTGTTATTTATCCACGAAATTTAACTTCAGTAGTTCCGACCAGAATGACATGTCTATAGATCAAGAATTATCAAGAATTTTTTATTTCAGATAAAATCAAGAGCCAAAATCACCGGGGCCACCCACGCGCTTTTTTTTCGAGGTGCCAACTTCGATCAATAATAATAATAATAATATACTATTACATTTTTTCAAAAAAAAATTTTTTGTATCTTTAATATGTAAATAAAAACATCCGAAATATCCAAAGCGATACATTTTTATTTTACTACAAAAAAACGCCCTCCAAAAAAGACATGAAAATCGGCTTAAGTTACCAGACTACTATCTTAAAGTCTAAACAGTTTTTAAATTGAGCGTCATTGTAATTGAGTAGTGGAGGTCAATATTAAGGTTTTTGGGTTGGCTGTCATTGGAATCGAAAAATTGCAGATTCGATACCTATTCCGAATTACCCTTTATACACACGCACGCTTCTATATGTGCATATATTCTATTTTCATCGGGTTTTACCAAAGGTGCATGCATGCACGAATGCACGCATATTGGGTGACGTCTGGACGTCTCTCTTGGTTCCGGCTCGTAGAAATATCTAACGATCTGGTGAGAGAGCTCGCAGAGAGAATGAAAAAAAGGGTTTGAGAGAGACCAGGCAGCGAGAAGGAAGCGCGGGCGTCCATGCATGGGCGTCGTCCGGCGACAGTTATGCACGGGCGAATCAGCAAGACTGCAGCCAGTAGTCGACTCCAAACATTCATTTATATATATATATATGCATATATTATATACAGTTCTTTGGAATTGAAGTGGGGTGCGGATATCTACGCCGATTATCTTGGATATTTGACGAATTTGAAAAATGCACTTCGACCTCCCCACCGTTTCCGGGAAACGATAACGCTAATTTCTTTTCACAAGGTCGTAGCCCCTCGTGAATAGGAAATTCACGTTAAAAATGAGCCCAATCGGTCAAACAGTTTTCGTTCTAGACCCGATAAAAGATTTCCACTTTAACCCCCTCCCCTGCCGCCGGAGGGTTGCGCATCCAATTGCTCCTGGAGTAGTTTCCATCCCCGATCGTTACCCTTCAGTTGGATACCATATTTACCCTCTATCGCGTCCGCAACCCTTGAATCACGAGATCGCCGAATCATTCGATTTTCCACCCTCTCATATTTTCGTTGCGCACGTGCGCAATTGTTCACCAATCTCAACGGGACCTGTTTCGTTCGAAAGATTAACAAATTTGCTTGAATGTACTTTTTTGAAAGTCTCAAGTACGTCAAATTTTCGCGAAAATCGACACGAAGGAATCCGGCGTTCCACTTCAAATGCCCCGGCACTGTAGATATAACAAATATCAAGAGAGAATCCTCGTGAGCGTTACTGAGATGCGCAGTTTTGCACACAGCGGGTGATATCTCTCGTCTCTCACTTTCTCGCTTCCCTCGTTTCCTTTCTCGCTGAGCTGGCGTTGATAAAGTGACGGTCCAAGTGTGGAAGTGCCGCAGTTATCCACTTTGTACGGTACAGTGGTCACGGCACAAAATGCACACACCGTTGTATACTATATCGGGGTTTTAGCGTCGAATTGACCGAACTATGATCTTCACGAACTTTAATTGATTTTTTTCTGAATTAATGTGAAAAAGGAGAAGAAAAAGCTATATCGACTGTTGTTATTTTACCTATTATGTGCTCGTTACGTTCAAAATAATATCAGTACAGTTTTCATTGTCGACACTCAGTAAAGCTCACGTTTTTTTTTCTCGAGCGTCCTTCCTGCATATTTACAATTCCCAGAAGCGACTCGCCGGACTCACAGCACTACCAGAAAAGTCTTGAGGGACAAATCTATCGACAAACTTCTCCCCAAAAAGCGAATTGCAAAAAAAAAGTCTGTGCTACTAGCATATACTTTTTGCGTTATTATTCGAAAAGAGTTGTTCCCGGAGGCTTGAATTTTGGAAGAGTCATGGTCAAAGTTGCTGATTTCCGGTAGAGTTTGCTACCCGGAATGTTCCGTTTGAAAGTGTTATTAATGTGCAGCTTGTTAGTTTTCTCTTTTCAAGGTGTCCCGTAGAGTACGCCGGTACTTTTTGAGGTTAAACACGTAAAGATTAAACATCCATTGAGTACGCTTCCCGAATGACATATCGTAAGGGTCAGTTTGAATACCGAAAAGTGTCGACGTTTTGTTTCTTCCCCCTTTTGTTTCTAGGTCCTATAAAGAATTTAAGACCGTAGTCTGGTTTAGAGCGAGATTTTTGACGTCATTTTTAATGTGCAATAACGTTTAAACCGTTGAAGTTGTCTTGATGAAAATTTACACGTGCATCTATTGATCCTTAGAGAATACTTGTACATAAAAAAAAAAAATTATTTTAAATATTTTCATGTAGTTTTTGCCTTGTTGCAACATGGTGCGCCGAAATCGGCGCCCACTCTGGACGATGTTGTATGCATCTGAAAAAAAAAATATATATATATTCTCAATCTGTATGAGTATTCTGAGTACTGGTAGCAGAATTGGTACTTGAAAAAAAAATTTATTGAGTCGAACAATAATTTTGCCGACATTTTATAACTAGTCGAATACCTGTAAATATATGAAATATCATTAATGAAAGTTCAACAGGCCGCCATTTTGTCAAAAATTTTTTTTAAGTACCAATTCTGCTACCAGTGCTCAGAATAATCATACAGATTGAGAATATATATATATTTTTTTTTTCTGATGCATACAACATCGTCCAGAGTGGGCGCCGATTTCGGTGCACCATGTTGCAACAAGACAAAAAACTACATGAAAATATTTAAAATAATTTTTTTTTTTAATGTACAAGTATTCTCTAAGGATCAATAAATGCACGTGTAAATTTTCATCAAGATAACTTCAACGGTTTGAACGTTATTGCACATTAGAAATGACGTCAAAAATCTCGCTCTAGACCAGACTACGGCCTTAAAAGAAATGTCATAGAGGAGAGCGTTCTATTAGAAAAGTTGACTCTATGGAATTTTTATGTTAAAGCATATAAACATCAATCAATTTAAAATGGCGATCGTAACAACCGCGTCTACTTCGCGTGTAACGTCTTGTCTAAATACGCACAAAGAAATAGCCCATGTAACGTACGAAATGGAGAAGCACGGACACTTGCGTCAGGGGGAATGAGAAAAGTGTATAGATGGGACAACGCACGGCAATGCAGACACCGAGGCGCCACTCTCGATATTCGGTGAAATTTGAAACTACTCCGGCCGGGAGGTTAACGCGTGGACCGAGAGAAACGTGAATACATCACTAGGTGCTTTAGATCGAAAGACTAATACTCTGTGCTGTGTACAGTGTATAGAATACTCCTCCGTTTTCGGCGTCTTGAATCCTTGGGACGAAGAAGTTGCGGAGGAGGGGAAGAGTAGACTTCACGGCCGGCGCCGCCGTCTAATGGTGAATCACGCTATCGCTCCGGGGCTTTAGCCATGCTTTAACATAGGTA
Organism: Oxytorus armatus; assembly: GCA_958009045.1. Classification (NCBI taxonomy): domain Eukaryota; kingdom Metazoa; phylum Arthropoda; class Insecta; order Hymenoptera; family Ichneumonidae; genus Oxytorus; species Oxytorus armatus. Next base: position 35,659,011 of record OY253745.1, on the reverse strand, counting down.
CGACTGCTAACAACAAAAGGACGTAATTCCCATGGCTCCCAGTGACAAATCGTCCGGGATTACTACCTTTTGTTTGTCAGCAGTCGAGGATATATGTATAATGGAAGGGGAACGGGAAGAAAAGAAGAGCCAAAGCCAAGTCAAGCGATGCGGCGACGCGCCAGGATACGGAGCGGAGTAAAAGCATGGAGGATGAGAGAAAAAAGAGAAAGATCGTGTCGCGTATGTTCCTTTTAGTTTCAACGAGAGATGTTTGCAGCCTCTCGTGAAACTCCCGTATAATTCTCCATAAAAAAAATCTTTGAAGAAAAAGTGGAAAAGATGGACGCCAAAGGAATGAAAAGGGATCGTTATCAAAAAATGTTTTCCTTCGAAAAAAAAAAGAACCCTTCGAATAAATGGCGGACCTAAAAATCTACGGAAAATGACTTCTCGCGTTCAAAGAAATGAAATGACTACATTCGCCAAGCACTATTTTACGAACTACGGAAGTCTACTGAAAATTTCTCTCTGTCTCTCGAACTCTCTGTAGAAGCAAAAAATTGTCTCTTTTCACCAAGAACCTTAGCGCATCCATATAATATTAATAATAATAAAAATATCAATAATTATATGGAGAATGGATAGCGATGAATATACCAAAATATTTCATCGAAATTTGATTGTAACAACAAAGTAATTTGCTTTCGATTATGACATCTCCGAATTGCGTGAGTGGATTGAAACGAGAGAATGGATATTCGGAAAAATCGTCAATTGATTAAAAAAAGGGACGGTAGTGAAAAAATGTTGTCCGAGGATAAAATGTTTATTTGTTGATTATTAAAATGAAAATACCGTGATAATTTTAGATGTTGCCCCGACGGAATAATTAGACGAGCCACGATTCGATCATAATTATTTAAAAAAAATTATGTATCTTATTTGTAATTCTATCGAGTCAAAAATACATATGTAATTTACTTAATAAATAGAGAGATAATAAAATTCTCGCCGTAAATTTTGACCCGAGGGAATAATTGGAACGGCAAAAGTGAAGTGTGTCCTAATGAGAAATTAATTACGAAACCATATATGTATTTAATGTACGCTATTTTCAATTGTCACCAGTCAAGAATACATATTAAATCCGTATTAAATTAATACAATTTTCTCGAGATGTGAGGATAATCGATTTTTGACGAGCTTTAGTATTAAAGAGGCTTCAGCGATTGTGCCATAAGATATCATAACGATTAAAATTTTGGATATGTCGAAAGATAAAATGAAATCAGGGTGTATTCATAATTTGAAGTAGTTTCAACGGTTTGATTTTTAAGGGGGGAAATAGGGTTAGACGGTTCTAAAAATCGAGTTTTTTAAATTCCATAAATTGTTAGTAATACTATTGAAAAATGTTCCCAAAATTTTGAATGAAAATTCCGACTCGTTCTATTGTTATAAGCCATTGAAGTGAGTAGCTCTCCTTCAGGCCCCGAGCGGTCACTATTTTTTTAAACGCGGTTTTCTGAAAACGACTTTTTTTTAACTCGCGTACACGGTAGTTTGAAAAGTTTTCAACCAATCGTTTTGAAAATTCGCAGTTACTTTCTTCATAGTATTGCGCTATATATGAACTTAAAATCGGAATATTATCATTATTTAAAATAATGTTTTTTTTGCAAATAAAGTTGTAAAAAATGACAAAAAATTATGCTTTTTTGTTTTGACCCCTGTAAAAAATTTAATTTCCTATATTTATTATAGCATTTAGGTTCATATAGAAGAGAGACATATAATAAAAGTAAATTCAAACCTCGTTTGATTTCAGATGAAAATTGCGGCTTCCAGAATGTACGCAAAATGCTGAGTCTGATTGTGACCTGAAATATGGGGTCGCTAATATCCCCGGCGTTTTTCAAAATCCTTCAAAAATTTTATAGTATATACTTAAATATATGTATAAAATATTCTCAAAGTTTCAATAATCTATATTTATTTTCAAAAATCATTGAGCAAATGCTGTCCTAACCCTATTTCCTCCCTCAAGGGTTAACACCACTCTAGCGGTAGAAAAAAAGACCTAAATTTGACGATTTATTTTGACAATATGAGAAAAGGAATAGGATTTATTTTCAGAGGGTTTATTTAACACATATTGAAGTATGAAAAAAAAAAATTTATTATCATTTTGATACAAAATGGCGGCGACAGAGCCCATCTTGAAAATCGTCTTTTTCAAACTGGGAGGACGTGTTACTTGAACACCGTTGCATGGATCGATTAGAAATTTTTATAGTAACTTCACAATTACCTTCTCTATCGGAGTACGTAGCTGTTTTTTTTATTTAATGTAAACTTTTTTTTTTATAAACAATTTACTGATTTTTTTTTTGGCAAAAATCGATTCGTTTTTTCAAAACTGCACCATTTCTACAAAATTTGATTTAAAAAAAAAAACCCTACGTAGTCCGATAGCCAATAGTATATAGATTATAAAACTTTTTGGTTTTTTGTTCCAGGTCTTATACTTTACGAGAAAACCGTCCTCCCGTGAAGGTGTTTTAAAAAAACGCGATTTTTCAAGATGGGCTCTGCCACCGCCATTTTGTATAAAAATGGTAATAACATTTTTTTTTTTCATACTTCAATATATGTGTTAAATAAATCCTCTGAAAAGAAATCCTATTCCTTAGTTCATACTCCCAAAAAAAAATCGTCAATGTTAGGCCTTTTTTTCTGACGCTAGAGTAACCCCTCAATATACTAGAATCGATGTACGCTTTTGTAGGTTAGGTTCAACGTGCGATCTGAAGTATGCGCGCGAATAGAACTCTGAGCACGAAATTCACAGCCAATCATAATGATCGAACGAAGAATTCGAATATATTTGATCGTTATAAACTGTAGCCTTATTTTTATGTTCTTTTACTTCGTTTTTTTGGGAGTGATGAGTATTATTGAAGTGAAGAAAAATGGAGAAGAAGAGTGGAAGATTTCCGTATTCGATTTCAAAAGCTTAACGAGCTATTCATTACTTTCACCGACGCCACCTAAACCCTATATACTCGCATGGTTTTCTCTCTCTTCTCGTCCCATTACTTTACTAGCTGCGAGGGATAATTGCCCTTTTCGGGTGATTCCGCGAATTCGTGCACCGCCGCACACGCTCTAACTCGGGGGAAAAGGGAGCTTGATTGGGGTAGGTATACAAGGACGTTGGAACTGCATATCCGGCGATAGGTTTCCACTTCTGGTACCAGATATTCCATCCTCGTTTGTCACACGTTTAGTCCGTTGTACTCTGTGTCTCGTTGATACTTGTACTGTAAATTGAAGCGTTTTGCCAACCGTGTCGTTTCCTATTCTCTCTATTGTAACCTTCTGCAACCCTCCCCAAGTGTATTATCATCTGTTTCAACGTGAAAAAAAAAGATAGAAGTGGGTAAAAAAGATCGTGCAATTTGAAATGGGAACAACACGACTGGTAACACTCATTATTTTCCAGTGCGAAAAGTTCTACACACTTGTTTGAATTCGTGAAAAAAATACTTTTGTACATTAAAATGTTCAGAACATTTTTAAGGTAGTAACTTAAGCCGATTTTCATTTCTTTTTTGGAGGGCGTTTTTTTGTAGGAAAATAAAAATGAATCGTTTTGGATATTTAGGATGTTTTTATTTACATATTAAAGATACAAAAAAAACATTTTTTGAAAAAATTTAATAGTTTATTATTATTATTATTATTGATCGAAGTTGGCACCTCGAAAAAAAAGTGCGTGGGTGGCCCCGGTGATTTTGGCTCTTGATGTTATCTGAAATCAAAAATTCTTGATAATTCTTAATCTATAGACTTGTCATTCTGGTCGGAACTACCGAAGTTAAATTTCATGGATAAATAACAAAATGGCGGGCAAAATAAAAGGACTTTTTTTTTCCAAAGTCCGCCATTTTGTTATTTATCCATGAAATTTAACTTCAGTAGTTCCGACCAGAATGACATGTCTATAGATTAAGAATTATCAAGAATTTTTGATTTCAGATAACATCAAGAGCCAAAATCACCGGGGCCACCCAGGGATTTTTTTTTCGTGGTGCCAACTTCGGTCAATAATAATAATAATAATAAACTATAAAAATGTTTCAAACAAATTTTTTTTTGTATCGTTAATATGTAAATAAAAATATCTTAAATATCCAAAACGATTCATTTTTATTTTCCTACAAAAAACGTCCTCCAAAAAAGACATGAAAATCGGTTCAAGTTACCAGACTACTGCCTTAAATCTACATTTATAAAAAAAAAGAGGTCTGGAGGTACGTGCACGTGGGTAAGTAATGAGTTGTAACAAAAATTAATTTCTATTATTTGTTAATGAGGTCAGTTTCAGGCTGAATTTGGTAAAATGAGAAAAAAAAAGTGTTTAGATGACTAAAGTGACTAAATCGGCGTTCGCCATTGTTCAAACGAATTTTTTTCGTTGGTACTACATACAATTCGTTTGCCGTAGGATATTTTAGTCAACTGACCATAATAATTGTCGAAGAAACTCACAATTTATTTCTACCAGCTAAAAATTCGTTTTAGAAACAAAAAAGAACAAAAAAATCGTTTCTTCTTTTATATTTTGAACTTCTACGATTCTTTGAATATGTCCAATAATTGCAGTCACGAAAATATAGTGGGACGACAATGTTTACAGTTTAGATTTACAGTAGAAAAGTAAAGTTACACATTCTTTGTATTAAAATTTGATCCTCTGTTCTCGAAATATGTACCACTGCTATCTCGCCAACTTCTACTTTTTCACGGTACCTCTAATCCTAGGAACTCTCAGAGACACGATCGTCTATATAGCCTACTATTCAGTACCGAGAATTATATATATCAGGAAAAGATCATACACCTATTTCGTGGAAAAGTCCATAGAGTCGATATTAGGTACATAGAAATGTCCGACTGTATGAACTACTTTGACGTGATCAAAGACGAGAGAGTCCATGAGAGTGATCCTGGATTTCCGATGGCAGTTTCTGTTCATAACGCTGGAATTCTCGTTCGCTCATCGTTTTCAAAGAGCTAGCCCCGGAAATCTGGCTTCATACACACGTGCCAATACACAAGATCTTATGGGAGTATTCAAGTTCAATTTTTTGTGGACTTTAACCGCCGTTTTCTTATAGAAAATCATAACAGATGAATTTCTTTATCGTAAATACAAATTTTTCCTCATTCGTAAGAAAATAATTGCTCAAACAGAAAAGTTCTTGTCGTTAATTGTTTGGGAAAAGTAATAATGTTTATGTTTTTACAATTTATCGATAATCGCGGTGTCGTTTCTCCTTAACGGTTTATATTTTCATTAAGGTAGTAGTCTGGTAACTTAAGCCGATTTTCATGTCTTTTTTCGAGGGCGTTTTTTTGTAGGAAAATAAAAATGAATCGGTTTGGATATTTAGGATGTTTTTATTTACATATTAAAGATACAAAAAAAAATTTGTTTGAAAAAATTTAATAGTGTATTATTATTATTATTATTGATAGAAGTTGGCACCTCGAAAAAAAAAAGCGTGTGGGTGGCCCCGGTGATTTTGGCTCGTGATGTTATCTGAAATCAAAAATTCTTGATAATTCTTAATCTGTAGACATGTCATTCTGGTCGGAACTACTGAAGTTAAATTTCATGGATAAATAACAAAATGGCGGACTTTGGAAAAAAAAGTCCTTTTATTTTGGCAAATAAATTTTGTTATTTATTCATGAAATTTAACTTCAGTAGTTCCGACCAGAATGCCATGTCTATAGATTAAGAATTATCAAGAATTTTTTATTTCAGATAACATCAAGAGCCAAAATCACCGGGGCCACCCACGCGCTTTTTTTTCGAGGTGCCAACTTCGATCAATAATAATAATACTAATAAACTATAAAATTTTTCTAAAAAAATTTTTTTTTGTATCTTTAATATGTAAATGAAAACATCCTAAATATCCAAAACGATTCATTTTTATTTTCCTACAAAAAAACGCCCTCCAAAAAAGACATGAAAATCGGCTTAAGTTACCAGACTACTACCATAAAAACAGGAAGCTCCTCGCGAAAGGGAATCGCTATAAACGTCAAACTGGACATCTACGCGAATTAATTAAGAGCGATTCCTTTTCGAGACTGGAATGTGTACTTTTCGAAGACAAAAATCGAAATAGGAATTAAAAGTAAAAAATGAAAACACCTTTATATATACCTGGATATATATTATTTTGCGTCCTAGTGTCGTATTCGTCCCCTTTGTTCTTCCTCCCATTTCTTTCATCCCCTTTGCTTTTGCCGACTCACGAAGCGATAGTTTTTTTTTCTGTATTGTTTTCTCTTCTTTGTTGTGCGCTATCTCACTTTTAGCCGGGCACAGAGTGTCTTGTGTCTAAGAGGCGAGGACTACAATGAACTAATCTACGGTTCTGGCCCGGGGGGACAATTGTTCCTCACTAAACTCCATCCCCCAACGTCCCAGGCCCCTTTCCGAGTATTCTCAAATATTCTTTCAGCTGGATATACATTTTAACGAAGAATATTCGAAGCACGTTGTACTTCTTATATAACTCGGATATGAAAGCACGAGATACCAAAGGATGGACCGTTCCCTTGATCCTTCTGTATGCGATATATATGCAATGACGCGGTTGCGAGGGGTGTGTACTTTAACGGAAAATCTCGAGATTCGAGCGAGCGAAAATTCATCTCATCGAGTATCAGCGATATTTCACGAGACATCTCGTAGCCGGATGAGAGAACATTTTATTTGGCGAACGAGAGAAGAACGGAGGAAGAAGGAGAATTCGAAAAGTCAATAAAGATACTGCGGGTTCGAAGGGAGGGGGCAGTGAAGATCGCGATAAAATATAGTATTCGTTATGCACCGTTAAGTTATTGCATCCTCTTTCTCGGCCCATACTCCCCGCCGTTATTTTTTTTTCTCCCTCTTTGCCCGATTCTTTATTACCGTCGCTCCAATTTTATAATAATAGTCGTCGTATTTTTCAGACTGAAATTATTATCGTACCACGGTAATATCTCGTTTTAATAAAGGGTAAAATTATATATCGAGGAGCGATACGGGAGAAATGTATTAAAATCCTTTGGCGCGTGAGACTAATCGAGAATTGGGTTTTAGTTTATGTCTGGCAACGATATTATTCATACGTTAGGCCACTCTAGAATTATCGAAAAATCGATTTGTATTTTTTTTTTAATGGTCCCTTGGGACCTCGAAAATGATGTGCCAAAAGATTATGGCCGGGAACAATCTCTAAGTACTCGGTTTTCGAGTTTTAGTACAAGGCTGCCTGGTCCGCAGCGAGCTCCTTTTGTGGCTTCAGACGCGTTTATCTCAAAACTGCATTTTTCAAGTTGGCCGGAAACATAACTCACACAATTTTCAACCGATTCACTTGAAATTTTGAATATATCTTTAAAAATACATTGTCTATGGAAGTACGTAGGATTTTTTTTTTCATATTGCATAGTTCATTTGTTATAAAAAATTTTTTGACGATTTTTTAAGCAAGTTTTTGACTTTTCACTTTAGAAGTACGCCATTTAGCGAAAAATTAATATATCGAAAAAATGAAAATATATTTTATGTTTCAAACAAAATTTCGGCAAACTTTAATTGCGGTTGACATTTCGTGCACTATCCGCAGACTTTGGGTACCAATTTACAAGTCTATGTCACATCCGGAAGCTTTCACATGGACGCATTTTTATATATTAAAAATGTATGAAATTTTGTGATATTTGGCATATTAAAAAATGCGAAATATCAGAAAATGGCACGTCACAACGGACATATTATTTCTACATATGGCTAACGGACCGTTTATACACAGATCAATTAATCACGAGCATGCTCGGCGTAAGTTGTATACGATAGCAGCTGTGCAGGTGAATAGCAATGTACAACTGAATCTGCATGTGGAGCCGTGTATAATGTGCAATTAAACAGCTGTACACAATGGAATCGTGGTAGAGCCGAGGCTGCGCGCAATTGATTTCTATATGCTATGTCCGCGAGACCGAAGAGGTGTAGTACAAAACGTCACCGCCGCGTGCGCTGACGATCAGTTCCGCTCGGTAACTGATCGGCAGAGAACGCGGCGGCGACTTTTTGTACTATACCAGCTATTCGAGAGCGTGAGATGGAAATAAACTATCGTACGTTATCAGATCATTATCGATAAATATTCTACGAAATCAGCGCAATCATTTATGTGAACTCTCATTGCTTTTCATCCCAGCGTTATGACCTTTCGGAAAGATAAGTTTAGCATGCGATCCTGATGGTGGCAGTTCAACCAATTAACGTGACAGCTTTGAGGTAAAATTGGACGCGACGAACATAGACAAAGGATAGGACAAAACGGGTAAGTTGGTCTAAAATTAATAACAAATTTGGTTTAATAATCAACTCAGTCTCGGAAATAGCATCGAAATTCGTGGAACTTGATCGTATTTCGCGAAACGTGCTCCCTTTCGTAAAAGAGATTGTGCACTGTAAATTTAGGGATCGATCCTTCCCACGACAAATTTACGTGACTCGTTAAAATGTCTTTTGAGTTGATCATATGTCCGATCGGATTGTGCTAATTGGACGCGCGTGGACATCAGTCTTTTCGTTACTGAACGTGTGAATTCGAACGAATGCGAAATTGATTTAGTTTGGCGTCTTACGCTAAAATACATTGTCTATGGAAGTGCGTAGGATTTTTTTTTATATTGCATTGTTTATTTGTCATTAACAATTTTCTGCTGATTTTTTAAGGTAGTAGTCTGGTAACTTGAGCCGATTTTCATGTCTTTTTTGGAGGGCGTTTGTTTTGTAGGAAAATAAAAATGAATCGTTTTGGATATTTAGGATGATTTTATGTACATATTAAAGATACAAAAAAAAATTTGTTTGAAAAAATTTAATAGTTTATTATTATTATTATTATTGATCGAAGTTGGCACCTCGAAAAAAAGCGCGTGGGTGGCCCCGGTGATTTTGGCTCTTGTTGTTATCTGCAATCAAAAATTCTTGATAATTCTTAATCTATAGACATGTCATTCTGGTCGGAACTACTGAAGTTAAATTTCATGGATAAATAACAAAGTGGCGGGGAAAATAAAAGGACTTTTTTTTTCCAAAGTCCGCCATTTTGTTATTTATCCATGAAATTTAACTTCAGTAGTTCCGACCAGAATGACATGTCTATAGATTAAGAATTATCAAGAATTTTTGATTTCAGATAACATCAAGAGCCAAAATCACCGGGGCCACCCACGCGCTTTTTTTTCGAGGTGCCAACTTCGATCAATAATAATAATAATAATAAACTATTAAATTATTTCAAAAAATTTTTTTTTTGTATCTTTAATATGTAAATAAAAACATCCTAAATATCCAAAACGATTCATTTTTATTTTCCTACAAAAAAACGCCCTCCAAAAAAGACATGAAAATCGGCTTAAGTTGCCAGACTACTACTTCAAGCAAATTTTTCCCATTTCACTCTAGAAGTGCGCCATTTGACCAAAAATCAATATATCGAAAAAATCCTACGCACTTTCCTAGACAATGTATTTTTAAAGATATATTCAAAGTTTCAAGTGAATCGGTTGAAAATTGTGTGAGTTATGTTTCCGGCCAACTAAAACGGAGACGTCATCGGAAAAACGCTGCACAGCCGCCATTTTGAAATTGATCGCTTCAAAAAAATTATTGTATACAGTCACTGATATGTATGATAAACACCCTATTTTGTAATCTCGATTTGTTTTGTAGTTTTTTGGAAAAAAAATCCTCAAAAAAAGCCTATTTACACCTTATGCCTGCATTCGTGGAGCACAACACTGACTGACGGAGTATTGCCATCGCATTTGGCCATCAATGATAATTCGTCATCCTCGATCGATCATATTGTATAGTATGGTATCGTAAATCGTTCGCTCGTTCGTTCGAATGGTTTTCGAGAGTATCCCAAGCAGATGAGATAGAAAGATAGAGATAGAGAAAGAGAGAGAGAGAGAGAGTTGAACTATCGCTCTTACCGCGAGACCATGCGCATGGCACACTAATGGTGATCTACCGGATAGTATAATTCATGCGCGCGGGGTTAACAGCAGCTAGCACACGGAATACTCGTCTCTCGTTCCCGGGGCTCTGCTCTCGGTGTTTCAGAGTGTGTGCGGTGCCCGGGTTGTTACGACGCGCCGATGATTTACCGACCGAGAACGCACAACCTGCCCCATCCCATCCTTCGATCCTTGCTCACATACGCACGCACGCAAACGCGTGCGTGCACATCTCGACTCAGGTTGAAAAAGTCACCCTCCTCAACAACTTTTTTTTTATAAAACAATGTCACGACAACAACGAAACGTTTTATAACGCGACAATTAAAGCACTGAGACTACAATAGCGCGTATACCTCTATACTGCCACTCGGCACTCGCATTGCCATTCGCATTGAAGCTCGCGCGGTCTCCACGGTACTCGTAGGTTCGGGGCGCCCGGAGAGGGTCTCGAAACAACGGACGAGCGAACAAACGTGTTAGCGCCCTCCAATATCGTTCGCTTGTAACGCGTGGCCTATTTTCGTTTTGTTTGCGCATACATAACAAACATATAACACGGCATTGCACTGTACGTTTTGCGTCCTGCAATTCTGTGTGTGTGTGTGTGTGTGTTTATTTTTTTTCACTGAGAGCAATGGTGAAATGATGGTCAAGTGACAATATAGGACCTTTATTTTATGTGAAATTCAGGGGTAAAATCGAACTGGGATTCGTTCGCGTTTTCTCGTCAATAACGATACTCTGTTATTCGTAAAATATTCCGCGTACATACGCGAGATTTTTAAAACATATTTAACGAAAATATAGTTATCAAGCAAAAAAGGTCCATTTTCACGAATTTTTGTTTGCTACTTAATGATTTATTTCAGGATTGGGAGACTGATATATTTTTAGGGATACTTTCAAGCTGTTTTACAAAAAAAATTTCATTAAATAATAATAAAAATTATGACAATTATAACTTTAAAAAAAATGTTTCGTACAAATTTCTCTTTCAAGGGGGAAATAGGGTTAGACGGTTCAAAAAATCGATTTTTTTTTAAATGAATAAATTGTTAGTAAAACTATTGAAAAATATGTTCCCAAAATTTTAAATGAAAATTCCGACTCGTTCTATTGTTATAAGCCATTAAGAGGGGAAATGGGGTTAGGACAGCGTTTTCTCAATAATTTATATGAATTTTTTTATAGTATAAAAAATGAATATAATTTATTGAAACTTTGAGAATATTTTTTACCTATATTTAGGTATATACTGTAAAATTTTTATACATATATTTTAGTATATACTATAAAATATTAGCGACCCCATATTGCTTGTTTTTCTTGGTACTATTTTTTCAAACGCGTTTTTCTGAAAAACGACTTTTTTTGAACTTGCGTACACGCTAGTTTGAAAAGTTTTCAACCAATCGTTTTGAAAATTGGCAGTTACTTTCTTCATAGTATTGCGCTGTATATGAACCTAAAATCGGAATATTATCATTATTTAAAATAATTTTTTTTTGCAAATAAAGTTGTAAAAAATGGGAAAAATCATGTTTTTTTGTTTTGACCCCTGTAAGAAATTCAATTTTCTATTTTTTTGATAGCGTTTAGGTTTATATAGAAGAGATACATATAATAAAAGCAAATTCCAACCTCGTTTGATTTCAGATGAAAAGTGCGGCTTCCAGAATGTACGCAAAATGATGAGTCTGATTGTGACCTGCAATATGGGGTCGCTAATATCCCCGGTGTTTTTCAAGAAAATTCTTCAAAAATTTTATAGTATATACTTAAATATATGTATTAAATATTCTCAAGGTTTCAATAAATTATATTCATTTTTTATACTATAAAAAAATTCATGAAAATCATTGAGAAAACGCTGTCCTAATCCTATTTCCCTCCTTAACGGTAAAATCCCTATCTCTGGTGGTACATGGTTCAATTTGAAAAATAGAACAAAAATAGTTTCTCAATCTTCATACATGTAGTTTTCGTTGAGGGGCTATACACAATCGAGATTTAAAACAAAAACAATATTAATTTCATTCTCGTAATGTACATATATTCAAGTATATACACAGAAAATTTCATGTCAATCCGGCAAATATTCTCAAAGTCACACGCATATTTGTAAAGACGTCTCGAAGCGTGTGAGAATAATTTTGAAAGTTTCAATGCGTTTTTCTCAAAACTGTGTTTTTAAAGTCGCTGAGCAAGATTCCTCGGAAACAGCTAAACCGATCAGTCTCCAATTTTTACACAAGCTTTGTAAATATATTTTTTAGTGATTAATCGAAGGTTTTTTCTCGCCGATAAATATTTTTCATTTTATAAACAATTTAAGGCCAAAATTCTTATCGAAAATCGAAATTTTTCTTTTGAGAAGCCACCATTTTGTTAAAAATTAATATTTCGCTTATTCCTTCGATTAAATACTAGATAATATCTTATATAAACGAATTCTTTTTTGTTTTTTTCATTTTGGATGATCCAGTCCAGAGATATCGTGGTCACCGCGAAACGCCTTTTTTAGAGGACCTTCCGAAGATCGGCTATAGCCGCTTTAAAAATAATCATTTTTACAAATAAAAAATATGAAAATAAAGTTAAAAGTTACCAGAATATGTATATAAATTTTTACGTCAATAAATAAAAATGTCTTTTCAGAAAAAATTCTTGAAAAATCGCTGTTTTTCGGTCTCCTGACTGTGTAAAACCCCTTGAGGGTGAACTGTGAACAGGTTCAAAAAAGGTCCTTTATCACGAATTTTCGTTTGCCACTTAATGAATTATTTCAAGACCGGGAGAATGTTATGTTTTTAAGGACACTTTGAAGTTGTTTTCTAAAAATTTTCATTAAAAAACAATAAAAACTGTGACAGTTATAACTTGTATAAAAATTTTCCGTAAAAATTTCTCTGTCTACGGTAAAATCTTTATCTCTGGCGAATGGTACATCTAAAAAATAAAACAAAAATATTTTTTCAATCTCGATAAATGTAGTTATCGTCAAGCCGAGCCGTTGTTTCTTTAAACATTTTTTTTCAAAATGGCGGCGTGTTAAAAAAATCCTTTTTTTTAACATGCCACTATTTTTATAAAAATGAATTAACGAAAACCACATTTAAGCGGATTAAGAAAATATTGTTGTTTTATTGTTCAGGGGGTTACCAGACTACTACCTCCTTGAGGTAGTAGTCTGGTAACTTAAGCTGATTTTCATGTCTTTCTTGGAGGGCGTTTTTTTGTAGGAAAATAGAAATGAATCGTTTTGGATATTTAGGATGTTTTGATTTACATATTAGAGAAACAAATGAAAATTTTGTTGAAAAAATTTAATAGTTTATTATTATTATTATTATTGATCGAAGTTGGCACCTCGAAGTTGGCAGTCCGGCTCCTAACTTTTTTTCTACCGAACCGATTCCTTTCAAATTTTAACAGGCTACTCTACACACTTATAGTTCTCGTCGGAACCACCGAAAAATTTTTTCACCCCTAACTTTTTATTTCACAACTCCTTCTTTGCTAAAATAAAAGGACTTTAGCAAAGAAGGGGTTGTAAAATGCAAAGTGAGGGGTGAAAAAATGTCTCGGTGGTTCCGACGAGAACTATAAGTGTGTAGAGTAGCCTGTTAAAATTTGAAAGTAATCGGTTCGGTAGAAAAAAAGTTAGTACCCGGGCTGTCAACTTCGAGGTGCCAACTTCGATCAATAATAGAAATAATAATAAACTATTAAATTTTTACAAAAAATTTTTTTTTTGTATCTTTAATATGTAAATAAAAACATCCTAAATATCCAAAACGATTCATTTTTATTTTCCTACAAAAAAACGCCCTCCAGAGAAGACATGAAAATCGGCTTGAGTTACCAGACTACTACCTTTAATAAGTTTCAAATTGACACTAGTGAAAAAAAAAAAATGTTCCGTCGATTCATAGCTAATGTTTGAGAGGCCGAAAGGTACCGGCGTGCATTTCGGGTATAATTGCAGTGAGTTGCTTTTTATATGACAAAAAGAAAGTAAAAATTCTCGTACATCGACGTTGATGATTCCGGATAAAAAAATCCGACTTATTGGAAACCGAAAAGCCCGTATGTTGATTTCGGAATGGAACAGGGGACGAACATTTACGTTCGGGGTATATATGCATACATCAGTAGTGAAGCGTGTCACGGCCGTTACGCCGGAGTTTCGAGCCCATTGCTCGTAGTGATTAATTAACGCGACATCGTAATACCGGCGTCGTAGCGGGAGATCTGTCCCAAGCCTCCCTCTGCGATGATGACACCGGGCTGACTCTTGCATCGCGCCCCTCAACCTTCCTCCCGTTACCATCCCTAATATCGGAAGTGGAGTAGACGCCGCGAGCAAGGGTAAACGAAAGGTTCGCTGGATGAGGAAAATACGAGAGAACGAAGATAGGGCACGTAATGATGTGATGACGGGGTGGCGATGGGGTTAAAAAAAATGTTGATATGCAATTATATTAAGTAAATTTTATATTTTTTTCTTGGATGTATATGTATGAGGCATTTTTATCAACCCCTAGTCACTCTTCCATTAATCTTTCGAATATTTCTCATCATTCGCAAAGTCTTTACATTTTTTTAATTACTCCATAAGGTAGTTGCAATTGTTTTTCCAAATTCATTTATTTTCAACGAGGCAAAAGTGTGAAAACTTTGGTTTTTCCATTAAGCTTTAGTGGGCACTATTTTTTATATTTTAATTGACACTTGCGCGAGATTTTTTCTTGGATATATATGTATGAGGCATTTTTATCAACCCCTAGTCACTCTTCCATTAATCTTTCGAATATTTCTCATCATTCGCAAAGTCTTTACATTTTTTTAATTCCTCCATAAGGTAGTTGCAATTGTTATTCCAAATTCATTCATTTTCAACGAGGCAAAAGTGTGGAAACTTTGGTTTTTCCATTAAGCTTTAGTACGCACTAGTTTTTATATTTTAATTGACACTTGCACGAGATTTTTTCTTGGATGTATATGTATGAGGCATTTTTATCAACCCCTAGTCACTCTTCCATTAATCTTTCGAATATTTCTCATCATTCGCAAAGTCTTTACATTTTTTTAATTCCTCCATAAGGTAGTTGCAATTGTTATTCCAAATTCATTCATTTTCAACGAGGCAAAAGTGTGGAAACTTTGGTTTTTCCATTAAGCTTTAGTACGCACTAGTTTTTATATTTTAATTGACACTTGCGCGAGATTTTTTCTTGGATGTATATGTATGAGGCATTTTTATCAACCCCTAGTCACTCTTCCATTAATCTTTCGAATATTTCTCATCATTCGCAAAGTCTTTACATTTTTTTAATTCCTCCATAAGGTAGTTACAACTGTTATTCCAAATTCATTCATTTTCAACGAGGCAAAAGTGTGGAAACTTTGGTTTTTCCATTAAGCTTTAGTACGCACTAGTTTTTATATTTTAATTGACACTTGCGCGAGATTTTTTCTTGGATGTATATGTATGAGGCATTTTTATCAACCCCTAGTCACTCTTCCATTGATCTTTCGAATATTTCTCATCATTCGCAAAGTCTTTACATTTTTTTAATTACTCCATAAGGTAGTTGCAATTGTTTTTCCAAATTCATTTATTTTCAACGAGGCAAAAGTGTGGAAACTTTGGTTTTTCCATTAAGCTTTAGTACGCACTAGTTTTTATATTTTAATTGACACTTGCGCGAGATTTTTTCTTGGATGTATATGTATGAGGCATTTTTATCAACCCCTAGTCACTCTTCCATTAATCTTTCGAATATTTCTCATCATTCGCAAAGTCTTTACATTTTTTTAATTACTCCATAAGGTAGTTGCAATTGTTTTTCCAAATTCATTTATTTTCAACGAGGCAAAAGTGTGAAAACTTTGGTTTTTCCATTAAGCTTTAGTGGGCACTATTTTTTATATTTTAATTGACACTTGCGCGAGATTTTTTCTTGGATATATATGTATGAGGCATTTTTATCAACCCCTAGTCACTCTTCCATTAATCTTTCGAATATTTCTCATCATTCGCAAAGTCTTTACATTTTTTTAATTCCTCCATAAGGTAGTTGCAATTGTTATTCCAAATTCATTCATTTTCAACGAGGCAAAAGTGTGGAAACTTTGGTTTTTCCATTAAGCTTTAGTACGCACTAGTTTTTATATTTTAATTGACACTTGCACGAGATTTTTTCTTGGATGTATATGTATGAGGCATTTTTATCAACCCCTAGTCACTCTTCCATTAATCTTTCGAATATTTCTCATCATTCGCAAAGTCTTTACATTTTTTTAATTACTCCATAAGGTAGTTGCAATTGTTTTTCCAAATTCATTTATTTTCAACGAGGCAAAAGTGTGAAAACTTTGGTTTTTCCATTAAGCTTTAGTGGGCACTATTTTTTATATTTTAATTGACACTTGCGCGAGATTTTTTCTTGGATATATATGTATGAGGCATTTTTATCAACCCCTAGTCACTCTTCCATTAATCTTTCGAATATTTCTCATCATTCGCAAAGTCTTTACATTTTTTTAATTCCTCCATAAGGTAGTTGCAATTGTTATTCCAAATTCATTCATTTTCAACGAGGCAAAAGTGTGGAAACTTTGGTTTTTCCATTAAGCTTTAGTACGCACTAGTTTTTATATTTTAATTGACACTTGCACGAGATTTTTTCTTGGATGTATATGTATGAGGCATTTTTATCAACCCCTAGTCACTCTTCCATTAATCTTTCGAATATTTCTCATCATTCGCAAAGTCTTTACATTTTTTTAATTCCTCCATAAGGTAGTTGCAATTGTTATTCCAAATTCATTCATTTTCAACGAGGCAAAAGTGTGGAAACTTTGGTTTTTCCATTAAGCTTTAGTACGCACTAGTTTTTATATTTTAATTGACACTTGCGCGAGATTTTTTCTTGGATGTATATGTATGAGGCATTTTTATCAACCCCTAGTCACTCTTCCATTAATCTTTCGAATATTTCTCATCATTCGCAAAGTCTTTACATTTTTTTAATTCCTCCATAAGGTAGTTGCAACTGTTATTCCAAATTCATTCATTTTCAACGAGGCTAAAGTGTGGAAACTTTGGTTTTTCCATTAAGCTTTAGTACGCACTAGTTTTTATATTTTAATTGACACTTGCGCGAGATTTTTTCTTGGATGTATATGTATGAGGCATTTTTATCAACCCCTAGTCACTCTTCCATTGATCTTTCGAATATTTCTCATCATTCGCAAAGTCTTTACATTTTTTTAATTACTCCATAAGGTAGTTGCAATTGTTTTTCCAAATTCATTTATTTTCAACGAGGCAAAAGTGTGGAAACTTTGGTTTTTCCATTAAGCTTTAGTACGCACTAGTTTTTATATTTTAATTGACACTTGCGCGAGATTTTTTCTTGGATGTATATGTATGAGGCATTTTTATCAACCCCTAGTCACTCTTCCATTAATCTTTCGAATATTTCTCATCATTCGCAAAGTCTTTACATTTTTTTAATTACTCCATAAGGTAGTTGCAATTGTTTTTCCAAATTCATTTATTTTCAACGAGGCAAAAGTGTGAAAACTTTGGTTTTTCCATTAAGCTTTAGTGGGCACTATTTTTTATATTTTAATTGACACTTGCGCGAGATTTTTTCTTGGATATATATGTATGAGGCATTTTTATCAACCCCTAGTCACTCTTCCATTAATCTTTCGAATATTTCTCATCATTCGCAAAGTCTTTACATTTTTTTAATTCCTCCATAAGGTAGTTGCAATTGTTATTCCAAATTCATTCATTTTCAACGAGGCAAAAGTGTGGAAACTTTGGTTTTTCCATTAAGCTTTAGTGGGCACTATTTTTTATATTTTAATTGACACTTGCGCGAGATTTTTTCTTGGATATATATGTATGAGGCATTTTTATCAACCCCTAGTCACTCTTCCATTAATCTTTCGAATATTTCTCATCATTCGCAAAGTCTTTACATTTTTTTAATTCCTCCATAAGGTAGTTGCAATTGTTATTGGAAATTCATTCATTTTCAACGAGGCAAAAGTGTGGAAACTTTGGTTTTTCCATTAAGCTTTAGTACGCACTAGTTTTTATATTTTAATTGACACTTGCACGAGATTTTTTCTTGGATGTATATGTATGAGGCATTTTTATCAACCCCTAGTCACTCTTCCATTAATCTTCCGAATATTTCTCATCATTCGCAAAGTCTTTACATTTTTTTAATTCCTCCATAAGGTAGTTGCAATTGTTATTCCAAATTCATTCATTTTCAACGAGGCAAAAGTGTGGAAACTTTGGTTTTTCCATTAAGCTTTAGTACGCACTAGTTTTTATATTTTAATTGACACTTGCGCGAGATTTTTTCTTGGATGTATATGTATGAGGCATTTTTATCAACCCCTAGTCACTCTTCCATTAATCTTTCGAATATTTCTCATCATTCGCAAAGTCTTTACATTTTTTTAATTCCTCCATAAGGTAGTTGCAACTGTTATTCCAAATTCATTCATTTTCAACGAGGCAAAAGTGTGGAAACTTTGGTTTTTCCATTAAGCTTTAGTACGCACTAGTTTTTATATTTTAATTGACACTTGCGCGAGATTTTTTCTTGGATGTATATGTATGAGGCATTTTTATCAACCCCTAGTCACTCTTCCATTGATCTTTCGAATATTTCTCATCATTCGCAAAGTCTTTACATTTTTTTAATTACTCCATAAGGTAGTTGCAATTGTTTTTCCAAATTCATTTATTTTCAACGAGGCAAAAGTGTGGAAACTTTGGTTTTTCCATTAAGCTTTAGTACGCACTAGTTTTTATATTTTAATTGACACTTGCGCGAGATTTTTTCTTGGATGTATATGTATGAGGCATTTTTATCAACCCCTAGTCACTCTTCCATTAATCTTTCGAATATTTCTCATCATTCGCAAAGTCTTTACATTTTTTTAATTACTCCATAAGGTAGTTGCAATTGTTTTTCCAAATTCATTTATTTTCAACGAGGCAAAAGTGTGAAAACTTTGGTTTTTCCATTAAGCTTTAGTGGGCACTATTTTTTATATTTTAATTGACACTTGCGCGAGATTTTTTCTTGGATATATATGTATGAGGCATTTTTATCAACCCCTAGTCACTCTTCCATTAATCTTTCGAATATTTCTCATCATTCGCAAAGTCTTTACATTTTTTTAATTCCTCCATAAGGTAGTTGCAATTGTTATTCCAAATTCATTCATTTTCAACGAGGCAAAAGTGTGGAAACTTTGGTTTTTCCATTAAGCTTTAGTACGCACTAGTTTTTATATTTTAATTGACACTTGCACGAGATTTTTTCTTGGATGTATATGTATGAGGCATTTTTATCAACCCCTAGTCACTCTTCCATTAATCTTTCGAATATTTCTCATCATTCGCAAAGTCTTTACATTTTTTTAATTCCTCCATAAGGTAGTTGCAATTGTTATTCCAAATTCATTCATTTTCAACGAGGCAAAAGTGTGGAAACTTTGGTTTTTCCATTAAGCTTTAGTACGCACTAGTTTTTATATTTTAATTGACACTTGCGCGAGATTTTTTCTTGGATGTATATGTATGAGGCATTTTTATCAACCCCTAGTCACTCTTCCATTAATCTTTCGAATATTTCTCATCATTCGCAAAGTCTTTACATTTTTTTAATTCCTCCATAAGGTAGTTGCAATTGTTATTCCAAATTCATTCATTTTCAACGAGGCAAAAGTGTGGAAACTTTGGTTTTTCCATTAAGCTTTAGTACGCACTAGTTTTTATATTTTAATTGACACTTGCGCGAGATTTTTTCTTGGATGTATATGTATGAGGCATTTTTATCAACCCCTAGTCACTCTTCCATTGATCTTTCGAATATTTCTCATCATTCGCAAAGTTTTTACATTTTTTTAATTACTCCATAAGGTAGTTGCAATTGTTTTTCCAAATTCATTTATTTTCAACGAGGCAAAAGTGTGGAAACTTTGGTTTTTCCATTAAGCTTTAGTACGCACTAGTTTTTATATTTTAATTGACACTTGCGCGAGATTTTTTCTTGGATGTATATGTATGAGGCATTTTTATCAACCCCTAGTCACTCTTCCATTGATCTTTCGAATATTTCTCATCATTCGCAAAGTCTTTACATTTTTTTAATTACTCCATAAGGTAGTTGCAATTGTTTTTCCAAATTCATTTATTTTCAACGAGGCAAAAGTGTGAAAACTTTGGTTTTTCCATTAAGCTTTAGTGGGCACTATTTTTTATATTTTAATTGACACTTGCGCGAGATTTTGTCTTGGATGTATATGTATGAGGCATTTTTATCAACCCCTAGTCACTCTTCCATTAATCTTTCGAATATTTCTCATCATTCGCAAAGTCTTTACATTTTTTTAATTACTCCATAAGGTACTTGCAATTGTTTTTCCAAATTCATTTATTTTCAACGAGGCAAAAGTGTGAAAACTTTGGTTTTTCCATTAAGCTTTAGTGGGCACTATTTTTTATATTTTAATTGACACTTGCGCGAGATTTTTTCTTGGATATATATGTATGAGGCATTTTTATCAACCCCTAGTCACTCTTCCATTAATCTTTCGAATATTTCTCATCATTCGCAAAGTCTTTACATTTTTTTAATTACTCCATAAGGTACTTGCAATTGTTTTTCCAAATTCATTTATTTTCAACGAGGCAAAAGTGTGAAAACTTTGGTTTTTCCATTAAGCTTTAGTACGCACTATTTTGTATATTTTAATTGACACTTGCGCGAGATTTTTTCTTGGATGTATATGTATGAGGCATTTTTATCAACCCCTAGTCACTCTTCCATTAATCTTTCGAATATTTCTCATCATTCGCAAAGTCTTTACATTTTTTTAATTCCTCCATAAGGTAGTTGCAATTGTTTTTCCAAATTCATTTATTTTCAACGAGGCAAAAGTGTGGAAACTTTGGTTTTTCCATTAGGGTTTAGTACGCACTAGTTTTTATATTTTAATTGACACTTGTGCGAGATTTTTTCTTGGATGTATATGTATGAGGCATTTTTATCAACCCCTAGTCACTCTTTCATTAATCTTTCGAATATTTCTCGTCATTCGCAAAGTCTTTACATTATTTTAATTCCTTCATAAGGTAGTTGCAATTGTTTTTCCAAATTCATTCATTTTCAACGAGGCAAAAGTGTCGAAACTTTGGTCTTCCCATTAGGCTTTCGAACGCACGAATATTTATATTTTAATTGACACTTTGTGCCAAGAGCAAAGGGGGGAAATAGGATTAGACGGTTCAAAAAATCGATTTTTATTTAATTCATAAATTGTTAGTAAAACTATTGAAAAATATGTTCCCAAAATTTTAAATGAAAATTCCGACTCGTTCTGTTGTTATAAGTCATTAAGGGCGGAAATAGGGTTAGGACAGCGTTTTCTCAATGATTTTCATACATTTTTTTATAGTATAAAAAATGAATATGATTTATTGAAACTTTGAGAATATTTTATACATATATTTAAGTATATACTATAAAATTTTTGAAGAATTTCCTTGAAAAACACCGACAAAATTTATGACTGCGTTGACTTTGTTTTTCTTGGTACTATTTTTTCAAACGACTTTTTTTGAACTTGCGTACACGCTAGTTTGAAAAGTTTTCAACCAATTGTTTTGAAAATTGGCAGTTACTTTCTTCATAGTATTGCGCTCTATATGAACCTAAAATCGGAATATTATCATTATTTTAAATAATTTTTTTTTGCAGGTAAAATTGTAAAAAATGTCAAAAAATCATGCTTTTTTGTTTTGACCCCTGTAAAAAATTCAATTTTCTATTTTTTTGATAGCATTTAGGTTCACATAGAAGAGAGACATATAATAAAAGTAAATTCCAACCTCGTTTGATTTCAGATGAAAATTGCGGCTTCCAGAATGTAGGCAAAATGCTGAGTCTGATTGTGATCTGCAATATGGGGTCGCTAATATCTTCGGTGTTTTTCAAGGAAATTCTTCAAAAATTTTATAGTATATACTTAAATATATGTATAAAATATTCTCAAAGTTTCAATAAATTATATTCATTTTTTATACTATAAAAAAATTCATGAAAATCATTGAGAAAACGCTGTCCTAACCCTATTTCCTCCCTCAACCATTCAGTGCGATTTTTTCGATTTTTTGCCGGTAAATTTTACAAGATTTCTTAAACGTGTGCAGAAGCCACAAGAAAAAAGTCGAAGAACATGTATCTTCGTTGCTTGTGAGAAAATATATCGCAATGAACTGATTTCACGTACAATTTTAAATTACTGTGAAACAAATTATCTACTGTGCTTCCTTGATGTGCGTAAACGTATTCTGGAATTACGAGGGAATGGGTGGAATCACAAATAATGCGTAGGCGCATAAAATTGCGTTGGGAATTTTCGCATGTAGCACCTGTACTGACGAAGAAAATTAATTTATCGATTCAATGAGGGTAGATGCGTATATAAAATATATACATTATATATATATATAATGTTTGTCGATTTGGAGAGGAAGGGGATGAATTGTTAAAGATTGTATGACAAGCGTACGAGGGTTGTTGTGTACCAAAAACAATCGAGAATACCTGTATTTCGTTATCATAGCTGTACGGTATAAATTCGAATATTTGATGAAGGAGCAATTTCAATAGAACGAAAAGTGAATAACTATACATACATGATGACAAACCAGTGTATGCTTTCCTACAATTCCGTAAAACATACATGGGTGAACCTATGGATATTTATCATTGTGTTTATATTAAGGCCAATGTGGATAAACATGTATGCATAAACGGGGTGTCCCAAAACTAGCACGTCAGAGTGACACGGGCGGTTAGATTGGTTCTGGACCTATCAGAATAAACAAATATGACCTCAGTAAAAGTCCAAAGGTCCAAATCGTAAGCAAATCAAAGCCCAGAGTAACACCAAACCCTAAAGTGGTCAGAAACACAAACGGAAAACAGCGAGATAACAAGAATAGCGATTTTTCGAAAAATCACAAGAAGACGATTCATCAGGAAATCGTTATTATTTTCATCTCGCTGTTTTCGTTTGTGTTTCTGACCACTTTAGGATTTTGTGTGAATTTCAACTTTGATTTGCTTACGATTTGAAATTTCATAATAATGGTTCGCGGAATAACAAGTACTAGGTAGCGATTTTCCAAAAAATCAACAAAGACATTTTATCGGAAAATCTCTACTCTTGTCATCTCGCTGTTTTCGTTTGTGTTTTTGACCACTTTAGGATTTTGTGTGAATTTGAACTTTGATTTGCTTACGATTTGGAATTTCATAAAAATGATTCGCAGAATAACAAGTACTAGGTAGCGATTTTCTGAAAAATCAACACAGACGATTTATCGAAAAATCGCTATTCTTGTCATCCCGTTGATTTCGTTTGTGTTTCTGACCACTTCAGGATTTGGTGTGAATTTGAAATTTGATTTGCCTACGATTTGGACTTTCAAAGCAATGGTTCGCGGAATAACAAGTACTAGGTAGCGATTTTCCAAAAAATTGACAAAGAAGATTTATCCGGAAATCGTTATTCTTTTCATCTCGCTGATTTCGTTTGTATTTCTGACCACTTTAGGATTTTGTGTGAATTTGAACTTTGATTTGCTTACGATTTGGAATTTCATAATAATGATTCGCGAAATAACAAGTACTAAATAGCAATTTTCTGAAAAATCAAAAAAGACAATTTATCGAAAAATTGCTATTCTTGTCATCTCGCTGTTTTCATTTGTGTTTCTGACCACTTTAGGATTTGGTGTGAATTTGAACTTTGATTTGCCTATGATTTGGACTTTCATAGCAATGGTCCGCGGAATAACGAGCACTAGGTAGCGATTTTCCGAAAAATCGACAAAGAAGATTTATTCGGACGTCGTTATTCCTTTCATCTCGCTGTTTTCGTTTGTGTTTCTGACCACTTTAGGATTTGGTGTGAATTTGAACTTTGATTTGCTTACGATTTGGATTTTCATAGTAATGATTCGCGGAATAACAAGTACTAAGTAGCGATTTTCCGAAAAATCGATAAAGAAGATTCATCCGGAAAAAGTTATTCTTTTCATCTCGCTATTTTCGTTTGTATTTCTGACCACTTTAGGATTTTGTGCGAATTTGAACTTTGATTTGCTTACGATTTGGAATTTCATAATAATGATACGCGGAATAACAAGTACTAAGTAGCGATTTTCTGAAAAATCAACAGAGACGATTTATTGGAAAATCGCTATTCTTGTCATCTCGTTGATTTTGTTTGTGTTTCTGACCATTTTAGGATTTTGTGTGATTTTTAACTTTGATTTGCTTACGATTTGAATTTTCATAGCAATGGTTTGCGGAATAACAAGTACTAAGTAGCGATTTTCTGAAAAATCAACAAAGAAGATTTATCTGAAAATCGTTATTCTTTTCATCTCGCTGTTTTCGTTTGTGTTTCTGACCACTTTAGGATTTGGTGTGAATTTAAATGTTGATTTGCTTACGATTTGGACTTTCATAGCAATGGTTCGCGGAATAACAAGTACTAGGTAGCGATTTTCCGAAAAATCAACAAAGATGATTTTTCTCGAAAACCATTGGACTTTTACTAAGATCAAATTTGTTTATTCTGATAGGTCCGGAGCCAATCCAACCGCCGTATCAATCTGACGTGCTAGTTTTGCGAAATCCTGTATACATTTATGAATTTCCGAAGTATAAGTTCACTCGTATACAAATGGACACAGAAGTGTCAGTTCAACGAGTGGCAAAATGATGCGGAGAGTGAACTCAAAATAGTTCATTGGATAAAATACCGTAACCTAATTATTAATACGTTAATTATTTGTTGACGCGTTCGTGTATTCTAGATTAGCACATGGGAGTGGATGATTTTCCGCACGGAGGAACCGCATGTTCGCACTAATGCCGGAAAAAGCGAAAGACAAGAGAAAGCGGAATGGGAATTTAAACGCGAAGCGAAGAGTTCGGTCCTTCTTCCAACGAAGGGAAAATCGACATTTATTGTCTCGCAAAACTTTACGTACTTTGGGTGTACTCTCTCCACCGCGTGAAGAGGAGAAAATTGTCGCTCATCAACGCCTGCGGTCGAGAAGCAAGGAATAATTAACAGAGATCGTTGATTGTACATTGAAAAGAAATTAGCAGTGAGTGCTAATTTCTTTACCAACGGAATCATTGACAACTTTTCAAAAAAACAATTACAAATACGATTCTTTTTTATTTTTGGAGATTGAATAATTTGTGATGAAGTTATAATGTCGATAAGGAGGCGCTATGATTTTCATCAGTAGTCCATTTAAACCCGTATAAAATAATGTAAATATAAAAAAAAAAAATTCTCAATTTTTTTTCTTATAGTTGAAAGGTTAATAAAAAATGTGAAATTAGCAACTTAATTTTTTTTTCACCATATAATGATTATAATAATTTTTCAAATTTACTTGGTTTTTTTAGCGCGAGCAGCGGTGAGCCCTTAATAATTTTTAAGACCACAAAGTAAAGTGGTCTTTCACTATTTCGACCGTTTTTGGTCTTTGCTATTTCCGCTGCATCGAGTTTAGCAATTTCGATCTGCGTCCAAACATTTATACATATATTTGAAGACATTCGCGACATACAAAAAAATTCCACACGGTTACAGATGAAATTATCATCCGGCCGTTTGAATTTCGCGCGCTCATCCCGCGAACTGGATGTGCCAATCCGTGAGGATCGATGATGAGACCAGTGCGGTTTGCCATCTCTATCATGATATCAACGTAGCACGTACATCTAGATCAACAGCAAGCGTAAGATCGCGCACGTAGCGGGAAATTTAATCCCGGGAATTACGGGATTACAACGGTTTCAGGAACGTTCCAAAATAAACGCCGGCGGAAGCTGTATAATCCACGATGTAACACACCTCACGTCTCTCGGTGTGAACCACGAGCATTCACATCCTCTCACTTTTTTTTTTTTTCTTTTCAATTCCTCGTTGATTATAGGATTGCGCTGGATTTCGACGATTTCCTGGACAATTCCAGTGCACCAATAACGTTAACATTCTTTAACAGCTTTTTTTTTTATTCTTAAGTTAGTAGTCTGGTAACTTAAGCCGATTTTCATGTCTTTTTTGGAGGGCGTTTTATTGTAGGAAAATAAAAATGAATTGTTTTGAAAATTTAGGATGTTTTTATTTACATATTAAAGATACAAAAAAAAAATTCAATAGTTTATTATTATTATTATTATTGATCGAAGTTGGCACCTCCAAAAAAAAGCGCGTGGGTGGCCCCGGTGATTTTGGCTCTTGATGTTATCTGAAATCAAAAATTCTTGATAATTCTTAATCTATAAACATGTCATTCTGGTCGGAACTACTGAAGTTAAATTTCATGGATAAATAACAAAATGGAAAAGGACGTTTTTTTCCAAAGTCCGCCATTTTGTTATTTATCCATGAAATTTAACTTTAGTAGTTCCGACCAGAATGACATGTCTATAGATTAAGAATTATCAAGAATTTTTTATTTCAGATAACATCAAGAGCCAAAATCACCGGGGCCACCCACGCGCTTTTTTTTCGAAGTGCCAACTTCGATTAATAATAATAATAATAATAATAAACTATTAAATTTCTTCAAAAAAAATTTTTTCAAAAAAATGTTTTTTTGTAGCTTTAATATGTAAATAAAAACATCCTAAATATCCAAAACGATTCATTTTTATTTTCTTAAAAAAAACGCCCTCCAAAAAAGACGAGAAAATCGGCTTAAGTTACCAGACTACTATCTTAACATATCATTTAGTTCAGGTAGAACTTTGAGCTGAACAAATTTGCTCGTGATTTTTTTGTTTCATCACTTTGGAAATACCTTAATTAAGGGCTCACATAGGCCTGAAATTTTCAAAAAATTCGATTTTTTTTACAGATTTTCATTCTTTATACTTTTAAGAATTTTTCAGAAAAAAAACTTTGAAGAAAATTCCGCTCCGTTATAAAATTATAGCAATAAATGTGACCGGACGTCGGGTCGGAACAGTCTACCTGGCTGAAACTTCAAACGCGTTTTTCTCGAAACTATGTGTTTTAGACAGTGTCGGCACGACAACTCAGTGAATTTTTAATATTTTTTGACTGCTTTTTTTTTTAAATCTTGATAATTATTTTCTCTACAGTCTGACGAGAGGTTTTTTTTAATTTTTTGGTTGGACAATTTTTTATAAATTATTAAACACTAATTTTCTTGTTAAATTACATACTAAAGTTTGAAATGCTGTAATTTCTTTATTTTGAAATTAAAAATGCTGAGTCTGATTGTGACCTGCAATATGGGGTCGCTAATATTTTATAGTATATACTTAAATATATGTATAAAAATTTTATAGTATATACTTAAATATATGTATAAAAATTTTATAGTATATACTTAAATATATGTGTAAAGTATTCTCAAAGTTTCAATAAATTATATTCATTTTTTATACTATAAAAAAATTCATGAAAATCATTGAGAAAACGCTGTCCTAACCCTATTTACCCCCTTAACAGCCTTCACCTTCTCCATTGATCGCGAACGGTATTCATAGAAATTCTGTAATACATCACTTTCGGTCCCTCATGCATTATACCGCGTTGCAACGATCAATTGAGTAATTAATTATGTAAATTTGACAATTAGAGAGTAATATTTGGTGAAAAATAATGTACAATATGTCGCAGCATCTCGGATTTTCTGCCGAGATCTCTTAAGCATGGATTCACGAATTAATTAAACTTGAATCACGTTAATTTAATTTATTCGGCAAATCTCTTTAAACAAATGAAACCTTGACGGAAACGCGAAGTCCCGTAACAGTTGTAATAGCTCGAAGAACACGGCGTTAATCGATGAACAGCTGATTGAATTAAAAATTTATGAACAAGGCTAAATTGAATTTGTTTGGAATTTCTTTTCGAAATTCAATTAAAACATTAATGCGAAATTAAACGAGCCAGACGATCGCTCACAGCCTCGATGAGCAGGTTAATCTACTGCAAGTAAGTGACGCTGCAGCGGACAATTCAAGACGGTGTATCATATGAGGAATTGGTGAAATAAAAACTCATTTTTCATCCTAAGCCTTGGGGAAATAAGGGAGAAATTTTTCACAACACGCGAATAAAGATTGTATCCGCGCATTGGATTTTTCACGACAGTTTCATGCCATATATATTATATTTGCTAAATGTAGGTCAACATTGATTTAAAAATATTGGAGACCCACGTTAGTTTGGTAAAAAAAAATAGAAACAGAAATTTAATGAATGATAACGTTTTTAATAAAAACATTATATCTGAATTATATTTTACTACTCCGTTACAAAAATTGTATATATTTGGTAAACATCTTTTTTTTTTCATTGGATCTACGATTATAAAAAATAAACAGTTAAACATACGAGGTCTGTTCAAGAAGTATCGCGGATTTTGAATTTCCGCGGGCTACGTATATTCGATGTTCGATTTTTTTGTGGCGTTAGGTTGGTACTCATGTCCCTCACTTATGCTGAAAAAATCGGCCATTTTGAATGTTTAGTTAATTGTTGACAGCTGTTTTGGTTAGACGTGTTTTGGCTTGTCTTCGATTTTTGCCTACTCCAAAAAATGGATCAAAGAATCTGTATCGAATTTTGTGTGAAAAACAAAATTAAGTGAGCGGACGCATTTCGAATGTTAACTGTGGCATATGGTGAAGCTACCTTGGACCAAAGCAACGTTTATCGGTGGTAAAAAATGTTCCCATAGGGCCGAGAAGATGCGAACAACGAAATGTGTTCCGGACGCCCGAGCACATCAACAACAGACGAAAATATTGATGAAGTGAAGAAAATAATATTGGCCAATCGTCGAATCACCGTTAGAGAAGTTGCCGAGGAACTAAACATATCGGTTGGCTCGTGTTATTCGATTTTTACTAATGATTTGGGCATGAGACGGGTCGCCGTGAAATTCGTGCCAAAATTGCTCAATTTCAAACAAAAACAGTGTCGCGTTAACATTGCTAAGGAGCCGTTGGACTCGGTCCGCGACGACCGAAATTTGCTCCAGAGGGTCATAAATGGTAACGAATCATGGGTTTATGGTTATGACGTGGAAACCAAAGCTCAATCATCGCAATGGAAGCTGCTTTTTTGGAATAGTCAAAAATCGAAGACAAGCCAAAACACGTCTAACCAAAACGGCTGTCAACAATTAACTAAACGTTCAAAATGGCCGATTTTTTCAGCATAAGTGAGGGACACGAGTACCAACCTAACGCCACAAAAAATCGAAAATCGAATATACGAGGGGGGACCCAAAAAAAAAACGGGAATTGCGCTGCGGCGGGGAGGGAGAGCGGGGGAACCCATTGCTCGACCAGGTGTCCGTTGGGGACACGTCTCCAGAGTTAACGTGCGAAGTTCCGTCGCCGTGAGTGCATCGGTTCGCCCGTGGCAATTTTTTGTAGTGAAACAACTTTTTCAATTTCGGCGAAAACGTGATGGCCGATTGTCAAGAGCAACGCGCGGCTGTGAAATTTTGTTTCCTGTTGTAATGCTTAAGACTGCTTATGGAGATGCTGCCCTAAGTAAAACCAGTGTCTACGAGTGGTTTTCACGTTTTAAAAATGGAGAAATGTCAATTGAAGACCAACCCCGTTCAGGACGCCCCTCAACGTCAAGAAGCGACGAAAACGTCGATAAAATCAATGCTCTCATTCGTGAAGACCGTCGCCGAACCATTGATCAACTCTGTGAGATGTCTGGGATATCATGGAGTTTAATTCAGAGGATTTTATCCAAAGATTTGCACATCAGCAGAGTTGCAGCCAAATTTGTCCCTCGCTTTCTCACAGACGAGCAAAGGGAGCATCGACTTCAGGCATCTTTTGAACTTCAAAATCAGCTCGAAGAGGACCCTGAACTTTTTTCCAAGGTGATTACCGGTGATGAATCGTGGTGCGGTGGATACGACCCCGAAACAAAGCAGCAATCAAGCCAGTGGAAGACACCTCACTCTCCTCGTCCGAAAAAAGCTCGCCAAGTGAAGTGAAACATCAAGACAATGCTCATTTGTTTCTTCGATTGCAGAGGTGTTGTGCACGCGGAGTTCGTTCCCCCGAGTCAAACTGTCAACCAGAAGTTCCACTTGGAGGTTTTGAAAAGATTGAGGGAGAGTATCCGGAAGAGAAGGGCAGATTTTTGGCGCACAAGTGACTGGTTCCTCCATCATGACAACGCGCCGGTCCACGCCGCTCTCTCCGTAAAGCAGTTTTTGACCAAAAACTGCATGACACCAATTGTCCAATTGTGATTTTTTTTTGTTCCCCAGACTCAAAAGGGACAAGAGAGGAAAGCGTTTTGCCACTGTGGAGGAGGTAAAACAAAAATCGCTGGAAGGCCTAAAGAATATCCCGATAAGTGAATTTAAAAAATGTTTTGAACATTGAAAGGATCGTTTGTTGAGGTGCGTTGTGGTCAAAGGAGAATACTTTGAAGGTGATCAAAATTTGGTGTAAAAATATTGAAAAATAAAGAAATTATGACGAAATTCCCGTTTTTTTTGGGTCCCCCCTCGTACGTAGCCCGCGGAAATAAAAAATTCGCGATACTTTTTGAACAGACCTCGTGAACTACAAGTGTCCTGGGGGGGTCGAAATATTTTCATTAAAGTTTATATATCTCAAAAAACAATGTTAATTTCGGCATCGATATGGTTTTTCTGCTAAATCTCCAATATCCCTTCGTATATTGGAATTATTTGAGAATTTCCGATGCAGCAGCTTCGGAATTAAGGGAGGAGCAGGGGGGCATAATGAAAAACGAACATTTTACGGATATCGGTGAAAATATTCATCGGAAAAAATATTGACATTTTTTTTTCAATCCTCAGGGGTTATACGCAGTTAGGATAAAAAATAAAATAAAAATTTATATCATTTTTGTAATGTCCATGTATTTAAGTATATACACGGAAAATTTCATGTTAATCCGACAAATATTCTCGAATTTACAGGCATATTTGTAAAGACGTCTCGGATCGTCTGAGGATAATTTTGAAAGTTTGAATGGGTTTTTTTTCTCAAAACTGTGTGTTTTAAAGTCGGTGAGCAAGATTCCTCGGAAACGGCTGAACCGATCAGTCTCAAATTTTTACACAAGCTTTATAAATATTTTGTTTAGTGATTAATCGAAGGTTTATTTCTCGCCGATAAATATTTTCCATTTTATAAACAATTTAAGGGCAAAATTTTGTATAGAAAATCGAATTTTTTTTTCGAGAAGCCGCCATTTTGTTAAAAATTAATATTTTGCTTTTTCCTTCGATTAAATACTAGATGATACCTTGTATTAACGAAATCTTTTTTGTTTTTTCATTTTCAATGTTCCAATCCAAAGATATCGTGGTGACCGTGAGACGCCTTTTTTTTAGAGGAACTCTCGGATGTCGGCTACAGCAGCTTTAAAAATCATTATTTTTAGAAATAAAAAATATGAAAATAAAGCTAAAAGTTACCACAATATGTGTATAAATTTTTACGTTAATAAATAAAAATGTCTTTCCGGGAAAAATTCTTGAAAAATCACTTTTTTTCGGTCTCCCGACTGCGTATAACTCCAAAGTACACGAGCTTCAAACGATAACCTCTTCGCCCGGGTAAACATTTTTTTCTCAACGACTCGTGACTATCATCCGAACATTCCATTCTGTTTGCATGCCAAATTTCAAGTCGATAGGTTAAACCGTTTAGGAGATAGAAGCCTGTAACAGACGGACAGACGGACGGACAACCTGGTCTCACAACATAGATGAAAATCCCGATAAGATACCGAACAAAAAAAATGATAACAAGAACAAGATCTGCAAAATTCGATATCATTCTCGTGTCGTAATACACACGGACCAAAGTAGACACGTTGGACTAGTTATGTAACGGAGCATAAAACGACATTTCCCAAGTAACCAGTTCAACTTAAGAGGGCTATCGTGTTTCTGAATACTCGTTGTAGGGTAGTGTTGGGGATATTCATTCGGTTCACGTGGCCCTTCGTTGAAACTAACTTAGCGGGAGAGAACGTCATTTCCGCCGGTTGGCCGTCAGATATATTAGTTGCCGGGGAACTGAGGGTGAGTTTTGGCTTGTAAATAGTTAGAGCTCTCGTAAGGTGGGGGCGAGTGAGTATTAAGCTTGCAAGGAAACGATGAGAGTGGAACATTATAGTCTCGGGTTAGGTAAACCGTTTGTAGTGTGCATTTGCATACATACACACACACATATACACACCAGTCCTAAAATATGGTACATGCAAGCCTCGACTCTAAATTTCTTAGTCATTCCTACGGTGTGTCTCGTTCGATCGTAATAATTAACACTAATTGAGATGAACCTACGGAGGCAACAGTCGCGTAGAACAGTTGGTCCGAGGAAGTGGTGTGTGCGTGTGTGAGAGAGAGAGAAGGGGAGAAACGATATAGATTGAGTGAAAGAAGAATTCTCGATCGTACAAGCGAAAATATCATCAGCGAACCACCAATGCGAAAAGCAATATCCCAATCTATTGAGGTAGTAGTCTGGTAACTTAAGCCGAATTTCATGTCTTTTTTGGAGAGCGTTTTATTGTAGGAAAATAAAAATGAATCGTTTTGGATATTTAGGATATTTTTATTTACATATTAAAGATACAAAAAAAATTTTTTTTGAAAAAATTTAATAATTTATTATTATTATTATTATTCATCGAAGTTGGCACCTCGAAAAAAAAGCGCGTGGGTGGCCCCGGTGATTTTGGCTCTTGATGTTATCTTAAATAAAAAATTCTTGATAATTCTTAATCTATAGACATGCCATTCTGGTCGGAACTACCGAAGTTAAATTTCATGGATAAATAACAAAATGGCGCACTTTGGAAGAAAATTTTTTTTTCCAAAGCCCGCCATTTTGTTATTTATTTATGAAATTTAACTTCAGTAGTTCCGACCAGAATGACATGTCTATAGATTAAGAATTATCAAGAATTTTTGATTTCCGATAACATCAAGAGCCAAAATCACCGGGGCCACCCACGCGCTTTTTTTTCGAGGTGCCAACTTCGATAAATAATAATAATAATAATAAACTATTAAATTTTTTTTTTGTATCTTTAATATGTACATAAAAACATCCTTAATTTTCAAAACAATACATTTTCATTTTCCTACAATAAAACGCCCTCCAAAAAAGACATGAAAATTGGCTTAAGTTACCAGACTACTACTTTAATCACGACGAATGGAAATTGATGGTAAAAACCTTTTTCCCGGTGAAAGTCGAATCGATTTTTTTTCTTTTTCAATTCCGTTCATTCCTGATGGAAGCGCATCGAGTAAACAACAGCCCAGCGAGAAAATATCGTTGTAAGAGAAACGGCAACCATCTTGTTTTGACGAAAAGAACGAAAAGTTTCGTGACGTCTCGGCTGTACAGATGCAATTTCCGTTGAATCAATTTGGTTCACTCTGTGCGAAACGTCAAAAACAAAATCGTGGCAGCGCGAGCAAAAGTCCACGTAAACAAAGACAACATTCCGTAGGGATAAGTATAACCCACGTGGACAGTGCTGGGTATTTGAAGGGGAACGCGGATATCTTCGTCGATTTTCGCGAAAATTTCATGAATTTGAAAATTTCAAAAAAGTACATTCAAGTGAATTTACTAATCTTTCGAACGAAACAGGTCCCATTGAGATTGGTGAAGAATTGCGCGCGTCCGCAACGAAAATGTGAGGGGGTGGAAAAATCGGCTGCTATGTCGAACTCGTGATTTAAGGGTTGCGGATGCGATAGAGGGTGAATATGGTATCGAACTAGAGGGTTACGAACAGGGATGAAAACTACTGCAGGAGCAATTGGATGCGAAACCCCCTGGTGGCAGGGGCAGGGCGTTAAAGTGTAAATCTTTTGTGAGGTCTAGAGCGAAAACTGTTTTACCGATCGGGCTCATTTTTATCGTTGATGCATTATTCACGAGGGCCTACGGTCTCGTGAAAATAAATTGGCGTTATCGTTCCCCGGAAACGGTGGGGAGGTCGATCGTTGAGGTGCAATATCCAAATCCGTCAAGTTTTCAGCGAAAATCGGCGAAGATATCCGCGTTCCACTTCAAATGCCTAGCACTGTACATAGTCAGAGATCTGTAGAGGACAATGGAGTTCAAGGAAAGGACATGTACCTACGTCGACCTACGCTTCTCGTCAAAATTACATGGCTGAGTCTACCCTTCTCGCTGCGAGTTCGCCGAGATTGAGCTTGTTCTCCCGCGAGTCAGAGAGCCCCTCCAGGGAGACGAAGATATAATATAATGAGGAAAGACACGGTGTTTGTGCTGATGAGCCGTGGAATCTGTGTAACGGAACCGCAAAGCACATAGACTCTAGATAGAAGACATGGAGCGGGAGAGGAAGTGTAATGAGATATGGATGTAGCGTCGAGAGCTGGCAATGCCAGACGGTGGGGTCATAATCAAGATAATGGCAAAACAAAGAGGGGCGAGCAGGATGGACGACGTACTGTTGCACGGCGCCATACGTGCGCTTTTAATTCAACGTTGAACATATATATTTATATATAAGCGTGGTTCCGCGCCCACGACGCACTGGCCGATGTGACAGGCATACATTACCCGGCATTGTTTGCGAATGCTTTTCGCCAACCCTCCTCCCGTAGTCGCACCGCCAACTCAACGTGGACATCGAGACTCCGCCGTGGTTCGAACTCGCACCAATAAGCAGAACTCGCTCTGAATAATTTTCACGGACTCGTGTCACACGCGTAATACGAGAGGGGACCCAAAAAAAACGGGAATTGCGCTGCGGCGGGGAGGGAGAGTGGGGGAACCCATTGCTCGACCGGGTGTCCGTTGGGGACACGTCTCCTGAGTTAGTGTGCGAAGTTCCGTCGCCGCGAGTGCATCGGTTCGCCCGTGGGAATTTTTGTAGCGAAACAACTTTTTCCATTTCGGCGAAAACGTGACGGCCGATTGTCGAGAGCAACGCGCGGCTGTGAAATTTTGTCTCCTGTTGGGGAAATCGGACGCGGAAACTACTGTAATGCTTAAGACTGCTTATGGAGATGCTGACCCAAGTAAAACCAGAGTCTACGAGCGGTTTTCACGTTTTAAAAATGGAGAAATGTCAATTGAAGACCAACCCTGTTCGGGACGCCCCTCAACGTCAAGAAGCGACGAAAACGTCGACAAAATCAATGCTCTCATTCATGAAGACCGTCGCCGAACCATTGATCAACTCTGTGGGATGTCTGGGATGTCGTGGAGTTCAATTCAGAGGATTTTTATCCAAAGATTTGCACATGAGCAGAGTTGCAGCCAAATTTGTCCCTCGCCTTCTCACGGACGAGCAAAGAGAGCGTCGACTTCAGGCATGTTTTCAACTTCAAAATCAGCTCGAATAGGACCCTGAACTTTTTTCCAAGGTGATTACTGGTGATGAATCGTGGTGCTATGAATACGACCCCGAAACAAAGCAGCAATCAAGCGTTTTGCCACTGTTGAGGAGGTAAAACAAAAATCGCTGGAAAGCTTAAAGAACATTCCGATAAGTGAATTTAAAAAATGTTTCGAACATTGGAAGGATCGTTTGCAGAGGTGCGTTGTGGTCAAAGGAGAATGTTTTGAAGGTGAACAAAATTCGGTGTAAAAATATTAAAAAATAAAGAAATTATGACGAAATTCCCGTTTTTTTTTTGGGTCCCCCCTCGTATATCACGTAAGTTGGTTCCATTCGATGCGATTATTTCGACATTGCCGATAAATTTTACAAGACTTATTTAACGGGCGTAGAACTCACGGAAAATTCGGAGAACATGCATCCACGTTGCTTGGGAGTAAATATATTGTAACCATTTTTTTAAACAATTTTCAATTACTGTGAAACAAATTATCTACTAAGTCTGCTCGATGTGTGAAAACTTATTCTGGAATTAACGAGGTAATCCGGAATGGGCGCAATCGTCAATAGTGCGTGAGAGCGTAAAATTGTTTTGGGAATTTTTTGCGTGTAGCGCCTGTACTATCGAAGAAAATGAACGGGCTTTACGTAGTTGCAAGGCCAACAAAAGTCGGTTTTTCACGAATTTTTTCTGAAAAGGAATTTTATTTGGCGAATCCAAGAAGTATTAATAAAAGTAGTGGTAGCTTTTAACTTTATATCGGCATTTTTCATTTTCAAAAATATTGATTCATACTGCTCCTGTAGACGATCTCCTGGGGGTCCTCCAAAAAAAGGTGTCTGGCGGTGAGCACGATATCTCCGGTTTGGATTATTTAAGATAGTAATCTGGTAGTCTGCTAACTTAAGGGTGAACACCACTGTGACCCCCTGTTTTTTTTTTCACATTTTTCAAGAATTTTTTTTTGTGGGAAAAAAAAGAGATATTCGAAAAATTTTGTTGGGTTTTGTTCCTTGTTTATTAATGTATCAAAAAACATTTTTTCACATTTTTCACGCTTCCCTAGCGCCACCATGCGGCGTGAAAAATGTGAAAAAAATGTTTTTTGATACATTAATAAATAAGGAACAAAACCCGAAAAAAATTTTCGAATATCTCTTTTTTTTCCCGCAAAAAAAAATTCTTGAAAAATGTGAAAAAAACAGGGGGTCACAGTGGTGTTCACCCTTAAGATCGTCCCACATAAATTCGGTGTTTTGAACAGTCGAAGCTTTTACGGTTCGAAACTTCGACCCCGCCCCGATGAAGGGTCTATGTTTATTTGTAAAAAAATTAAATATGCAATCTCGTAAAGTTGACGTGAAATTCGAGAAGTTACGGAGCACATCCGGCATTGTTTTCCTTTCGTCCATCCATCGGATTCGACCTCGGCAAACTTCAGAATGAAAAACAGCTATCTGAT
The DNA here is from genome assembly GCA_958009045.1 of Oxytorus armatus. Lineage (NCBI taxonomy): Eukaryota > Metazoa > Arthropoda > Insecta > Hymenoptera > Ichneumonidae > Oxytorus > Oxytorus armatus. The sequence goes on along the minus strand of OY253745.1, from coordinate 35,621,911 downwards.
TCGCTCGTCTCAACGGAAATACCCAATCAGATGACGAGCATTCGTCGTGAAGTTGTCGAGACCAATTTGCCTGTAGTTTTTGCCGCAAGAGGCACTGCTATCGATCAAGAATTGAGTCATCAGGGATAACACCACCCTAGCGGCAGAAAAATAGACCTAACTTTGACGATTTTTATTGGGAGTATGAAAAAAGGAATAGGATTTCTTTTTAGAGGGTTTATTTAACACATATTGAAGTATGAAAAAAAAAATGTTATTATCATTTTGATACGAAATGGCGGCGACAGAGCCCATTTTGAAAATCGTCTTATTCAAACTGGGAGGACGTATTACTTGAACACCGTTCCATCGATCGATTTGAAATTTTAATAGTAGCTTCAGAATAACATTCTCAACGGAGTGCGAGGATTGAATAATTTCGTTACCGCTGGTAGCGCACTTATCCATGATATTGAAGTTTGCATCGTTCGAACGCAACGCAAATTGGTTTTTAAATCTTAATTTTCAGGATTGCTCTTGCTTCTCGTTACCATTTAGGCCCAGGACCTTGAAGGAAACCCCAATAAAATGTTTTAACAATTTTTGTAATCGATAATTCAATCTTGAGGGGAATTAATGGTGTATAAAATCTATTTTCGTTGCGTTCCAACGATGCAAACTTAAACATCATATTTATCCGGCACTGCTTTATAAACGCTGTATGTTGTCTTATCTAATTCCGAAACTTTGTCTGTTTTCAGTACCAGAATTCGTAGAATTTCTCCTCGTTCCATTACCTTTTATCAATTTAATTATCACGCGATACGTGACAGATCATCGTGGGTGAAGGGTCTATGTTTATTTGTAAAAAAATAAAATTTGCAATCTCGTAAAGTTGACGTAAAATTCGAGATGTTACGGAGCACATCCGGCATTGTTTTCCTTTCGTCCATCCATCGGATTCGACCTCGGCAAACTTCAGAATGAAAACCAGCTATCTGATTCGCTCGTCTCAACGGAAATACCCAATCAGATGACGAGCATTCGTCGTGAAGTTGTCGAGACCAATTTGTCTGTAGTTTTTGCCGCAAGAGGCACTGCTATCGATCAAGAAATGAGTCATAAGGGATAACACCATCCTAGCGGCAGAAAAATAGACCTAACTTTGACGATTTTTATTGGGAGTATGAAAAAAGGAATAGGATTTCTATCTAGAGGATTTATTTAACACATATTGAAGTATGAAAAAAAAAAAATTGTTATCATTTTGATATAAAATGGCGACGACAGAGCCCATCTTGAAAATCGTCTTTTTCAAACTGGGAGGACGGATTACTTGAACACCGTACCATGGATCGATTTGAAATTTTGATAGTAGCTTCAGAATAACATTCTCTATCGGAGTACGAGGATTGAATAATTTCGCTATCGCTGGTAGCGCATTTATCCGGCACTGTTTTATAGACGCTGTATGTTGTCTTATCTGAGCTCCGAAACTTTGTCTATTTTCAGTACCAGAATTCGTTGAATTTCTCCTTGTTCCATTACCTTTTATCAATTTAATTATCACGCGATACGTGACAGATCATTGTGGGTGAAGGGTCTATGTTTATTTGTAAAAAAGTAAATATGCAGTCTCGTAAATTTGATAAAACAACGAGTGGTGAAGGAGAGCCTCGTTGCTTGTTGGGAATGTAATACCCGACATGTCGGCACGCCCATGACTTCCCTCCTGTATTCCGCTGCTACTCTCTTCTCGTGCAGAAATCTTTAGTCTGTTATCCGACTTGCGCTCCTTTTGGACTTGTATTTCTCTCGGTGTTTGCCCGCTAGGCTGAGCATTCTAAGGGAACGTGGTCCGTAGCACGTATATCGAGTGAAATAGCGAGCGGGTGCTTGTCTGCTCGCTGTACAGCAGCCATAGCGTTCAGATGTGTCGTGGTATGTACTGTAATGTGTAGTCTTCGCTTGTCCGAAGAAGAGGGTTGTTTTCGCGATGTGAATTTTACCACGTAACCCTCTGTAACGCTGCTTCGACTGCACCGCCAAGCTTCCACGATTTACAAGAGAAGATGAATTCTAAATAGCATTCTTTCTCGCACTATGCACAAACGATATTTCATACATATATGAAAATCTGTTTAGACTATGACAGTACAATTTAAATGAAAAATCGTACGTCAAGAAAAATAAATATGTATCGTAAAACGTATTAATATTCATTATGAAAGAATACTTTGTTAAAATTATGTCTGGGCAAATTAATGATTTACGTTTGGTGGTGTGCAATGAGCAATTTTATGTGACGAGCAATTGGCGTTTATTTTTTTCCTTGCGCTAAGCATACATCTGTACAACCCCTTCGTTCTTAATGTCTTCAGCACAACCCTTATATCCTACTCCACATCAATTACACACCGTCCGATTTCAAATAGGTTTAAGGATTAACATCACTCTAGTGGCAGGCTAGGCCTAACTTTGACGATTTATTTTGGGAGTATGAAAAAAGGAATATGATTTCTTTTCAGAGGGTTCATTTGAGGTAGTAGTCTGGTAACTCAAGCCGATTTTCATGTCTTTTTTGGAGGGAGTTTTTTTGTAGGAGAATAAAAATGAATCGTTTTGGATATTTAGGATGTTTTTATTTACATATTAAAGATACAAAAAAAAATTTGTTTGAAAAAATTTAATGGTTTATTATTATTATTATTATTGATCGAAGTTGGCACCTTGAAAAAAAGCGCGTGGGTGGCCCCACGCGAATTTTTGATTTCAGATAACATCAAGAGCCAAAATCACCGAGGCCACCCACGCGCTTTTTTCGAAGTGCCAACTTCGATTAATAATAATAATAATAATAAACTATTAAATTTTTTCAAAAAATTTTTTTTTTGTATCTTTAATATGTAAATAAAAACATCCTAAGATCCAAAACGATTCCCTCTAAAAAGAAATCCCATTCCTTTCTCCATACTCCCAAAAAAAATTCGTCAAAGCAAGGCCTTTTTTTTCTGTCGCCGGAGTGATGTTACCCCTTGAGGTCGCAGTCCGGTAACTTAAGCCGATTTTCATGTCTTTTTTGGAGGGCGTTTTTTTGTAGGAAATTAAAAATGAATCGTTTTGGATATTTAGGATGTTTTTATTTACATATTAAAGATACAAAAAAATTTTTGTTCGAAAAAATGTAATAGTTTATTATTATTATTCCGCCATTTTGTTATTTATCCATGAAATTTAACTTCAGTAGTTCCGACCAGAATGACATGTCTATAGATTAAGAATTATCAAGAATTTTTGATTTCAGATAACATCAAGAGCCAAAATCACCGGGGCCACCCACGCGCTTTTTTTTCGAGGTGCCAACTTCGATCGATATTAATAACAATAATAAACTATTAAATTTTTTCAAACAATTTTTTTTTTGTATCTTTAATATGTAAATAAAAACATCCTGAATATCTAAAACGATTCATTTTTATTTTTCTACAAAAAAACGCCCTCCAAAAAAGACATGAAAATCGGTTTAAGTTACCAGACTACTACCATAACTCTTCAGGAAATCATTATTTTTATACTTGTCATGTGACGAGACATTTGACCACTGTGTATTATCATTGTCCTCACAGTTTTCGTCAGAATAATCGGGATGAATGTACGGAATACCTTCCAGCTGGTCTTTTCAATTCTCAATGGGATGTTGGGCCTGTCGGCGACCTCATCTCCATGATTATAGCTTCGAAACGCTAATTAGAACATAAATAATAGTGAAAATATTGTCAATCCACTATTTAAATGATCTTAACACTTTTGTTATTCAACGTGGTCGCTCCTGTTCGTCGCTGGTGTATAAATTGGAATCCGTCATGTATTAATCGTAACCGCAGACTACGTATTTTCTATTGAATCTCCACGACTGTCACCACGTATTGATGAGTAACAAAAATGATATATCTTCGACAAACGATTAAACCAATTTCTAATATTGTCGAGACGCTCGTCACCAGTTACCATTCATGTATGAAATAATCTTTGGTGATTTTATATTCATTCGCTTTCATTTATTGATCGAGAGGGTAATTTTGCAATTGAAATTTTTACAGTCCATTATTAACCGGGATTAAATTTTAAAAAATATAAATTTATTGTCTCGAATCCGCTCGATTATCATTTTAATTTTCTCCGTTCATATTCCTGATCTGTTCTTCATAAAAAAATTATTACGTCGTGAAGGATGTCGGTGAGTAATTTGAATAAATATTAAGGAAAATGGATCGGCAGCCGAACTTCATAAAAAATCATTACATTGTGAAGGATCTCGGTCAGTAATTTGAATAAACGTTAAGGAAAATGGATCGTCAGGGCAACTTATGAGATACCAGTGAAACCCGAGTCGATAACTCATGAGGAGTTTTACTGTACACGGAAATGAAAGAGACCAGTATCGCGAAGCCGAGTGTCTCAAGGGAAAACGCCGATAGAAAATAGAAGTCAAAGTGTTTTTCGCGAAGACGACGGCAACGTACACTTCGATAAAGTAACTCTCACGGCAATGGTTCGACTGTCACGAACGAACTACTTGAATGCGATAGAGCGTCGTAGAGGATCGAAACGAATGCTTTGCTTCCACAAGAGCGAATGTGGAAAATAGCACGAGGTTGGCAACAACGAAACTTGTAGACACTTTTATTCTCGCAGTATATATTGTTTTCAAGAGGATATTGTACTTACGTAGCGGCAAAAGGCGTTTCAAGACGATGTTCCGGTTTACCGATCCTGGTCTTTTATATCCACGATAAAATGACGATGTTTCGATCGTCGGACAGGCGCCAGCGTTGCATCAGCGCATCGTTATTCTTCACGGTCTCCTTCCACTATCTTTTCGTTCGTTTCTACCAGTAACATCGATTAACATGCCCCGAATTTAATTATATCTGAAATGATAAAGATTAAAATGACGATTAACAGAGGATAAGAGTTGATATTACTGATTTACACGATACCAAAATCACCTATTCTAGTTTTCGACGTGGCCAGCAAATATAAAGATATTCGAGGTCTAATTTCCATGATTTCAACCCGATTGAACTATTTTAAGAGTCCTCGGTGGTCAATGTAGTACAATCAATAGAGAATATTGTGGGGCATTAAAAAAAGGGACATTTTTTTAAAATTAGGTTCAGTATCATGACTGAATGTGAATTAACAATATGGTTACAAATTAAGCGAGCGGAAGTGTCATCATTTTGAGGAAAATCGTATTGGCCAATATCTCCGTTACCGTGCACTTTAGGCCAAAAATGGTAATAACCTTTCTTGTAGATTATTGAATTTCCCATCTTTTTTTCTAAATAATTTTTTTTGTATCACTTACCGTTTACGACTTATACGCCTGTTAAAATTTATTTATTCACTTTTTGACCTGTATCTCTCTTAATAATATTTTAAATAATAAAATGCTAATAACTTACCTTTCAAATCCATGAATTTTCCACAAATTTTATTAAAAACTTTTTTGTCTAAAATTAATATTCTCGAAGTTATAACGCGTTCAATGTTGCGCTACTGGGTGCAAGGCTAATAAAAACGCGTTATAACTTTGAGAATATTAACTTTAGACAAAAAAGTTTTAAAAAAAGGTGTGGGAAATTTATGGATTTATAAGATAAGTTATTAGCATTTTATTGTTTAAACAATTATTAGGAGAGATACAGGTCAAAAAGTGAATAAATAAATTTTAACAGTCGTGTAAGTCGTAAACGGTAAGTGATACAAAAAAAATTATTTGGAAAAAAAGATGGGAAATTCAATCATCTACAAGAAAGGTTATTACCATTTTTGGCCTAAAGTGCACGGTAACGGAGATATTGGCCAATACGGTTTTCATCAAAATGGCGGCACTTTCGTTCTCTTAATTTGTTACCATTTTGTTAATTCACATTCAGTACGTGATACTGAACCTTATTAAAAAAAAAATTGTCGATTGTTTTAGTGCGATGCGGGCAAGAGTAACGGGCCTAACTTTGAGGATTTATTTTGGGAATATGAAAAAAGGAATAGGATTTCTTTTCCGAGGGTTTATTTAACGCATATTGAAGTATAAATTTTTTTCTTTTATTATCATTTTAATACAAAATGGCGGCGGCAGAGCCAATTTTGAAAATCGGCTTTTTTTAAACCACCTTCACAGGAGGTTTTCTCGTAAAGTATAAGGCCTGGAATAAAAAACCAAAAAATGTTTATAATCTATATACTATTGGCTATGGAACTACGTAGGAGTTTTTTTTTAAATCCAATTTTGTAGGAATGGTGCACTTTTGAAAAGATGATTCGATTTTTTGCCGAAAGAGCCGTAAATTGTTTATAAAAAAAAAAGTTTGCATTGAATCAAAAAACGGCTAAGCACTCCGACAGAGAATGTAATTGTGAAGCTACTATCAAAATTTCAAATCGATCCATGCAACGGTGTTCGAGTAATACATCCTCCCAGTTTGAAAAAGATGATTTTCAAGATGGGCTCTGTCGCCACCATTTTGTATCAAAATGATAAAAAATATTTTTTTTTTCATACTTCAATATGTGTTAAATAAACCCTCTGAAAAGAAATCCTATTGCTTTTTTCATACTCTCAAAATAAATCGTCAAAGTTAGGCCTTTTTTTTCTGCCGCTAGAGTGGTTTTAGCTCTCAAGACTCAATTCTTAATCGATAGCAGTGCCTCTTGCGGCAAAAACTGCAGACAAATTGGTCCCGGCAACTTCACAACGAATGCTCGTCATCTGATTGGCCAATTCCATTGAGACGAGCCAATCAGATACCTGTTTTACATTCTGAAGTTGCCGAGGTCGAATCCGATTGGTGAACGAAAGGAAAACAATGGCAGATGTGCTCGGTAACACCTCGAATTTTACGTCAAAGATTCGGTTCTATTATCGGCTTGGAATCCCGTCACCCTTTACTCAAATTAACAACGACATAAGTTGGCATGGGTAAGCACTCGGTTACTGGCTTTCCTGTGAATTCAATACGACAAATGCAGAGTTAAGAGAATCTCCCATTGCTGTCTGTGACAGTGGGATGTGACTGGCCATCATTTCTCAATTAGTCCTGCCACATCAAGCGTTGGGTGACATTTCGAGAAAGCAATTTGCAAGGGTCAATTTGCAGCTTCTTTTCAACGGTCCCACTTGGAATTCTTTGGCGTCGATACTTTCGTGTGCATGACGTCGATAATTTCACGGTCTCTAGATCAAATATTTCTCGAGCCATAATGCGTGGGACGACAAATTCCTTTATTTGGCCTCGTAGCCGCGGTATCGCCATCATCGAGTGACGTGAATGCGGTGAAAGAAAATCAAATGAATGATCGAACGGACTTCCGTTCAGCCGTGAATGTGAGTGCCCGCCGGGGTCTACGGGGAGTGCTGGTGAGGGGTGGGCTTTGATGGAAAACGAAACGAGGTGAGCAACGGAGAGTCGATTGATCATTCTCCGGAGGGACTTGGATGTATATGTATATAGAGAATTCCGTGCCAACGCAAATAGCGTCGTGCTAAACGAATGTTCATTTTCATCAATATTCTACTGTCGTTGATCACAGTAAATAATATACGTGGTTTTTTGCAGATTTTTATCCCCGTTCCTTCTCATTCAGTTATTACGAAACTTAACAGTGAAAAAATCTAACGCGTAATCAAAAAATCAATATCTACCAAAAGACAATCGGATAAATTCGTTCGTCCGGTAATTCAGTGCGACATTGAGACAATTACAAAAATTCTATTGGTCATTTTAATCAAGTTTAAAGTTTAGAAAATCCGTTTTCGGTCAGGACGCTACCGGCGATCTTCTTGAAAAAAAAAAACCTTAAACTTTAAGGGAGAAAATAGGGTTGGACGGTTCAAAAAATCGATTCATTTTTTTAATTTCATAAATTGTTAGTAAAACTATTGAAAAATATGTTCCCAAAATTCTAAATGAAAATTCCGACTCGTTCTATTGTTATAAGCCATTAAAGGGGGGAATAGGGTTAGGACAGCGTTTTCTCAATGATTTTCATGAATTTTTTTATAGAATAAAAAATTAATCGTTTTGGATATTTAGGATGTTTCTATTGGAACTTTGGAAAAAAAGTCCTTTTATTTTGCCCGCCATTTTGTTATTTATCCATGAAATTTAACTTCAGTAGTTCCGACCAGAATGACATGTCTATAGATTAAGAATTATCAAGAATTTTTGACTTCAGATAACATCAAGAGCCAAAATCACCGGGGCCACCCGAGCGCTTTTTTTTCGAGGTGCCAACTTCGTTCAATAATAATAATAATAATAATAAACTATTAAATTTTGTCAACAATTTTTTTTTTTTTATCTTTAATATGTAAATAAAAACATCCTAAATATCCAAAACGATTCATTTTTATTTTCCTACAAAAAAAACGTCCTCCAAAAAAGACATGAAAATCGGCTTAAGTTACCAGACTACTACCTTAAGTCCGGAACGATATGAGAAAAAATAATCGATCTGCTCGAATTGACGTTTTACAAATGATAGCAAAGAAGTTGCATTCCAACGATGCAAACTTCAACATCATAAGAAGTGTGATAAAAAGCGAGAAGGGAGAAAATTTGATTTTTATTCTCGAGACCTTAGAATCGTGTCGGGGATTGGCTTTGTCCTAGTTTACACGAGCGCAGATAAACGCCCGAACTTCCCGTTACTCTGCATTATCTTTTTCCACGATTTCGTAATCGGTTCGACCATAAGGTGAGGATGCGAATCGTCCGACTACTCTTGTACAGGACACGATGCTGTCGGCCGACAGTCACCTATCTTAAATATTCTCCGGTCCCTTGTGTGGTGTCTACGTGTGGTTCTCGGTATATATGGTGCATGAGGCATAGTGGAAGAGAGGTGGGGAATCTCATCTTCCAATGGTCTCTCGCTCCCGTGGCGATTTCAATTTCGCTCAGGTCGATTTAGAGCGGTGGAGGAGGCGATCCCGGCGCAATTTAACCACTCCAAAGGTGAGCAGGCGGCCGGGGATATACTCACTGCCCGTTAGACCAACGAAGGAACATATCCAGCAGAGCGCTCTGCCAGCCTTCCTCGCCGTTACCAGTCTGGTATGCGCTTTCGGGTGTCCGTGCGATGCATCCACCAGACGAGAGCATCTCTAGTTTGAATCCTTGGTTACACACACGCACATACACCTACACAAACGGAAGAACAAGGCTTCAACCGTCCACACAGATATACCAAACTGTTTTAGTATAAGACGTACATGTGCGGTAAGCCCTTGGAATAGGAGAGCGAGCTCCAGCACACCACACAGCTTCAAAAGATCCGTTGGACACTGTCCACGCAACGACAAAGGGTCGCAAAATTATCGCACACATGTACGTACCATATGCCACATAGTTCCGTTCACCGATGTCTCTATTCTCTTGTGTCTAAGGTCGAATGAGCTTTTTGTCCGTTCCGAAAGGCACGATCATTAGTTTTCCCGATGGCAAAGTACCTGGGCGTTGTTAACCCACTCGGAAACTTTCGCTAGAAATCGCATCGGTGTGGTAAGAGTAACGGGGAAGCATACTGCGGCAGTAGCCCACGCGGACGAGCCACTAGGGGGATTTATCGCTTGCCTGGACAGCTAATTTGCTGGGCAAACTCTCGCGTAATTAATATTAACTATCGGTGATTTTTGGCTCGCCTTTGATTCTTCCTCCTGTCGTTCACGTATCTTGCAACGCCAATTCAAGTTTTCGCCGAGAATAAGCCATTCCATTGTCTCGCACAATGGCTTTTTAAACTACAGCTCTTCGTTCAAACGCATTTTCATCGAATGAACTGTTTAGTTTTTACAATGATTTTTTAAATCTGGTTTTTACATTGTAATTTTTTATATAATACAGTTTGATCGGAGATGATTTGGAGGATAGTTGTGTGGAATGACGTTGAAATTGTATGATACAATAATACAATTTTGGATTTTCGAAGTTGTGCAAGATTTGTTAACTTGGAAAGAAAACTATCTCGTAGATTATATATAGTAAGGTGGTTCTTAATTTGGTGATGTTGGAAATTCTTTGGTATTGTTCCTCAAAAGTAATCAACATATCTAGAAAAAAAATTGGGCGCAAGCGAAACTTTGTCCAATAATTCTAACCCACCCCACCGAGCTGTCGAATTTTTATATGAAAAAATGCATGCATTTAAAATTTTGTTAAGAAAATTGTTTATTATTTCAAAACTATTCATGATAAAAAAATGTTATATTGTGTTTTTATAGGAAATTTAATGCTCTACAAAAAAGGTATCTTGTAAAATTCTTGTGAATCTAATATTAAACACGTTATTAGCAAAAAACTGTCATCATTTATTCCAAAAGTCCATCATTATGGCCAAAACAGGAGTTTGACGTCGAAAAACTGCAATGTATTCTTCATATGCAATTAGAAATATGAAGAGATACGTAGTGCACTCAATAACAGTATGTGAACGATATTTAAATTTTCAATTTTATCAATTTTATTATCATTCATGATACATTTTTCTTCTTTGATCGATAAGGACATTGATTTCTTTATCAGTTCCAAATCGATGGCTTTTTTCGAAAGATTTGAAATCAACTCCTCATTTTTTGATATCGATGTGAGCGAGTGGATTTCTAATGAAAATTATTTACAAGGCTTAAAAATAGTTAAAGGAATTAAAGTGGTTAACGATGTTGCGGAAAGAGGAGTGAAACTTATTACAGAGTACAATGATCGTCTCACTTATGATGAAGATCAAAAACAATTCATTGTACAAATAATTGAAGAATATTAAAAAAAATATCTTGATATTAACAAAGCAACTTTGCTCCAACCGATGTAATTCATTATTGTATGTTGATTTTTAAAATATATGACATCATTCATTATAATTCACAATAAAATTGATAAAATTGAAAATTTGAATATTGTTTACGTTTCATTGTTGAGTGCGCTACGTATTTCTTCATAATCTAATATACATACGAAAAATAAATTGTAGCTATTCGACGTCAAACTCCTGTTTCGACCATAATGATCGACTTTTGGAATAAATGATGACAGTTTTTTGCTAATTACGTGATAAATATCAGATTCACGAGAATTTCACAAGATACCTTTTTTGTAGAGCACTATATTTCCTACAAAAACGTTATATAAAATTCTTTTATCATAAATAGTTTTGAAATAATAAACAATTTTCTTAAGAAAATTTTGAATGCATGCATTTTTTCATATAAAAATTCCGACAGCTCGGTGGAGTGGGTTAGAATTATTGGACAAAGTTCCGCTTGCGCCCAATTTTTTTTCTAGGTATGTTGATTACTTTTGAGGAACAATACCGAAGAATTTCCAACATCACCAAATTAAGAACCACCCTAATATATATAGAATGGGCAGACAATGACAGACGGATTCCATTAGGATTGTTGACCACAGGGTTTGATCATTCCTAGAAAGGTTACTATAAAATATCGATCTTTTTCGTAATATCAGAACTATACTCGGTTTTCTAGGACATAAGTAGGTAGGATTTTACAAAAATCGATTGCAATCGAGTCCGTCTCTAGGTAGTACATTCTGCCATCGATTTTCTCCCTCTCTCTTCCGTTCTCTCCCGTTACCCCGATTCTTCGTTCATTCTCTTGGGTCAATCTGCTGGTACTAACGCTCTCTCTCTCTCTGTTTCTATTTCTCTTTGCTAGCGAATGCTCACCCCTCATTGTCCGCCATTCCATCTCTCCTTCGGCGATACATTCGCGAAAACCGACGAGGGCGGAGAGTGGTATATCGAGCGTGAGGGCTTCCATGCGAGACGCGAGGACAATAGACTCACTCTGGGCAACCTGTGTCAACCCTATAATTTAGCCAACCATCGTTGGGTGCCCGGTACCTAATGCCAGCAATGTATCTCTCTCTCTCTCTCAACGACGACGAATCTTTGCGAGCACGTTCTCCGAATTGCAGATACTCCAGATTCACCCTTTCTCTTGCTCTCCATTGCCTCTTGTGTATACTTCACTACGGCACTACGACATAGAGCTTCTCTTCCGATTCTCGACTACTTCCGGAAACTTCGACCATTCGCAAGTTAGTACACGGGAGACTCTTAACAATGGGGCTGGAGAGCTGAATTCCGTTCGTTGATACAATCCTATCGATACCACGGTTCCAATAGATTCTTACTCCGTGTAGAATACCATCACGATTGTGGCTAAATGGAAACTGGTAGATGTCTGCCTTTGGGGATTCTATTTTTTTAATTGTATAATCACTCAAAGCCAGCGGATATTAGGAAGGAATCGCTTGTATATTTAGATCAGTATCATCTTGCATAATGGGATACATGTGGTGTCTCGTGTAATGGCAGTTACGGCAATTAGAGAATATGGCGCATCCATCGCCCTCGAGTAATGGGTGCACCAAGTTCCGACCAACTTGGTGACCACAAGAACCATCTTGAGCTACGGTAACCAAGGCTGGCTGGTATCAGGGAGTTACTTTATGAACGATCCCTCTGGGACTCCGGGCGTCATCGCAGATCTAGTTTTACCCCCAGTTCTAAGGCTCTGCCAGCGTTGAGTGAACATGTTCGTCGGAACATTGACGGACGGACTGTGGACTCTGTATCAGGGAACTTTGACGACCACAGAAGAAAGAGGTTGCGAAAGAAGAAGGTGGACTGAGGGCTTATCAACAGGACCAATCAGAGTGACCTGACCTCCAAGTCCACTTCTCGAAGAATCTCCCTTAGCAAAATGTGCCATTCATTGCCATTAAGAAAGGCCATTGAATTTCCATTACTTCAGACGCAATAGTAATGAAGGCATTTTTGCACATGTTTGCCAGAATATTGACGAGCTGACTGTGGACTCTGTATCAGGGAACTTTGACACCCACAGAAGAAAGAGTTTGCGAAAGAAGAAGGTGGACTGAGGACAGGTTTCTCAACAGCACCAATCGGAAGTGACCTGACCTCCAAGTCCATGTCTCCAAGGATCGCCCTTAGCAAAATGTGACAATCATTGCTTTCAAGAAATACCATTCAATTTCCATTGCTTCAGACGCAATGGTGATGAAGGCATTTTTGCACATGTTCGCCAGAATATTGACGAGCGGACTATGGACTCTGTATCAGGGAACTCTGACACTCAGAGAAGAAAGCGGTTGCGAAAGAAGAAGGTGGACTGAGGACAGGTTACCCAACAGGACCAATCGGAACTGACTTGACCTCCAAGTCCACGTCTCCAAGGATCGCCCTTAGCAAAATGTGCCATTCATTGCTATTAATAAATGCCATTGAATTTCCATTGCTTCAGACGCAATGGTAATGACGACATTTTTCATCATTGTTAGGAAATGATGGCACATGAATGATGTGTGGCATCATTCCCTAACAATGATGAATAATCAAGCAAAAGAATAATCACCGCAATTCAATCATAGTTTAAATAAAGGAAGCCGAGTAGTCAGTTCTTCCTGAAGCATTTCTGCGTGAACAGTTTGAAGTGAAATATGGTGTTCGAGGTTGAATCTAGCCCCAAGAAGTATGTTGAGAAGAAATTCTGCTCGTGTCACCCAGTGATTTTACCAGTTCGTTTAGATTTCAACGATACGTAGATATAAGTTTAAAAATCGAAACACGTTGAAATTAACAAAAACTCAACTAGGTCTGGATTAAAAAAAATCAAATGACGTTCAATTCAGTGAAATTGGTAATGAAAATGGCCAAACGTTCTGTAAATACGCCACGTCACGATTTCGGCTAACAGCTATAACCCCTGTTTTTTATTCCTTCAAAGAAACCACATGCCTACAGTGTTTCCGGGCTAGGAACTGCGATTGGAAGCTGTAGCACGATAAAGCGCCTGTCTCACGCTTGGCCCTCTCGTGAACATGGCAGGCATTGATGGACCGAATGGACATGCTCACCGCCGAAAAGCCTTTCATAAAGTTTCGCGTTTACGAGGGTTCAAGGAATTTACGTGTGATCCGGTAAGCCGTGACGAGGTAGAGAGTCGTTCACGAGTGAGCTTTTGGTCTATAGTGCGACCGGAAGTGGAGTAACATAATGGGGTATACTCGTGTGTACCATATAGTCGAGGGCGTGAAAATGGGCATCGGTGAACAGTGGAGAACACGGCTTCTACAATTATCGAATTTATATCGATAGGATGATATATCAGTTGAATGATATCATCAATATTTTTCTCACGACATAATGATCAATAATTATTCTTGAAATGATAATAATATTTATTACTCCAAATTATTTTTATTTATGATAAAAAAACAAACGTATAGTTGTCATTTATTCGGCAATGATTATTCGTGATGAATTTGAGGTAATTTCATAAAGTCAAGCTGTTTGAAAAATAATAAATAATTCGTTTAAATAATATTCTATTGTTAAATCAATATTCCAGCCCGTGGAAAAGCTGGACGTTTACGATAGTCATAAATGTCCTGATATTTAATGAAAATTCGTCTGATCGACGGTTCGATGATGTAAATAAATAATAATTCAGCATTGCAAACATTCCCATGCTGCGTTTCTCATTACATAAATTCTTAAAAGCATCGTAAAACATTAAACCTAATGGATAAACGGATGTTTTTGTGTCACCAATAAGCATCTCATAAATTATGGAATGATAATTGAATTGTTCAATTTGAGAAGTAGGTCAGTCTGGAGCTTTGTATTGGCCCAGCGCGGAATATTTCTTTTCACTGATTGGAACTACTTTTGGCGTCATGGGTTATTTATATGTGAGCAATTAGGTAGAAAATTGATGTAAACAAAATAAATAACGATATTCAGACAAATGTAGGTTGAATAATGAATTTCTAAAATATTTATCGCCGGTGTTATGTCTCGCACGATAGAGCAGTGTAATTTGAAAAATAATTAAGTTTTATTTAATCATATGCGTTCGAGTTTCTCGACTTTCTGTTCATCGCAAAAATGATATACTCGCACATCGTCGCACAAATGCCGTGTATTTACTCAATTATAAAATGCAGAAAATTAGAGCTGTGTACAATGGTGAGAATATGCTGGAAGGCAAAACACAAAATAATAATAACTTTAAAGCTCGAGGCGAACAATTTTCGCCACCGTCGAACCGTTATATTGCACATGCCATTAGAGTTTCAATTACGAAAGAAAAATAGAACTTTCCTGGCAAGTGGTTACAACTCGTTCACGTGGACTTATCAAGGAGGGCAATTTATGTGTATTCGATTTTTTTTTTCTCGAGCATACTCTGCAATTAATTACCTCTTCTTTGAACTCTGTAACGTACTGAATTGAAATGTAAGAATTTCAAAAGTTTTTACTATTCTTTTGAGAGATGCCGAGTTTTATTTTTGCAGAGCTTTTCAGCACATCGTTTCCTCGCTCGAAGTTAATTGGCTTCGTCGTTCAACGACAGCGAGGTAAGCCATGCTCAAATTGAAGCACCTACCAATGATAAATCCACTGACGGTAATTAAATATCTTTACGTCAAAGATCTTTCTTGTCGTTGTCGGTACGAGCCTGTGGCGACGGAATTATACTATCGCGGCTGGTATAATTATAGGGATAATGGTTTTTCGCAATTTTTGCTTCGTCGGGGTGGAGAATTGCCTTGTGAATGTATAAAAATTATATGCGCGCACTGTGCAAATTTTAATTCGCATCGTGTTTCCCGTATTTTAACCAATTTGTTGGTTTCAAGCGACCAATGTCCAAGTATCAAATCGCACATTTTCCTATTCTATTCCCTTCAACGAGTTATACGCAGTCAGGACAACGAAAAAAGCGATTTTTCAGGAATTTTTCGTGGAAAGACATTGTAATTTATTGACGTACAAATATATATACATATTGTGGTAACTTTTAACTTTATTTTCATATTTTTTGTTTGTAAAAATTATTATTTTTGAAGCTGGTATAGCCGATCTGCGGGAGCTCCTCTAAAAAAAAGGCGTTTCGCGGTGAGCACGATATCTCTGGATTGGATGATTTTAAATGAAAAAAAAAAAAAACGCAAAAAAGATTTCGTTAATAGAAGGTATTATCTGGTATTTATTCGAAGGAATAAGGAAAATATTAATTTTTAACAGAATTGCGGCTTACAAAGAAAATAAATGTCGAATTTCAATAAAAATTTTGGCTTTAAATTGTTTATAGAATGGAAAATATTTATCGGTGAGAAAAAACCTTATATTAATGGCTAAAAAATATGTTTATAAAGCTTATATAAAAATTTGAGACTGATCGGTTTAGCCATTTCCGAGGAATCTTGCACACCGACTTTAAGGTAGTAGTCTGGTAACTTAAGCTGATTTTCATGTTTTTTCATATTTTCATTTTTTGGAGGGCGTTTTTTAGTAGGAAAATAAAAATGAATCGTTTTGGATATTAAGGATGTTTGTATTTACATATTAAAAATACAAACAAAAATTTTGTTGAAAAAATTTAATAGTTTATTATTATTATTATTATTATTATTGATCGAAGTTGGCACTCAAAGTTGGCAGCCCAGGTCCTAACTTTTTTTCTACCGAACCGATTGCTTTCAAATTTTAACAGGCTACTCTACACACTTATAGTTCTCGTTGGAACCACCGAGAAATTTTTTCACCCCTAACTTTTTATTTTACAACCCCTTATTTGCTAAAATAAAAGGACTTTATCTTTAATATGTAAATAAAAACATCCTAAATATCCAAAACGATTCATTTTTATTTTCCTACAAAAAAACGCCCTCCAAAAAAGACATGAAAATCGGTTCAAGTTACTAGACTACTACCTTAAAAACACAGTTTTGAGAAAAACGCATTCAAACTATCAAAATCATGCTCAGACGCTCCAAGATTGAGATGATATTTTCTGTGTATATACTTACACAGTTTTCTGTGTATATATGTGCATTATGAAAATGAAATAAAGAAGAATGTTTTTTTTTAATCCTGACTGCGTATAACACTTTAACACTTCTGGCTTTTTGGACGCGAATGGACAATTTTGCTAAATTACAGAATGTTTCAATATTTTGCAGTACAAAGAGCGTTCAACCGCTTTTGTCGGGGCATTCCCTTTGACGATACATTCACTTGAACATTTTACCATATCAATGGTTTACAAAAGACTCATAACATGTGAATGTTCACTCAGCCATACTGCAGTTAAATTCGATTTGTACCGGTTTAATATTCGTAATATTCGGTTTCGAGTCTAAAAAATTGTATGAGAATGAAATGCATTTCCTTTGTTAATTGAACAAATATTTTTAAATACTATCTGTGCCCCGCGGTTTCACACGCTTTAAATTTGGATTATATATCTGTTTTATACGGATTATCAGTACATAACCAAGTGCATCTCATTAATTATAAATACCATGCGGAAATTATGTGGAAAAATAAAAGGACCAATCACTAAAAAATGAACTGACCCTACCGCCGCTCTTTAGGGTTTTCGCATGAAGTTTTATGGCCTAATGCCTTCCCAAATAAACAGGAAATCTGAAGCAAAAAGAATTTTTCAAATCGGATTAGTATTTCCTGAGATTAGCGCGTTCAAACGAAGTCTCCAACTTTATTATAGTATATACTATTGATATAGTAGTATAGCAGTAAGATTAGGGTCATAGCATTAAGTTGTATGGCCTAAAGCCTTCCCGAATGAACGAGCTATCTAAAGCAAAAAGAATTTTTCAAATCGAATTAGTATTTTCTGAGATTAGCGCGTTCAAACAAACAAACTATTCAACTTCATTGTAGTATATACTATTGATATAGTAGTATAGTAGTAAGATAGTAAGATTAGGATCATAGCATGAAGTTATGTGGCCTAAAGCCTTACCGAATAAACGAGCTATCTAAAGCAAAAAGAATTTTTCAAATCGGATTAGTATTTTCTGAGATTAGCGCGTTCAAACAAACAAACTCTTCAACTTTATTATAGTAGATACTATTGAAATACTAGTATAGTAGTAAAATACTAAGGTTAGGGCCATAGCATGAAGTTATATGGCCTAAAGCCTTCCCGAATAAACGGGCTATCTAAAGCAAAAAGGATTTTTCAAATCGAATGAGTATTTCCTGAGATTAGCGCGTTCAAACAAACAAACTCTTCAACTTTATTATAGCATATACTATTGACATACTAGTACGATAGTAAGATTAGGGTTATAGCATGAAGTTATATGGCCTAGAGCCTTCCTGAATAAACCGGCTATCTAATGAAAAAAGAATTTTCCAAATCGGATTATTATTCCCTGAGATTAGCGCGTTCGAACAAACATACAAACTCTCCAGCTTTATTATAGTAGTAAGACAACGCCTCTTACAATTTATCGTATAGCGATCAGGATATTTTTTCATAGTAACAGAAAAGAATTGCGAACGGTCTCTCGTTTTGGGAATTTCGATGCGATTTTTTTTTTTCGCAAAATAAAATACGTATTTCGCCCGTGTTATCGTGTAATACCAAACCTGTTTGGAGTTATTTTTTCAGTCCCGGGCAGAGTATACATTATTAAAACTTCCACTACATTCGATTCGAACACAGATGTACGATATAGCATGCCGAGAGAAAAAAAAGGAAGGAAAAAAAACAGATCGCGGGCGTGCGTGAAGGTGGTACGCTTTTTCGTGATCGTTAACATCGTTACAATTATTATTGTTATTATTATTTTTATCATCATTATAAAGCTCAGTAGATAACGAAGAAGAGGAAGAGTGGAGGAGGGTTCGTGAGAGGAGGTGCGTCCCGTGTGACATCGATCGTGTCGAGGGACGATCGCGTGGAAGACCGCTAATAGAGTTACGTTCATGGCCCATTTGGCTTATTGAGGCACACGGGGTATAATCGTACGGTGACCGACCGATGATGACCAGAGGCTTGTGGGAAAACGTGACTGAAACGCGAGAAGTGATGAAGAACGAACGAGGAGAACTCTCTACGTTGAGATAAATGTACTGATAAGGTAGTTGTAAAATGAACGAGCTCCGGTGAATATTCCCTTGGGTATTTCACGAGCACGAGCGATGACTTGTATAATTAAACACTCTCATGAATGATTTTATCATAAAATAATTGTTAAAGAGTCATTGCGAGATCATCGACAAGTCTTGTAATGAAAATCATCGAATATTGCTTCGTCAACATTTTTTCTTTCATTTTTAAAAAATATTGCACAGTTAATTTGTTATTGGCAATTTTCTGACGATTTTTTAACCAAAATTTGACTTTTCACTTTAGAAGTGCGCCATTTGGACAAAAATCAATACATCGAAAAAATCCTACGCACTTCCCCAGACAATGTCCTTTTAAAGATGTATTCAAAATTTCAAGTGAATCGGTTGAAAATTGTCTGAGTTATGTTTCCGGTCAACAAAAACGGAGACGTCATCGCAAAAACGCTGCACAACCGCCATTTTTTAATTAATCGCTTCAAAAAAATTATTGTATACAGTCACTGATATGTATGATAAACACCCTATTTTATAACCTCGATTTATTTTGTAGTTTTTCTGAAAAAAAATCCCCAAAAACGTCTATTTTTTCGGCCTCTAGAGTGGCCTAACCTCTTAAGGGATAACACCACTGTAACCCCCTGTTTTTTTTCACATTTTTCAAGAATTTTTTTTTGTGGGAAAAAAAAGAGATTCGAAAAATTTGTTTGAGTTTTGTTCCTTGTTTATTAATGTATCAAAAAACATTTTTTTCACATTTTTCACGCCGCATGGTGGCGCTGGGGAAGCTCTCGCGTCAGGTGCTGTCATCTCCGCAGTGGTTCGCGGCACGCAGCAGAACTCTCTTCAACGTCGATCTGAAAAAAAATACCGAGTGTTTTCGTTAATAATATGGTATTTTGAAGAGAAGTACATAGGGATTTGGAAAAAAATTGTTTTAAAAAAATAGGCACGCCTTTGAAGTTAACTTTAATTTCAAAGGCGTGCTTATTTTTTTTTTAAACAATATTTTTCAAAATCCCTATGTACTTCTCTTCAAAACGTCATATTATTAACGAAAACACTCGGTATTTTTTTTCAGATCGACGTTGAAGAGAGTTCTGCTGCGTGCCGCGGAGATGACAGCACCTGACGCGAGAGCTTCCCCAGCGCCATCATGGGGCGTGAAAAATGTGAAAAAAATGTTTTTTGATACATTAATAAACAAGGAACAAAACCCAAAAAAAATTTTCGCATATCTCTTTTTTTTCCCACAAAAAAAAATTCTTGAAAAATGTGAAATAAATCAGGGGGTCACAGTGGTGTTATCCCTTAAGGAAAATTCCCACGCTTTTGCCTCGCTTGTGCCTGGTGGGACACAACTACGTCACGACTGTAGTCTTATTTCTCGTAAAAATCATTGGGGCCGTTTTTAGGCTAGGTTGTTTGCACGTTAGCATAACGTAGTGTACTTAAGGAGGGAAATAGGTAAAATAGATTAGCAAAGGCATATTAGAAATTATTATGGAAGCATGGTCTTTTCAATATGGCGGCTCATTTCCAGTCGGCCCAAATTAACCAGCACTATTTAGCTTGGGGAACGATAATAAATCGATCGATTATCTTATAGTTTTTGGTTAAGGGAGGAAATCGGGTTAGACGGTTCAAAAAATCGATTTTTTTTTTATTTCATAAATTGTTAGTAAAACTATTGAAAAATATGTTCTCAAAATTTTAAATGAAAATTCCGACTCGTTCTATTGTTATAAGCCATTCAGGGGGGAAATAGGGTTGGGACAGCGTTTTCTCAATGATTTTCATGAATTTTTTTATAGTATAAAAAATGAATATAATTTATTGAAGCTTTGAGAATATTTTATACATATATTTAAGTATATACTATACAATTTTTGAAGAATTTCCTTGAAAGACACCGAAGATATTAGCGACCCCATATTGCAGGTCACAATCAGACTCAGCATTTTGCGTTCTTTCAAACGCGTTTTTCTGAAAACGACTTTTTTTTAACTTGCGCACACGCTAGTTTGAAAAATTTTCAACCAATCGTTTTGAAAATTGGCAGTTACTTTCTTCATAGTATTTCGCTCTATATAAACCTAAAATCGGAATATTATCATTATTGAAAATAATTTTATTTTTGCAAATGAAGTTGTAAAAAACGGCAAAAAATCATGCTCTTTTGTTTTGACCCTTGTAAAAAATTCAATTTTCTATTTTTTTGATAGAATTTAGGTTCATGTAGAAGAGAGACATATAATAAAAGTAAATTCCAACCTCGTTTGATTTCAGATGAAAGTTGCGGCTTCCAGAATGTACGCAAAATGCTGAGTCTGATTGTGACCTGAAATATGGGGTCGCTAATATCTTCGGTGTTTTTCAAGGAAATTCTTCAAAAATGTTATAGTATATACATAAATATATGTATAAAATATTCTCAAAGTTTCAATAAATTATATTCATTTTTTATGTTATAAAAAAATTCATGAAAATCATTGAGAGAACGCTGTCCTAACTCTATTTGCCCCCTTAATGATGTAAAAAATCAATTTTCGTTGCACTTTTCGTTCCGGATAATCAGAATTATTACCGTCGATATTTGTGCGTGGACAGAAATGAGCTACGACAATTGGATACAGACGGAGTGCATCATTGCATGTTTAACCTGAAAATCACACAAATATTGTCCAGCCATTCGACAGCTAAATAAATCACTTCGAACAATAAACTATTACTTATAACACTAATCTATCACGTGTCATAATGTTATATTTATAAACTGTTCGTTTTTCAGCAATTATGCAATCTCAGTCGCGACGCTTATCGTTTACACGACACGAATAGTATGGTTATTAATATTTCGCGTGGGCTTAAAATCTCACACACCCTCGGAACGAACATTGTCCATGTTCTCCCGATTTTTATTAATTAAATTGTTGCTGTAACAAAGCGGTACATTTTTACTAACGATTAAGACGTGACAAATACGCGCGTGACTGGTAGAGAGTGGTTTGAAATTTGGCCGAGAGAGGTCAGTGCTGCTAAATGGTAATGGCCAATAGGGGCTGGGCTTAGGTAGCCTCGATTATAACAACTTCCGGTACCAGTTTGTTCTCAAAGTCCCGGTTCTAGTGCAGAATTTTTTTGATGGAAAAAATGATTTTTTTTTAAGGCTTATCTCATTTGACTCACGATCAACATTATCAGTTTGTAAACTCAAACTGGTACGGCGGATAATTTGTGAGAGATACGGAGAAGGGGAGAGGCACGTGTGCGAGGATATCAAGAGAAATCCCGTTATCGTGACTAGTCGGACGAGAAAGGGCCCGCGGGGTCGACGTAACTCCTTAATTGGATTTGCCTAATAGCGTGTCGCGTGTGCCCACCTACACACCGTCTATGTATCCGGCTCTATATACTACGGGAGTGCGGTTGGACGGCGGTACACGCATGTACATCCCGTCGATCCTACACGGACATATTCGCAACATATGTCACAACTGTGTGCACTTTCGTGTGCATATATATCCTTCCATATGTGCTGGCACGTAACATAAGCTTGTTGGTCGATCGCGTAGCGTAAAAAAGCTCACTGATGATGCCCGAGAGTATCGAGAAGGTTTATTACAGGTTGAAGTCATTTAGAAAATGAAACACATTTAAGGAAAACAGTAAACCACCCCTAATCTGCAAAATCTTTGGTGGTACCAGGCAAATCAAAATGTCCGAGGCAATAAATTGCAGACGGTTGAAAAATTAACAATTTCAATTACGGCGAAAGCACACGTAATTAGGCGATTATAGGGGATAGGGTGAATATTCGCACCGTCACGAATTTGGCAGTGGTTCCGAAACTTTTGAATATCTATTAAAAAAAGGGACTAGAAAAGGTGGTCCACCCCCTCAAGTATTCGGGCTGATTTAAAAAAAAACGGCGAATCGTTCATTTTAGCTTAATGAGAAGAGTTCGTATCGGCAAACACATTTGGAATGACAAGCGGACAGTTGGAATTTAAGAACTCCAGTAGGAGTAGCTTGCTCCCTTACGGGGTTAGGCCACTCTAAAGGCCGAAAACAATAGGCATTTTGGGGATTTTTTTTCAGAAAAACTACAAAATAAATCGATATTACAAAATGGATTGTTTATCATACATATGAGTGAGTGTCTACAAAAAAATTTTTGAAGCGATTAATTTCAAAATGGCGGCTGTGCAGCGTTTATCTCAAAACTGCATTTTTCAAGTTGGCCGAAAACATAACTCAGACAATTTTCAACCGATTCATTTGAAATTTTGAATATATCGTTAAAAATACATTGTCTATGGAAGAACGTAGGATTTTTTTTTTATATTGCATAGTTCATTTGTTATTAAAAATTTTCTAATGATTTTTTAAGCAAATTTTTCACTTTCCACTTTAGGAGTGCGCCATTTGGCCAAAAATCAATATATCGAAAAAATCCTACGTACTTCTATAACTGTTGTTACGTATAATCGAAAAAAATTCATTGGCTCATCATGATTGAAAAATTACAGAAGCTGTTCGTCCGGCCGTGGACCCGGAGACGTCATCGTAAAAACGCTGCACAGCCGCCATTTTCAAATTAAACGCTTCAAAAAAATTATTGTACACAGTCACTGATATGTTTGATAAACACCCCATTCTATAATCTCGATTTATTCTGTAGTTTTTCTGAAAAAAAATCTCCAAAAAATCCAATTTTTTCGGCCTCTAAAGTGGCCTAATCTCTTGAGGGATAACACCACTGTGACCCCCTGTTTTTTTTCACATTTTTCAAGAATTTTTTTTTGTGGGAAAAAAAAGAGATATTCGAAAAAATTTTTTGGGTTTTGTTCCTTGTTTATTAATGTATCAAAAAACATTTTTTTCACATTTTTCACGCCGCATAGTGGCACTGGGGAAGCTCTCGCGTCAGGTGCTGTCATCTCCGCGGCACGCAGCAGAATTCTCTTCAACGTCGATCTGAAAAAAAATACCGAGTGTTTTCGTTAATAATATGATATTTTGAAGAGAAGTACATAGGGATTTGGAAAAATATTGTTTTAAAAAAAATATTTTTCCAAATCCCTATGTACATCTCTTCAAAATATCATATTATTAACGAAAACACTCGGTTTTTTTTTTTTTTTTAAATACCGAGTGTTTTCGTTAATAATATGATTTTTTGAAGAGAAGTACATAGGGTTTGGAAAAATATTGTTTTAAAAAAAATCGGCACGCCTTTTAAATTAACTTTAATTTCAAAGGCGTGCCTATTTTTTTTAAAACAATATTTTTCCAAATCCCTATGTACTTCTCTTCAAAATATCATATTATTAACGAAAACACTCGGTATTTTTTTTCAGATCGACGTTGAAGAGAGTTCTGCTGCGTGCCGCGGAGATGACAGCACCTGACGCGAGAGCTTCCCTAGCGCCACCATGCGGCGTGAAAAATGTGAAAAAAATGTTTTTTGATACATTAATAAACAAGGAACAAAACCCAAAAAAATTTTTCGAATATCTCTTTTTTTTCCCACAAAAAAAAATTCTTGAAAAATGTGAAAAAAAACAGGGGGTCACAGTGGTGTTATCCCTTAAAACTGCTTTCTTGCATAAATACAAAAATATGTGAACTTTAGTTTTACTTCCTGTATAAAACAGCATAATTTTCATTCCGATCGATTCGCAAGTTTTCAAAGTAGGCTGCAAAAAGTAAATGTTCAAGGGTGTTTCAACCCCTTAAAATATTTTTTTTTCTTTATCTGATGGGTTCTTCATTCCTTCGCATAACATTTTCATTTTAGTTTCATCGAAATCGATGCACTGCTTGTGTGTCAAACAGCAAAATCGCCCCTTGACCTGTGAAACTTAGGCTAGTTTCACCCCTTGAACCGGTTTTTCCACCGATAAAAAAAAATACGTGTCGCTGAGTTTTTAATGCTCTATAACATCCATGAGTTCCAACAAAATCGTAGGGGGACACCACGGGTACTTTTCTCGTAAGAAACTATCGCCCTCGTTGTTGTCAGGCGTACAGGATCTTCGGAATGAAGTTTCGAAAAAATATCTACTGCACGAAAAAACAAAGGAATTCTATGATCGTTTGATAATCATCCTCTTCGATCTCAACTCTACAAAAAATTTAGTTTGAAGACGAAAAGAAGATGTGAGCTTTCAGGACAAAATTGACATTTGATTTTCATTGAAAGCGAACACCCATCCTAGTATTGAGCGTGGCCAATACTGATTAACATTGGAGATCGTCGAAGCGACGCACCGACCACGCGTCCACTGCTCTCGTTGTGATGATTAAATATATTGTAGATTCATTTGATTTGGATGAGACGAGGATTTTTATCGAAAAGAAATCCATTGTTCCATTGAAATAAAAATGATTTTAATTAAGATAAATCACTTTTTCTCAGTCTATAACGTTTAGAATTCTTCTTCCATTTCGGCTTTCCTGCCCATAAACTCGACAGTGTCAGTTAATCTAAGTGGAATTGATCGATTGAGTAAATTCAAATTCTCGATTTCTCCGGTACCGTTCATCTATATTCTCGACCGTTTATCCATTGTTACAATACTGCTATTCCTGGATAGCTTTTGTTGAAGCTCTAGATGCAGTCTCGGAAAGTGCAACTGGTCGAGTGCACATCAGGTTTGGCAAACAATAGCTAGTATATACAATCCATATATACATATATATATATATATATATATATCCATAAGCCGGAAAACGGCCTGAGGGAAGCTGACAAGAAGCCCGGAATACAGGATGTTTGCTCTCTCTCTCTCTCTCTCTCTCTCTCTCCCTCTCTTTGTTACACATAGAGAAAGGAGAATCGAGGAGAAGTATTTGATTGCGCTAATCGTAAATGGAAGCTGGAAAATTCGAGCGACTGAACAAAATGTATACTATTACGTAGACGAGGAAAATGGAGGAATACTTGATGGATGAATTTTCCGTTAGGGTAAGGGGGGAAATAGGGTTAGTCGGTTCAAAAAATCGATTTTTTTCAATTTCATAAATTGTTAGTAAAACTATTGAAAAATGTTCCCAAAATTATTAATGAAAATTCCGACTCGTTCTATTGTTATAAGCCAATAAGGGTGGAAATAGGGTTAGGACAGCGTTTTCTCAATAATTTTCATGAATTTTTGTATAGTATAAAAAATGAATATAATTAATTGAAACTTTGAGAATATTTTATACATATATTTAAGTATATACTATAAAATTTTTATACATATATTTAAGTATATACTATAAAATATTAGCGACCCCATATTGCTTGTTTTTCTTGGTACTATTTTTTCAAACGCGTTTTTCTGAAAACGACTTTTTTTTAACTTGCGTACACGCTAGTTTGAAAAGTTTTCAACGAATCGTTTTGAAAATTGGCAGTTACTTTCTTCATAGTATTGCGTTCTATATGAACCTAAAATCGCAATACTATTATTATTTAAAATAATTTTTTTTTGCAAATAACGTTGTAAAAAATGGCAAAAAATCATGCTTTTTTCTTTTGACCCCTGTAAAAAATTGAATTTTCTATTTTTATGATAGCATTTAGGTTCATATAGAAGAGAGACATATAATAAAAGTAAATTCCAACCTCGTTTGATTTCAGATGAAAATTGCGACTTCCAAAATGTACGCAAAATGCTGAGTCTGATTGTGACCTGCAATATGGGGTCACTAATATTTTATAGTATATACTTAAATATATGTATAACAATTTTATAGTATATACTTAAATATATGTATAAAATATTCTCAAAGTTTCAATAAATTATATTCATTTTTTAAACTATAAAAAAATTCATGAAAATCATTAAGAAAACGCTGTCCTAACCCTACTTCCTCCCTTAATAGAGTAATTTTTGTATAGTATAAAAAATGAATATAATTAATTGAAACTTTGAGAATATTTTATACATATATTTAAGTATATACTATAAAATTTTTATACATATATTTAAGTATATACTATAAAATATTAGCGACCCCATATTGCTTGTTTTTCTTGGTACTACTTTTTCAAACGCGTTTTTCTGAAAACGACTTTTTTTAACTTGCGTACACGCTAGTTTGATAAGTTTTCAATGAATCGTTGTGAAAATTGGCAGTTACTTTCTTCAAAGTATTGCGCTCTATATGAACCTGAAATCGGAATATTATCATTATTTTAAATAATTTTTTTTTTGCAAATAAAGTTGTAAAAAATGGCAAAAAATCATGCTTTTTTCTTTTGACCCCTGTAAAAAATTGTATTTTCTATTTTTTTGATAGCATTTAGGTTCATATAGAAGAGAGATATATAATAAAAGTAAATTCCAACCTCGTTTGATTTCAGATGAAAATTGCGGATTCCAGAATGTACGCAAAATGCAAAGTCTGATTGTGACCTGCAATATGGGGTCACTAATATTTTATAGTATATACTTAAATATATGTATAAAATATTCTCAAAGTTTCAATAAATTATATTCATTTTTTAAACTATAAAAAAATTCATGAAAATCATTAAGAAAACGCTGTCCTAACCCTACTTCCTCCCTTAATAGAGTAATTTTTGTATAGTATAAAAAATGAATATAATTAATTGAAACTTTGAGAATATTTTATACATATATTTAAGTATATACTATAAAATTTTTATACATATATTTAAGTATATACTATAAAATATTAGCGACCCCATATTGCTTGTTTTTCTTGGTACTACTTTTTCAAACGCGTTTTTCTGAAAACGACTTTTTTTGAACTTGCGTACACGCTAGTTTGAAAAGTTTTCAATGAATCATTTTGAAAATTGGCAGTTACTTTCTTCAAAGTATTGCGCTCTATATGAACCTAAAATCGGAATATTATCATTATTTAAAATAATTTTTTTTTGCAATTAAAGCTGTAAAAAATGGCAAAAAATCATGCTTTTTTGTTTTGACCCCTGTAAAAAATTGTATTTTCTATTTTTTTGATAGCATTTAGGTTCATATAGAAGAGAGATATATAATAAAAGTAAATTCCAACCTCGTTTGATTTCAGATGAAAATTGCGGATTCCAGAATGTACGCAAAATGCTGAGTCTGATTGTGACCTGCAATATGGGGTCGCTAATATTTTATAGTATATACTTAAATATATGTATAAAAATTTTATAGTATATACTTAAATATATGTACAAAATATTCTCAAAGTTTCAATAAATTATATTCATTTTTTATACTATAAAAAAATTCATGAAAATCACTGAGAAAACGTTGTCCTAACCCTATTTCCCCCCTTAATAGAGCAAGAGAGGGTTTACTCCTTTATTTCCCCGCTATACGTCTCTCTCGGGCTGAATTTTCTACCTGCCATCTCGAAGTTCGCATGTGACGACTAACGTCATCGTTAATTTCGATAAGAAGTGATGGGATCCCGAGCTGACAACGGGTTCAAATGTTTCGCAGAAAGTTCGAAATAACACGGAGCATATCGGTCATTTTTTTCCTTCCATCCACTCGTCGAATTGGATTGCGACGACGTCGGAATGAAAATCAGCTTTCCAATAGGTTGGTCCCAAGAGAAATACCCAGTCGTATAGCAAACCTTCGGTCTGAAGTTGCCGCGATACTTTGCCTCGAGCTTTATCCGCAAGAGGGACACCGCAGTCGTTTCCCGCTTGGACTACGCAGCGCGCGCGATTCAAACGTTCTGTTGATAAATGAAAAATGCATTTTCCACACAATCCGCACATTGTTCAAGTTTTTTTTTTCTTTTTACGACATACACCAACTAGCAACAATAATATATATTTAATAATTCGGTGTCACAGTAAGCTCTAGCTGGACCGGAACGTTCCATACAATTGCGCTTTCAAATTTTCTTCATTCTTTCTCAATGACCTCTGCGAGGCCTCCTCATAGCCTTGCCATTTTGCAGTTGACGGTCCCGCGATAATATATTCTCGTACGTAGACGAGAGAAAATAGAGAACGAGCTAAATTCATTTACCCAGAGCGCCCGAAGCTACGTAGGTTTTAGAGTAGCGTAGAAACGGGAGGTGAAAGCCCATGACTAATTGCGCGAAATCACGCGTTATACCATCGTCTCTCCTGTACTCACAATCGCGAGGCCACGGTCTTTTTCCTTTACCCTTGCCGCTTGATCAGCGCCATTTACTAATTCTCTGCCACTACCGGGGGATCTCCTCTTCATCAAACATACCGAGCAACGTCAAACACTCGAGAGTTCCGCCGGTGCTCAAACGCGAGAGCACTTTTAGTGTGAAATTTAAATTTCGTAATTTACCATCCCGTCACCTGAGCTTTTCCTTCAGAATTCTATTTCGTTTCTATTACTTTTTTTTCGAAACTATTCAATTTCGTTCAAACATATCTCGACGTGGATGTCTTGCCAATTGTCGAATTCCGATGCTAAAGACATTTTTGATTTGTAAGTTGATCAATATCAATTATTGTAATGAGCGCCCCCTTATCGCTGCCCCTAAAAAAAAGACCTGTGACGAAATATCTCGATATGCGATTTTTTTCTGAAGCCCGTTAACTCATTATGATTGGCTGTTGATGTCTTGCTCAGAGTTCGTTCGTCAGCGTACTTCAGATCGCACGATGAACCTAGCCAACAAAAGCAACGCGCGAAGGGCGTACACCTCTAGTCTATTTAAAATGAAAACAATGGCGAAGCTGACAGCAGTCTTTGTTTTGAACCGTACTTCATTGTATTCAGTACGAAAGCGTAATACGACAGACACGGCTTTCACCTTTTTTTCCATTGTATTCATTTGTACGTATTTATATTTATGATGTGATACAATGTTCGATACGATAATCCGTGTATGTTTGTATTATTCGAGTGCTTTCGTACAGAAATGATCACTGACAAAAGCCGAGGCCCATCGCGTCCTGGCCCCCTAGAATTAACGGAACTTGATACCATTCATTTGGAATGAATTCCATTGCATCAGAGGACATTGAGAGCAAGTTAACACACCACGCAATGTACGTTTTGTACGTATACATCGCTTATGATGATCGTTAAAGTTATTACGTTTACTCGGCATGAAAACGTTTATCCAGACATCGGAGAGGGCGCACTTCTCTCTCCCTTGCTCGCTTTAACAGATGCAAATGCACTCGCGCGTAATGCCAAACGTCTGTTTGTACAACGATCGAAAATCCGAGTAATGCAAATGCCTGGTAACAATTGATCATTATCATTGTCGGTTTATTCGGTCAAATTTATCATTATATTCGACAGGTATTATATGTATATTTAGTTTTTACGTTATGAGTATTGTAGTTTATTATAAATACTGATAATGACATTTTACTGGCACGGTAAAAATATGAATTCAATCGAGTTTTCAAACCATCAATAAAATGTATCCGATCAAAATATATAATTATATCGAGGATTAATGAATTATTCGTTTGTAATTTGACAAAATTCGTTCGATTTAAATCAAGAAACGTAGCGCAAGTGATATGGTAATAATCGCTAAAAAGGAAAGAAGGGGAGAAGTTCAAGAAATGTTATTTCGTGGAGGCAGGCTTCTAGTCTAAACGAGGATTTTTTGCAATGTATAGGAAACAAAAATGCATAGGTACTATCAAATATTTCAACATTGGTCTCTTGATATTTGCTATATATTTATTTTTAAGTGGATGAAAATAATGAAAAAAAAATCGTATGAGATAAAAGAAAAATTACACGTATCGTACCAGAAGTTTTAAGGTTATGAGGCATTCCATCAAACGAAAAACCCTTATCATTTGTGCCGTATCATTTGTGCATTTTGTCTTGGAATTACGTTCATTCGATTTCATACCAAAAGCATCCGAGTCCTTTGTTGCAGTTAATTGCCGGTACATTCTATTTTCGGGGTAAGATCAAATTGCATATTGTGCTCGTGGCGGTATATACAGTGTACGCGATGAATTGCTGCCGAGTAGAGTTTCTATTCGTCCGATGAAGGCTTCGGAAGTCGAGACCGATGCTTTGAACTCTACCGAGAGCTGAAGCGCCAACCCTCTAAGATATAAGGCTCCTTCCTCGGGCGAAGCCATAACAAATACCGTATTGATAGTCTTCCTCGTCTTCTTCGTCTGGTATTATAATCTTCGCTCTTGGCATTGCTGACGGAGTTACTCAAAACGGTCGGTGCCAGACCGTCTTGAGTAACTCCGCTTCATTGTGATACAATGTACACATTTGAGTTTGTCCAATAAACTCAAATTAAGATCGCCCAATATCGCAGCGTCATTATTTCATTTTATTACATATCGAAATGGCTTAAGGGGGGAAATAGGGTTAGACGGTTCAAAAAAACGATTTTTTTTTCATTTCATAAATTGTTAGTAAAACTATTGAAAAATATGTTCCCAAAATTTTAAATGAAAATTCCGACTCGTTCTATTGTTATAAGCCATTAAGGAGGGAAATAGGGTTAGGACAGCGTTTTCTCAATGATTTTCATGAATTTTTTTATAGTATAAAAAATGAATATAATTTATTGAAACTTTGAGAATATTTTATACATATATTTAAGTATATACTATAAAATTTTTATACATATATTTAAGTATATACTATAAAATATTAGCGACCCCATATTGCTCGTTTTTCTTGGTACTATTTTTTGAAACGCGTTTTTCTGAAAACGACTTTTTTTTAACTTGCGTACACGCTAGTTTGAAAAGTTTTCAACCAATCGTTTTGAAAGTTGGCAGTTACTTTCTTCATAGTATTGCGCTCTATATGAACCTAAAATCGGAATATTATCATTATTTAAAATAATTTTTTTTTTGCAAATAAAGTTGTATCGCAAAAAATCATGCTTTTTTGTTTTGACCCCTGTAAAAAATTCAACTTTCTATTTTTCTGATAGCATTTAGGTTCATATAGAAGAGAGACATATAATAAAGGTAAATTCCAACCTCGTTTGATTTCAGATGAAAATTGCGGCTTCCAGAATGTACGCAAAATGCTGAGTCTGATTGTGACCTGCAATATGGGATCGCTAATATTTTATAGTATATACTTAAATATACGTATAAAAATTTTATAGTATATACTTAAATATATGTATAAAATGTTCTCAAAGTTTCAATAAATTATATTCATTTTTTATAGTAAAAAAAAATTCATGAATATCATTGAGAAAACGCTGTCCTAACCCTATTTCCTCCCTTAAGGGTTAACGCCACTCTAGCGGCAGAAAAAAAGGCCTAACTTTGACAATTTATTTTGAGAGTATGAAAAAAGGAATCCGATTTCTTTTCAGAGGGTTTATTTAACACATATTGGAGTATGAAACAATCTTTTTTTATTATTATTTTGATACAAAATGGCGGCAACAGAGCCCATCTTGAAAATCGTATTTCCAAACTGCGAGGACGTATTACTTGAATACCGTTGCATGGATCGATTTGAAATTTTTTATAGTAGCTTCACAATTACATTCTCTATCGGAGTACGTAGCCGTTTTTTGATTCGATGTAAACTTTTTCTTTCATAAACAATTTACACCTCTTTTTGGCAAACAGTCCATTCGTGTTTTCAAACGTGCACTACTTCTACAAAATTTGATTAAAAAAAAAAATCCCTACGTAGTCCCATAGTCAATAGTATATAGATTATAAAATATTTTGGTTTTTTGTTGCAGGTCTTATACTTTCCGAGAAAACCGTCCTCCCGTGAAGGTGTTTTAAAAAAAGACGATTTTCAAGATTAGCTCTGTCGCCGCCATTTTGTATGAAAATGATTATAAAAAAATATTTTTGCATACTTCAATATGTGTTAAATAAACTCTCTGAAAATAAATCCTATTCCTTTTTGCAGACTCCCAAAATAAATCGGCAAAGTTAGGCCTTCTTGTAACTGTTTTTTTTCACATTTTTCAAGAATTTTTTTTTGTGGGAAAAAAAAAGAGATATTCGAAAAATTTTATTGGGTTTTGTTCCTTGTTTATTAATGTATCAAAAAACATTTTTTTCACATTTTTCACGCCGCATGGTGGCGCTGGGGAAGCTCTCGCGTCCGGTGCTGTCATCTCCGCAGTGAAATAAAATTCTTGAAAAATGTGAAAAAAAAACAGGGGGTCACAGTGGTGTTATCCCTTAACGTGGGAGATTGCCGAAATCGCGCACCTTTCACGCGTCCAGTGCTGTCCGTCTATTTTTATTATATATCGTTAACGTTTTTTTTTTTTCTTTGTATAATCACATAAAAGATTTTAGGAATCCTACTATTTTTGTTTTCATTGAAAATAACTTTATACTGCGCTCGACTCAAATTTCATACGCAGTGATCACGTACTTTTATAGACACTTGAATAATGAAATAAAAACTCTGCGTATTACATATCGACATTTTTATCGACTCTCAATACCGGGAAGAGCTTTGCAACCGTGTTGAAATCGATTTATTTGCAGTATTTAATCCACACTACGTCGGACGTCGACCTCGAGTTGGAGGACTAGGTCAGCGCTTTGGCATACATATATATTTCCGTCCGTCGACACATCCACAAACACATACATACACACACACACACAGCCAAACGTAAAAACGAGCGCGGACGGCGTCGTCGTTGGCCTGGTACCGGAAATAAGGCGCTTAGAGTGCTACGAGGTAATTCGTGAAATCGGTTTTCAACCTCAATTTCGAAAGCTTCCGCAATCGCAAGTAGGATCAGTCGGTGTGTGTTATCAGCGTGTTTATAAATTTTTTTGAAAAAAAAAAAAAAAAAAAAAAATGTGGCCATTGCAAAAAAAAAAAAGAACGCGCGATCAACGCCATAAATTTTATTTGATAAAAACACATTTCAGCATATAGCCTCAACGCTAGGTTAATAAATTTTGTTTAACTCAATTGCGCAAAACAATGGAAAATGGATTTTGAATCAAAATAACAAAATTTGTCTGGAGCAAGCAGTAAGAACTTTTGTTGGGATACCCGTATAACCTAGCGGCAATACCGCAAATTCTCTCGCACTCACTCGCTCTATCCGATTCAACGAGATTTCATTTGTCGGGTAAACCGTTCCATCAAGGAGACGCTCTCTGTCGTCCCTGTGATCGTTGACGTCGAGCGAATGTGAGGGCTGGCGCAACAAGCTACCAGCAGCGATATCTTTTGCTTCGTGTCTCTCATTCTCTCGTATTCGTCTCGGGGCTGTTCCCATGACCCTGAGGGAGGGAAACGGTAAAGCGCGCTGGATCGATGGTTTGGGCATTCGGTTTAGATGGGCTCGGTCTGTGCATGAACCAGAGCTGAAGGTTTCGAGCGCATTGCTGTCCATTGTTTCCACACGAGATGATTCTCATTGTTTGCCCGGCTGCGAGATAGTGAATATTCTCACGAGATTGGCGCAGACCTGGGACCGTAGCTATGCAGATACCGTATATCCAAGAGTATGCTACAGTAAAAATAAAAAGCCGAGTACCGATGGTCTTGGTGCACAAGCGATTTTATTTTTTAGGTATACATATATGTCGAATGTTGTACGTTCGAAAAACGTGTTCAAAATAATTTAACAATTTTGCCGTGCCGCGTTTTGAGTACCAAACTTTGAGTACCGTGTTTTGAGTACCGCATTTTGGATACCGCGTTTTGAGTACCACAGCTCGAGTGTCGAATTTGAGTACCGCGCCTTGAGCATCGCGCTTTTAGTGTCGCATTTTGAGTACCGAGCTCTGAATACCGCGCTTCAAGTGCCGCGTTTTGAGTACCGCGTTTTTGGTGTCGCGTTTTGAGTACCGCATTTTGAGCGCAACCTTTTGAGTGCCGCGTTTTGAGTACCGCCTAATTTGATTTCCCCGTCGACATGTTTCGCCCTACACCAACGGCAAAATCTCTCGTTCGTCAATCACTCACCCTTCAACGCTTGGGCACTGAACGCTGTCGGTCAACGAAAGCCTTACGAGACGTGATGAAATTACATACTAATTGGCTGTTTCAGACGTTGACGTGAGTCAATATTTTATATAATCAATGTATTCATCTATACTAGTACGTTCGGTATTACCCGCGCTTGCGTTCGGTAATACCCCCCGGTTCTCGCCTATTTACTTTTTTGAAATGGAATTACGGAAGGAACCTCGTCAAAAGTAATTTTGTTTTTAAATGAGTTGGGATAAATTTTTCCATTCACTCATATTTTTTTCGCTTCAAGGAACGAACAAAATCAAAATTGGGACAATAAGGTTCAAACCGAGTGGAATCGTTGCAGCAACAATAATATATCGAGAAGCGCGATCGGGACTTTTCACACACACAGGTACTTCTGAGTCACCAAAGAAGATAGAGTACCCATTATCGCGGTAATAAGTCCCCTATGGTAATAACAACGGTTGTTACGAGGTATCTGTATCTGGGGGTTCTTCGATTGTCAATTTGATGAGAATATTGCTCTCACACCGAGTCGCCGGGATTCCACCTTAATCCGTTCTCACTCGGGAGAACAAATATGGGTCAGATCCCTGGAGATAGGAGGGTAGCTGATAGGGAGGCGAGATGGAGCGAGAGAGACATTAGGGGGAGTGTATGAATTTGGGTGTAGGGCCGCTCAACGGAGGAACCTCATGGCCAGGCCAAATCTGCTACTGGCTCGGTATTACGCCGCAGCGCAGAAGCGCGCGCTGCCTTTGAATTATTGAATGACTATAGCTCTCGCGATATCGCCGCCTGCCCGACCACCCCTAACGAGGTTACCACCACCAACGCCACCGAAATTACTACAGCTCTATGAGCATGTATACACGAAGCACGAGAGTGCGGTATATGCGCCAACTATTCCCGGTTATACATCCAATGTGCATGAGTTTACACCGGGGAATCCCAGAAGACTACATCGTGGCTGTACTGTTCGTTACCCGAACCCGAGTATACAACTGGATACCGATATATTCAACGGTTTCTGAACGCCGACTCTCGATAGCAGTAGAACGTCAAGGCTGGGCTGTATAACTGGCCTGACAAGGTAACGCTGACAAGAAAGCAATTAACGAAGAACAAACATTACCGAATACCCCCCCATTCATTGGTCAAATGTGGAATGTAACGAATGTATGAAATCGCTATCACGGATTGTCTTTGATTGACATAAATTTTGCCTCAAACGCAATAGTCTCCTTGATTCAGACTTCAGTACGATAAAAGAAACACCAGAGCTGAAATTGTCGTAAGGATCCAGTTAGATTCCTGTGATTATCCCTACTCTCTAAGGATCCGACCAGATGTCAAATCGGATCCCAACACGGAAACGTCACATTTGTAAATTGGAGCCTCATAGGGAGTCCCGACTGGATTGTTAAAGGATCGTATGGGATCTAACGGGATCCCTACATGATTTCACATGGTCATGAAATTGATCATGATTGTTTGAATCCCGAAGGAAATCCTTTGTTGAAATCTCTAGAAATGATTGATGGATATTTTACGAGAAAACGATAACAGGGCTGATTACTGAAACCAGAAACTTCAATTTATACATTTCAAGTTTAGCTGATCAGCGCTAAAAGGCATACAATCCAGGATCCACCTGGAATCCGTAGAGGATCCCTCGATAAGAAGTCCGTAACAAATCCTGAACGGGATTTGGCTATAAGCGGGGACACCCTAGTAAATTTCTGCACGGGTAATTTTTTTCTTGGTGTGTATATGCCTCTGACGACGAAAAAATTGGGTGAGATAAAACGTATCGATCACTCGACGGAAAATGGACGATATAATGGAATGCAAAACGCACCAAATTTAGTAGTGCAATGGACTGACAAAGTTTTTTTTACCTGCGGAAAAACGGTTTCAAGGGGTGAAAGTACCATCTAAAGTTACACAGGTCAAGGGCCGATTTTGCAGTTTCACATACAAGCGGTGCATCAATTTTGATGAAATAAAAATTAAAATGTTTCTTATGCGAAGGAATGAAGAACCCACTAGATAATGAAAAAAAATATATATTTTAAGGAGTCGAAACATCCTTGAACATGTACTACTTGCACCCTACATTGAAAACTTGCGAATCGATTGGAATTAAATTTATGCTATTTTATATCGGAAATAAAATTGAAACTCACGTATTTTTGTGTTCCCCTCCGATTTTGTTGAAACTCATGGATGATAACATCCATGAGTTCTGGTCGTCACTCGCTACTCAAGGAATATTACATTCCGGGAGACGTGAGAATTCGTTATCGTTGTGCGATCATGAGCTTATATAATAGAGAAAATTTGGAATAGTGTTTTAGAGAGGGACAGCCGTTCTCTTATCAGAGACTCATACACGCCAATCATTCACGACTCGCCGGATGATTTAATTCAATATTTATCTATATACGTTTACTCACGGAACCACAATGGTCATTTATCATCGATTTTATCAACGGAATTTACCTGAGGACGTCAAACAAACGATAAAACGATGAGATCTATATTAACAAAATTATTTACGTTAAATGAAAGTGTGTGCGTTTGTATTGAGTGTGAATGACTCAATTCAAATTCTGTCATTTTACATTTAAAGTAAATTATGTAAATTTTGATAAAATAATAAGTTCATATCGAGTGATACGATTATTAAAGTATCTACCTTGAAATATCATTTGTATTTTTTAAATTTTATAATCGATCAGACATTTTCAAATATCCTAGTGATCTGTTGCTGTTTTTGGTGAATGAAACAAGTATCTCGCTGAACAATTAATATCTTAGACATCAAATTAGCGAGAAACTGTTGTTTAAGGTAGTAGTCTGGTAACTTAAGCCGATTTTCATGTCTTTTTTGGAGGGCGTTTTTTTGTAGGAAAATAAAAATGAATCGTTTTGGATATTTAGGATGTTTCTATTTACATATCAAAGATACAAAAAAAAAATTTGTTGAAAAAATTTAATAGTTTATTATTATTATTGTTATTGATCGAAGTTGGCACCTCGAAAAAAAAGCGCGTGGGTGGCCCCGGTGATTTTGGCTCTTGATGTTATCTGAAATAAAAAATTCTTGATAATTCTTAATGTATAGACATGTCATTCTGGTCGGAACTA
The DNA here is from genome assembly GCA_958009045.1 of Oxytorus armatus. NCBI lineage: Eukaryota > Metazoa > Arthropoda > Insecta > Hymenoptera > Ichneumonidae > Oxytorus > Oxytorus armatus. The sequence goes on along the minus strand of OY253745.1, from coordinate 35,583,881 downwards.
CGGAAGTTAAATTTCATGGATAAATAACAAAATGGCGGACATTGGAAAAAAAAGTCCTTTTATTTTGCCCGCCATTTTGTTATTTATCCATGAAATTTAACTTCAGTAGTTCCGACCAGAATGACATGTCTATAGATTAAGAACTATCAAGAATTTTTGATTTCAGATAACATCAAGAGCCAAAATCACCGGGGCCATCCACGCACTTTTTTTTTCGAGGTGCCAACTTCGATCAATAATAATAATAATAATAAACTATTGAATTTTTTCAAAAAATTTTTTTTTTGTATCTTTAATATGTAAATAAAAACATCCTAAATATCCAAAACGATTCATTTTTATTTTCCTACAAAAAAATCGCCCTCCAAAAACGATATGAAAATCGGCTTAAGTTACCAGACTACTTACCTTAACTCTAATTTTATGTCCAAGAATTTGACTGTTCAGGGAACGACTTGTAGATTCACTACTTGTGATCATCGACGTGACAGTACTAAAAATGATTGCAAAGGTTACCCGGCTCTGCGAGGACTGTTTTTCTTTTGTAAAACAAAAGAATAATACCGTAAAATAGCAGCAACTTATTTGAAAATCTTGCGTCTTCAAACAACCTTAATGAATAGAGACGAATGCGTGCGTGTGTGTTTACTGTGCTGTTAATTGTTCTTGGGGCAAAGACAGATTGGCACAATTTGTCTTGTCGCGAGTAGTACATCACTAACAGAAACTCCCGGGACCGCCTTTCTAAATATTGTCCATGCAATACTCGCGTGGTAGATGTTTCGTGATTATCCAGCGTAATATTGCATTTCAAGTTAATGGCTACCGAGTAGTTACAGACTGTCTTCTACCACTTGATGATTTAGTGCACAGCCACTGTGACAATAAGTATAGTGAAGCAGTGGTAAATAAGTCTCACTGGAATGGAAGGAGGCTAGCTTCAGAAGTCGAGCGTCGTTCACAATCCAACTAACCGTATATATATTCTCAGAAACAATATTATATCTGTGTAATTAGTGGACGTTTTGTCAGAACGAACCTCTTCAGACACTCTGTGTCATTAATGTACGTTTAGTCCGGACATACCGATGTTAAAGCGAGTGCAGCAGCTAGGACACCGACGACACTTCAAAGCCGAAAGCTCCGGGCCTACGGCGTTTTAGCCTTTATCGATCATTTATGAAGGTTCCTCTCGTCCTATTCCATAAAGAATCGCATTAGCGTGTAGGAGGAGTGCACGTCAACGTAGCGAAGAGAACTAGTGAAACTTATCGTCACATCTCCGTTATTTATCCTACGTTATTTACTTCCCTGTCGTATCAACCCCTACAACTACAATTCGTTACGAAGAATATCCAAGGCTAAGTCTGGAAGATTTTCTAGCGCGCGTATTTCACATTTCGTGGCAACATTAAACGAGTTTCGACAGCCTCGAACAGAGATAAAAGTCCGTCGAAATTTGGAGAACGAAGACGGATTCGCTGGAACTACACACGGGCGCTTTGCCAATCATCTTGCTTTCTCTGCCTTGGATTGTCACGAATTTTGGATTAAACCCAATATCTGATCCGATTCAATTTCATCCGGAGCTGATTCAATCGATTACTTTGATTACTTATTTCCGTTTGTTTTACTCTGAAGCTTTTGGAGAGCAGAAACTTTGTCCTTTTTGATGTGTAATATCTTCCCGCTCGGTTTTCTGCAATCTGTGGCAGTGATTTCGTGAAAAGGGACGGAAGTGTGTAACAGGAAGCCCGAGAAGCGCGCGCTATTTGATTTGACCAATGAGCGCGCGCGGTCGTAGCGTTGGCCGTCAGATGGTACCAACCCATTTTCCGAGAGATTGGTACTGTCAGGCAACAGCGCGTGCGTAAGTGACGAGAAAGAGAAAGGGAAATAGAGGCGAACGCATCAGCTGTGCGCTTAACATACAGTGTTGTGTACAAAGTGTGCTGTTATATAAACTAATTTATATGTGTAAACTATATTAATAAATAGTATTTACTATTGATAATGTGTCTGAAAAAAAGTGCAGATCATGGATAAAAAATGCAAGTGAGTAATAATGAATAATTATTCGAATAAATATTTGAATATTTAGCTTTTTTAAATTTTGAGGTTGATTTCCGTCGCTGCTCAATTGATATTTGTAATTTTAATTGAAAAAAAAAACAAATAGCTTTTTTAACTTTTGAGATTAATTTCTGTCGCTGCTCAATTGATATTTTTTATTTTGATTAAAAACAAAACAAATTAATTAATTACACGGATAATTTCTTTGATATTAATAATTTCTTAAATATTTATAATTCTAATTTAATTCTAATGATTGCGTGAGTTGCAGAGATGGGTAAATCCAGAGCAGAATATATGCGAGATTAATGGCAGAAAAAACGCGAGGAAAAATGAAAAACTGGAAAGGTAGACCCAAAAAAAAATGCACATAATTCGACTCAGCGTAGCAGGGATTTTCGGGCACGTACAGCAAACTTAAGGTCTGGTAACTTAAGCCGATTTTCATGTCTTTTTTGGAGGGCGTTTTTTTGTAGGAAAATAAAAATGAATCATTTTGGATATTTAGGATGTTTTTATTTACATATTAAAGATACAAAAGAAAATCTTTTTGAAAAAATTTAATAGTTTATTATTAATATTATTATTGATCGAAGTTGGCACCTCGAAAAAAAAGCGCGTGGTTGGCCCCGGTGATTTTGGCTCTTGATGTTATCTGAAATAAAAAATTCTTGATAATTCTTAAGGAGGTCGTCTGGTCTAGAGCGAGATTTTTGACGTCATTTCTAATGTGCAATAGCGTTTAAACCGTTGAAGTTGTCTTGATGAAAATTTACACGTGCATTTATTGATCCTTGGAGAATACTTGTACATTAAAAAAAAAAAATTATTTTAAATATTTTCATGTAGTTTTTTGCCTTGTTGCAAAATGGTGCGCCTCAATCTGCGCCCACTCTGGACGATGTTGTATGCATTTGAAAAAAAAAATATATATATATTCTCAATCTGTATGAGTGTTCTGAGCACTGGTAGCAGAATTGGTACTTAAAAATTTTTTTTGACAAAATGGTGGCCTGTGTGGTACATTAATGATATTTCATACATTTTCGGGTATTTGACGAGTTATAAAATGTCGGCAAAATTATTAAAAAATTTTTCCAAGTACCAATTCTGCTACCAGTGCTCAGAATACTCATACAGATTGAGAATATATATATATTTTTTTTTTTCAGATGCATACAACATCGTCCGGAGTGGGCGACGATTGAGGCGCACCATGTTGCAACAAGGCAAAAAACTACATGAAAATATTTAAAATAATTTTTTTTTTTAAATGTACAAGTAATCTCTGAGGATCAATAAATGCACGTGTAAATTTTCATCAAGACAACTTCAACGGTTTAAACGTTATTGCACATTAGAAAAGTACGACAAAAATCTCGCTCTGGACCAGACGACCTCCTTAATCTATAGACATGTCATTCTGGTCGGAACTACCGAAGTTAAATTTCATGGATAAATAACAAAATGGCGGACTTTGGAAAAGGACTTGTTTTTTCCAAAGTCCGCCATTTTGTTATTTATCCATGAAATTTAACTTCAGTAGTTCCGACCAGAATGACATGTCTATAGATTAAGAATTATCAAGAACTTTTGATTTCGGATAACATCAAGAGCCAAAATCACCGGGGCCACCCACGCGCTTTTTTTCGAGGTGCCAACTTCGATCAATAATAATAATAATAATAAACTATTAAATTTATACAAAAAAATTTTTTTTTATCTTTAATATGTACATAAAAATTTCTAAATATCCAAAACGATTCATTTTTATTTCCCTACAAAAAAACGCCCTCCAAAAAAGACATGAAAATCGGCTTAGGTTACCAGACTACTACCTTAATTCTCTCACGGACATCAACGGCCGACTCAACTACTGCTTTACCAAATCTGGTTGTCGGTCATGCAACTTTACGATTGCCATCGTTGCCATTTTCTCCTACTTCGTCTACATCAACAGCGACTGCATGTAATACTTCGATGAAATGTCTCTGCTCTCCCCCAAATTGAACAAAAATAACTGTCTTCAATAAAAAATTGCATTACTCCTAGCGTTAATAAAATACAATTTTCATTAAAAAGAATTATTCTTCGTTTTACGAAAAATCATTTCAAATAATACCTGAATCATTTTTTCCGGGATATAATGTTAGTGTTGCTTATTACCAAGGTGAGATGTCAGATGTTACACATCATATGCGACTACTGTAAGGGTCGCTTATTTTTTTTATAGTTGGAAGAGTATTTGACATAAATTTTTACAATCAATGGACGATCAAATTGTCTCTCGTCCATTCGTCGTTCTTCACTGATTGATTTGCAACTTCCCACCACCTGTGGTTGGTAATTGCTCCTCGGTGATGGTCGATGGAATTGTCTGTCATCTCTCTTCTGAAGGGTGCTGATTTGGAGTTCCCGTAAAGCTGTCTTTCGCATGTCAAACGGGGATAGTATCGGCGGACTTTGGACAAAGCCTCTATATAAAGTTTTTCGCGGTATTATAATTGTTTCTTGCAATCGGAGGCAATTGTGCGAAACCACGATGCGACGTGTGATGTCGTGAGAGTAAGAGAGAAAGCGTGACCCGTGGCAACAGTCAAGTTGAGGTGCGTCTAAGGCTGTTTTTTTTCGTTCTCATTCACTCGACCTTCGTCTCTTGCACTTCCTGTCCTCTCGTGCATCCTCGACAACGATGCTGGAGTACGACCAAACCGAACGATCTTTTTTATTTATCCTTCCTCCCGGTTTGCGCCATGTTCGAGCCGCGCCCGTTGTTGTTTCAACTAGGGTGGCTCTCGAGCGCAATGGAATACTTCCAGGCTTTTGTGTTGTTTATCTACGAAAACGCGGACAGCAGCGATGGTGATACCAGTGCGACGGGAACACTCGGTACACAGAACCGTACTCTCTCTCTCTCTCTCTCTCTCTCTCTCTCTACAGTCACGAGAGGCAGCGGGTGATAGGAGAAAGACAGAGGGAAGGAGAGAAACGAGAAATGCAAGTACCGCTCTGTTTCGTTACAACGAGCGGAATAAAAAACAGATAAAATCAAACAAAACGGACAGTTGAAACAGAATAAAGATAGAGATGGGGGATAAATAATGGCGAGTTGGAATATAGCACCTGGTGTGCATTCGGAGAAGTGACCAAAAATCTAAAAACCAGATTCGTGGATTTGATGGAGCTTGAAGAAGGTTAGGTTGCTTCGTGTATGATGATTGCTCCTTAAGGGAAGAAATAGGGTTAGACGGTTCAAAAAATCAATTTTTTTTTTCATAAATTGTTAGTAAAACTATTGGAAAATATGTTCCCAAAATTTTTAACGAAAATTCCGACTCGTTCTATTGTTATAAGCCATTAAGGGGGGAAACAGGGTTAGGACAGCGTTTTCTCAATAATTTTCATCAATTTTTTTATAGTATAAAAAATGAATATAATTTATTGAAACTTTGAGAATATTTTATACATATATTTAAGTATATACTATAAAATTTTTATACATATGATTAAGTATATACTATAAAATTTTTATACATATATTTAAGTATATACTATAAAATTTGTATACATATATTTAAGTATATACTAGAAAATATTAGCGACCCCATATTGCTTGTTTTTCTTGGTACTACTTTTTCAAACGCGTTTTTCTGAAAACGACTTTTTTTGAACTTGCGTACACGCTAGTTTGAAAAGTTTTCAACCAATCGTTTTGAAAATTGGCAGTTACTTTCTTCATAGTATTGCGCTCTATAGGAACCTAAAATCGGAATATTATCATCATTTAAAATAATTTTTTTTTAGCAAATAAAGTTGTAAAAAATGGCAAAAAATCATGCTTTTTGTTTTGACCCCTGTAAAAAATTCAATTTTCGTTTTTTTTTATAGCATTTAGGTTCATATAGAAGAGAGACATATAATAAAAGTAAATTCCAACCTCGTTTGATTTCAGATGAAAATTGCGGCTTCCAGAATGTACGCAAAATGCTGAGTCTGATTGTGACCTGCAATATGGGGTCGCTAATATTTTATAGTATATACTTAAGTATATGTATAAAGGATTCTCAAAGTTTCAATAAATTATATTCATTTTTTGTACTATAAAAAAATTCATGAAAATCATTGAGAAAACGCTGTCCTAGCCCTATTTCCCCCCTTAACGGGTTATACGCAATTGCAAGGCCAAAAAATTCATTGTTTTAGGAATTTTTTGTGAAAAGGAATTTTATTTGAGAAATACAAGAAGTATTAATAATTGTTGTGGTAGCTTTTAACTTTATATCGGCATTTTTCATTTTTTAAAATATTGATTTACACAGCTCCTGTAGACGATCTCCTGGGGGTCCTCCAAAAAAAGGTGTCTGGCGGTGAGCACGATATGTCCGGTTTGGATTATTTAAAATAAAAAAACCAAAAAGATTCTATTAGTGGATAGACAAATCTAGGTATTGATCGAAGGAATAGTCGAAATTTTTATTTTTGACAAAATGCCGGCTCCAAAAAGAAAAAATTCCAATTTTCGACGAAAATTTTTTCGTTGAATTGTTTAAAAAAAATGTAAATAATTAACGGAAATCTCATTCCTTCGATCAGTACCTAAAGAATATATCTGAGAAGGTTGTGTTAAAATTTCAGACCGATAGGTTGAGCCGTTTTTGAGAAGTCGTGCTCACCGACTTTAAGAACACCGTTTTGAGAAAAACGCGTTCAAAGTTTGATGCTGCTACTCCGGTCTTTAGGCCGCCTACTTTGTAACGATCCGAGCGTCCTTACAATTATGCATGTACGAGGTCTATTCAAAAAGTATCGTGAATTTTGAATTTCCGCGGGCTACGTATATTCGATTTTCGATTTTTTTGTGGCGTTAGATTGGTACTCATGTCCCTCACTTATGCTGAAAAAATCAGCCATTTTGAATGTTTAGTTAATTGTTGACAGCTGTTTTGATTAGACGTGTTTTGGCTTGTCTTCGATTTTTGCCTATTCCAAAAAAGCAGCTTCCATTGCGATGATTGAGCTTTGGTTTCCACGTCACAACCATAAACCCATGATTCGTCACAAGTTATGACCCTCTGGAGCAAATTTGGGTCGTCGCGGACCGAGTCCAACAGGTCCTTAGCAATGTTAACGCGACACTGTTTTTGTTCGAAATTGAGCAATTTTGGCACGAATTTCGCGGCGACCCGTTTCATGCCAAAATCATTGGTAAAAATCGAATAGCACGAGCCAATCGATAAGTTTAGTTCCTCGGCAACTTCTCTGACGGTGATTCGACGATTGGCCAATATTATTTTCTTCACTTCATCAATGTTTTCGTCTGTTGTTGATGTGCTCGGGCGTCCGGAACGCATTTCGTTGTTCGCATCTTCTCGGCCCTCTGAGAACATTTTGTACCACCGATAAACGTTGCTTTGGTCCAAGGTAGCTTCACCATATGCCACAGTGAACATTCGGAATTCGTCCGCGCACTTAATTTTGTTTTTCACACAAAATTTGATACAGATTCTTTGGTCTATTTTTTGGAGTAGGCAAAAATCGAAGACAAGCCAAAACACGTCTAACCAAAACAGCTGTTAACAATTAACTAAACATTCAAAATGACCGATTTTTTCAGCATAAGTGAGGGACATGAGTACCAACCTAACGCCACAAAAAAATCAAAAATCGAATATACGTAGCCCGCGGAAATTGAAAATTCGCGATACTTTTGGAACAGACCTCGTATCTCCAAGAATATTTGCCGGATCGATTTGAAATTTTCAGAGAATATACTCAAATATATGTACATTCCGAAAATGCAATAAAAACAATCGATTTTTTGAAATTACCAACTGCGTATAACCCCTTAAGTTATTCGGTGAAACCCAATTGAAAATGGTCTTTGCACGATGAAAAAAATGAGGGAGAAAAATCCCATATATAATACCTATGTGCTTGATGGGGTATGAATGATGCGGTGTGCTTGCTACGTTGTTTCCGCGATTCACCGGTCGTTTTAAATAATTAATCGGCCAGTTCTGGTACGGTTCGTGAACATCCGTTACACGAACATATGAATAGCTGGTCATTCGTTAATTTCATGGTTCATTTCGTTCGCCATCCTTTCCACTTTTCGCGCGTTGGATAACTCATACGCGATTGCTGCTTCCACATTGTTTGTACTCGACATTTATAAATGTACATACGCACAAAAACGTTACATCATGCTCGCCGGTTCTATATTCATATATAACGAATATTTTTATCCAGTTGTCTCATGGTATTTGTGGCAATTGAATATTCGAGTTCATTTTATGAGTTTTTAGACATCAAAAAACTTTGAGTTCTTACGAAGTAGAGAATTACAGCAATTTCACGGTTGGAAGTACACAAAGCCTTTTAAACATGAGCTCCTCCCTCAAGGGATGGTTGAGAATCGGTGAAACGGTTTATATTATATGCCATTTAAGATTTTGAATAATTGCACGATCCTTTAATAATTGATTTTACTCTTTTCGCTGTAGCTCATTTTTCGAAATTTCGATGGGTATAACTCGGCACGGAGTTGCGGAAGATTGCAAAGTGTGTGAAAAATATTTTTTTTACAGTTTTTTGCAGATTTCAGCCGATTCGACGTCCTCGACGTCCGATCAGACAATAATTCGTCGAAGAGACTGCGCGGATTCCAGCGAAATTTGGTGCTTTATTATGTTGAAGTTTGTAACGTTGGAACGCAACGCAAATGGGTTTTTGAATTTTCATTTTCAGTATTGCTTTTGGCTCTCGTGCCCATTTAGGTCCAGGTCCTTGAAGGAGACCCCATTAAGACGTTTTAACGATTTTTGTCGTCAATAATCCAATCTTAACGGGTTAGACCACTCTTGAGGCCGAAAAAATAGGCTTTTTTGAGGATTTTTTTTCAGAAAAACTACAAAATCAATCGAGATTACAAAATAGGGTGTTTATCATACATATCAGTGATTGTATACAATAATTTTTTTGCAGCGATTAATTTCAAAATGACGGCTGTGCAGCATTTTACGACGACGTCTCTGTTTTTGTTGGCCGGAGATGTAACTCAGACAATTTTCAACCGATTCCCTTAAAATGTTGAATATATCTTTAAAAATACATTGTCTATGGAAGTGCGTAGGAGTTCTTTCGATATATTGATTTTTGGCCAAATGGCGCACTTCTAAAGTGAAAAGTGAAAAATATGCTTAAAAAATCGTCAGAAAATTATTAATAACAAATGAACTATGCAATATAAAAAAAAAAATCCTACGCACTTCCATAGACAATGTATTCTTAAAGATATATTCAAAATTTCAACTGAATCGGTTGAAAATTTTCTGAGTTATGTTTCCGGCCAACAAAAACGGAGAGGTCATCGCAAAAACGCTGCACAGCCGCCATTTTGAAATCAATCGCTTCAAAAAAATTATTGTATACAGTCACTGATATATATGATAAACATCCTATTTTGTAATCACTATTTATTTTGTAGTTTTTCTGAAAAAAAATCCCCAAAAAAGCCTATTTTTTCGGCCTCTACAGTGGCCTAACCCGTTAAGGGAGGAAATAGGGTTAGGACAGCGTTTTCTCAATGATTTTCATGAATTTTTTTATAGTATAAAAAATGAATATAATTTATTGAAACTCTGAGAATATTTTATACATATATTTAAATATATACTATAAAATATTAGCGACCCCATATAGCAGGTCACAATCAGACTCAGCATTTTGCGTACATTGTGGAAGCCGCAATTTTCATCTGAAATCAAACGAGTTTGGAATTTACTTGTATTATATGTCTCTCTTCTATATGAACCTAAATGCTATAAAAAAAATAGAAAATTCAATTTTTTACAGGGGTCAAAACAAAAAAGCATGATTTTTTGCCGTTTATTACAACTTTATTTGCAAAAAAAAATTATTTTGGATAACGATAATATTCCGATTTTAGGTTCATATAGAGCGCAATACTATGAAGAAGGTAACTGCCAATTTTCAAAACGATTGGTTGAAAACTTTTCAAACTAGCGTGTCAGCAAGTTAAAAAAAAGTCGTTTTCAGAAAAACGCGTTTGAAAAAATAGTACCAAGAAAAACAAGTAATATGGGGTCGCTAATATTTTATAGTATATACTTAAATATATGTATAAAAATTTTATAGTATATACTTAAATATATGTATAAAATATTCTCAAAGTTTTAATAAATTATATTCATTATTTATACTATAAAAAAATTCATGAAAATCATTGAGAAAACGCTGTCCTAACCCTATTTCCCCCCTTAATGGCTTATAACAATAGAACGAGTCGGAATTTTCATTAAAAATGTTGGGAACACGTTTTTCAATAGTTTTACGAACAATTTATGAAATAAAAAAAAATCGATTTTTTGAACCGTCTAACCCTATTTCTCCCCTTGAGGGTGTAAAAAATTTATTTTCGTTGCATTCCAACGATGCAAACTTCAACATCACGTTTTGGTGTGGTATTTCGCAAAATAATGTCAATCTCTTCTGATACTTCACTCAAAATGCGTAAATTAAAAGAATGGCGTAAATCAATTCAATAAAAATGTCGGAAATCATTATCAAAGTTTAAGTTTGATCCGAAGACACAAGCATAGAATGAGTGTTCCAGTTTTTACAGTCATCTTCTCCCTCGTAATCTTTTCCCTCGCCGAACCATTTAATTAAATATTTATCTATATACGGTTACTGACGGATCCACAATGATCATTTATCATCCATTTCATTAATGGAATTTACCTGAGGACGGCAAACAAACGATAAAAAGATAAGAATTACATTAACAAAATGATTTACGTCAAATGGCATTGTGTGCGTTTGTATTGAGTGTAAATGACTTAATAGAAATTCTGACATTTTGCATTTAAAGTAAATAATGTAAATTTTTATAAAATAATAAGTTCGTATCGAGTGATACAATTATTACAGTATCTACATTGAAACATCACGTGTATTTTTTAAATTTCATTATGTCATTTTTTAAAATCATGATCAAAGTTTAAGTTTGATCCGAAGAGAGAAGCAAGTTCCCAGCATAAAATGAGTGTTTCAGTTTTTACAATCATCTTTTCCCTCGTAATCGTAATTATTCTTCAGATTCTGTCGTTAATGCTGATTGAAAAATTCAAGCCATTTGCCGAATTTACCGCCGCATTAATGTGTTCTGGTTAAATCGTCCACGTTTCTGTAATGTTAGGCATATATATATATACACATATTACAAATTACAGTATCAGTGGCGATTCGACTTGGTGTTCTGGATTCATTATGTGGCAAACTGAAAGGGCAGTGCCGTTCGGCAGTAGTCGAAGCGAGAACGTCACTGATAGTCAATGATCCTTAAATTTCCGATTGCCGAAATTGGTGTCTCGTCCCCGTGAGCAACGGTCCACGAGCTCAGCAGGATTCGCTTCGACGGTGAAGCCAAAAACCCCCCACGATCATCCCGTTAAGAATTATTGTCCAATATCTCGGGTCGTATTGAATTCACACCGGCAGCGGGTGACAATTGTGGAAGAGCGGAAAACCCATATATTCTTGGGCGTTGAAATTGCCCGCTAACCTCGAAAGAAATTAACGCGTAGAAAGGACTAAGAATTCGAAGAAAGTTATCTTAAAGAAAGTGCACATGTCTGCATTTAAATATTTTATCTTCTGATATTGGATTTAATTTATAAATGGATTTAAAAAAAAACTGCTTATCCGAATGAGAGCAAATTAATTGTGAACATTTTTATTCATATTTATGTTTTATATGAATAAATTTGATTTCATTTAAATTATCTTATTTAAATCGAGTAACTTCATTGTCTACGTTCTTTCTATGCTTTTTCCATTGTCTACGCTTTTTGTCCGAGGAACAGTTCAAGGATTAGTTAGTGGATGAATTGCTAGGAAAATAATGAAGGACTTGCGCTCGTTTTTTCAACGAGGCTTCTCATTTATTTACTGAAATTAATTATGAAAAATGAATTATTATTGTTACATCAAAAATACTGCATACTCCACTCTGGAAACTCATCAAATGCGCAAAACACTGAATTTCGAAGAAAAAGAATTCATCTCAATGTATAAATTAACGCAGGATTCTACTTTGGGACTTTGAAAAAATCGAATTTTTTTTTTTTTACATTTTTCGAAAGTAAATACATTCAAGAATATTCTATAAAAATTTTGAATCGATTTAAGCAGTGTAACTGTACTTTTCCGCCCCTAAAACTTGACTACCTGAGCGTGCTAATTCGACGCGCTGAAACTTTGAACGCGTTTATTTCGAAACTACTTTTTTACACCGTTTGGTGCTTATGTGCTAAAATGTCCGAAACTACTGAACCGATTGTTATAAAAATTTAACCACATATTCTGAACACCTATAGCAACAGGCTGAACTAGAATTATTTAAAACCGTTGATTTTTACGATTTTTTTTTGGCAAAAAGCAGTGAAAAAACATTCAATATTTTTTCTTCCTTTTTATTTGCCGCCATTTTGTTATTTTTGCATGTACATTAGAAATTCTAGTTCAGTCGGTTGCTAGTGATACGAGGTGTGTAAATTAAGTAATGAGACTAATTCTTTTCATTATTTTTATTCAAATAGAATTACAATTTTATATTGTCACCCTCAAAATAACTTTCTTCTGAAGCCACACAGCACTGGAGACGGTTCTTCCAATCCTCATAGCAGTGCTGGAACACTCTTCAGCAATACTGGAATAGTCTTCAGCTGTTCGGTTACAGCCGTATGAATGTTTTCGAGTGTCCCAAAATGAGTTCCTTTGAGGTGATTTTTCAATCTCGGGAAGAGAAAAAAGTGACAAGGACTCAAGTCAGGCGAATAAGGAGCCACAGGAATGTTTTTACTGGCCAAAAACTCGTTTATTGAAATTGCTGTGTGACAAGGAGGATTATCGTGATCGGGTGATCACGATAATCCTCCTTGTCATTCGGGTCATTCGTGTGAGATCAAACATCAAGAACAACTGGGTAGTTGTTCTTGATGTTTGGTCTCACACGAATGACCCTTTTTCGAAGTGTTTCAAGAACCTCCCGGTAAAAGTGTTGATTGACCGTTTGACCTTGAGGTACAAACTCTTTGTGGACGATTCCGTGGGTATCGAAAAAACAAATCAGCATGCATTTGATCTTCGACTTGCTCATTCTTGCTTTTTTGGGCCTTGGAGAGGTTAAAGTGTGCCACTCCATGCTCTGGCGCTTGGTTTATGGGTCGTACTCAAACACCCAAGACTCGTCACCATTAGTGACACGTTCGAGAAAATGTGGGTCATTTTCAATCGAATCCAAAAAGTCAAGGCACCTTTCCCTCCTGATGTCCTTTTGCTCTTGCGAAAGGTTTTTTGGAACCATTTTTGCGCGGATTTTTCTCATCCCCAATTCATTGGTCAAAATCTGATGAACGGTGGCGTGAGTCAAATTCAACTCTTCCCCGATCATTCTGACTGTCAACCGACGATCTGAACGCACAAGATCCCGGATTCTGTCGACATTTTCATCGGTTCTTGAAGATGAAGGCCTTCCGTTTCGTGGTTCATCTTCAATCGACTCTCTTCCTTCTGAAAATGCCTTAAACCACCGAAAAACCTGGGCTCTTGACAAAACCCTGTCTCCGTAGGCCTGCTGAAGTTTAGCAAGAGTTTCCGTTGCACTGTGCCCAAGTCTGAAGCAAAACCTGATGGCACTCATTACTTAATTTACACACCTCGTATATTTAATATAAAAATTCAAAATTTTTCTGCTTTAGATTGTCCATTTTTGAAATTTCAACACCAGCGGGAACCGACCTAGTAATCGAGGCGTTGTGTTCGCATGGTGTTTTTGGATGTTAAAAATGCAAAAAATATATAATAAAATTTTTTAAATGTATTTCAAGACTGCATTTATCAAGCCTAACAAACCTTGCATCAATATCTTTATTCATAATCTCATAAAAAATTCATAAAAATAGCCTTTTTTTCGAGCGCTTAAAGTAGAATCCTGCCTAAAGGTAGCTTTTCAGGTATTTTTGTTAGGGTTTTGCTGAATTCGCCTAGAACTGGTAAAATTTTTATTCAACAAGTTGAAATGTTTTCTATAAGAACGTATTTTCTGTCGATTTTATTCACTACTTTTTATTCATATATTAATTTTAATAACATTTCTTTGAAAAGAAAAAATGATAAAACATCTGTGACGCGCCACAGCAAAATGGGGATGCGTATAAAAGAAATGTTTTCCAGTTCCGTATGTTTCATTGTCATACGTGAATGAATTTCGGAGTTACAAACTAATCTGACACCATAAAGTCCAAACTGATGCTGGTATTCACTGCGGAATCAGTCATACGTACATTCTGTAACGTTAATTCTTTTGTTTCCGGGGAGTACAGAGGAAACAAAGTCGAAACTTCGAAGTTGCTTCGTCGAAATTTCGCACAATGCACAAAGCCTTCTCTGAATTATATCTTTCTCGCTTGTGGCAACCACCGAAAGGAAGCTTCGAGAGCATTGTGTAAAATTTCAAGGAAGCAACTTGCAATTTTCAACTTGCCGCTTCTTCCCTTCCATTCAGTTTGTAAATCCCAAATTCTACGAATAACAATTTGAAATTTCATAAAACGACAACTGATTTACGTGTGTGGCAAAATTTCAGCCGGAAAACTCAAACGAATTCAAAGTTACGACGGTTACAATTTTGCTCCTGTATCACCCAGCCTCCGACACGGATATCCATCCGGAAATTGTTTGCAAATATGATTATCCGATTTTGCGGAATATTTTCAATCCAATGACATTAAAAACACGATTTTTTTTTCATGAAAACAAAAGTTCCTGCATGTGGTAGCAAAATGGCGGGAGAAGAAGGGTGGAGAAAGCTGCGGGATAACGGTATCTTTTTTATGGGCAACGTCGTAGACAAATATTTACGTCAAGATTCCGTTGGATTTCACAGGACATTTTCCCAAGGACGAGGCTATATGTATCCCTGCTTGTTCATTAAAGTTATCGTAAAGCCTGCTTGTTCTCCTTGCTCGCAACTTCCGCGGGATCTCGTACTTACGCAGCATTCGCTCTCACTAGGTTGTCCACTGATCCAGCAGCTTGGATTTCGCCAGCACTTTACTGCCGCACTCGTAGATGAATATAAGTTTGCGTTAGGAGTTTATTATCCGAGGTTGTGGATGCGGTTATAGGTTAGAACAGAGCGTGGGTCCACGCGAAAAAGCACAAAGCTCGAGCTCAAGGGAGAGTATGGCTAACGTTCGGGGGTTGGCGAAACATCTGAAACTACAGCAGGTAAGACGGAAGGAGGGGTTTAACTTTCAATTAACTGGCCAAGCCACCCCTCGGGCCAAGAGCTTCCTCCTTTTGGCACCCTCGCGCCAAAAGCCCCTGTAGCCTTCGTTCATATTTACCGACGTTGCAACGCACCCTTCGAGCTTGTGACGACACATCATCTATGTAACGGAACCACAGCCTCTGGCATTATATGAAACTAGTTCTCTCGACGGTATGGCCTGGCCCATAATTTTCCGGCAATGGACCTAACGAGCAATATCGTTTCGGTTCAACGTGGTCCATGTTCTATTCATTATTACGAACCGGAGTACAAATTTGTCTCGTGTTTCGGTTTTAGAACCACGGTAACGTAAATGATTTTCTTGCGGGTGAGACAACAATGGAGTATTATAGAAATTGCTTGATGTTATTTATTCCTTGTTTTAGAATTATCCAGTGAACTCCATGTACCAACAAAGGCGTTACGCAAATAATGTTTTTATTTATCAAAAACGTTAAAAATTTGTAATCAGCTTTCGTGTCCAACTTCCATGGCGTTCAGCCGGGTCTGCGCTGCTCCAGTCTTGCCAATTCGTTCCATCGAACCCGAAATCGTTTCAGTTGCTCGAATCACCATCCTGCCAAAAACTGAAGCAGCGCGGGAGCAGTTGAACGTTATGGGGATTGGGCACGAAGGGGCAATTGCACGGAACGAGGATTGAGAATGATGAGAGTTGAACATGGGAGTTGATGCAGATGGGACTTGAACGTTCACATACCCATGCGAGCGCTGAGAGCCGAGTAAATTTGAAAAATTATTATAAAGCTTATGTGGTAAAAAAAAAATTACATTGTTGACATCACATTTTTTATTTACTTTTCAACTACAAGAAAAAAAATTTAACCAAATTTTTTGACAATATTAACATTACTTTAACGCGTTTTTCTCGAAACTAATATGTTTTTTCGAGAGTATCAGCACAATAACTCGGTCAATTTTCGATATTTTTCAACTTTTTTTTGTTGCTCAAATCTTGACAATTATTTTTTCTATAGTCTGCCGACAGGTTTTTTTTATTTTTTGATTGGACCATTTTTTATAAAATATTGAACGCTAATTTTTTTTTAAATTGCATACTTACGTTGGAAATACTGTAATTTCTTTATTTTTGAAAGAAAAAAAAAAATTCCCCCCGTCAGACTATTATAACATTATTTTACTAGATTCTTATTTATTTTTGCAGATTAGATCGTTTTTGGTGTATTTGTGATGTCGACAAGGAGGCGCCATGGTTTTCATCAGTGGTCCATTTATACCCGTAAAAAATAATGTTAATATTTTTAATATTTTTTAATATTTTTTAATATTTTTTAATATAAAAAATGTGACATCAATGATTTAATTTTTCTTTCACTATATAACCATTATAATAATTTTTCAAATTTACTCGGTTTTTCAGCGCTCGTTGATACACACCAGAGAAGCTGCATTTATAATCTCGCAATCTCGCACAAGTACTCGCTCTCATAAACACACGAAGGCCATACAGGAATAATGATTGAACAGAATCAAACCTTTCCTACAGAATTGTTTCGATACCCAAGATTCCGAAGACTCTTGACGATATCTATAAAACAATCTTAGTCATCACCTTTAGTTCACGACGTTGCCTTATCGCGATGTCGCGAAGAATGAAGTCTGGTCGTTCAATTAATACGAGAGCTCTGAAGACGACTCTCCACGAGAAAGTTATCCGCAGACAATCGCGAATGATGAATAGCTTCTCCAGAAAGTATTTACGAAAGACACCTGGTCTCATTGGTTATTACCGTAATTGGGTCCTTTCTCTCGGTTCAAAAGCCTCGAGTTTCAAGTGTAGCGAAGAGATGTGCCGTCGCATTGAAATTTTCTCGCGAAAGTCTGACAAGAATTTTCAACTTCAATAAAAAGACGCAAATTGACATTCGCCGGTCCTCAACGTATTTGCGGTATCGGATCTTTGTCACGATCAGCGATTGACACAAAAAAATTGGACACGGAAAAGTTGCTACTGGCGTAAAGACGACTCGTGACTTTCTTAGGGTTTTTTCGATATGTTGCTTTTGGCCAAATAGCGCACTTCTGAAGTGAAAAGTGAAAAATTTGCTTAAAAAATCGTCAGAAAATTATTAATAACAAATGAAATATGCAATATAAAAAAAAATTCTACGCACTTTCATAGACAATGTATTTTTAAAGATATATTGGAAATTTCAAGTGAATCGGTTGAAAATTGTCTGAGTTATGTTTCCGTCCAAAGAAAACGGAGACGTCATCGGAAAAACGCTGCACAGCCGCCATTTTGGAATTAATCGCAACAAAAAAAATTTTGTATACAGTCACTGATATGTATGATAAATACTCTATTTTGTAATCTCGATTTATTTTGTAGTTTTTCCGGAAAAAAATCCCCAATAAAGCCTATTTTTTCAGTTTCTAGAGTGGCTTAACCCGTTAACTTACAGTGGGTCAAAAAAGTATTCATACACATTGTTTTTTTGCGATAACTTTATAGACATAAGCGATACGCAAAGAAAGCCAATTTTATTTAATAGTACATCAGGTACAGAGATAAACTGCAAATGGAGAATTTTTTCCCAGGAATAATAGAAGAATTATGCAAAAAAAACGAAAATTTTCGGGCCAAAAAAGTATTCGTACACTTACGAGTGAGCTGCTAAACCTCGATATTCACTCACGGACGGTCTGACCTCTGCGCACAATGTAAACAAGTCTCCGTTTACACAATGGTTTCGACCTATTCCATGCGGTAGCAGATCTTCAAGCTCTGAACAGACACGATGGCAAAGAAAAGCGAAATATCAATATCCATGCGAGATAGAGTGATTTTTCTTCGGAAACGCGGTGAAAGTTATCGAAAAATTAGTAAAGAACTGTATCTAAGTTTCGCAACAGTGCAATATATAATAAAAAAATACGAAAGAACAAACAGCACAGAAAATAAGCGACGAACCGGTTGACCGAGAATACTAACGGTACGAGAGCGTCGGAGTATCGTTACAGAGGCTACAAAAAAACCGTTCACAAGTGCTCGCAGTTTAGCGAATGATGTCGCGTCAACATCGGGGAAGAGCGTGTGTCCCCAGACTATTCGAAACGTTTTGCATTCTGGCCAAATAAACGGCAGAACTGCCCGCAAAAAACCATTAATTAATAACATAAATCGAGAAAAACGTTTAGGTTTCGCAAAAACCTACGTAAAAAAATCTATAGAATTTTGGAAACGTGTCGTATTCTCGGATGAATCGAAGTTCAACATCTTCGGGTCCGATGGAAAAAAATTCGTCTGGCGGAAACCAAATACCGAGCTCCAGCAGAACAATTTAAGGGGGGTAGGGTTTTAAAATTATTTTTTTTTGCATTTAAAAAAAAAAAAAATTTTCTGAATGAACAATATGTCGAGAATATTGTGTATAAATTTTAAGTCAATCGGAGTAAAACTAACGGAGTTACAGCGTTTCAAACGACCGGCCGTGATACCTGATTTTTATACCTGCTCGGTAGCCGCTCGGTACGTATAAAAAACTTCAGATCGATTTTCCCGAAAACGTCATTTTTGAAGTTTGTGAACATTAGAACTCAGAATCTACTAAACCGATCCTTTTGAAAATTCAAACATTACTTCTTCACATAAATCAACAGGTAATGAGGAAAAGTTTTTTTTTTTCAATTTTTTAATAACAAATTAAGCGCGATTTTTTTAGCTAAAATTGCGTTTTTCACTTCCAAGTGCTGCAAAAAGTAGAAAAAAAAAAAAAAAAAAACTCTTCCTGATTACCTCGAGAAATACATCACCATTAAAATGCATATCAATTTTTTTGTTTCGGATGATCCGGTAACGAGTTATAATGTTCACCGCAAAACCACTTTTTTCAAGGCTCCACTGGAGAATCAACGTCACCGGCTTATTTATTAATATTTTTTATTGAAAATTTTTTCTGAGATACTTCAATAGTTGTACAATAATATGTAATTCTATTTAATAAAATTATATTACTCATGTCCCTGCAAAAAAATCATAAAAATATGCTTTTTTTCGCCTTTAAAACCCTACCCCGCCCTTAATACCGACTGTAAAGCACGGCGGAGGAAGCGTCATGGTTTGGGGCTGTATGGGATATTATGGCGTTGGTAATCTGGCTTTTATAGATGGTACAATGAATGCCCAGAAGTATATCGACGTGTTGCGCAGCAATTTCAAAGCGAGTGTAGATAAAATGGGCCTGGATAGAAATTTCTACTTCCAACAAGATAACGACCCGAAACACACTGCCATGAAAACGAGGGAATGGTTACTCTATAATGTCCGCAAACAATTGATCACACCACCACAATCTTCGGACATCAATTCTATTGAAAATTTATGGCACTTGGTGGATGTAGAAATTAGAAAAAGATAAATAACAAACTAATCCGATCTCCAAAGAGTGCTTTCAGAAGAATGGACGAAAATAACAAAAGAAACAACGCAAAAGCTAGTAGAATCCATGCCTAAGAGACTCGAGGCGATAATTGAAGCAAAAGGGATGCACACCAAACATTAGTTATAATTAGCAACTATGATGATGTAGGTATTCACTATAATCGTAAGTGTATGAATACTTTTTTTGCCCGAAAATTTTCGTTTTTTTGGCATAATTCTTCTATTATTCCTGGGAAAAAATTCTCCATTTGCAGTTTATCTCTGCACCTGATGTACTATTAAATAAAATTGGCTTTCTTTGCGTATCGCTTATGTCTATAAAGTTATCGCAAAAAAAACAAGGTGTATGAATACTTTTTTGACCCACTGTACATCCTTGTGGGACGTCAGAACAGGCGTTTTCACTTCCAACTTCAGCCCGGTGGAAAACAATTTTTTTGCTATTGGGTCGATTCTCGGATATTCCCAAAAGACGCGTTGTTTTTCCGACGTGGAATTCATATGCTGCCAGAAACCTAGGAAAAAGTAATGGCTAGCGATGGGCAATAATTTAAACGACATGTTTTTTACGACTCACTTTAAATAAAGCATTAATTATCACAAAAAAAACCAGCGAGATCTTATTCAGGCTCCCAATATATTTCCATAATTCTCGCATGAAAAATATAACTGACACGTGCGAGATGTATCACGGTAATAGCGTGAATGCAAAATGAATGTCACAAATATTAAAAATCGAAGTGCATGAAAAATAAAACTACGAGCGGCTGTTAACCTCACAATGTTTTATTAAAAATTTGTTGAATTTGTTAATTTTGACATTTTTGAGGCGATCTCTAATCGAGATGCTTCAATGGACCACTGGGTTGTGTACCGTAATTTGACCATTAATTTATATCTCCCCCATCTCTTCAATATTTTTTATTGTATTTTTCGCTGCATGCAGTTTGTTTAGCACTTTTAGAGCTTTTAGTAGAATTCGCGCGGTTGATGTCTGTGTATATAAATGACCGAATCTCAGTGAGCATGACGGGATTGACGTCGGGGTGCAATGATGCCCGTGCATAAAATATAGCATAAACGTGACATGAATTATTCGCGAGCTTTAAAACGCCCGTTTGAATATCTAATTGAACAAAAGCTATAGGGAGAAAGTGAGCGAGAGAGAGAGAAAGCACTGAGAGAAGGAGCGTCTATTTTCATCCTTACGGTTTTATTCTTTCTCGCAGTATGAACATTTCGATAGATTTGAATTCGCGAGAATCCATACAGAACCTTTTTTTTCTTTCGACGAGCTCGTAAGACGACGAAAGAAAAAAAAATAAGAAAAAGCAAAGAACAAGAAGGAATGCAGAAAAGGAATTGAGAGCAAACACGAAGCTGTGGAATGTGAACGATTATCGATTGGCCCACGCTCGTTTATTCACCATCCTCGCGTTCGTTCGTGAGAACCCTTCGACAACTAACTCTCATTTTCCGTGCAGCGTTCAAATTTTCCCATCGAATCATTAATAACTCTCGGGTGGTAGAAAACACGCGAGAGCTGCTAGTGATTTTTCGCGACGCGTTAACGCTTCGACACAACGGACTTAACAACGGATGAGTACATTATTCATCGTTGTGAAAAAAATCCTTGCACGAACCATTATACAATGAGGAAAATACGAGGGGGGGCCCAAAAAAAACGAGAATTGCGCTGCGGCGGGGAGGGAGAGTAGGGGAACCCATTGCTCGACCAGGTGTCCGTTGAGGACGCGTCTCCTGAGTTAGTGTGCGAAGTTCTGTCGCCGTGAGTGCATCGGTTCGCCCGTGGAAATTTTTCTAGTGAAACAACTTTTTCCATTTCGGCGAAAAGGTGACGGCTGATTGTCGAGAGCAACGCGCGGCTGTGAAATTTTGTTTCCTGTTCGGGAAAATCGACCGCGGAAACTACTGTAATGCTTAAGGCCGTAGTCTGGTCTAGAGCGAGATTTTTGACGTCATTTCTAATGTGCAATAACGTTTAAACCGTTGAAGTTGTCTTGATGAAAATTTACACGTGCATTTATTGATCCTTAGAGAATACTTGTACATTAAGGGCGGGGTAAGGGTTTTCACTTTCGAAAAATCGAATTTTTTTTTTTTGTCCTATCTTATTGTTTAACATTTCAAGAATATGTCCTTAAAATTTTAAACCGATCTAAGCAATATTCTTGAAGTTATTGTCTTATTAATCTCCTGGCCTTTAACGCTATACCTCTAACAGCTGCGGGCGGTCGGGCTAGCAGTGCAGCTGTCGAACAGGTATACAGTTTATTCATTGCTATTGTGTATATAGTATACAGTGTATACTATACACTACAATATTTTAAAAGAAGAAACGAGCGTATGGAGCTGGAATCGATGATTCTGTTCAAGTTGGAAAAAAAAAAAATTTTCTTCACTTTTTTACTTCATAAACTTTAGACGCGTTTTTCTCAAAACTACTTTTTCAAAGTCCGTGTTCACTGCCATTTAAAAACTACTTGACCGATTCATTTCAAACTTTGTAAACATTTTCTACATATAAAATACCTCCCCCCAACGTTTAGTTAAATTTTTGTTTTTTTCACTAAGGGTGTTTCCCACCCACAAAATGGCGGAATTTTTCGTGGAAAATAACAGTTCACACTTTAGATGGCCGCCAAAAATTTTTAAATGAAAAAAAAATTATCAGAGAACGTTGGGGGGAAGATTTGATTATAATTTGACGAAATTTTCATGGTTTTTCATTTTCAGATAATTTCCGGCCGAGTTATAGTGAACACCGCAAATTGTTTTTTTTTCCAAGACGTTCTGGGGGAAGCTCTGTTACGGGCTTATGCTTCAATATTTCTGCATGAAAAAATTACACAACATTGTCAAAAGTATGCTCAATAATGTACAAAGGGTTCGAATAAAATTGCTCAATCCATATTTGAGAAAAAAAATCGCAAAAAAAGTGTTTTTTTTACGCTGAAACCCTTACCCCTTCCTTTAAAGAAAAAAATTATTTTAAATATTTTCATGTAGTTTTTTGCCTTGTTGCAACATGGTGCGCCGAAATCGGCGCCCACTCTGGACGATGTTGTATGCATCTGAAAAAAAAATATATATATTCTCAATCTGTATGAGCATTCTGAGCACTGGTAGCAGAATTGGTAATTAAAAAACATTTTTATTGAGTCGAACAATAATTTTGCCGACATTTTATAACTCGTCGAATACCCGAAAATGTATGAAATGTCATTAATGAAAGTTCAACAGGCCGCCATTTTGTCAAAAAATTTTTTTCAGTACCAATTCTGCTACCAGTGCTCAGACTACTCATACAGATTGAGAATATATATATATATTTTTTTTTCAGATGCATACAATCTCGTCCAGAGTGGGTGCCGATTTCGGCGCACCATGTTGCAACAAGGCAAAAAAATACATGAAAATATTTAAAATAATTTTTTTTTTTTAATGTACAAGTATACTCTAAGGATCAATAAATGCACGTGTAAATTTTCATCAAGACAACTTCAACGGTTTAAACGTTATTGCACATTAGAAATGACGTCAAAAATCTCGCTCTAGACCAGACTACGGCCTTAAGACTGCTTATGGAGATGCTGCCCCAAGTAAAACCAGAGTCTACGAGTAGTTTTCACGTTTTAAAAATGGAGAAATGTCAATTGAAGACCAACCCTGTTCAGGACGCCCCTCAACGTCAAGAAGCGACGAAAACGTCGAAAAAATCAATGCTCTCATTCGTGAAGACCGTCGCCGAACCATTGATCAACTCTGTGAGATGTCTGGGATATCATGGAGTTCAATTCAGAGGATTTTATCCAAAGATTTGCACATGAGCAGAGTTGCAGCCAAATTTGTCCCTCGCCTTCTCACAGCCGAGCAAAGGGAGCGTCGACTTCGGGCATGTTCTCAACTTCAAAATCAGCTCGAAGAGGACCCTGAACTTTTATCCAAGGTGATTACTGGTGATGAATCGTGGTGCTATGGATACGACCCTGAAACAAAGCAGCAATCAAGCGTTTTGTCACTGTGGAGGAGATAAAACAAAAATCGCTGGAAGGCCTAAAGAACATCCCGATAAGTGAATTTAAAAAATGCTTTGAACATTGGAAGGATCATTTGCGGAGGTGCGTTGTGGTCAAAGGACAATACTTTGAAGGTGATCAAAATTTGGTTTAAAAATATTAAAAAATAAAGAAATTATGACGAAATTCCCGTTTTTTTTGGGTCTCCCCTCGTATAATGGAAGCCCTTCAATTTCGTAAAATCATCCCTCGTTCAACGTTATATCGTCAGCAATTTCGGCTAACCCGTTACATATAACCGTGATCATTATTGTTCGGTGAAGAGGGAATTGACGAGTAAAAATTTTCATGCGTGATATCGTTCGCGCAATTATTCAAATTCAAAAGTCTCGACGGAGTGGCGAAGGAAGAAGAGAAAATGTGGGCACAGAAGCGTAAAGTTAAATGGCAAGAACATTAATATTCGTCGGGAAGCGAACGAACGAACGAGATATTCCGTCTCGAACAGGAGCAACCTATTTTTTTTCCTGTTCAATTAACGCTCCCGACTATTGTATTTTTTTTCTGCCGCGGACACGCCAAGATGGTTAATAATGTAGATGGAGTGAGGAAGAGAAAGAAAGATAGAGAGAGAGAAAGACACGTGTAAATCGACGAGAAATTGCCGGGAAGGAGAATTATTTATTCCCAGAGCAGAGGATTTTTTACATGACAGAAGTAGTTGAGAAAGCCAACATTTCCTCGACGGCCCTTACCACTTGGCTACGAAAGTTTTTAAAAAATTCACGACCACACGGAATTCTTTAGTGAACTCTTATAAAGTGGAGTAAAGAGTCGACGAAAAATTTTCAAAGTCCTACGGTAAATGTAGCAGACCGAGACGAAAATATTCAATAGATGAAATATGCAGAATTGTGAAATAATTCTTCTTCTTGAAAGAAATAATAATAATAGTGAAAAAAAATGGGATAACCGTACGGTTATTTAATTTTTTTTTTCCGATATAACGTACGGTCATCGACTTCGCTCTCCGAGCTATAGTAGACGCCAAAGCTTTGAAGATTCAGGATCGAGAAGGAACGATGAATGGATCGAAGAGATTTACCAAGTCTAAAAGGCAAAAGGTATTACATTTCATCTTAAGCAACACACAGTGTGGAAAATATTAGATATTTTCAGAGGAAAGAGTATAAGAAAAGCTGAGGTACGTATCGGTGGAGTGCATTTGCTTCGAGATTTTACGATTGACAGAAGGCACATGCAATCACACGAATGAATCCACATATAAGGAACAGTAGTATGCTACTTTTAGATATTACAAAATGGAAGAATTTTATAAGATGATATGGCGAATGAAATAACACTGGTACATGTTGCGTGATGTGGAAGTTTGCATCGTTCAAATGCAATGAAAACAGATTGTCTACATCATTACGAGGTTAGGCCACTCTAGAGGCCGAAAAATTAGGCTTTTTGGGGATTTTTTTTTCAGAAAAACTACAAAATTAATCGAGATTGCAAAATAGGGTGTTTATTATGCATATCAGTGACTGTATACAATAATTTTTTTGTAGCGATTAATTTCAAAATGGCGGCTGTGCACCGTTTTTGCGATGACGTCTCCGTTTTTGTTGACTGGAAACATAACTCAGACAATTTTCAACTGATTCACTTGAAAATTTGGATATATCTTTAGAAATACATTGTCTATGGAAGGGCGTAGGATTTTTTCGATATATTGATTTTTGGCCAAATGGCGCACTTCTAAAGTGAAAAGTGAAAAATTTGCTTAAAAAATCGTCAGAAAATTGTTAATAACAAATAAAATATGCAATATAAAAAGAAATCCTACCTATTTCCATAGACAATGTATTTTTAAAAGGTATGTATAAAATTTCAAGTGAATCGGTTGAACAATGTCTGAGTTATGTGTACGGCCAACAAAAACGGAGATGTCATCGCAAAAACGCTGCACAGCCGCCATTTTTAAATTAATCGCTCCAAAAAAATTATTGTATACAGTCACTGATATGTATGATAGACATCCCATTTTGTAATTTCGATTTATTTTGTAGTTTTTCTGAAAAAAAATCCCCAAAAAAGCCTATTTTTTCGGCCTCTAGAGTGGCCTAACCCGTTAAGATTGGATTATCGAACACAAAAATCGTTAAAACGTCTTAAGGTAGTAGTCTGGTAACTTGAGCCGATTTTCATGTCTTTTTTGGAGGGCGTTTTTTGTAGGAAAATAAAAATGAATCGTTTTGGATATTTAGGATGTTTTTATTTACACATTAAAGATACGAAAAAAAATTTTTTTGAAAGAGATTAATAGTTTATTATTATTATTATTATTGATCGAAGTTGGCACCTCGAACAAAAAGCGCGTGGGTGGCACCGGTGATTTGGCTCTTGATGTTACTTGATGTAACTTTTTTCCAAAGTCCGCCATTTTGTTATTTATCCATGAAATTTAACTTCAGTAGTTCCGACTAGAATGACATGTTTATAGATTAAGAATTATCAAGAATTTTTGATTTCAGATAACATCGAGAGCCAAAATCACCGGGGCCACCCACGCACTTTTTTTTCGAGGTGCCAACATCGATCAATAATAATAATAATAATAAACTACTAAATTTTTGCAAAAACATTTTTTTTTGTATCTTTAATATGTAAATAAAAACATCCTAAATATCCAAAACGATTCAATTTTATTTTCCTACAAAAAACGCCCTCGAAAAAAAGACATGAAAATCGGCTTAAGTTACCAGACTACTACCTTAAGGGGAGAAATAGGGTTAGACGGTTCAAAAAATCGATTGTTTTTTATTTCATAAATTGTTAGTAAATCTATTGAAAAATATGTGCCCAAAATTAAAAATGAAAATTCCGACTCGTTCTATTGTTATAAGCTATTACGGGAGGAAATAGGGTTAGGACAGCGTTTTCACAATGATTTTCATGAATTTTTTTATAGTATAAAAAATGAATACAATTTATTGAAACTTTGAGAATATTTTATACATATATTTAAGTATATACTACAAAATTTGTATACATATATTTAAGTATATACTATAAAATATTAGCGACCCCATATTGCTTGTTTTTCTTGGTACTATTTTTTCAAACGCGTTTTTCTGAAAACGACTTTTTTTTAACTTGGGTACACGCTAGTTTGAAAAGTTTTCATCCAATCGTTTTGAAAATTGGCAGTTACTTTCTTCATAGTATTGCGCTCTATATGAACCTAAAATCGAAATATTATCATTATTTAAAATAATTTTTTTTTTGCAAATAAAGTTGTAAAAAATGGCAAAAAATCATGCTTTTTTGTTTTGATCCCTGTAAAAAATTCAATTTTATATTTTTTTGATATCATTTAGGTTCATATAGAACAGAGACATATAATAAAAGTAAATTCCTACCTCGTTTGATTTCAGATAAAAATTGCGGCTTCCAGAATGTACGTAAAATGCTGAGTCTGATCGTGACCTGCAATATGGGGTCGCTAATATTTAATAGTGTATACTTAAATATATATATAAAAATTTTACGGTATATACTTAAATATATGTATAAAATATTCTCAAAGTTTCAATAAATTATATTCATTTTTTATACTATAAAAAAATTCATGAAAATCATTGAGAAAACGCTGTCCTAACCCTATTTCCCCCCTTAATGGGGTCCCCTTCAAGGACCTGGACCTAAATGGGCACGAGAGCCAAGAGCAATACTGAAAATGAAAATTTAAAAACCTATTTGCGGTGCGTTCCAACGTTGCAAACTTCAACATCGCATGTTGCTTGTCTCGTTATTTACGAGACAATATTTACGAGACATATTTACGCCCCCTTAAAATTGCTTTAACGATGACAAAAATCGTTAAAACGCTTTATTGGGGTCTCCTTCGAGGACCTGGGCTTAAATGGGCAGGAGAAGCAAGACCAATAATGAAAATGAACATTTTAAAACCTATTTCCGTTGCGTTTCAACGACGCAAACTTCAACATCATCATGTTGCTTGTCTCGTTATTTGGTACTGACATATGAGTTTCAAATTGTTACGCGAGAGGAAACGCTGTCATTATCATGGAATTATGGTGAAATTCTCCGGCGCCATTATTTTCAAACTCTGAACACGATTGAGCGAATATTATTATCGCGCAGTGGGCAAATAATCGTGGAGGGGTTGGTCTATTAGCATTCTCTTGATTCTCAGCGATTCAGCTGGCTTGTACACTGTTACATTTCGCGAGTTGGTCGAACGAATGTGGCCAGATACATAACATACATAGACATAAATTATATATTGATATACGTATCGAAATGTTTCAACGTTTGGCTGTTTCTGCAAATCACGTTTCCGTCACAAATTCGTGAATTATTATATAATTATCATGGAATGTACAGAACACCGTAATAGCACGTATAAACATTATATATAAGTATAGGAATGTGGTGTATGCGTAGTAACGTTATCGTGATGGTTTTACTCCTCGATCCGATATTATGGTAATTAAAATACTTGTACCGGAGATTGCGGATAATTGATGATAATTCACCTTTTTACACCCTCGAGTATTTTTTTTTTATGCAATGAACAATGTGATCCCGGAGATTATTCTTAATCCTTTCGTGCCTGGATATCAATAACTTCTACAAAAACTGGTCAATTGAAGGGCTCTTGGGTTTGCTGGGTTGTAACACGACTCTAGGCCCAGAAAAAAAGGCCTAACTTTGACGATTTATTGTAGAAAATTTATTGACGAAAAAAGCCTATTTTTTCAACCAGTAGAGTGGCCTGCTCCGTTAGGGGGGAAATAGGTTTAGGACAGCGTTTTCTCAATGATTTACATGAATTTTTTTATAGTATGAAAAATGAATATAATTTATTGAAACTTTGAGAATATTTTATACATATATTTAAGTATATACTATAAAATATTAGCGACCCCATATTGCAGGTCACAATCAGACTCAGCATTTTGCGTACATTCTGGAAGCCGCAATTTTCATCTGATATCAAACGAGGTTGCAATTTACTTTTATTATATGTCTCTCTTCTATATGAACCTAAATGCTATCAAAAAAATAGAAAATGGAATTTTTTACAGGGGTCAAAACAAAAAAGCATGATCTTTGCCATTTTTTACAACTTTATTAGCAAAAAAAAAATATTTTAAATAATGATAATCTTCCGATTTTAGGTTCATATAGAGCGTAATACTGTGAAGAAAGTAACTGCCAATTTTCAAAACGATTGGTTGAAAACTTTTCAAACTAGCGTGTACGCAAGTTAAAAAAAAAATCGTTTTCAGAAAAACGCGTTTGAAAAAATAGTACCAAGAAAAACAAGCAATATGGGTTCGCTAATATTTTACAGTATATACCTAAATATATGTATAAAAATTTTATAGTATATACTTAAATATATGTATAAAATATTCTCAAAGTTTCAATAAATTATATTCATTTTTTATACTATAAAAAAATTCATGAAAATCATTGAGAAAACGCTGTCCTAACCCTATTTCCTCCCTTAATGGCTTATAACAATAGAACGAGTCAGAATTTTCATTTAAAATTTTGGAAACATATTTTTCAATAGTTTTACTAACAATTTATGAAATAAAAAAAAATCGATTTTTTGAACCGACGAACCCTATTTCCCGCCTTTAGGAGTTACACCACTCTAGCGGCAGAAAAAAGACCTGACTTTGACGATTTATTATGGGAGTATGAAAAAAGGAATAGGATTTCTTTTCAGAGGGTTTGTTTAACACATATTAAAGTGTAAAAAACAATTTTTTTATTATCATTTTGATACATAATGGCGGCAACAGAGCCCATTTTGAAAATCGTCTTTATCAAACTGGGAGAACGTATTACTGGAACACCGTTGTATGGATCAATTTGAAATTTTGATAGTAGCTTCACAATGACATTCTCTATCAAAGTCCGTAGCCGTTTTTTGATTTGATGTAGACTTTTTTTTTTATAAACAATTTAATGCCTTTTTTAGCTAAAAATGGATTCACGTTTTCAAAAGTGCGCCATTTCTACAAAACTCAATTAAAAAAAAACCCCTACGTAGTCCCATAGCTAATAGTATACAGATTATAAAAAATTTTTGGTTTTTTGTTCCAGGTCTTATACTTAACGAGAAAATCGTCCGCCCGTAAAAGTATTTTTTAAAAAGACAATTTTCAAGATGGTCTCTGCCGCAGCCATTTTGTATCGAAATGATAATAAAAAAATTTTCTTTCATACTTTAATATGTGTTAAATGAACCCTCTGAAAAGAAATTCTATTCCTTTTTTCATACTCCCAAAATAAATTGTCAAAGTTAGGCCTTCTTTTCTGCCGCTAGAGTGCGGACTTTGGAAAAAAAAACTTTTTTCCAAAGTCCGCCATTTTGTTATTTATCTATGAAATTTAACTTCAGTAGTTCCGACCAGAATGACATGTCTATAGATTAAGAATTATCAAGAATTTTTGGTTTCAGATAACATCAAGAGCCAAAATCACCGGGGCCACCCACGCGCTTTTTTTTCGAGGTGCCAACTTCGATCAATAATAATAATAATAATAAACTATAAAATTGTTTCAAAAATTTTTTTTTTTGTATCTTTAATATGTAAATAATAACATCCTAAATATCCAAAACGATTCATTTTTATTTTCCTACAAAAAAACGCCCTCCAAAAAAGACATGAAAATCGGCTTAAGTTACCAGACTACTATCTTAAACCAATATGGGAGGAGCAAAAAAATTGGCATAACCTGATGTCGCAGCCTCGGCTCGTGATAATGTGTCAAAAAACCCGAAAATCAAAATCGTGCTATCTAGAGGCAATAATTTTTTCACCTAATTGCCTCCAGCTATCGATGAGAGTTTATAAAAATATTAATGAAGCAGAAACTACCCTCGTAAAGTAAAAAATTAATCTTTACTGATTATGTAGACAGTTCACTTCAGATGCGCATTGTTCGAAACGTTCTCGAGCCACAAAGAGACCTTAAAATGTAAACGAGATATCCGAGAAAATTTTCAATCTGTCAGAACAAAAGAAAAAAATACCCTAACAACAAATTCATCTCTGATTCTCAACGAGCGAGTCCTCGTTGTTTAGAATGGTCATTCGCCCCATGGCGATCGCAAAAAATCAATGGAACTACCCCACATAGTCTGAAGAGCCCCAGGAGGTGGCTCTCAACATTAGAATCCCCGCAACCCTACTGCATTGAAACACTCTTCTCGTCATCTCTGGGAGGGTAAAATCTGAAATTCATTTTTTCCGCATTTCGTCCATAGGTAATTTTTTGCAACGCTACTAAAAACAAATGTTTAGACTGAAAAAAGTTTAACGTTATTTTTTCCGGGTTAAATGGTTTGGGCTATGGGGATGAATCACCTGCCCATATAGGAGATAAAACATCACTTTTCATCTATAAATCGTTCTAATTCGGTTACATGGAAAAAGGTATTGCCTCGATTCTGCTCACTTATCATTAACAGCATGAAAAATCAATATTCGCAATCAAAGCGAGAGACGACACGGCGACCGTCACCATTGTAGACTTAAAGTAACGTACAAATTATTATTTGGTTGCAACATGTACATATGGATGTACACAATATATACGATAAAAATTGAATATTCACAAGTGAAGAGTTGATGCAACGAGAAACGTGCGGGCACGATCGTCATCATGAAAATTATTCAAATTGCTCGCATCCGGAACTGTATGGGCTGTATGTGTGTTTTCCGTTTCGGCGGATTTTTGCGCGACGGACCTAAACTCAAACTCATCGATATTCCATGAGGATTTCAGTATTCGACAGATGCGGTGAGAGACAGAGAGGCGAAAGAGAAGCAGAGAGAATTTGGCACTCGCGAATATTTCGCGTGTAGCTTGATTAAAAAACTATTCAACTTCATGGTAGAACAAGCTGAGTAATAAATCATTCTGATGGACACAATGAGGGGAGTAACCGGAGGGTTGTGACCAAAGATTAAAAATTATTCACTTTATTTACCCGTTGTCGACAATTTTTTTGTCCCATTTGTATTAAGGTAGCAGTAACTGGTCTGGTAACTTAAGTCGATTTTCATGTCTTTTTTGGAGGGCGGTTTTTTGTAGGAAAATAAAAATGAATCGTTTTGGATATTTAGGATGTTTTTATTTACATATTAAAGATACGAAAAAAAATTAGTTTGAAAAAATTTAATAGTTTCTTATTATTGTTATTATTGATCGAAGTTGGCACCTCGAAAAAAAAGCGCTTGGGTTGGCCCCGGTGATTTCGGCTCTTGATGTTATCTGAAATAAAAAATTCTTGATAATTCTTAATCTATAGACATGTCATTCTGGTCGGAACTACTGAAGTTAAATTTCATGGATAAATAACAAAATGGCGGACTTTGGAAAAAAAAGTCCTTTTATTTTAGCAAAGAAGGGGTTGTAAAATAAAAAGAAATTTAACTTCAGTAGTTCCGACCAGAATGACATGTCTATAGATTAAGAATTATCAAGAATTTTTTATTTCAGATAACATCAAGGGCCAAAATCAACGGTGCCACCCACGCGCTTTTTTTTCGAGGTGCCAACTTCGATCAATAATAATAACAATAATAAACTATTAAATTTGTTCAAAAATTTTTTTTTTTGTATCTTTAATATGTAAATAAAAACATCCTGAATATCCAAAACGATTCATTTTTATTTTCCTACGAAAAAACGCCCTCCAAAAAAGACATGAAAATCGGCTCAAGTTACCAGACTATTACCTTAAATTTATTCGTTAGACTCACGACTGCAATGTTGAATAAAAACTCATATTTGAATTGTTAATTAATCATAGTTTTGACAGGATTTTGTAGGCAATTAACTCTGCGATATATTTTATAACAACCTAATTTGATTTAAAAAAACTTTCATCCGGTAACGCGATGGGGGAAGGTCGCTTTTAATGCGGATCCTCTATTAAGAGGGAAAGATGGAAATAGAGAAGTGGATGGAGATGTGAGATCTGGACGTGTCAATGAAAACGAGATACCGAACGAAATATAACTTTGTGTTTGTGTGTGTGTGTGTGTGTGTGTGTGTTATACAGCGAGTGCCACTGCACTTTGGCCTTTGGTTTGTCCTTTGTAAAGAGACAACGAAATGAGAGCAGCATACACTCATCCGCCAGAAAGACACACTTCGAAATTGGTCCAGGATTCCTTAATTGTCCGAAAGTCTATTACAATTATGGTATACTATCGGGACATTGTCACCATTCGACCTTTCAATGTGGGGTGCTCGTTCGTTAATTGTCCCACTACGGAAATGTGATGAAGTCAAAGATAAAAGAACGGCTCGCATTGAAACCCCGGGATAAGGAAACCCCGGTAGATTTCTTCATTGTCAAATTGGGAAAATGGTAGTAACTCATCGGCATTGTTGTGTCGTGTGTCGTTTGAGTGATATGTGGCTGAATAAAGAGGGGATGATATATGGGATTCGTAAAGAGATGATGAAATTGGTAATACATAAAGAGATGATGAATTTTGTAATACATAAAGAGATGATGTTATATGGAATGTGATATTAATGATGGACAATTGGACAATATTCTTCTTTGTCACATTTGTCCTGTATCGATATAAAAAAATGGAAACATACATAAAAATGTTAAATGCCACTTGACAGGAGTTTTGAATTTTTTTAAATTGTCATCTTACTACTATAATGAAGCTAGAGAGTTTGTTTGTTTGAACGCGCTAATCTCAGGAAATACTCATCCGATTTGAAAAATTCTTTTTGCATTAGGCAGCCCTTTTATTCGGGAAGGCTCTAGACCCGAAAACTTCATGCTATGAGCCCAAGGAACGGCGGCGGCATCGGTTTATTTTTTTAGGGACTGGTCCTTTTATTTTTCCAAATAATTTCCGGATGGTATTTATAGTCAATAAAATGCACTTGGTTATGTATTCATAATGCGTATGAAACAGATATATAAGCCAAATTTAACGCGGGCGAAACCGCGGGGCACAGCTAGTTTTGATATAAAATGGCGGCGACAGAGCCCATCTTGAAAATCGTCTTTTTCAAACTGGGAGGACGTATTACTTGAACACCGTTACATCGATTGATTTGAAATTTCGATAGTAGCTTTACAATTACATTCTCTATCGGAGTACGTAACCGTTTTTTGATTTAATGTAAACTTTTTTTTTTATTAACAATTTACTGCTTTTTTTGGCAAAAAAATCGATTAATTTTTTCAAAAGTGCACCATTTCTACAGAATTTGAATTAAAAAAAAACCCCTGTGTCGTCCCATAGCCAAGAGCATATAGATGATAAAATTGTTCGGTTTTTCGTTCCAGGTCTTATACTTTACGGGAAAACCGTCCTTCCGTGAAGGTATTTGAAAAAAAAGACGATTTCCAAGATGGGCTCTATCGCCGCCATTTTGTATCAAAATGGCAATAAAAAAATTTCTTTTTATACTTCAATATGTGTTTAAAAAACCCTCCGAAAAGAAATCCTATTCCTTTTTTCATACTCCGAAAATAAATCGTCAAAGTTAAGCCCTTTTTTCCTGCCGCTAGAGTGGTGTTATCGCTTAAGGGTGGAAATAGGGTTAGACGGTTCAAAAAATCGATATTTTTTTAATTTCATAAGTTGTTAGTAAAACTATTGAAAAATATGTTCCCAAAATTTTAAATGAAAATTCCGAATCGTTCTATTGTTATAAGCCATTGAGGACGGAAATAGGGTTAGGACAGCGTTTTCTCAATGATTTTCATGAATTTTTTTATAGTATAAAAAATGAATATAATTCATTGAAACTTTGAGAATATTTTATACATATATTTAAGTATATACTATAAAATTTTTGAAGAATTTCCTTGAAAAACACCGAAGATATTAGTGACCCCATATTGCAGGTCACAATCAGACTCGGCATTTTGCTATTTTTTCAAACGTTTTCTGAAAACGACTTTTTTTGAACTTGCGTACACGCTAGTTTGAAAAGTTTTCAACCGATCGTTTTGAAAATTGGCAGTTACTTTTTTCATAGTATTGCGCTCTATATGAACCTAAAATCGGAATATTATCATTATTTAAAATAATATTTTTTTGCATGTAATGTTGTAAAAGTGGCAAAAAATCATGCTTTTTTGTTTTAACCCCTGTAAAAAATTCAATTTTCTATTTTTTTGATAGCATTTAGGTTCATATAGAAGAGAGACATATAATAAGAGTAAATTCCAACCACGTTTGATTTCAGATGAAAATTGCGGCTTCCAGAATGTACGCAAAATGCTGAGTCTGATTGTGACCTGTAATATGGGGTCGCAAATATCTTCGGTGTTTTTCAAGGAAATTCTTCAAAAATTTTATAGTATATACTTAAGTATATGTATACAATATTGTCAAAGTTTTAATAAATTATATTCATTTTTTATACTATAAAAAAATTCATGAAAATCATTGAGAAAACGCTGTCCTAACTCTATTTTCCTCCCTTAACACCTTTCACTTAGTGATCCAAATACGCGATGCCACTTGGAAGCAGTATTATATTATAGTGTAGGATTGCAGGGTGATATAAGTACTTGTTGCCACTATCATTCATCTTACCTTCAGTTTCTCTCGAGCTGCAATTTGCATTTCTACCCTACTCTGGGCTGCTGTCATCGTCAGGCAGTTTTGAATTTTGATTAGCGTTCATCCTCACAGTTTGCCACACACGTTAAATGTGCGTTATAAGATCGTGTGATATAGCGTATCATTATACCAGTACGATGTCTCCATTTGCTATGAATCGATTTTAAGACTTTCCAGTAAAGAGCTTCCTTTCTATTTGACTTTTGTTGATTCCGCCATTCCCTATAGTGGCATTCATCGTCTCGTGTCTCTGTTCTTTATGAAAAAAGTCTGGTTCGTAAGTGTCCATCAACAAAGGCATACGATCCGGAAAAGCAGTAATGTGAGGTTAAAATGTTCTAGGCTCGCGTGACACTCAGTGAATATTCATTCGATCAGCATCGTGTCACGGACATGACGTGCCGAAGCCTGGAAAGGAGACGGGAGTTACGACGAGTACTCATACAGTGGGTCAAAAAAGTATTCATACACCTTGTTTTTTTGCGATAACTTTAAAGACATAAGCGATACGCAAAGAAAGCCAATTTTATTTAATAGTATCATCAGGTGCAGAGATAAACTGCAAATGGAGAATTTTTTCCCAGGAATAATAGAAGAATTATGCCAAAAAAACAAACATTTTCGGGCAAAAAAAGTATTCATACACTTACGATTATAGTGAATACCTACATCATCATAGTTGTTAATTATAACTAATATTTGGTGTGCATCCCTTTTGCTTCAATTATCGCCTCGAGTCTCTTACCCATGGATTCTACTAGCTTTTGCGTTGTTTCTTTTGCTATTTTCGTCCATTCTTCTAAAAGCACTCTTCGGCGATCGTATTTGTTTGCTATTTTTCTTTTTCTAATTTCTACATCCACCAAGTGCCATAAATTTTCAATAGGATTGATGTCCGGAGATTGTGATGGTGTGATCAATTGTTTGCGGACATTATAGAGTAACCATTCCCTCGTTTTCATGGCAGTATGTTTCGGGTCGTTATCTTGTTGGAAGTAGAAATTTTCATCCAGGCCCATTTTATCTAAACTCGCTTTGAAATTGCTGCGCAACACGTCGATATACTTCTGGGCATTTATTGTACCATCTATAAAAGCCAGATTACCAACGCCATAATATCCCATACAGCCCCAAACCATGACGCTTCCTCCGCCGTGCTTTACAGTCGGTATTAAATTTTTCTGCCGGAGCTCGGTATTTGGTTTCCGCCAGACGAATTTTTTTCCATCGGACCCGAAGATGTTGAACTTCGATTCATCCGAGAATACGACACGTTTCCAAAATTCTAGAGATTTTTTTACGTAGGTTTTTGCAAAACCTAAACGTTTTTCTCGATTTATATTATTAATTAATAGTTTTTTTGCGGGCAGTTCTGCCGTATATTTGGGCAGAATGGAAAACTTTTCGAATAGTCTGAGGACACACGCTCTTCCCCGATGTTGACGCGACATCATTCGCTAAACTGCGAGCACTTGTGGACGGTTTTTTTGTAGCCTCTGTAACGATACTCCGACGCTCTCGTACCGTTAAGGGAGAACACCACGGTGACCCCCTGTTTTTTTTCACATTTTTCGAGAATTTTTTTTTGTAAAAAAAAGAGATATTCGAAAATTTTTTTTTGGGTTTTGTTCCTTGTATATTAATGTATCAAAAAACATTTTCATCACATTTTTCACGCCGCATGGTGGCGCTGGGGAAGCTCGCGCGTCAGGTGCTGTCATTTCCGCGGCACGCAGCAGAACTCTCTTTAACGTCGATCTGAAAAAAAATACCGAGTGTTTTCGTTAATAGTATGATATTTTGAAGAGAAGTACATAGGGATTTGGAAAAATATTGTTTTAAAAAAAATATTTTTCCAAATCCCTATGTACTTCTCTTCAAAATATCATATTATTAACGAAAACACTCGGTATTTTTTTCAGATCGACGTTAAAGAGAGTTCTGCTGCGTGCCGCGGAAATGGTATTTTGAATATGATATTTTGAAGGAAGTACATAGGGATTTGGAAAAATATTGTTTTAAAAAAAATATTTTTCCAAATCCCTATGTACTTCTCTTCAAAATATCATATTATTAACGAAAACACTCGGTATTTTTTTTCAGATGGACGTTGAAGAAAGTTCTGCTGCGTGCCGCGGAAATGACAGCACCTGACGCGAGAGCTTCCTCAGCGCCACCATGCGGCGTGAAAAATGTGAAAAAAATGTTTTTTTATACATTAATAAACAAGGAACAAAACCCAAACAAATTTTTCGAATATCTCTTTTTTTTCCCACAAAAAAAAATTCTTGAAAAAGGTGAAAAAAAACAGGGGCTCACAGTGGTGTTCTCCCTTAATATTCTCGGTCGACCGGTTCGTGGCTTATTTTCTGTGCTGTTTGTTCTTTCGTATTTTTTTTATTATATATTTCACTGTTGCGAAACTCAGATTTAGTTCATTACTAATTTTTCGATACCTTTCACCGCGTTTCCGAAGAAAAATCACTCTATCTCGCATGGATATTGATATTTTGCTTTTCTTTGCCATCGTGTCTGTTCAGAGCTTGAAGATCTACTACCGCATGGAACAGGTCAAAACCATTATGTAAACGAAGACTTGTTTACATTGTACGCAGAGGTCAGACCGTCCGTGAGTGAATATCGAAGTTTAGCAACTGAATCGTAAGTGTACAAATACTTTTTTTGCCCGAAAATTTTCGTTTTTTTGGCATAATTCTTCTATTATTCCTGGGAAAAAATTCTCCATTTGCAGTTTATCTCTGCACCTGATGTACTATTAAATAAAATTGTCTTTCTTTGCGTATCGTTTATGTCTACAAAGTTATCGCAAAAAAAAACAAGGTGTATGAATACTTTTTTGACCCACTGTATATCCGAAGGCAGCGTGCCTCATAATATGTACAAGCAACATCCTGCTATTAATCGACGATCGTCAGAAAGCAGAGACGCCGACAGTAGCCATTATACTCTATCTCTGTATCTGGCATTACGTCACGCGTATTTAATTCATGACGAATTATACAGCGTTCACTTGGGGTGTACGTGCGGGTCTCCGAGTATATGACAGACGTCGAGGGATCGTCCGGTGCTACAATTTCGCGGTGGGTCATCCGATCCCGTTGAGCGCAGTTTCCGTTTCGATGAATCTTCGGCATTCCGAGTGAAGACCACGTCGTCCAGACGTCGTGAATGTCATTAAAGTTGAATATCGGATATTGCCTCTTAATGAACATCCGTTTAAGTAACGCCTCGACCAGGGAGAAATTTGCCGTTACGTATGAAAATAAAAACACCTAACGTGCATACGTATTGGGAATTACCACGGACGCAGGGCTTATTCAATATGGCCGCTCATTTCCTGATCAGCCCAAGTCAGCCAGCACTACTTAGCATGGGACAACAGTAGTAATGCCCTTGATTATCTTATATTTTTTTTGGCGAAACGTAATGTTTTTAGTACGATCTGATAATCAGGATTATTATCAATAATGTTTGGGGGTGGACAAAACCAGCTGGGGCAATTGGATACAGACGATGTGCGTTATGGCCCTAAGGATACGTTGAACCTATATGATGTGCCATGTTCAATCCTCAAAATCAACAAAATATTGTCCACCACTCCACAATTAAATAAATGACTTGGAACAATGAACTATTCCTTAGAACATCAATCTATCACATGACATAATGTTATATTTACAAATTGTTCGTTTTTTCAGTAATTGTGGAGTTTCAGTCGCACCTCTTCTTGTTTACACGACACGAATAAAATGGTTTTCGATCCTTCGCGTGGGCTGAAAATCTATGATGTTGAAGTTTGCATCGTTGGAATGCAACGAAGATAGAATTTAAAATTTTCATTTTCAGTATTGCCATTCGCTTCTCGTGTCCCTTTTACGCTCGGGTCCTTGAAGGAGACTACGTTAAAACGATTTTTGTCATCGATAATCCAATCTTAAGGGGGCTTAATGATATAAAAAATCTATTATCGTTGCATCCCAACGATGCAAACTTCAACATCATGAAAATCTCATAACCCCCAGACTGAACATCGTCCATGATCTCCCGACTTATTATTTATTATATTGTTGCTGTAATGAAGCAGAACATTTTTAATTGTGATTATAAGGTGACGCATTCGCCTAGTAATCATCGGGTATCGACTGGGAGTCAGTGGTTCGAAATTTGACCGAGAGATGTCAGGTTGCTAAATGGTAATTTCCAATATGGTATTCGAAGTCACTGCGACTATGTATGCAGATATATACGAAGGTACTTGGTGTGTTTCACGTCTCAACTCAACATGTGTTCTCGAACGGTAGACAGGAAGCTCGTAATTGGATAAAAGTATCACTAAGCATCCATGTAACTTTATCGGTCAATTATGTGTTCATGTTGGTGGGCTCCGTCAGCCAACAGCACTTGGGTATGACGAGCGGGAGTTTTTTTTTTCAAAGGTATAACGCTACATCTATCAACAGCGTCATCGAGACATCAATCCGTTTATTTCCTTCCTAAGTGGACAATAGAATGAGAAGAATCGAATATAGACACAGAAAGGAAAGATGAAGAGGTACGAGGATAAAGACATAGATGCTATTCAAGATTTTGTTGAAGTATCACCGCGATAACAACAGATTTATAGAATGACCAGTTTACTACCTTTTGATGTGGGTTAGCCGAGACTCTGTAGGACAGTAGTAGATTTCTAGAGCCTTTTATACGAGGTGGGACCCAAAAAAAAAACGGGAATTTCGTCATAATTTCTTTATTTTTTAATATTTTTACACCAAATTTTGATCACCTTCAAAGTATTCTCCTTTGACCACAGCGCACCTCTGCAAACGATCCTTCCAATGTTCAAAACATTTTTTAAATTCACTTATCGGGACGTTC
Source organism: Oxytorus armatus (assembly GCA_958009045.1). Taxonomy (NCBI): domain Eukaryota; kingdom Metazoa; phylum Arthropoda; class Insecta; order Hymenoptera; family Ichneumonidae; genus Oxytorus; species Oxytorus armatus. The sequence goes on along the minus strand of OY253745.1, from coordinate 35,543,420 downwards.
TTTAGGCCTTCCAGCGATTTTTGTTTAACCTCCTCCACAGTGGCAAAACGCTTGGTTGCTGCTTCGTTTCGGGGTCGTAGCCATAGCACCACGATTCATCACCAGTAATCACCTTGGAAAAAAGTTCAGGATCCTCTTCGAGCTGATTTTGAAGTTGAAAACATGCCCGAAGTCGACGCTCCCTTTGCTCGTCTGTGAGAAGGCGAGGGACAAATTTGACTGCAACTCTGCTCATGTGCAAATCTTTGGATAAAATCCGCTGAATTGAACTCCATGATATCCCAGACATCTCACAGAGTTGATCAATGGTCCGGCGATGGTCTTCACGAATGAGAGCATTGATTTTGTCAACGTTTTCGTCGCTTCTTGACGTTGAGGGGCGTCCTAAACGGGGTTGGTCTTCAATTGACATTTCTCCATTTTTAAAACGTGAAAACCACTCGTAGACTCTGGTTTTACTTAGGGCAGCATCTCCATAAACAGTCTTAAGCATTTCAGTAGTTTCCGCGGCCGACTTCCCCAACAGCCATCACGTTTTCGCCGAAATGGAAAAAGTTGTTTCACTACAAAAATTGCCACGGGCGAATCGATGCACTCACGGCGACGGAACTTCGCACACTAACTCAGGAGACGTGTCCCCAACGGACACCTGGTCCCCCCTCTTATGATTGAATTTATTCTATACGTAGTTATTCTTTCGTAGTTCCTGATCTAAGTCGATCATCGAGAAAAGGCGCGTACAAGTCTGATCAATGTCAGTGATCAGGCTCGCACGTAATTGGCTCAAACTTTGACCTGTTCCATTCTTCCATACCAAATGTTACTCTTTAGGATTTACCGTTGGATCATTCTTAAAAATGGTTCAAGTACAGGACTGTAAGATACCATTTTGTCACGTGGGAATTTTCCCTAGAGAGACTTGATCAGAAGCGACGCGAATAGAAGTAACGGTATATATATCGCTCAACACATCGGTGCATTGTTATCCGGTTAACCACTGAGGTATCTGAGTGCTAGATCTGTCAGTAATGCATTCCTAATTACTCCCATGTAATTGCCCAATAATTGGATGTAGCACATGCGATGATCAACGGCAGACGAGAATAATCTGCCGCCGCAGCACCATCTGGCAGGAATGTTCGCACGTGCGTTGGACACGTAATACTTGTCATCTTTTGTACCGTCTCTACGGGTCTTTTTTCACAAATTCAGAGCAAACATGGTACAGAGAATGTAAGTTCTGAGCTGTTAGATAATAGATTATCCGGATGGATCGCGAAGCCCTTGGTGTCGCTCATAGTGGGACGACGAGGAAAGTGGAACACCGACTGATTGAGACGGTAATAGTCAGAAGAGAGGGCAAGGGAGGATGTCTGCATCCCAGCCGTCATTAGTATATTAGGAATGTTGAGTTACGGAAAATGTTAGCCGATTCGGTGAGACTTCGACCACTGCTACCCTCACTCACTCTCCGCTCAATGTCTCGAGCCTGTCAGCCTGTTCCGGCGAAGACTAATGGAGCTTGAAGCGAGTTGCTCTCGTAGCTTTCGAACGAAAGACGATAGATCGGACGAACACTTCCGCTAGATTGTACAAACGGGAGAACACAATTAAAGCCATTGACGACGAGAACGAAACGCTGGAAACTAACCCAGGTGAATTATGGGATTAATTGGGAGTTCATGGAGTGGAATGATGGACAAACGGGATTGAGGCAATCAATAGGGAATATTGTGCCACACTAAATTACAAGAGTTTTTTTTTAATTTTTTAAATTAGGTTCAGTATCACGTACTGAATGTAAATGAACAAAATCCTTACAAATTAAGTGACCGCAAGTGCCGTCATTTTGAGGAAAACCGTATCGGCCAATATCTCCGTTACCGTGCACTTTAGGCCAAAAATGCTAATGACCTTTCTTGTAGACAATTGAATTTCCTATCTTTTTTTCTGAATAATTTTTTTTGTATCACTTACCGTTTACTACTTATACGACTGTTAAAATGTATTCATTCACTTTTTGACCTGTATCTCTCCTAATAATTGTTTAAACAATAAAATGCTAATAACTTATCTTTTAAATCCATAAAGTTAATATTCTCAAAGTTATAACGCGTTTTTATTAGCCTTGCACCCAGTAGCGCAACATTGAACGCGTTATAACTTTGAGAATATTAATTTTAGACAAAAAAGTTTTAAATAAAAGTTGTGGAAAATGTATGGATTTAAAAGATGAGTTATTAGCATTTTATTGTTTAAACAATTATTAGGGAAGATACAGGTCAAAGAGTGAATGAATAAATTTTAACAGTCATATAAGTCGTGAACGGTAAGTGATACAAAAAAAATTATTTAGAAAAAAAGATAGGAAATTAAATTATCTACAAGAAACGTTATAAGCATTTTTGGCCTAAAGTGCACGGTAACAGAGATATTGGCCGATACGGTTTTCCTCAAAATAGCGGCACTTGCGGTCACTTAATTTGTAAGGATTTTGTTTATTCACATTCAGTACGTGATACTGAACCTAATTAAAAAAAAAATAACTCTTGTAATTTAGTGTGGAATTGACAAGAGTAACGGGCTCCCTATTGATTGTACTGTACAGAAAAGATCGTAGAAATGTTCACTGGGCAGCTGAGACGTGATTTTATTTCATGTGCTATTACTATACCATATTATTCTATCAGCAACCCCATTGGGATTAACATCGAATGATTTTCAGTACAGACGATTCTAGGATAATACATGGCACAGTGTGCAGAAATGGATAGAATCTGGATCCGGATTAACGCGGTAGTCTGGTCTAGAAATTTGAAAAAAAAGATTTTTTTTTCTTCATATTCTTATTCCTTAGACCTTTCATCATACGCTCCTGAAAACCGTTTATTGATATTTCAAAAATTAGCCGAGAAATAAAAATTCTAAGCAAGCCGCGCGCTCAGGTAAGCGCGGTCGGGAAGTAGCTGCGCGGACGGTGTCAAAACTTTGAAGGCGTTTATCTCAGAACTATGTTTTTCAAATCGGCGCCCACGATATCTCGATAACTAATGGACCGATCGAGCTCAAATTTTGCACGTACCTTAGGTAGCCTGTTTCCGAGGACTGGTAGCAGAATTGAGTCGAACAATAATTTTTCCGACATTTTATAACTCGTCGAATACCCGAAAATGTATGAAATATCATTGATGAAAGTTCAACAGGCCGTCGTTTTGTCAAAAAAAATTTTTAAGTACCAATTCTGCTACCATTGCTCAGAATACTCATACAGATTGAGAATATATATATTTTTTTTTTTTCAGATGCATACAACATCGTCCAGAGTGGGCGCCGATTGAGGCGGCTTTCGGCGCACCATGTTGCAACAAGGCAAAAAACTACATGAAAATATTTTAAATAATTTTTTTTTAATGTAGAAGTATTCTCTAAAGATCAATAAATGCACGTGTAAATTTTCATCAAGACAACTTCAACGGTTTAAACGTTATTGCACATTAGAAATGAAGTCAAGAATCTCGCTCTAGACCAGACTACCGCCTTAATGCGTTCCTGGTGTGAGTGAAGATGTTAAATGACTGAGCGATTGATGGTGATGGTCTTCTCGAAATCGTTCTTCCCCGGAGGACCACAAAAAGAAAGTAATAGTCTTTTTAATATATCTGCATTGACTTTGCATCGATATTGAATTCTCGTAAATACGTCAAGGATGGGTATTTGATTTCTGAGAATACATTTAATAGCTGTGCCGATTTGAGCGATATCTTGGTATCTCCAGCCGAAACAGCGGAGATCGCTAAGTTTGCCCGGATCCCCTGTCAACGATGAGTAATCAATGCCAACTCCTGATGGAACAATATATCTGTGCTGTATTACGTCGGGGAATATGGTCGCCTCTCCGGGAGGCAGGAGAATATTGGACGCCATAGTATTTCCAAGATTTATCGAACTCCCGGTACTTGCCTGTGACTTTCCCGGTACAGGAAACGCGAATTAAATCGCCGGGTAAATAAGATGTGGAGTATTGTTTTCTCGACTGGTATCTTATCATCCAGGACCATAAATCGACGTCTAACTCGTTCCACGACTATACATTTAACTCGAAAAACTGTTTGTGTAGATATTCCCGTCTCATAATCCCGTTTCCTCGTCAGAGAGGATTATATATTTTCATCCTTTTTTGACCAACGTACACCCTTTCGAGTTTTTTGCGTACGACCCTTCCTAATTCCGTTTTTTTCTCCTATCACTCTCTACCCGCATTTCGCTACACTAATTTAATTTCAATTACGCTCACAGTCGTCGCATTTGTTATGGACACAGGAAAATCGCGGAAAACTTGTGTCGATACTGACGGCTTTGTTTTCACTAACTTTGAGTTGTATTTACTACATCAGAAACTCAATAAAACTACCTGTCACTCAACAGTCATGCGGACCAACCAGTTCACGGCTAAGTAGTCACCCATTCAATTAGCAACCGCGGTAAAAACTGCTGAATTTGGGTGGTCGCCAGAGTCGCGGAGCGACTCACGACTCTGGCGATTCGCAGGCGAGTCGCGTCCACTGCTGTCAATCAGAGAGGATTGTAATTTATTATCGTATTCCATTTTTGTATCACAAATAATTTTTCTGCCATTCATCGTTGATCCAGGACAAACAAAATAGGGTTACGAGTATGAGAACTAGCGGAGAGTTTGGAGACAGTTTCGAAGGTAACAAAACTCAGCGGCGAGTTATAATAATTAGTGATTATTAATGACGGTCCGGAGCACGTGTCTTTGTAATTTCGCACATGTCGATGCGCGAGCATAGAAATCTGCTCACGTTTCAAGACGCGAGACTTTCTGGGAAGGAATTGCAATAGAGAAACAGGACGTAACTTTGAATTCGATAGTTAGTATGCTGAAGTTAACATCTAGAGTCTTTGATCGATAATTCAATAATTACTGTACGCGAATTCACGATATGACAATGACGATTGTGACGTGAATCGGTCTTTGTGACAGGCCCCGTGTACACGCTGATAACTGAATTACACGGGGGCTTATTTACAAGCATATCATATACGTACTGGCTTAAGGAAGAAAATAGGGTTGGACGGTTCAAAAAACCGATTTTTTTTATTTCATAAATTGTTAGTAAAACTATTGAAAAATATGTTCCCAAAATTTCAAATGAAAATTCCGACTCGTTCTATTGTTATAAGCCATTAAGAGAGAAAATAGGGTTAGGACAGCGTTTTCTCAATGATTTTCATGAATTTTTTTATAGTATAAAAAATGAATATAATTTATTGAAACTTTGAGAATATTATATACATATATTTGAGTATATACTATAAAATTTTTAGAGAATTTTCTTGAAAAACACCGCAGATATTAGCGACCCCATATTGCAGGTCACAATCAGACTCAGCATTTTGCTATTTTTTCAAACGCAATTTTCTGAAAACGATTTTTTTTAAACTTGCGTACACGCTAGTTTGAAAAGTTTTCAACCAATCGTTTTGAATATTGGCAGTTACTTTCTTCATAGTATTGCGCTCTATATAAACCTAAAATCGGAATATTATCATTATTTAAAATAATTTTTTTTTTGCAAATAAAGTTGTGAAAAATGGCAAAAAATCGTGCTTTTTCGTTTTGACAACTGTAAAAAATTCAATTTTCTATTTTTTTGATAGCATTTAGGTTCATATAGAAGAGAGACATATAATAAAGGTAAATTCCAACCTCGTTTGATTTCGGATGAAAATTGCGGCTTCCAGGATGTACGCAAAATGCTGAGTCTGATTGTGACCTGCGATATGGGGTCGCTAATATCTGCGGTGTTTTTCAAGAAAATTCTTCAAAAATTTTATAGTATATACTTAAATATATGTATAAAATATTGTCAAAGTTTCAATAAAATATATTCATTTTTTATACTATAAAAAAATTCATGAAAATCATTGAGAAAACGCTGCCCTAACCCTATTTCCTCCCTTAAGGACTAACACCACTCTAGCGGCAGAAAAAAAGGCCTAACTTTGACGAATTATTTTGGGAGTATGAAAAAAGGAATAGGATTTCTTTTCAGAGGGTTAATTAAACACATATTGAAGTATGAAAAAAAATATTTTTATTATCATTTTGATAGAAAATGGCGGCGACAGAGCTCATCTTGAAAATCGTCCTTTTTAAAACACCTTCACTGGAGGACGGTTTTTTCGTAAAGTATCAAGCCCTCGAACAAAAAACAAAAAAATGTATAATCTATATACTATTGGCTATGAGACTACGCAGGAGTTTTTTTTTTTCAAATCAAATTTTGTAGAAATGGTGCACTTTTGAAATGATGAATCGATTTTTTTCCAAAACAGCAGTAAATTGTTTATAAAAAAAGAAGTTTAAATGCAGGTAGTAGTCTGGTAACTTAAGTCGATTTTCATGTCTTTTGTGGAGGGCGTTTTTTTGTAGGAAAATAAAAATGAATCGTTTTGGATATTTATGATGTTCTTATTTACATATTGAAGATACAAAAAAAAAAAAATTTTTGAAAAAATTTAATAGTTTATCATTATTATTATTATTGATCGAAGTTGGCACCTCGAAGTTGGCAGCCCGGGTCCTAACTTTTTTTCTACCGAACCGATTGCTTTCAATTTTTAACAGGCTACACCACACACTTATAGTTCTCGTCGGAACCACCGAGAAATTTTTTCACCCCTAACTTTTTATTTTATAACCCCTTCTTTGCTAAAATAAAAGGACTTCAGCAAAGAAGGGGTTGTAAAATAAAAAGTTAGGGGTGAAAAAATTTCTCGGTGGTTCCGACGAGAACTATAAGTGTGTAGAGTAGCCTGTTAAAATTTGAAAGTCATCGGTTCGGTAGAAAAAAAGTTAGGACCCGGGCTGCCAACTTCGAGGTGCCAACTTCGATCAATAATAATAATAAACTATTAAATTTTTTCAAAAAATATTTTTTTTGTATCTTTAATATGTAAATAAAAAAATCCTAAATATCCAAAACGATTCATTTTTATTTTCCTACAAAAAAAACGCCCTCCAAAAAAAACATGAAAATCGGCTTAAGTTACCAGACTACTACATTAAGGACTAAAACCCCTCTAGCGGCAGAAAAAAAGGCCTAATTTTGACGAATTATTTTGGGAGTATGAAAAAAGGAATAGGATTTCTCTTCAGAGGATTAATTTAACACATATTGAAGTATGAAAAAGAATATTTTAATTATCAATTTGATACAAAATGGCAGCGACAGAGTCCATCATGAAAATTGTCTTTTTTTAAAACACCTTCACGGGAGGACGGTTTTTTCGTAAAGTATCAAGACCTCGAACAAAAAACCAAAAAAAATGTACAATCTATGTACTATTGGCTATGAGACTACGTAGGGGTTTTTTTTCAATTCAAATTTTGTAGAAATGGTGCACTTTTGAAATGATGAATCGATTTTTTGCCAAAAGAAGCAGTAAATTGTTTATGAAAAAAGAAGTTTACATTAAATCAAAAAATGGTTACGTACATCGACAGAGAATGTTATTGTGAAGCTACCATCAAAATTCCAAATCGATCCATGCAACGGTGTTCAAGTAATACGGTCCTCCCAGTTTGCAAAAGTCGATTTGCAAGATGGGCTCTGTCGTCGCCATTTTGTATCAAATTGATAATAAAAAATTTTTTTTTCATACTTCAACATGTGTTAAATAAACCCTTTGAACAGAAATCCCATTCCATTTTTCATACTCCCAAAATAAATCGTCAAAGTTAGGCCTTTTTTTTCTGCCACCTGGTGTGATTCCTAAGAGATCAATATATTCCAGTAATGTGGAAACTTCCATCTATTCCTGGATCACTGAGATACTATCGTGAAATAGGGCAAATCGTGACAGGGGTTAACAAAATGTTCCAGTTTCTTTTCGCGGTAAAGTCGTACGCAACAACGTGTTCATAGTCCCGGAGCCCATAAGGTATCCCAACTCGGTGGATGCACCCGCGGTCGTGTTCCACATTTCTCGTATACCACGTCTCCATATTATACGGAACTATAGCAACACTATACAATATACTATTTTACACCATATCCTTTGCGAAACTCGTGCGGGGGGGGGGGGGGTGGTGCTGGTACTCTTTCGTGCATGCATGCAGAACATTGCTCGCACGTTACCAGGGCACGTAACACACATAAACACACACATACACAGTAGCCTGATGATGTTCTACCACAGCTTGCAAACGCCCTGTATTACATACACACGACTATGGAATGGTTAATGAGTAATTTGCATTTTGCGTGTGACTTTGTGTGCCGCATCGTTACATCGGCTTTATTAATAATGCAACGTACACGATGTGCCCCTCTATCGGTTTTTTTTGTCGAACATGTATATGCGCACGTACAATAACATTATAGATGTGCTCGTGTACTTGGATTTAGCAAAAAAAAAGAAAGAAATGATCTTGGTGAAGGTGTAACGTGGAAGGGAGATGGAAAATTTTTGTTCGTTCGTACGCAGAGCCGAGGGTTGCTCCAAAAACGTTTAACTGCAATTCCTCTTTCAATTGAATAATTGCGATTGCGAATTCGCGTACCGAAACCGGGACATGGCGGTGGATAAAACGCGGGTACGAGTCAATGGGAACGAAATTCTCGCGATCACGTATGCATCGATATATATTCAACGACACGATTTGTTTGTACGTACGTCATAGCAATCAACGGCACTTGGATTTAAAATCATTGCCGGATTCAATGTGAGATTTTTCGTACGAAATGTTTCAACCAAAGTTCACGGAATTTATCGACTGAACGAGGAAACGAAAAAATGCCGAAAATCTGGGAGTTTGATCGATCCAATGGGCCAAAGTGCGAGGGACCGTGTAAACTATGCTTGTACGCGGAACGGCATGAATCTATGGAATTGACCCCGTGTACATGACATTCGGGGTTAAAAGGGTTTTGCAATTTACCCTTGGCAAAGCTATGTTCCTAATTTTGTAGGGGAAAATATGAAAATACTCTCGAGCTACTTTGAGAATGGCATTTACTTTTTACTAGCTGTGCCTCGCGATTTCATCCGCGTTAAATTTCGATTATATATCTGTTTCATACGCATTATGAGTACATAACCATGTGCATCTTATTAACTATAAATATCATCCAGAAATTATGTGGAAAAATAAAAGGATCAATCGCTGAAAAATAAACCGACGTCGCCGCCGCTTCTTAGGGTCATAGGATGAAGTTGTATAGTCTAGAGCCTTCCCGAATAAACGGGCAATTTAATGCAAAAAGAATTTTTGAAATCGGTTAGGATTTCGTGAGGTTAGCGCGTTTGAACAAACATACACAATCTCCAGCTTTATTATAGTAGTAAGATGTGTTATATAATTTGCTTATTGTTGATAATATTTTAAGTGTATCTTGCAGTATTTGCAACTGCATGTGTTACTCTCCTGTAAGAAAAATCGTAAAAAAATAAATGTAGCGAAGAAAATTAGCGGATCGCTACTCGCTACTCGCTACTCGCTACTCGCTTCGCTATTCGCTACTCGCTACTCGCTGCTCTCTTCGCAACTCGCTACTCTCTTCGCTCCTCGCTACTCTCTTCGCTACGCGCTACTCGCTACTCGCCACTCGCTTCGCTACTCGCTACTCGCTACTCGCCACTCGCTTCGCTACTCGCCACTCGCTTCGCTACTCGCTACTCGCTACTCGCCACTCGCTTCGCTACTCGCCACTCGCTTCGCTACTCGCTACTCGCTACTCGCCACTCGCTTCGCTACTCGCTACTCGCTTCGCTACTCGCTACTCGCTACTCTCTTCGCTACTCGCTACTCTCTTCGCTCCTCGCTACTCTCTTCGCTAGTCGCTAGTCGCTACTCGCTACTCGCTACTCGCTACTCGCTACTCGCCACTCGCTACTCGCTACTCGCCACTCGCTTCGCTACTCGCTACTCGCTACTCTCTTCGCTATTCGCTACTCGCTATTCGCTGCTCTCTTCGCTACTCGCTGCTCTCTTCGCAACTCGCTACTCTCTTCGCTCCTCGCTACTCTCTTCGCTACTCGCCACTCGCTTCGCCACTCGCTACTCGCTACTCGCCACTCGCCACTCGCTTCGCTACTCGCTACTCGCTACTCGTTACTCGCTACTCGTTACTCGCTACTCGCTACTCGCTACTCGCTACTCGCTACTCGCTACTCGCTACTCGCTACTCGCTACTCGCTACTCGCTACTCGCTACTCGCTACTCGCTACTCGCTACTCTCTTCGCTACTCGCTACTCTCTTCGCTCCTCGCTGCTCTTTACTCCTCGTACTCGCTCCTCGCTACTCTCTTCGCTAGTCGCTAGTCGCTAGTCGCTACTCGCTACTCGCTACTCGCTACTCGCTACTCGCTACTCGCTACTCGCTACTCGCCACTCGCCACTCGCTACTCGCTACTCGCCACTCGCTTCGCTACTCGCTACTCGCTACTCTCTTCGCTATTCGCTACTCGCTATTCGCTGCTCTCTTCGCTACTCGCTGCTCTCTTCGCAACTCGCTACTCTCTTCGCTCCTCGCTACTCTCTTCGCTACTCGCTACTCGCTACTCGCCACTCGCTTCGCCACTCGCTACTCGCTACTCGCCACTCGCCACTCGCTTCGCTACTCGCTACTCGCTACTCGCTACTCGCTACTCGCTACTCGCTACTCTCTTCGCTACTCGCTACTCGCTTCGCTACTCGCTTCGCTACTCGCTGCTCTCTTTGCAACTCGCTACTCTCTTCGCTCCTCGTTACTCTCTTCACTTCTCGCTACTGGCTACTCGCTATTCTCTTCGTTACTCATTACATTTAATCTTTATGATTTTTTTCATGTAGCGCAATGGAAAAATAATCATTTAACTTATGCATTACAGATGCCATACATGCAGTTATAAATACTGTTAGGTTAATTTTATAAATAATTAATACTAAGCGATTAATATAGCAAATAAACAATGAAGGCTTGTTTTAAATTAGCGCGAAATACCCATCTCTAGTCGACATTGATACCCAGAGATAAAATTCTTTTATAATATTTTATAATTCGTACCAGGATCGTACTAAAACCCCTGTTGCATGGGGTGAAGCCTTGTGCTGCATTTTATCATATAGAGGTTTTGCGTTTTCTTTTGTTTGCTTGTTCTGATTGATAAATATCAATATTGTAACAGGGGAATGGGGCTGCCCGAGCTCGGATTTGATAGGTATGCATACACGGCGTTCTATACGTTGGAGGCGAGGGCGAGGGCGAGGGCGAATGGGACGAGGGCAATCTGTGATATATATGACCCTCAGATGCTCGCGAGGTCGCGTGACCGCTCAATATTACTCCCGAAAGACAAACATACGACTAATTATGATTGCAACAGGGTACCGTTATGACGACGCCACGGGGAAGGACTAACAATTAGGGGGTGATTGAAAAAGAGATGGGATTGGGAGTGACACCTGTGGCGGAACATGTGCGTCATCACATTGGCGGTCGGCTATTCAATTTCAGCAGATATCTCTATCGTGTGATCTAAAAAGTATCTATTGGACGCAAGTATCCCATGTCAGGGCACGAAATCGGTAGGGAATGTGACAAGAAAGCAAATTAGGCCATTTGATTGCAATGAAAATGGTTCTATGGTATGCATGATGTTTTCATTCCGTCAAATAACATCCAATCATCAAGTTCCTTCATCCCGGGGCATTTTAATCTTGGACGAGAGGGGACCCAAAAAAACGGGAATTGCGCTGCGGCGGGGAGGGAGAGTGCGGGAACCCATTGCACGACCAGGTGTCCGTTGGGGACACGTCTCCTGAGTTAGTGTGCGAAGTTCTGTCGCCGTGAGTGCATCGGTTCGCCCGTGGAAATTTTTGTAGTGAAACAACTTTTTCCATTTCGGCGAAAGGGTGATGGCCGATTGTCGAGAGCAACGCGCGGCTGTGAAATTTTGTTTCCTGCTGGGGAAATCGGCCGTGGAAACTACTGCAATGCTTAAGACTGCTTATGGAGATGCTGCCCCAAGTAAAACCAGAGTCTACGAGTGGTTTTCACGTTTTCAAAATTGAGAAATGCCAATTGAAGACCAACCCCGTTCAGGACGTCCCTCAACGTCAAGAAGTGACGAAAACGTCGACAAAATCAATGCTCTCGTTCATGAAGACCGTCGCCGAACCATTGATCAACTCAATATCATGGAGTTCAATTCAGAGGATTTTATCCAAAGCACACATGAGCAGAGTTGCAGCCAAATTTGTCCCTCGCCTTCTTCCAGACGAGCAAAGGGAGCGTCGACTTCAGGCATGTTTTGAACTTGAAAATCAGCTCGAAGAGGACCCTGAACTTTTTTCCAAGGTGATTACTGGTGATGAGTCGTGGTGCTATGGATACGACCCCGAAACAAAGCAGCAATGAAGCGTTTTGCCACTATGGTGGAGGTAAAACAAAAATCGCTGGAAGGCCTAAAGAACATCCCGATAAGTGGATTTAAAAAAATGTTTTGAACATTGGAAGGATCGTTTGCAAAGGTGCGTTGTGGTCAAAGGAGAATACTTTGAAGGTGATCAAAATTTGGTGTAAGAATATTAAAAAATAAAGAAATTATGACGAAGTTCCCGTTTTTTTTTTGGGTCCCCACCTCGTATTGAGACGATGATGATGATAAAGGAAGTCATTAAATATCCATTGACCGTAAAGAATATCACGAAAGCGATAGATTCGTTGGTCGAAGATGAGTGATAGATTGTTCCAAAAATCCGAGTACATTAGGGTGATTCTTAATTCGGTGATGTTGGAAATTCTTTGGTATTGTTCCTCAAAAGTAATCAACAAATCTAGAAAAAAAATTGGGCGCAAGCGGAACTTTGCCCAATAATCCTAACCCACCCCACCGAGCTGTCGAATTTTCCTTTTTTAAAAAAGACATGGCACTCGATTCTCGAAACTCTCGAAATGCGAGATAAATATATCGAATTTTGAAGCCAGTTTATCGTGAATCTGATTGGTTGTCGTAAAGCGCGCGTAATTCAAACACGATTTAGTTCACTATGAAACAACATCTATGGTATACAAAGATTTAATAAGATTAAAAATTCAATAGATCATTGACTCTCGCCCAATGCAATTCTCAACATTTAAAAACCTTATATAATAAAGAAATGCGAGATAAATATATCGAATTATGAAGCCCGTTTATCGTCAATCTGATTGGTTGTCGTAAGGCGCGCGTAATTCAAACACGATTTCGTTTATCATGAAACAACATCTATAGTATACAAAGATTCAATAAGATCAAAGATTCAATAGATTATTGACTCTCGTCCAATGCAATTCTCATAAATAAAAAACCTTATAATAAATTATGTACGATTTAACGAAATGAAAACCGATCGAGACGAAATAATCTTAGCGACTGCAGTATGGTGACAAAATCCGTTGTGCCGTTTGGGAAAAGGTATCAATAAGAATTTGCAGTTGATTCTTAATCTAAAAGACAAGTTCGAAATATGAAACATTCAAGCGCGAGCGAAGCGAGCGCGTTGTTGCTAGTTATATGAAAAAATGCATGCATTCAAAATTTTGTTAAGAAAATTGTTTATCATTTCAAAACTATTTATGATAAAAGAATTTTATATAACGTTTTTGTAGGAAATATAATGCTCTACAAAAAAGGTCTCTTGTGAAATTCTCGTGAATCTAATATTTATCACGTAATTAGCAAAAAAACTGTCATCATTTATTCCAAAAGTCGATCATTATGGTCAAAACAGGAGTTTGACGTCGAATAGCTGCAATTTATTTTTCGTATGTATATAAGATTATGAAGAAATACGTAGCGCACTCAACAATGAAATGTAAACAATATTCAAGTTTTCAATTTTATCAATTTTATTGTGAATTATAATGAATGATGTCATGTATTTTAAAAATCAACTGACAATAATGAATTACATCGGTTGGAGCAAAGTTACTTCGTTAATATCAGGATATTTTTTTAAATATTCTTCAATTATTTGTACAATGAATTGTTTCTGATCTTCATCATAAGTGAGACGATCATTGTACTCTGTAATAAGTTTCACTCCTCTTTCTGCAACATCGTTAACCACTTTAATTCCTTTAACTATTTTCAAGCTTTGTAAATAATTTTCATTAGAAATCCACTCGCTCACATCGATATAAAAAAATGAGGAGTTTCAAATCATTCGAAAAAAGCCATCGATTTGGAACTGATAAAGAAATCAATGTCCTTATCGATCAAAGAAGAAAAATTCATCTCGTGGATACTAAAACGTTTGGAAAGTTCAGAGATTTCTTCATCTCGATCTTCTGATCTTTTTATATTTTCGACCATTCTTTTCTTTATATTTGCAGACACATTCTAAATATAAAATTTTTTTATCATGAATAATTTTGAAATAATAAACAATTTTCTTAACAAAATTTTGAATGCATGCATTTTTTCATATAAAAATTCGACAGCTCGGTGGGGTGGGTTAGAATTATTGGACAAAGTTCCGCTTGCGCCCAATTTTTTTTCTGGATATGTTGATTACTTTCAAGGAACAATACCAAAGAATTTCCAACATCACTAAATTAAGAACCATCCTAGAGTACATTGATTGCATCGAAGAGACAGGAATCTGCCAATATCTGTTACCGCGTACACTGTCATTCCTTCGAATCACTGTACACTTCCATGGTACGAGCGATGACAACCGGTGAAGCAGCGAAAGACTTGTAAGCGATGCAACGAGACCGCGACGGTTCCATGACCCTCGCGGCATTACAATTTCTAAAATATGGATATGAAATAGGCTCGCTCTCCTCGGGGATATAACTGGTGATGGAAAGTAAGAAAGGGGGGATTGAAAAGTTGTAGAGAGGCTCTTTGACGTTACTGTATCTACGTACTACCGCCTCCCTTCATTTCTCCGTTGCACCTAACATTTCCACATGTTGCAGGTGTCTTGTGGGGGCTGCAAAGAGACTTCCCGCGGAGGGGCAAAATCGATTCCGAAGGCCCGATGAAGCCAGTACTCCCCAGGGGCTTTTCCATTTTGCATGAATATCGAGCGTTCAGCTGGCATCTCTAGCTCCTCCTTATATGTATATCTCTGCATGTGTGTGGCCGGGCCACGTCCGAATTTGTGAAAAAGCTTTGGTGAAGGCAGCCGAGAATTCTGGTTTTCGGGAGAATTCGTATGTAGTTCAAAGGATTACGTGTCCTTATCTTTATCCAGGGTATATGTTGTATATAATATATACATGGGATATATACCCACGGGCCTATATTATAAACCCGTGGGTATATGGGTGCCCTGGCCGTAGGTGACTGGCTGGCTCAGCTTCGAAGGCAATGGGATATCGACTGACTATCCATTTCCATCAACGTGTCGTCGTTCGTGGTTGCTGAGAGTTGTACGTCCACCAATCCACACTTTACGGTCTACGTGCGTGCCCTTTTCTACCACGGTAACACAAACGACGACACCCACGATTATCGTTGCTTCCGATACGATTTATCGACTTTTCTATCCTTAGTTTCCACTCGCAGTTGTCTTTGTCCCGCTGCCACCCCGTCAACCTTTCTTTTGCACCTGCACCATCGTTCTCCGGTCCACAATTCTATCTCGCGAATCTCCCCGGATTTACCGCAACTCCAATTCCGAAATCTCTCAACGTCAATTGTCGTACTCTACGCCATTTATGTCTCGTATTTTCTCTCACCCTTGCCCAATATCTTGCAGCTCTGTCGTTCATCGATTGGGTTCTTCATATTTCTCGCCTCTTTCTCCTCTTCGTAGCTTTGACACTTTTTGTTGTACCATGGTTTGGCCTGACGCGCCATTTGCTGGTCAATGCTGGTCAATTTGCAATTAGATCCCCAAGCTCGTACCTTTCTTCAATCTTTTTTTTTTTTAATTAACCAACGGATATTTTTTGTTCATTTCGTATCAATGCTCTGGGAATCAAGTATTGCGAATAGCTCTTACCAAAGAGAAAATTATTGAGGAAAAAATGAAATTAGAACGTAGTCAAAAACTTGTGTCACCCATCGGCGCCACGGTGATGTATGGAAAATTTTGTTGGGTCATTCCTGGACATCAATGCAAAATGGAATGAGTGCTGGGGTCCTAAAATGATTCCTAAAATTCGTTGAGGGTAGGACTTTTTTTTATTCCACGTGAGAATGTTAATATCACGTCAAGTGTCGTATTCCGAGTATTTTTCTCGTATTACTTTCTTTCGTTCTTATGGGATTATATGCAGTGAGGGAAAAAGCGATTTTTCAAGAATTTTTCTTTGAAAGACTTTTTAATTTATTAATGTAAAAATGTATATACATTGGGGCGATTTTTTTTTTTCGACTATTTTTTTTTTTCAGTCCCCACCCGAAATTTTGTTGGATATGTCGAAAAAGAAATTCCCTGAAAGTTACAGCCCTTAATATTAATTCTAAGTACTCTCCCAAAGCGTGAGAAGATTTTCCATCCAAAATACACGTCAATCGAATTTTTTTTTTTCAAATTTCTATTACTGAGCCGCATTACAGATCGATTTACTCAGAATAAAACAATCTAAAAAAGTGCCTTTTGCGGCGAAAGTGTAAATTGTACTGGTGAGTTGGTACGGGTCACTGAAGTTGATTTTTACCCAAAATTCTCGTTTTTTTGCTGTTATTTCCGAAACTATTAACTTCACGAAAAAAATGTAAATGAAAAATTTGTTGGAAATTTAATTTCCTACAAAAAAAGTCCTATCGATCCAATTGCTTAGATCAATATTTCTTGTGATATTGAACTTTATTTATTTTTTATCTTTTTTATTGTTTAATATTTCATATTTTATAAATTTTATACTACTCATAAGTTAAAGTTCAATATCTCAAGAAATATTAATATAAGCAATTGGGTCGATAGGACCTTTTTTGTAGGAAATTAAATTTCCAACAAATTTTTCATTTTCATTTTTTTCGTAAAGTCAATTGTTTCGGAGATAACAGCAAAAAACGAGAATTTTGGGTAAAAATCAACTTCAGTGACCCGTACCAACTCACCAGTACAATTTACACTATCGCCGTAAAAGGCACTTTTTTAGATTGTTCTATTCGGAGTAAATCGAAACCAAGAACAATATGATAGCATAAAATGCGGCTGAGTTATAGAAATTTGAAAAAAAAAAAAAAAAAAATCGATTTACGTGTATTTTAGATGGGAAATTTTCTCACGCTTTGGGAGAGTACTTAGAATTAATATTGAGGGCTGTAACTTTGAGGGAATTTCTTTTTCGACATATCCAACAAAATTTCGGGTGGGGACTGAAAAAAAAAATAGTCGAAAAAAAAAATCGCCCTAATATACATATTGTAGAAACTTTTACCATGGACGATGTTCGCTTCGAGGGCGTATGAGATTTTGAGCCAGCGTGAAAGATGAAAAAACCGTTTTATTCGCGCCGTGAAAATGTGGATCGTTAAGAATGATATGCGAACAACACACCGGTTGTTAATTTCCCCACTTCCTCCTTGCCTCAAGCCACAAGAGCTTGTAGCTACGTGCTTAGCCGCCCACTCGAATTGCATAAGTGCTCCCGGGCACTGTTTACCACTCTAACACTCTCGCGGAGAGCGTCGAACCAGGGCCTCGAGCTTTTGTTCTCAATTTCGAAGAGAACTTTACTAATTTCAGAATATTTCCCTCCGGTTGTCCAAAGCCCGTATGTTTTCCGTCAAAAGTATTGTATAATAATGATCGAATCCGTATGGTCAACCGCAGCATGTGGTAAACGTGTATGGTTGCAGATAAACATTTATGAGTACATGCAAATTTTGAGGTATAGATCGTGTAACTGAAAAATGTAAAATCGCAACTGATGGACTCGCGAAAGAGCGGAGGACGAGAATTAATTGAAACAAACAAATGCCAATTGCATTGTACATGCCTGCGTGTGCACCAGAGCGCGAAACTGATCTATCAATCACTCGACATTCCATCGCACGAATAAAATAAATATTCGCGATGTACTTTCATGTTTATCGGAATTGCTTCCTTTTAATATGTTTGCTATTTGTCTTTTGTGCTTTTTTTTTCATTTATTTTAACGGGTTATACGCAGTTGCAACGCCAAAAAAAGTCGTTTTTTTTGGCGTTCAAAAGAATATACCAACTCCGTATAATCCCTTAAAACCCTTTTGGTTTCATATGTTACAATGTATTTAAGTAATATATTAAACCTTTTGTCGGCATTGACACATTAAGGGGTGAAATAGGGTTAGACGGTTCAAAAAAACGATATTTTATTTATTTCATAAATTGTTAGTAAAACTATTGAAAAATAGGTTCCCAAAATTTTAAATGAAAATTCCGACTCGTTCTATTATTATAAGCCATTAAGGGGGGAAATGGGGTTAAGACAGCGTTTTCTCAATGATTTTCATGAATTTTTGTATAGTATAAAAAATTAATATAATTTATTGAAACTTTGAGAATATTTTATACACATATTTAAGTATGAACTATAAAATTTTTGAAGAATTTTCTTGAAAAACACCGCAGATATTAGCGACCCCATATTGCGAATCACAATCAGACTCAGCATTTTCCTTTTTTTTCAAACGCGTTTTTCTGAAAAACGACTTTTTTTGAACTTGCGTACACGCTAGTTTGAAAATTTTTCAACCAATCGTTTTGAAAATTGGCAGTTACTTTCTACACAGTATTGCGCTCTATATGAACCTAAAATCGGAATATTATCATTGTTTAAAATAATTTTTTTTTCGCAAATAAAGTTGTAAAAAATGGCACAAAATCATGCTTTTTTGTTTTGACCCCTGTAAAAAATTCAATTTTCTATTTTTTTGATAGCATTTAGGTTCATATAGAAGAGAGACATATAATAAAAGTAAATTCCAATCTCGTTTGATTTCAGATGAAAATTGCGGCTTCCAGAATGTACGCAAAATGCTGAGTCTGATTGTGACCTGCAATATGGGGTCGCTAATATCGTCGGTGTTTTTCAAGGAAATTCTTCAAAAATTTTATAGTATATACTTAAATATATGTATAAAATATTCTCAAAGTTTCAATAAATTATATTCATTTTTTATACTATAAAAAAATTCATGAAAATCATTGAGAAAACGCTGTCCTAACCCTATTTCCCCCCTTAACGCACGGAATGGAATCATATTGACGCGTATTGACGCGTATGAGTACATTCTATTTTGTTGTAACGTCCTCCAAATAGGAATTCAGGTAAAATTTGAGAAACCTTTTGGGCCGCTGAATTCCGATTTGAAGACAATATTTGAAAATTAAAACTGGACGATGCAATATGTACCGGAAATGCTGGAAAAATGTTGGAAGTTAAAATTTACGAATTCGAAATAGCGAACCTGAAGCGTAAAAAATTCGTTGCGAATTACCATTCAGCGACCTGACATCTCTCGGCCAAATTTCAAACCACTCTCTCCCAGTCGGTGCCCGATAATTACTGCGCGAATGTGTCACGTTTTTAAACATAATTAAATATGTACTGCTTTATTAAAGCAACTATAAATATTATAACTATATAAAAATGACTGTAAACTGTACATTTTGTCCCTCTGAGCAATTTTCTATCAATGATATTCCCATATGTTGGGAACACGTTAGCAATCACAATGATCGAATTGGAATAGAAATTGCCTCACCAGAATTTCCGCTTCCCATTGAATAGTACGCGCATTCTCTGCCGCTAGCACGCGTCGAATGAAAAGTTAAATACGATTGGCATTTTATTGAATTGAAAATATTTCATTTGCCACACCCCTGTCGCCTTTTCTGTTCATCATATTCACCCGCGCTGTGAGTTATTTCGTTTTTATTATTGCGAGAGACGCAGGATGGAGAACTGAGTGAAATCATCGATTCCGGTTATTAATTATAAAGCGATGTTGAAGTTTGCATCGTTACAACGCAACGCAAATAGGTCCATAGACAATGTATTTTTAAAGATATATTCAAAATTTCAAGTCCATCGCTCGAAAATTGTCTGAGTTATATTTCCGGCCAACAAAAACGGAGACGTCATCGCAAAAACGCTGCACAGCCGCCATTTTGAAATTAATCCCTTCAAAAAAATTATTGTATACAGTCACTGATATGTATGACAAACATCCTATTTTATAATCTCGATTTATTCTGTAGTTTTTCTGAAAAAAAATCCCCAAAAAAGCCTATTTTTTCGGCCTCTAGAGTGGCCTCATCCCTTAACGTGAAGGTGGTTAGGTTATGGTCTGATGTGATTTAATACTAGTTACGTCCTCTCTTGAAAATCCTTTAAAACTTACTTGTACCCCGAATATATATTTTATTGTCTCTGATTTTCAATACGTACAGATTAGGGTGGTCCTTAATACCCATGTGGAGCAATTTTAATCGCGACGCCCCTTTATTTAGTCCGAAATGAATAAAAAAAAGTGTGGCCAAAACTTCAGAGCTCTATCTCAATAAGAAGACGTGTCGGTAACCACGAACAGTTTTCCATTTAAGGGCGGGGTAAGGGTTTTCACTTTCGAAAAATCAAATTTTTTTTTGTCCTATCTTATTGTTTAACATTTCAAGAATATGTCCTTAAAATTTTAAACCGATCTAAGCAATGTTCTTGAAGTTATTGTCTTATTAATCTCCTGGCCTTTAACGCTATACCTCTAACAGCTGCGGGCGGTCGGGCTAGCAGTACAGCTGTCGAACAGGTATACAGTTTATTCATTGCTATTGTGTATATAGTATATAGTGTATGCTATACACTACAATATTTTAAAAGAAGAAACGAGCGTCAGTTTGTCGTTAGACAAACACTACGGAGACAAAAATTACGGAGCAAAGATCAGCAACTATATCGGAGACGGTGACAGTAAAACTTACGGCAATTTAGTGAAAGCTAAACCTTACGGTGAAAATGTCACTATAAATAAAAAAGAATGTGTAGGTCACGTGCAAAAAAAGAATGGGTAAACGTCTACGTGATCTAGTAAATAAAACTGTAGAAAATAAAGTTGTAAAAACCGGAAAAAATGCTGGTAAAACAAGGCAAAGTAAGTTACTCGACGGCAAAGGAAAGCTCACTGGAAAAGTCATTGATAATTTGAGTCGATACTACGGAGCAACAATCCGACATAATTGTGATTCGCTGGAAGGAATGAAAAATGCAATCTGGGCAACGTTCTACCACCAGCAGTCAACAGACGATAACCCTCAACACCATAAGTGCATGAGCGGTGAGAACTCGTGGCGTTCATATCAAAAAGCTTTGGCCACAACAGGAGTGGAAAATTTCAAACATGACTACACTCCACTTCCACAAGATGTCATAGAAGCGATCAAACCGATTTATGAAGATTTGGGTAAAGACGAACTTCTAGAAAGGTGTCTTGGAGGCTTTACTCAAAATGCCAACGAAAGTTTGAACCAGCTGATTTGGAGAATTGCACCGAAAAAATTATCTGGCAGCAGACAAATTGTTGAATTTGCATCTTATGTAGCTGCGTTCACTTTTAATGAAGGTGCTGGTGCTTTTATAACTTTTCTGTCTGACATGAACGTCAGCGTCAGCCCAAGCGCTCATGATTATGCATCATTCACGGACAGCAATCGCATTGACAGGCCCGAGATTCAAGCTGAGCAGCGGAGCAAAGGAGCCAGAATGAAACGAAGACTTGAGAGAAAAGAGGCTGAAGACATCGACAATGCCGCAGGAAGTCTGCTGTATGGAGCTGGAATCGATGATTCTGTGTAAGTTGGAAAAAAAATTTTTTTTCATCACTTTTTTACTTCATAAACTTTAGACGCGTTTTTCTCAAAACTACTTTTTCAAAGTCCGTGTTCACTGCCATTTAAAAACTACTCGACCGATTCATTTCAAACTTTGTACACATTTTCTACATATAAAATACCTCCCCCCAACGTTTAGTTACATTTTTTTTTTTACATTAAGGGTGTTTCCCACCCACAAAATGGCGGAATTTTTCATGGAAAATAACAGTTCACACTTTAGATGGCCGTCAAAAATTTTTAAATGAAAAAAAAAATTATCAGAGAACGTTGGGGGGAAGATTTCATTATAATTTGACTAAATTTTCATGGTTTTTTATTTTCAGATAATTTTCGGCCGAGTTATAGTGAACACCGCAAATTGTTTTTTTTTCCAAGACGTTCTGGGGGAAGCTCTGTTACGGGCTTATGCTTCGATATTTCTACATGAAAAAATTACACAACATTGTCAAAAGTATGCTCAATAATGTACGAAAGGGTCGAATAAAATTGCTCAATCCATATTTGAGAAAAAAAATCGCAAAAAAAGGGTTTTTTTTAACGCTAAAACCCTTACCCCTCCCTTAAATAACATGGGGCTTTTGCACAATTACTTCGCATTTTTTTTCCAAACCTCACAAAAGCGGAAAAAATCGAAATTTCGCGTTCAAAACAGAGACAGTAATGTTTCTCTCCGCGAGAGGCGTTGTATGCCGGAGTATGCCAGAATACCAGAGTATTGTTGTCAGAAACGATGTGCAGTATAGACTCGGATATTTCACGTGACTCCAGTGATATTTTGCTCCATTCATTTCCATAAGTTTCTATTAGATCCAACATGTATTTTATACGAAAAAGGCGCGAAAATTTTTTTTTAAATTGGTGATATTAATACCCAAATTGATGGAAATAATTTACCCTCAAACGCACAAGTTTTAAAAGTGTTGTTTTTCAACATTCGCCACGTTAAATTATCTCTGCGTGATAGTTCAATATTGGTGGTGAAAGAGGTATCAGTTTTCTGGGATAAAGCCCGTTTACCAACACAACAGCAATGTCGATGTGTAGAGAAATTGGAAAAGTTGTATAATGAGTGGCGCAATTTACAAAAAAAAAGCACAGGAAAACCACGTAACCTACAAAAAGAACAAAAATTCAAATCAACTTTACAAAATTTGTTCGACATTGCTTACGGACGAATTGATGGACTGATTGATGAGTTGAGACGAAATTACTGCTTTTCAGAAATGAAGATTATAAAATTCATTTTTAAACACATATCATCATTATTTGGTGGAAATAGAAAAATATCAAGGGAAAAATGACTTGTTATAAGTAGAAAATTTTGAAAAATTGTATAAAAAATTAGGATCTTGCATTAGATTCTCACTGTATGTATCTGAGAATCCAGTGAAGCCTATTTGAATCTCGGAAGTGTATTTTTCCACATTTTTCGATTTTCGGAAATTTTCATCGTTCGTTTCATTGACTTAAGTTGTGTTGAATCTAATGATGAGATGTTAATTTTAATTGGTATATAAAGTACCAGTACTTTACATGCAATTCGCACAGTATTTAGATTTTTTCCGCTTTTGTGAGGTTTGGAAAAAAAACGTGGAGTAATTGTGCCAAAAACGCATGTTATTTAAATGGAAAACTGTTCGTGGTTACCGTCAGGTCTTCTTATTGAGATAGAGCTCTGAAGTTTTGGCCACACTTTTTTTTTATGCATTTCGGAGTAAATAAAGGGGCGTCGCGATTGAAATTGCTCCACATGGGTATTAAGGACCACCCTAGTACAGATACGTGTAAAACGTTCAAGAGTCTCGGTCGAACTACTCTCTGTTTGAAATTATCATCGATCGCTCGTTTTGTACTCCTCTCGCTCACTCCCGCGTCTCATCTACATACCGTTTGTATTAATCCTTTCTATCAATCCTTTGTATCAATTTTCCCTGGACAAAGATAGAGCCCGCCGGTAGAATCATGAGCGACGAGTTGTAACGAATCTTACGTCATCTAGAACTCACCGGCACTTGTCGTTTGATGATCCGTGCAGAAGTTCGTGACAAAAACTGCAAAGAAGAAAAGATTTCGTTAATAAATGAAAAACAGTATTTTATACACAATTAAATTGAGCGAAGATTGAGTATAGTAAAATTCAAAGAATCAACAGTGATATATTCTTCCCAGTCCCGAGACAAACTTCTGGTCGTTTATTGGTGGTCGATATTTTCTGATGGCGTCTTTCGTGGACATTGTACGAGAGCACATCTATTTCTCATCAGCACGCATATATATATACCGTCAGCGCACAATTCTCGCATTATCATGGAAGTAGTGAAACTCCAAGTTCTTAGTGAACTCTCGTCAAAGACTTCTTAGTTTGATAGCATTTGGGTCAGGTCGTATCTTCGAGTACGGCGTGCATACTCATCAATTGTCGCTGCTCCCTTCTCAGTCTTGCCTCGTCATTATCGTCGTTGCCGTTGTCGTGAATCAACGGTGCCAACCTGTTCAATGAGTCAACGATAAACTTAGTTGAGAAAGGACTTAATGAATTTCACCAGAGTGCGCAAAGCAGAAGGATTTCGGCAATTCAAGGGACAGAACGTTCTTAATTGGTGCACGCAACTAAATTTCAAATTATTCATGTCGAGCATTAGAATTTACAATGTCCGATCGCAGTTCCTGTTTTTTTTATATTTTCTGGGTGTCCGAATGAGCCTCGTTAGAGCGAATGAGGGTCGATAGGGCGATTACCATTGTTACAATATTCACAAATTGATCTCTCGGCTCGAAAAAAATTTTTAATTTGTCGATTTTGTCCTAGGACATTATAGCAATGTACGAGGTGTGTAAATTAAGTAATGAGACTGGCAACGTAGCGTTCGATCTGGCAACACTTGAGGCGCTGGGCTTGGAGGTGTGGCAGGGGAACATGTGATACGCCTTCAGTACGGGTTTGAACTCGCTGGAGTCATTTGGTTGTCCGTAGCGATTTTTTTTGCCAAACAGTTTTTTCTATTTTGTTCTAAAAATGAGTGACATCAATTTCGAGCAACGCTGTGCTATCAGGTTTTGCTTCAGACTTGGGCACAGTGCAACGGAAACTCTTGCTAAACTTCAGCAGGCCTACGGAGACAGTGTTTTGTCAAGAGCCCAGGTTTTTCGGTGGTTTAAGGCATTTTCAGAAGGAAGAGAGTCGATTGAAGATGAACCACGAAACGGAAGGCCTTTATCTTCAAGAACCAATGAAAATGTCGACAGAATCCGGGATCTTGCGCGTTCAGATCGTCGGTTGACAGTCAGAATGATCGGGGAAGAGTTGAATTTGACTCACACCACCGTTCATCAGATTTTGACCAATGAATTGGGGATGAGAAAAATCTGCGCAAAAATGGTGCCAAAAAACGTTTCGCAAGAGCAAAAGGACATCAGGAGGGAAAGGTGCCTTAACTTTTTGGATTCGATTGAACATCACTCCCATTTTCTGGAACGAGTCATTACTGGTGACGAGTCTTGGGTGGTTGAGTACGACCCAGAAACCAAGCGCCGGAGCATGGAGTGGCACACTTCAACCTCTCCAAGGCCCAAAAAAAGCAAGAACGCGCAAGTTGAAGATCAAGTGCATGCTGATTTGTTTTTTCGATACCCACGGAATCGTCCACAAAGAGTTTGTACCTCAAAGCCAAACGGTAAATCAACACTTTTACCGGGAGGTTCTTGAGAAACTTCGAAAAAGGGTCATTCGTGCGAGACCAAACATCAAGAACAACTGGGTGTTGCATCACGATAATGCTCCTTGTCACACAGCAATTTCAATAAACGAGTTTTTGGCCAGTAAAAACATTCCTGTGGCTTCTCAGCCTCCTTATTCGCCTGACTTTGAGTCCTTCTGACTTTTTTCTCTTCTCGAGTTCGAAAAATCACCTCAAGGGAACTCATTTTGGGACACTCGAAAACATTCAAACGGCTGTAACCGACCAGCTGAAGGCTATTCCAGTATCGGAGTTTCAGCACTGCTATGAGGATTGAAAGAACCGTCTCCAGCGCTGTGTGGCTTCGAAAGGAAGTTATTTTGAGGGTGACAATATAAAATTGTAATTCTATTTGAATAAAACATTTTTTTAATCAGTCTCATTATTTAATTTACACACCTCGTATTTTGATTCACTGATTACTAATTCAGTAGTCATTTCCTTGAGAAACTCGAAATTTCATTGAAAATTGTCCAAAAAGTGATTTTTTCGATTTTTTCGATTTTCGCGTTTTTCTCATTGGGTTTTTTAAGTTTTCCACAAAAACTCGCTATTATTCGTAATCAGTGGAAAATTTCTGATCGAATAGGCTATCGAAATATTGACAAAAAAGAAAAAAAAAGTTTTGTCATTTTTTGCCTACTTTTTCAGAAACCTTAAAATAGCGAAAATTCAAATGGCCATAACTTGGCTCCCGTTTGATCGATTTTAGGTTTTGAGGAGGTTTTTGGAAACCTCTCAAGTAGACTTAGAAAACGGCGTTTGACTCATCCCGATATCTCAATTATTGTGGCCGTGAGGGCATTTTGAAAATCATCGAAAAAAATGAGAAGAGGTATGTACGGGAAAAATTCGCGAAAATCGATGGTCCAACTTAAAAAATCGGTAAAAAATTGAAAACGAATGGTAGCACAATGAATGAAGCGGCATTTAAAAGGTTGAACGGTTACGAAAAGAATGAGCACGGAGTGGGGTTTCAACTCCATCGGGAAGCAACGTTACAGCGATTTCAGTGAAGCCACTTCTGTTTGGCCAAAATGCAATAAAATGTTGAATTTATAAATTTTTTCCCAGGGTGCTATATCGTTGTATTTTGGCTTGCTGATTACTAATCAAGTACCCATTTCCCTGAGAAACTCAAAACTTTTTATCTCGGGGAGTAGTCAATCTTGTTGGAATTTTGCGAGTACACACAACATACGTCAAAAAACGCACTGTTAAAATTGCAGATCATTGACCCTTTTTTCCAACGTACGAGCAGGAACCTCGTTAAATTTGCAAGGAGTAGATTTGATATAGTCGCGAAAACGCACGACGAGTCATCTAGGAGAAAATTCTATACCGTGGACACTGAATATTAAGATCTGACTAAAGTTCAGCGCCCGACAGTTCTTTCACAGCACTTGAGAAGGGTTTCAACTGGCTTTCTCTTTCTCCTCTTCTCACCGTCCATTATCCCGTGATGTCACGGACACTCGGACACTAGAACCGGGTGCACCACTTGACGGGTACTCTCATGACGTTGATACAGCAATAGTTAGACACGAAATTGTCGTCGGGAAAATAACACATTACCTTCGTCTCAACGTTTGTCCGTGTAGTCGAATGACAATGATTATGTATAATGAACGGTGGAGGTCTTCTTTAAGGTCGAAGTCTGGTAACTTGAGCCGATTTTCATGTCTTTTTTGGAGGGCGTTTTTTTGCACGAAAATAAAAATGAATCGTTTTGGATATTTAGGATGTTTTTATTTACATATGAAAGATACAAAAAAAAATTTTTTTGATAAAATGTAATAGTTTATTATTATTATTATTGATCGAAGTTGGCACCTCGAAAAAAAAGCGCGTGAGTGGCCCTGGTGATTTTGGCTCTTGATGTTATCTGAAATAAAAAATTCTTGATAATTCTTAATCTATAGACATGTCATTCTGGTCGGAACTACTGAAGTTAAGTTTCATGGATAAATAACAAAATGGCAGACTTTGGAAAAAAAAGTCCTTTTCCAAAGTCCACCATTTTGTTATTTATCCATGAAATTTAACTTCAGTAGTTCCTACCAGAATGACATGTCTATAGATTAAGAATTATCAAGAATTTTTTATTTCAGATAACATCAAGAGCCAAAATCACCGGGGCCACCCACGCGCTTCTTTTTCGAGGTGCCAACTTCGATCAATAATAATAATAATAATAATAAACTATTAAATTTTTTCAAAAAATATTTTTTTTTGTATCTTTAATATGTAAATAAAAACATCCTAAATATTCAAAACGATTCATTTTTTTTTCCTACATAAAAACGACCTCCAAAAAAGACATGAAAGTCGGCTTAACTTACCAGACTACTACTTTAAGAGTTTAGGCCACTCTACAGACCGAAAAATAGACTTTTTTGGAGATTTTTTTTAAGGGTCTTGGCCACGGTAGCGCATAAAATCATGTGCGCATTTAACAATTTTTTTTTGTATGAAAAAGTGATTTGTTCATAAAGCTAATTACACATCTATTGAGTATAAATATCAAGCTAGTACAAAATATTTTTTCTTCGCTTTTTTTTGTCATACAAAATGGCCGACTATTGTTGTTTGCTTTTGGGCACGCGGCGCTCTCCGCGGCGTGACTTTTGCATCCACAATTTTTGACTTAGAACAGAAAAAACAAATTCTCGTCAATCTACAACAGAATACCTAGAGAAGTACGTAGGGAATTTGAAAAATATTGTTTTATACGAATATTGTAGGCGTTTGAACGTAATAGGCGAATTTCCAGTGAAAAATTCCGTATAAAACTGCTCATAAAATGGAAAGGTTTTAATTTATCAGAAATTCCGTACGTACATCTCTAGGTATTCTGATGTAGATTAACGAGAATTTTTTTCTTTTGTTCTAGGTCAAAAATTGTGGATGCCAAATGTCACGACGCCGAGCCATTTTTTTTTATAGAGTTATTAACGTCAGGCACAAAGTATTGTTGAAAAAATTCTACGATGTTGCGACTCGCTCCGATTCAACATTATTCTTGATAATGTTGGCCAATGCACGTTCTAAGCGTCCAACGATTCACTGGCTCGTTTCAACAATTGGGTCATTGCATATGAGTGTGTTGAAGTGCATACTGCATTAATGGGGAAAGAGAGAGTCCAGAGAGGGAAAGAGAGAAAGAGAGAGAGACAGAAACTCTCTCTCTGTCACACTAGAGAATCTGGCCTCTCTGGCCACATTCTCTCGTGTGACATCCAGCATTTTGGAACGAACGTTTGTACTACGATGCAATGGAACGTGCTCGAGCACTCGAAGCATTCACATGGATTTATGAAACGTTGGTTAATTCACATGGATTATTCGTAACGGGGATTCGCGCGAATTCGATTCTCAAGCTCGTACATCTCTTCAATAATTTTTTTTTTATTATTCATCCATCGGAAATTTTGTTAATGGCATCAGGAACTATTTGTTCATATCGTATCGATGCTCGGCGGACCAAATATTGCGAATAGCTTTTGCCAGAGGGAAAATTATTGAAAAAAAATGAAATTGGAACGTGGCCAAAAACTTGACGCCCATCGGGCGCCACGGTGCTGTATGGAAAATTCCCATACACGGATGTAAAACAGAACGAGCACCGCGGACAATTCATAAAACTCGTTGAATATAGGATTTTCTTTTTTGTTCGGAGTTAAAGTGTTAATATCGGAAAACATTTTTACGTTTGTGAAATGTGAAACTGATGTCCAATGAGAAAAAGTAAGGCCTTGCGAGACATTACGATACAACGTACGAAAAGCGCGGATTTATTGAGTGGAGAACTGTTAATTCGAGTGGAAATGATGTTGAAGTTTGCATCGTTGGAACGCAACGAAAATAGGTTTTTTTAATTTTCATTTTCATTATTGCTCTCGCTTGTGTTGCCTATTTAGGCCCAGGTCCTTAAAGGAGATTCCAATAAAAAACGTGTTAACAATTTTTGTCTTCGAAAATCCAACCTTAAGGGCTTACATACCCTTGAAATAAAAAAAAAAGCATTTTATTTACAATTTTTTATTCTTTATACTTCTAAGAATTGTTAAAAAAAAATTTTTAAGAAAATTCCACTCCGTTACAGATTTATAGCAATAAATGTGACCGGACATCGGATTGGGACGTTGTACCTACCAGAAACTTTAAGGGGATAGGCCATTCTAGAGGCCGGAAAAACGGGCTTTTTTGGGGATTTTTTTCAGGAGAACTACAAAATAAATCGAGATTACAAAATAAGGTATTTATCATACAAATCAGTGACTGTATACAATTATTTTTTTGAAGCGATTAATTTCAAAATGGCGGCTGTGCAGCGTTTTTGCGATGAGGTCTCCGTTTTTTTGGCCGGAAACATAACTCAGACAATTTTCAACCGATTCACTTGAAATTTTGAATGTATCTTTAAAAATACATTTTCTATGGAACTGCGTAAGATTTTTTCGATATATTGATTTTTGGCCAAATGGCGTACTTATATAGTGAAAAGTGAAAAATTTGCTTAAAAAATCGTCAGAAAATCGTTAATAACAAATGAACTATGTAATATTAAAAAAAAACTCTACGCACTTCTATGGACAATGTATTTTTAAAGATATATTCAAAATTTCAAGTGAATCGGTTGAAAATTGTCTGAATTATGTTTTCGGCCAACAATAACGGAGACGTCATCGCAAAAACGCTGCACAGTCGCCATTTTGAAATTAATCGCTTCAAAAAAATTACTGTATACAGTCACTGATATGTATGATAAACACCCTATTTTGTAATCTCGATTTATTTTGTGGTTTTTCTATATAAAAAAAAAAAAAAAACCCCCCAAAAAAGCCTATTTTTTCGGCCTCTAGAGTCGAGTGGCCTATTCTTCATGTCTATAGATTAAGAATTATCAAGAATTTTTTATTTCAGATAACATCAAGAGCCAAAATCACCGGGGCCACCCACGCGCTTTTTTTTCGAGGTGCCAACTTCGATCAATAATAATAATAATAATAAACTATTGAATTTTTTCAAAATTTTTTTTTTTGTATCTTTAATATGTAAATAAAAACATCCTAAATATCCAAAACGATTCATTTTTATTTTCCTACAAAAAAACGCCCTCCAAAAAAAACATGAAAATCGGCTTACGTTACCAGACTACTACCTTAAACGCGTTTTTCTCGAAACTACGCTTTTAGACAGTGTCAGCACGATAACTCAGTCAATTTTCAATATTTGTCAACTATTTTTTTTTAAAACCTTGATAATTATTTTCTTCATAGTCTGACGAGAGGTTTTTTTAATTTGAAGTGAAGAAGTAATGTTTAAATTTTCAAAAGGATCGGTTCAGTAGATTTTGAGTTCTAATGTTCACAAACTTCAAAAATGACGTTTTCGGGAAAATCGATTTAAAGTTTTTTATACGTGAACCCGTATCACGTAATCGTAATATTACGTTTGAAACGCTGTAACTCCGTTAGTTTTACTCCGATTGACTTGAAATTTATACACAATATTCTCGACATATTGTTCATTCAAAAAAAAAATAAAAAAATGCAAAAATATAATTTTAAAACCTTCCCCCCCCCCCTTAAGGGATCATATAGCCCTGAAATTTTCAGAAAATCAATTTTTTTAAAGAGCTTTTCTATTCTTTGAACTTTTAAGAATTAAAAAAAAACTTTTAAGAAAATTCCACACCGTTACAAAGTTATGGCAATAAATTTGAGCGGACATCGGGTTGGGACATCTACCTACCGGAAACTTTAAACGCATTTATCTCGAAACTATGTTTTTAGACAATGTCAGGACGAACACTCAGTCAATTTTTAATATTTTTTAACTTTGATTTTTTTTCAAATCTTTATAATTATTTTCTTTATAGTCTGACGAGAGGTTTTATTAATTTTTTGGTTGGACAATTATTTATAAATTATTAAACACTAATTTTTTAAATTAAACTGCATACTAAACTTTGAAATACTATAATTACATTATTTTGAAAAAAAAATTAAAAAATTCCCTCCATCAGACTATAACTACTACGTTTCTTTACTAGGTTCTTTTTTATTTTTGCAGATTAGATCATTTTTGGTGAAGTTATGATGTCAACAAAGAGGCACCATGATTTTCATAAGTAGTCCATTTATACCCTTAAAAAATAATGTTAATATAAGGAAAAAAAAATGATTACATTTTTTTTCTTATAGTTGAAAACTTAATAAAAAATGTGAAATCGACAATTTAATTTTTTTTTCGCCATATAACCTTTATAAAAATTTTTCAAATTTACTCGGTTTCCAGCGCGCGCAGCGGTATGAGTCCTTAAAGGGGATAAATGGGATACAAAAAATCTTCGTTGCTTTCCAACGATGCAAACTTCAACGTCATCGAGTGGAGAACGACAAGGGCTTTTCGCGCACATGACACTCGTCACTTTGATCAGTAATAATTGGCCTTATTCCGCTAACGACTGGCCCTCTTGCAAATGCATCTAATGAAGAATAATAATGGATGAACTGCTCGGTATTGTTGAACTCACAGCTGAGTTATAAGTGGCCCGCGAACTCAATACGCAACTCGAACTCGTTCAGCACGCTCTTGTTATTTCGTGTCGTTATAACGCTTCGTATCAGAAACGACGATATGGCTTACAGCTATAAGTTATTATTTAAAAAAAACGACAAGCTCGTCGTCTTGAAATCTCGTTGTGAAGAAATTTAATTTTTCATCGTGGCAATAATAAACCGGCTTACATGAGAAGCTCGGTGTGATCTTGCGAATTTCCTAAAATGACGCGTTTGTGCAAGAGGGAAAAAGTTCGAAACCAAAATTACGAAAGTCCATCGAAAAGTTCGCTCCTCCAATGGGCTCACTTCGAATTCGGTTGTTATCGCACATCTTCTGACAAAGGATCCCCTATCTAGTTTTCGAGATGTTTCTGTGCGGTTCGAGAAATAGAACCACGCAATGCTAGTACTCTAGACATGGCGGAAGGGTAATAATTATTTATGGTTAAAGTCGCTGGAAGCTAATGCTCTCCTCTTTCTCTCTCTCTCTCTCTCTCTCTCTCTCTTTCTCTCTCTCTTTCGCTTTCGCTTTCTCTTTCTCTCTCTCTCTCTCTCTCTCTCTCTCTCTCTCTCTCTCTCTCTCTCTCTCTCTCTCTCTCTCTCTCTCTCTGTCTTTCTCTTTCACGGACTCGAGGCGATGTCCTCCACCGAAATTTTGTACGAAATTATATACGACCGACGTGTACAGAATACATTTCACTTCCGTGAACTGCACTCTCGTCACGAGCTACAAAATTACGTTTTGCTCGGGATACATAACTACGTTATCGGATCCGACAGAGAAAATTCAATTGTTTGCGATGTCAACAAGACGACGTTGTAGACGTCAATGTTTACAGGATATTAAACTTTTCACTCATCCGCCAAAACGCTTACTTGATGTTCATTTTTGTATTATAATTCTATATTCCGAAATACCACCTGGGAACATTTTTTTTCCGCAAAAATTTATCAATAATTGTCAGGGGAAGATGAATGATGTCTTCATTTCAGTGACGTCGAGAATTCGATGATGATTTTCCACTTAAGGGAGGAAATAGGGTTAGACGGTTCGAAAAATCAATTTTTTTTTGATTTCATAAATTGTTAGTAAAACTATTGAAAAATATGTTCCCAAAACTTTAAATGAAAATTCCGACTCGTTCTATTGTTATAAGCCATTAAGGGGGGAAATAGGGTTAGGACAGCATTTTCTCAATGATTTTCATGAATTTTTTTATAGTATAAAAAATGAATATAATTTATTGAAACTTTGAGAATATTTTATACATATATTTAAGTACATACTATAAAATTTTTATACATATATTTAAGTATATACTATAAAATATTAGCGAGCCTATATTGCTTGTTTATCTTGGTACTATTTTTTCAAACGCATTTTTCTGAAAACGACTTTTTTTAAACTTGCGTACACGCTAGTTTGAAAAGTTTTCAACCAATCGTTTTGAAAATTGGCAGTTACTTTCCTCATAGTATTGCGCTCTATATGAACCTAAAATCGGAATATTATCATTGTTTAAAATATTTTTTTTTTGCAAATAAAGTTGTAAAAAATGGCAGAAAATCATGCTTTTTTGTTTTGACCCCTGTAAAAAATTCAATTTTCCATTTTTTTGATAGCATTTAGGTTCATATAGAAAAGAGACATATAATAAAAGTAAATTCCAACCTCGTTTGATTTCAGATGAAAATTGCGGCTTCCAGAATGTACGCAAAATGCTGAGTCTGACTGTGACCTGCAATATGGGCTCGCTAATATTTTATAGTATATACTTAAGGCCTTACGTACGTCCAGCGGTACCGAAAACGTACCAAAAGAAAAACTGTTTTTAGGAGGGATAGAAATAGAAATTGATAAAAAAATTCTTACACATTGTTTATTACTGTGTTAAGTTTGTAAAAAAATTTATTTCAATTTTTTTTTTCAAAAATTACAAGTTGAAAAATCACATTTTTTGAAGCACAGTAAAAAAAAAGTTGCTCCACGGTCGGCAGTATTTCTTCCTCAAATGTTGACGGATCTGCAAAATGTAAAGAAATTCTTGTAAAATAAGGTAGTAGTTATACTCTGTCGAGCCGGATTTTTGAAATTCGAAAAATTAAACAATTTACGGTAATTTAAAAAAAAATGTTAAGTTTGTGTCAAAAAAGTCACACTTTAATTGTTTTTATAAAATTTTCTAATTATAATTTAAAAAATCCGGCTCGACAGACTATAGAAAAAACAATTCCGAATATTAAAAAAAAAAAATCATCAAAAAATTTTAAAAACCGTACCAGTTATCATGCCGACCGTGTCAGAAAAAGTAGTTTTGAGAAAAACGCGTTTAAAGTTTCAAGCGCGTTTCGCTCAAAGTCGCGCGCGGCTGGAGCAAGAACTTTATGAATTTGTTTAATTTATTTGGTTAACTTACGTCTAATCTCCCATTCCAGCTTCATGTTGTACGCCTTCCTTGTCAGTAAAAAATTGTTGTTGTTTATTAGGGAGTAAAGGCCAGCTGCCTCAAACAACTCAACTCAGGTAGGCGCGCGTCAGACCTTTGTCCTTTCGTCGGGCAGTCACATTATCTACAATAACTTTTGAACTATGGGGAATTTTTACAATCAGCTTACACAGAAATACGCCTAAGACTATAAGGAATAATAATCTGTAAACAAAAAAAAATCGATTTTTTGAAAATTCTCGACGTATGTAAGGCCTTAAGATAGTAGTCTGGTAACTTTGGATATTTAGGATGTTTTATTTACATATTACAGATACAAACAAAATTTTTTTTCGAAAAAATTTAATAGTTTATTATTATTATTATTATTGATCGTAGTTGGCACCTCGAAGTTGGCAGCCCGGGTCCTAACTTTGGTTCTACCGAACCGATTGCTTTCAAATTTTAACAGGCTACTCTACACACTTATAGTTCTCGTCGGAACTAGCGAGAAATTTTTTCACCCCTAACTTTTATTTTACAACCCCTTCTTTGCTAAAATGAAAGGACTTTTTTGTCCAAAGTCCGCCATTTTGTTATTTATCCATGAAATTTAACTTCAGTAGTTCCGACCAGAATGACATGTCTATAGATTAAGAATTATCAAGAATTTTTCATTTCAGATAACATCAAGAGCCAAAATCACCGGGGCCACGCACGCGCTTTTTTTTACGAGGTGCCAACTTCGATCAATAATAATAATAATAATAAACTATTAAATTTAAAAAAAAAAAAATTTTTTTTGTATCTTTAATATGTAAATAAAAACATCCTAAATATCCAAAACGATTCATTTTTATTTTCCTACAAAAAAACGCCCTCCAAAAAAAGACATGAAAATCGGCTTAAGTTACCAGACTACTACCTTAAGTACGGGAATATTAAAAAGAAATGGATAAACTTAGGAAACAATAATCCCACGTACGAAGTACAGGTCAGATCTTATACATCATTTTCGTAAGCGCGTCGACGTAACGAAATTTGTCGACGTCCGCGCAAGTTCACCCCTTTGTCGCACGTCCACATCTTGTTATCCTCTATCATTGTATCCCGTTGGTATTTCGAAATTAAGTGTCCTGTAATAACAGCATCAGGCAGCACTTTATGAAGAGGTTACGTAGAACGGATAGGGGAAAAAGAAGGACGAGGCAAAGGATAAAACAGATGACGTTGGGTTCACCGTGAAATTGCGTTTTAACTCGATATAAAATGAGGCAGGAGAGTAGCTCTTGCAGTTCGCAGCTTGATTTTTCTTCTCTATCGTTTACACCCTCACTATAAAGAATGTATAACGCCATGCGGTTTTTTATTTCACAGTGAATGTTCATACCACGCACATTGCCGTACCGGTTTTATCTCATTTTTGTTCTCGGAATAACAGATGAAAACTTTCCGGTTACATTATATGGCTGGAGGGCGAACGCTTTGGAAAAAGACATAATAATACATGGGAAACAGTATTCGTGAATAGAGCGAAAAAAAAACATTCTCCGTTAAATTGTATTAAAAAAAATGAAAACGTTTTAGGAATAAAAATAAAACTCTGCCGAAAGCCGTTACTCCGTATTTTCTACTGCATATTTGTCAACGTTCGGAATCTTGATTTCATCCCTCTAGGAATGAGGATGAAAAACGGTATGACTTTATATAGCAAGAAGATAATGACATTGGAAACGGCTACGAGTACAACTGGCGTTACTTTTTACAGTTCTATACCGGAAAACGAAACTCGATGACATTCGGTTGTTCGTCCATTTTTCCTTATGCCACGGGCTTTAGAATTTTTTTTTTATATGGCATACTTCATTTGTTTTTAACAATTTTCTGACGATTTTTTAAGCGAATTTTTCACTTTTCACTTTAGACGTGCGCCATTTCGCCAAAAATCAATATATCAAAAAAATCGTACGCACTTCCATAGACAATGTATTTTTAAAGATATATTCAAAATTTCAAGTGAATCGGTTGAAAATTGTCTGCGTTATGTTTCTGGTCAACAAAAACGGAGACGTCATCGCAAAAACGCTGCACAGCCGCCATTTTTAAATTAATCGCTTCAAAAAAATTATCGTATACAGTCACTGATATGTATGATAAACACCCTATTTTGTAATCTCGATTTATTTTGTAGTTTTTCTGAAAAAAAAAAATCCTCAAAAAAGCCTATTCTTTCGGCTGAGAGTCTTTTTTATAGTTTAAGGAGGAAATAGGGTTAGGACAGCGTTTTCTCAATGATCTTCATGAATTTTTTTATAGTATAAAAAATGAATATAATTTATTGAAACTTTGAGAATATTTTATACATATATTTAAGTATATACTATAAAATTTTTGAAGAATTTCCTTGAAAAACACCGAAAATATTAGCCACCCCATACTGCAAGTCACAATCAGACTCAGCATTTTGCGTACATTCTGGAAGCCGCAATTTTAATCTGAAATCAAACGAGGTTGGAATTTACTTTTATTATATGTCTCTCTTCTATATGAACCTAAATGCTATCAAAAAAATAGAAAATTGAATTTTTTACAGGGGTCAAAACAAAAAAGCATGATTTTTTGCCATTTTTTACAACTTTATTTGCAAAAAAAAATTTTTCTATATAATGATAATATTCCGATTTTAGGTTCATATAGAGCGCGATACTATGAAGAAAGTAACTGCCAATTTTCAAAACGATTGGTTGAAAAATTTTCAAACTAGCGTGTACGCAAGTTCAAAAAAAGTCGTTTTCGGAAAAACGCGTTTGAAAAAATAGTACCAAGAAAAACAAGCAATATGGGGCCGCTAATATTTTATAGTATATACTTAAATATATGTATAAAAATTTTATAGTATATACTTAAATATATGTATAAAATATTCTTAAAGTTTCAATAAATTATATTCATTTTTTATACTATAAAAAAATTCATGAAAATCATTGAGAAAACGCAGTCCTAACCCTATTTCCTCCCTTAATGGCTTATAACAATAGAACGAGTCGGAATTTTCATTTAAAATTTTGGGAACATATTTTTCAATAGTTTTACTCACAATTTATGAAATTAAAAAAAAATCGATTTTTCGAACCGTCTAACCCTATTTTCCCCCTTAAGTGGAATATCATCATCGAATTCTCGACGTCACTGAAGTTAAGACATCATTTACTATCCCCTGACAATTATCAATGAATTTTTGCGAAATACAAATTTTCCCAGGTGGTATTCCGGAATATAGAATTATAATACAAAAATTAACATCAAGTGAGCGTTTTGGCGGACGAGTGAAATGTTTAATATCCTGTAAACATTGACGTCAATGTTTGCATTGGCGTCGTGTTATGATTTTATACATATATTTAAGTATATACTATAAAATTTTTGAAGAATTTCCTTGAAAAACACCGAAAATATTAGCGACCCCATACTGCAAGTCACAATCAGACTCAGCATTTTGCGTACATTCTGGAAGCCGCAATTTTCATCTGAAATCAAACGAGGTTGGAATTTACTTTTATTATATGTCTCTCTTCTATATGAACCTAAATGCTAGGAAAAAAATATAAAATTGAATTTTTTACAGGGGTCAAAACAAAAATGAATGATTTTTTGCTATTTTTTACAACTTTATTTGCAAAAAAAAAGTTATTTTCAATAATGATAATATTCCGATTTTAGGTTCATATAGAGCGCAATACTATGAAGAAAGTAACTGCCAATTTTCAAAACGATTGGTTGAAAAATTTTCAAACTAGCGCGTACGCAAGTTCAAAAGAAGTCGTATTCAGAAAAACGC
This sequence comes from Oxytorus armatus, assembly GCA_958009045.1. Taxonomy (NCBI): domain Eukaryota; kingdom Metazoa; phylum Arthropoda; class Insecta; order Hymenoptera; family Ichneumonidae; genus Oxytorus; species Oxytorus armatus. The sequence goes on along the minus strand of OY253745.1, from coordinate 35,505,018 downwards.
GTTTGAAAAAATTGTACCAAGAAAAACAAGCAATATGGGGTCGCTAATATTTTATAGTATATACTTAAATATATGTATAAAATATTCTTAAAGTTTCAATAAATTATATTCATTTTTTATACTATAAAAAAATTCATGAAAATCATTGAGAAAACGCTGTCCTAACCCTATTTCCTCCCTTAATGGCTTATAACAATAGAACGAGTCGGAATTTTCATTTAAAATTTTGGGAACATATTTTTCAATAGTTTTACTTACAATTTATGAAATTAAAAAAAAATCGATTTTTTTAACCGTCTAACCCTATTTCCGCCCTCAAGATAGTGGCGAAGGGGAAAGGGGTTGAAGGAACATTCGAGGAATTCAGGGCAGGCAAGAATGGTCCCAGGCAACACATGTACGTGTTCTCAACGCCCGGACTATCCACGGAAGCCCGGTGTTCCTCCGGTTCTCTCGCTCCTATCTTGTTCACAAGAAAGCTTGGGAAAACTTGGTAAAATATAAATACATGTATATAAAATATTGTACAGAATACATTGTCCGGTATGCATCCTGCGGGGGTTGGGATCGTAAGGTATCCTCGAGGGATGCATGTTCGTCATATTTAATTCACGAGTTTACAGCATCACGGCACTTCGTTGTCTCGCCCACCAAAATCTACTTCCTTTATCTCTCGACGTGTATTTGTACGTGCAGTTGCTCCCAGTTCGTTTACTGAATCCGGACCGGTATAAGTGTAAAATATACGAAGTCAGCGTCTTGGGTGCAAGGGGCTGAGAGTTCTACAACGACTTCAAGATCACTTCGGTGCTTGCGAGTCGAGTGAGGAAAAGCGGCAGGAAGATGCAATCGTACAAATGTCACGGACATGATAGTTGTAATGGGATACTGCTCATTAACCTTCTACTACGGAATACATCGCGAGCGAATGCATATTTCTCGAAGGAAACTTTCTTCGCCACCTTTGAGAAGTTGGCTAGAGTGTGTCTCGCATCTTAATAAGTAATTCCCGTACTTTATCAAGTATTGCACAACTCTGATGTGCTGAATTATTAGTGCTCTCTACGCAGGCTTCTATATTAATCTGGCTCTGATAGAACGTCTGCAAAAAGTTGCGAACGTATTATTTTTTATAGCGAATGCAGGATTTTGTATCCTGTTGAAAACATCTTCGCAAAGAAAAGAGAAACACATCGCGGTAGTGGCCTAATTCGTTACTACTGGAACGTACAGATTTGTACGTAGAGAGACAAATGTACGGCTTCAAATTTTGGTCGTTTGATTTGACACTTGTGAGACGTGTAGAGCTTTTGCGGAGATAGATGGTTATCAATGAACCTATAATTGGGGAACTGATTTATGTAACGATCTATGTCTTTTTTATTTTTTATTATTTTGTGTTCCCTTGCAGGTTTTTAAGTGTGATCCTTCGCAGTTTTTCCCTCCTATCACTCTCTACTCATACATTACTAACCTAACCTAACTTTCCGCAGCATCAGCTGCTGTTTTCAAGGGGTAACGCCACTCTAGCGGCAGGAAAAGAGGTCTAACTTTGGCGATTTATTATGTGAGCATGGAAAAAGGAATAGGATTTCTTTTCAGAGGGTTTATTTAACACATATTGAAGTATGAAAAACATTTTTTTCATTATCATTTTGATACAAAATGGCGGCGACAGAGCTCATCTTGAAAATCGTCTTTTCCAAACTGGCAGGACGTATTACTTGAACACCGTTGCATGGATCGACTTGAAATTTTGATAGTAGCTTCGCAATTACGATCTTTATCGGTGTACGTAGCCGTTTTTTGATTTAATGTAAACTTTTGTGTTTATAAACAATTTACTGCATTTTTTTGCCAAGAAAATCGATTCATTTTTTCAAAAGTGCACCATTTCTACAAAATTTAATTTGAAAAAACAACCCCTATGTAGTCCCATAGCCGGTAGTATATAGATTATAATAATGTTTGGTTTTTTGTTCCAGGTCTTATACTTTACGAGAAAACCGTCTTCCCGTGAAGGTGTTTCAAAAAAGACGATTTTCAAGATGGGCAAAATGATAATAGAACATTTTTTTTTCACACTTCAATATGTGTTAAATAAACCCTCTGAAAGGAAATCTTATTCCTTTTTTCATACTCGCAAAATAAATCGTCAAAGTTAGGCCTTTTTATCTGCCGCTGGAGTGGTGTTACCCCTCAAGCTAGCACTGTATCGGCATTCGCCGTGAATATTGTGGGAACTGCGGAATCTTGAATCATCATAGTATTCCGCACGCGCGTTCATGTACTTATAAACTTGGAAGGAATCACTAATACACGTTCGTGTATTAAGGTAGTAGTCTGGTAACTTAAGCCGATTTTCATGTCTTTGTTGGAGGGCGTTTTTTTGTAGGAAAATAAGAATAAATCGTTTTGGATATTTAGGATGTTTTTATTTACATATTGAAGATACAAAAAAAAATTTCTTTGAAAAAATTTAATAGTTTATTATTATTATTATTATTATTGATCGAAGTTGGCACCTCGAAAAAAAAGCGCGTGGGTGGCCCCGGTGATTTTGGCTCTTGATGTTATCTGAAATAAAAAATTCTTGATAATTCTTAATCTATAGACATGTCATTCTGGTCGGAACTACTGAAGTTAAATTTCATGGATAAATAACAAAAAAAACTTTTTTCCAAAGTCCGCCATTTTGTTATTTATCCATGAAATTTAACTTCAGTAGTTCCGACCAGAATGACATGTCTATAGATTAAGAATTATCAAGAATTTTTTATTTCAGATAACATCAAGAGCCAAAATCACCGGGGCCACCCACGCGCTTTTTTTTCGAGCTGCCAACTTCGATCAATAATAATAATAACAATAAACTATTGAATTTTTTCAAACAAATTTTTTTTTGTATCTGTAATATGTAAATAAAAACATCCTAAATATCCAAAACGATTCATTTTTATTTTCCTACAAAAAAACGCCCTCCAAAAAAGTCATGGAAATCGAATTAAGTTACCAGACTACTACCTTAATATTGAACTCTGTAACGTTTCGGCTAACGGTGGCTGAGAATATGCCACGGATCCTGGCTTAATCTTCGGTATTACTTCGCGTACACGAGACTCTGTTTCTTGCGCCAGCTACTAATTACACAGCGAACCATGTGCAAAAGCCGTTTTCCATGTACTTGGAAAAGTGACAACCCCAAAGATCGCGCGCTTTGTGCGGTAATATTCATAGCTAAGTCTTGCGTCTGAAGTTCATTCACGGCGCTTTAGTGGAAGAACCTTTGATGCCAACGACAACGACAACCACCACAGCCGGTAGACTGTGTGGTATCAGGGAAGAGGGTCGAAAGCTCCAACGAAAACCACTGTTTCTGCGAACACGCTTTTCCAAGCGGACGAAAGGAGCACCTGAGGTTTCAGACCGTCGACCGGTTACGTGCAATATCTACGTACAGTAGACACCCGCGTTGGAACTTGGGTCGGGACAGAAAGCGCGAAGCAGAGGGAGCGCGAACCCCCACCACCTGGCACAGTAACTGGTACCGGGCCCCCAGCGTTTCGCTGCCGGTACTACAGGGACCGGAAGTACTGCGGGGAACGAAATTAGAGATTCTGTCAAATGGGACAGCGCCTCCATTTAACGGGACAAACTAATGGAAGCTAAGAAAAAAGGAAACCGCACGGTGCAGTAAAATTCGAAACACGAAAGGCGCAATGACCACGGCGTTAATTACAAATCATTAACTTTTCTTGTAGCTTTTTGCGGCATCAGTTTTCGTTTCACCCGCCTAATTTGCACGTTCATTAAGTTTGCTTGAACGTATGATCGAGTGTGAATTATTCCGACAACGAATTATAGTAACACGTTGCGATGTATAAGTACGCAACGGATCGCGCTGTGACTGGTACCAAACGTGTACGGTTGTCACTGCTTTCTGGTCTGCATAGTTAGGGAAATCGCCGAGTAGTGGGGGTGAGCTGCTGACCGTGGCCGATGAAAATGTGGACAAGCGCGGGTGTCTACCGTACCGTCTGTCCATCGATTTCGCTCTCGTGAACTGATCACAGTGAATCGATTGTTTGGGCGCAGTACAAGTTTCAATGTAGAGAGGAGACGCGGTTGTCAGAAGTTTCGCCGCAACCACACCGACAACAACGGCCATATTCGAGAGTATCGCTCGTGAGTACGCGATCGGACGGACGCCTTTACACCGCGTGATGTCCACTGACGCATTAGTATTGATCAACGTGTATCCGTTCACGGTGTACACATACTCGACTGTGAAACTTATGGAATTACTGTAAACTTTGCAATTAAGCTTACAGGATTAGGCAAATTTTTGCTCGACCGAAACCAGGGAAGGTGAGACGATGATTTTAAATTATAATCTTGCTCGTTATCTCTCTGCGAAAAAGCTTTTATCTTAATACTATAATAAAGCGGGAAAGCTTGTATGTTTGTTTGAACGCCCTAATCTCAGGAAATACTAATTCGATATGAAAAATTCTTTTTGCATTAGATAGCCCGTTTATTCGGGAAGGCTCTAGGCCATATAAGTTCATGCTATGACCCTAATCTTACTATCTTACTACTATACTACTATATCTTACTATTATAAGGAAGTTGGAGAGTTTGTATGTTTGTTCGAACGCGCTAATCTCAGGAAATACTAATCTGATATGAAAAATTCTTTTTGCATTAGATAGCTCGTTTATTCAGGAAGGCTTTAGACTATATAACTTTATGCTATGACTCCAAGTAGCGGCGGCAGTGTCGGTTTATTTTTTAGTGAATGCTCCTTTTATTTTTCCACATAATTTCCGGATGGTATTTATAGTTAATAAAATGCGCTTGTATATATACTCATAATGCGTATGAAACAAATATAAAATCCAAATTCAACGCGGGTGAAATCGCAGGACACAGTTAGTATTTTAATAAATGGGAAATTGAAGGATCAGAGTAGGTCACAAACCTATCGATCCTTTCAATGCGAACTATACGATAATTTGGCATTTTTCGCGACGGTACCCCGATTCTAGTGAAATTTGTAAGTTATCATTATTATTATTTAATAATAATCATCATTATATTATATTATAACTATTATGAATTATTTTACTCTTATCATGGCTCAACTTTATATGACTATATTTTTTGTAAATAATCATACAATCAGGAGTGTTTGTTAAAAAAATCGATTTTTATTTATTATCCTAAATTGTTAGTAAAACTATTGAAAAATATGTTCCCAAAATAAAAAATTAAAATTCCGACTCGTTCCATTGTTATAAGCCATTAAAGTGAGTAGCTCTCCTTCAGGTCCCGAGCGCGCCACGTGTTTCAAACGCGTTTTTCTAAAAACGACTTTTTTTTAACTTGCGTACACGCTAGTTTGAAAAGTTTTCAACCAATCGTTTTGAAAATTGGCAGTTACTTTCTTCATAGTATTGCGCTCTATATGAACCTAAAATATGAATATTATCATTACTTAAAATAATTTTTTTTTGCAAATAAAGTTGTAAAAAATGGCAAAAAATCATGCTTTTTTGTTTTGACCCCTGTAAAAAATTCAATTTTCAATTTTTTTTATAGCATTTAGGTTCATATAGAAGAGAGACATATAATAAAAGTGAATTCCAACCTCGTTTGATTTCAGATGAAAATTGCGGCTTCCAGAATGTACACAAAATGGTGAGTCTGATTGTGACCTGCAATATGGGGTCGCAAATATCTTCGGTGTTTTTCAAGGAAATTCTTCAAAAATTTTATAGCATATACTTAAATATATGTATAAAATATTCTCAAAGTTTCAATAAATCATACTCATTTTTTATACTATAAAAAAATTCATGAAAATCATTGAGAAAACGCTGTCCTAACCCTATTTCCCCCCTTCAAGGATATCGGTAATACTATTATCGGAGATTATCCTTGACGGGAGATGACGAGCTCGAAGTGATCCTTTACGAGCTCGAAGTGACGATGAATACCTCCGGACAATTCGCATATTATAAATAGCTGCTACACGCTATACGGATGGAAGTTGAAACAGAAGGGAATGATCAAACCAGGCTGGTTGATCTTCGCCAATCGATCGAACGATCAACGAGCTGAATCGATCGAAGGAGAATCATTAAAGATAATAATGCGTGCGAAGCTACGCGTTGCGGTCGTTCAACCCGATAAGCGGTCACGCGTCCATGGCATTGATCAATTTATGTACATGAAAATGGCGACGATGACGAGGACAAAATACCTGACAGGTGTGTTTAGATCTCTTGTCATATCCTTGCCCGTTAATCTAACCCGCACGCCGGTTATAATCGATTACTATCTACGTACGGATCACCCCAAATAGCAGGAGGGACCATTGTCGTTACATTGTATGAAAGGGACCTCGGGTAACAAAGATTCCCATTGACTGATTGGAGTATTTTCACCGGGAATACATGATAAAGTCTTGCGCAAGCGAAAGGTATCGTTCATTTTGATATTCGCAAATGGGACCATACTTGTTAACTTGATATAAAATCTTTGACGAGTCACGCAGAGAGACGAGAATCGATGTAATTCAACCATTGGTATTAGGCGAATGAACTCGAGAGGTAGCTCTCAAGAAGCCTATACTTTCGCAGTGAGTAGGGAGGATTCTCGTCGGTGCACGCAATGTTGCGCCGATGTCTTCGACGTGGAGCGTGCATGCAATCCACGTCCCGGCAATTTGACTCCACGCGGTGAACGTGGTGAGACAAGGGCGGCACGTACCAACACTCGTTTCATCTCCAGGAAGTTGCTTCTGATATATAGAGGCAAGAGACTGCCTCGTCTCTTGATACCCGTATAACAAATACACCATAGTTCTCTCGTGTCTTTCTGTATATGTCTATTCGTTTCAACATAACCATGAAGGTTATTGGATTACTAGAGTATACAGGGAGCGAAGGATGCGGATAGACTACCAAATGGTATGGTAAAAAATAGACGTATAGATGGATAACGGAAAAAGTCGAACCAACGGCAGTATTATCGAATTGAAAATTTGGTGAAAAATTCGTCCTACTGTGCCAAAAGAACGAGTTTTTTTTTACGCGGACTTTTACTCGCGATAAATAGAGATAGTCAGGACCGCGTTAATTGGAAAAGATATGAAAGAGGTTAGGTTTACGTGAGACCACAAATCCGCTGTATCGCTACCGGCGTTATGGACATTTCACGTAAACGCCATCTGTTGATTCTTTGCGTCAGTATTGAGAATTACCACGGAGGCGTGACCTGTTCAATATGGCTGCTCATTCCCAGTCAGCCTGTCAGCCAGCACTAGTTAGTATGGTGAACAGTAGTAAACCCTCGATTATCGAGTTCCAAATTAAATAATGAATTTGTTTAGGCGCACTTTCATCCGTACTAAATAGGATATTCAGAGCCGCGTAAACTATCAAAGATATGAAAGAGGTTAGGTTTACGTGAGACCACAAATCCGCTGTGGCGCTACCGGCGTTATGGACATTTCACGTAAACGCCATCTGTTGATTCTTTGCGTTAGTATTGAGAATTACCACGGAGGCGTGACCTGTTCAATATGGCTGCTCATTCCAAGTCAGCCTGTCAGCCAGCACTAGTTAGCACGGGGAACAGTAGTGAATCCTCGATTATCGTATATTTTTTGGCAAAATGTAATGTTTTTAGTACGATCTGATAATCAGGATGATTACCGTTGATGTTTGTTCGTGGACAGAATCAACCACGCCAATTGGATACAGACGAAGTGTCATTATTGTCATAAGGATACGGTGCCATATTTAACCTCAAAATCAGAATAATTTTGCCCGCCACTCTACGGCTAAATAAATAACTTCAAACAATAAACTATAATTTATAACATGAATCTATCACATGACATAATGTCATATCTATATTACTGTTCATTTTTCAGCAATTTCAGTCGGGCACTTTGTTGTTTACACGCCATGAATAAAACGGTTATTGATCTTTCGTGTCTGCTAAAAATCTCATACCCCCCGGAAGGAACATCGTCCATCTTTTCCCGTTCTTTATTAATTAAATTGTTGCTGTAACAAAGCGGTACATTTTGAACTGCGATAAGAACTTGACACATTCGCGCAGCGATCATCGGGCACCGACTGGGGGAGAGTGGTTTAGAAATTTGGCCGAGAGAGGTCACTAGTTGGTAATTCCCGATACGCGCGCGTTTGACAGTTTACGCGACCTGAATATCGCAACTTGGCATGAGCAAAAGTCCGCGCGTAAATAAACTAATTGTGCGGCTATGAAATCGTATCTCGTGCGATACTTTAACATTATTAATGCTGTACTGATAACTGAGGAAGAGACCACGCAGCGTAATCTATAGTCACAAGCTCCAGACAGTTTATTGATTGGCATAAAGTACAGTCTAGTTGTCGATGCAACCTCTCTTCGCTCCTCGATTCGTTAACATCTCTAGTCGTCGAACCTCTAATTTTCTCGTGCACGTTAGTAACTTAGCATTAGTAATTTGGCGGTTATAGAGAGCACGTGGAAATTATAGTAGTTTCCTGATGGTTTGCCGTATCTTTATGCGCCGGATATACCGAAGTCATGAACCCTCAATAGTTCAGGCACATCTATCATTATACTACGTTCACTTATTGCGGTAATTAGATAAAGGTATTTTGCAATCACTCTTCTCTTACTGCGCAGTGAACAGATCGACAGAAACCGCACGATTCCATTTATTACTGCTGAAAACCGTCATGGCCTCGAAACTTTTTAAAACAGTCTGCGGTATCTTGTACATAGGTACAAAAGTTTTACAAGACCCGCAGTGATGCACGAGAAGGCTTGACAAGCGAATGTACACAAACACAGACACGCACGCGCTCACGCGCATTGGATGAGTACATTTTTCAGTATTTCTGGCGTGATTGCACGCTAACACAGCAACTTGATCGTAAAAGTGTGCATGCTACTGCACCCGGTACGTATTGCACTTGTTCGCGAAGAATGCAATTACATCGATTCCTTTTCATTTCCTTATTCCATTGCCTCAGGTGAAAATCAATAAATTCATGTCCTGTCCAACTGAAGAGTTCAACTAAGGGCATCTCGGCAAAACTTCAACTCCTAAGAATCCATTAGAAATGATAAAGTTATGAAAATAGAATGTGCTCGCACACCGTGAACTTTTATTTACTGATCGATTTAGCCAATTTTCTTTTTATCCCATTTTTATTTAAAACTAACTTCTCCAACCTTTCGTACCGTACGGTTATTGGCTCTGTTCTCCACAGTCATAGATAGAACGATCGGTAACTGACTATCGTTTGCGGTATCGAGATTCGAACGAGTTCGACGGAATAACGCGAAACACGAGGCTCGACAGAGGTTTTAGTTTCAACCAGTGGATGAGAGAAATAGATTGATTCGCCGGGGTGGAAAAGAGGCGAGGGTCGATAGATCGAATCGATAAGTGTAAATGCAATCGATAAACTGCAGTAAAACAAGAAGAATCGAAAACGTACGTGATATCGTGACCACACGGCCCATCGAAATCAACGCTGTGAGCCAGAGGATGAAATATATTTGTAGATTACTCTTCAGCTCATTGGCCTCGATCCAATTCATCTCTCCGTTTCCACTGAATGGAACGACAGCCTCCATTTTATGAGAGCATTCTGCCTCTCCTTCACGCGAATTGTGACCGAGATTACAATACTCCGATTAAGTAAAAAAATTATGGCGATCATCAGAGTATTAAACAATTTTTTAAACATCCGAATAAAAATGAAACGTTTTGTATGTTTCAAGTTGTGCAATATTCGATTGCAATCGAATGTTGGAGCGTGTTGAGATATCGTTGTAAAAATAATATCTCCGTAAAGTGGAAGCTGTTTAGTCCTAACGTTGCTCTATCAGCATTTCATCTTAGACCTTTTTTTTGTATCGATTAATTTTACGCTTCTCTTACAAGTGGAAATATGTGTAAGATTTGGCAGCGAGAACTGTCCTTGAACTATTTTTTTTTCACGCTCATTTTACAGCAAAAAATCCTGCATCCTCGTCCATGCTTTGTCTCTCACTGCTGAGAACTCATAAAAACCCTTTGCTCTGTCTCGCATTTTTTTCTCACTTTCTCCACCGTTACCGCCCCTAAACCTCTTCAAACATTTCCTCGCTGAAGCTCCGAACGATTTTTAATCGTTGATGACCGATCCCCCTGAGGAACTTCGACCTTTCCGCAATTGGAAATAAGACGAATCTATCGCTTCACTTTTACTATGTCCAGGGCAACAAGTCATAGCGATTATGTAAGATTTAGATCATTTATCTATAATTAAGTTTCGAAGAAATATTAACTTTGTTTTCCAGTTTATCAACTTCCAACAATTTTTTAATTATCGTTGCGAGAACGTCATTGGCGTTCCCTCAACGATTTCTCGGATCCCAACTGCGCGTGAACGGAGGCTATAGTGACTGTTGCAAAAAAAGTTTAATTTTTGTTATTCTTCCATAATGTTCCTGATAACATACCCAGTTCATGTACAAATTGCCTGCTACCTGCAGATTTCTCAAGGGCTCGAAAAAAATCGATGTAGATGCAAATTCAAAATGTGATTATTAATTGTATAAAAATGTAGCGCAGGTCCTCGTCCACGATTCGACACATAGTTATTTCACTCACACCGACAGCCGACGACAATTTGCGGATCGACAGCCTTAGATCCTCAAAAATCAGGTTCTGAGCCCGTTGAAAGATTTCGGGCGTCCTGACAACGCGCTCCTTGGAGTGAATTTTCCTTGTCGCTGTTGCAGAACCTTCGTTGGACTTCTCCGACTCGTTATACGAGGTGTGTAAATTAAGTAATGAGACTGATTTTTTTTTCATTTTTTTTTATTCAAATAGAATTGTCTATTTTGTATTGTCACCCTCAAAATAACTTCCTTGTGAAGCCACACAGCGCTGGAGACGGTTCTTCCAATCCTCGTAGCAGTGCTGGAACTCCGATACTGGAATAGCCTTCAGCTGGTCGGTTACAGCCGTTTGAATGTTTTCGAGTGTCCCAAAATGAGTTCCCTTGAGGTGATTTTTCAATCTCGGGAAAAGAAAAAAGTCACAAGGACTCGAGTCAGACGAATAAGGAGGCTGATGAGCCACAAGAATGTTTTAACTGGCCAAAAACTCGTTTATTGAAATTGCTGTGTGACAAGGAGCATTGTCGTGATGCAACACCTAGTTGTTCTTGATGTTTGGTCCCACACGAACGACCCTTTTTCGAAGTTTTTCAAGAACCTCCCGGTAAAAGTGTTGACTGACCGTTTGGCCTTGAGATACAAACTCTTTGTGGACGATTCCGTGGGTATCGAAAAAACAAATCAGCATGCATTTGATCGTCGACTTGCTCATTCTTGCTTTTTTGGGCCTTGGAGAGGTTGAAGTGTGCCACTCCATGCTCCGGCGCTTGGTTTCTGGATCGTACTCAAACACCCAAGACTCGTCATCAGTAATGACACGTTCCAGAAAATGGGGGTCATTTTCAATCGAATCCAAAAAGTCAAGGCACCTTTCCCTCCTGATATCCTTTTGCTCTTGCGAAAGATTTTTTGGAACCATTTTTGCGCAGATTTTTCTCATCCCCAATTCATTGGTCAGAATCTGATGAACGGTGGTGTGAGTCAAATTCAACTCTTCCCCGATCATTCTGACTGTCAACCGACGATCTGAACGCACAAGATCCCGGATTCTGTCGACATTTTCATCGGTTCTTGGAGATAAAGCCCTTCCGTTTCGTGGTTCATCTTCAATCGACTCTCTTCCTTCTGAAAATGCCTCAAACCACCGAAAAACCTGGGCTCTTGACAAAACCCTGTCTCCGTAGGCCTGCTGAAGTTTAGCAAGAGTTTCCGTTGCACTGTGCCCAAGTCTGAAGCAAAACCTGATAGCACACCGTTGCTCGAAATTGTTGTCACTCATTTTTAGAACACAATAGAAAAAACTGTTTGACAAAAAAAATCGCTACGGACAACCAAATGACTCGAGCGAGTTCAAACCCGTACTGAAGACGTATCACATGTTCCTCTGCCGCCCCTCCAAGCCCAGCGCCTCAAGTGTTGCCAGATCGAATGCTACGTTGCCAGTCTCATTACTTAATTTACACAGCTCGTACTTCGCGACAACATCATACACAGTCGATCTTGGGTACCTAAAGATTCGAATGATTTCTGTCGCTGAGCGCTCAGCGCGAACCACTTTCGATAATCGCGGCTCTTCGATTATACTGCCCACTTGGTTTCAACATTGCGACCGTTTCGAGGATGTGAATGTTAATTACATCCGAACGGCGGGAAATTTAAATTGTTTTTGTCCGGATTTTGGCGCCGCACCCTGTATACAATGAATACGATGAAATTTTTTTTATCATAACTCTGGGTGAAGGAAGAAAAATATAGTTTTACAGAAAAAAAAGGGTATAAACGCACGAGAAATTATCCGTTTCTCAGATGATTTTTGTACATAGCGAGAGTCTCGGTACGCGCGAATAAAGAGCGAAAATGTTTGTCAGGCTCTGAGCGCGGAGCACTGCTGCCGGGGTTGATAAAATATAAAAAGGAACGTCGACAATGTCCGTTTTGCACCCATACGTGCTGTTTGCGAGATGAGAGAGTAGCTGGGTGCCCGGCAACGTCGACGATAAGCGCCGGGAGGGTCACTTGGCTATGGATTTTTACTCGAGACCAGGAAGCACAGTATTCTCGGCCAACAATGGTAAGCGCGAGAGCTGACGAGCTCTCGTCCACTTGGTCTCGACGACCCAACGTCTGAACCAACTCATCATTAACCAGTAACCCGCTCCCTTTCTACGTGGTATGCGAAAAAAACATGGTGCTCCATGGAACAAAGACAACGAAAGGAGAGTGAAAAAATGACGGTATGATATAGAAACGAGAATATTGTAAACTGAACAGATAGAAGACAGGAAGAGAAGCGATGAGTCGCGAGCGATAGACGAGAAGATGGAATGCATGATGCAAGGGTGGGCTGAACCGAGGTCAAACAAAAAAAAAGGACCAGGTAAGCCAGTCGTGCGTTATCGCGAAAAAAATGTTCGCGTGAGAGGCCCCTCTCTCTCTCTTTCTCTTGCTACTCTCATCCTGTCAGCGTTATCGTTATCGCGACGAGAGCTCGACGAGTGGAGAATATAGTACAACGATAAGTGGCGCCGCATCTGCTATATACTGCTGATGCTGAGGTTGTAGCGAGCATAGCGGAACCTCACGTTCATCCATCATCCGAGGGTCGACGCTGCGATTAAACTCACGTATTTCATCGTGTTTCTCAAAGAAGACATCGATAACAATAACGAGTAAGAGGTAGAGCGCAAACTATATCATTTGCCATAAATATTGAACACTCTGTGTGATTCCTATTTTTATTTTAGACTACTCAAGACCGATCGTGGATTACGTTATGTTATCCTGGACTTGCGAGATAACATGGCATTGATATTACCCACATACTGTACTTCCTATCAAAATGACGTGATGACATGATGTTGAACACATTATGGGATTCCTATTTTTATTTTAGATTACTCAAGACCGATCGTTGATTACGTTCTGTTATCCTGGACTTGCGAGACAACATGATCAATCTTATCCACATACTGTACTTCTTATCAAGATGACGTGATGACATGATATTGGACACATTCTGTGATTCCTATTTTTATTTTAGATTACTTAAGACCAATCGTCGATTACGTTCTGTTATCCTGGACTTGCGAGATAACATGGGATTGATATTACCCACATACTGTACTTCCTATCAAAATGACGTGATGACATGATGTTGAACACATTATGGGATTCCTATTTTTATTTTGAATTACTTAAGACCGATCGTTGATTACGTTCTATTATTCTGGACTTACGCGACAACATGATCCATCTTATCCACATACTGTACTTCTTATCAAGATGACGTGATGACATGATATTGGACACATTCTGTGATTCCTATTTTTATTTTAGATTACTCAAAACCAATCGTTGATTACGTTTTGTTATCCTGGACTTGCGAGATAACATGGGATTGATATTACCCACATACTGTACTTCCTATCAAAATGACGTGATGACATGATATTGAACACATTCTGGGATTCCTATTATTATTTTAGATTACTCAAAACCGATCGTTGATTACGTTCTGTTATCCTGGACTTGCGAGACAACATGGCCCATCTTATCCACATACTGTACTTCCTATCAAAATGGCGTGATGACATGATATTGGACACATTCTGTGATTCCTATTTTTATTTTAGATTACTCAAGACCAATCGTTGATTACGTTCTGTTATCCTGAACTTGCGAGATAACATGGGATTGATATTACCCACATACTGTACTTCCTATCAAAATGACGTGATGACATGATGTTGAACACATTATGGGATTCCTATTTTTATTTTAGATTACTGAAGACCGATCGTTGATTACGTTCTATTATTCTGGACTTACGAGATGACATGGGATTGATATTACCCACATACTGTACTTCCTATCAAAATGACGTGATGACATGATGTTGAACACATTATGGGATTCCTATTTTTATTTTAGATTACTTAAGACCGATCGTTGATTACGTTCTATTATTCTGGACTTACGAGATAACATGGGATTGATATTACCCACATACTGTACTCCCTATCAAAATGACGTGATGACATGATGTTGAACACATTATGGGATTCTTATTTTTATTTTAGATTACTCAAGAACGATCGTTGATTACGTTTTGTTATCCTAGAGTTGCGAGACAACATGGTCCATCTTATCCACATACTGTACTTCTTATTACGATGACGTGACGACATGATATTGGACACATTATGTGATTCCTATTTTTATTTTAGATTACTTAAGACCAATCGTCGATTACGTTCTGTTATCCTGGACTTGCGAGATAACATGGGATTGATATTACCCACATACTGTACTTCCTATCAAAATGACGTGATGACATGTTATTGAACACATTCTGGGATTCCTATTATTATTTTAGATTACTCAAAACCGATCGTTGATTACGTTCTGTTATCCTGGACTTGCGAGACAACATGGCCCATCTTACCCACATACTGTACTTCTTATCTAGATTTCGTAATGGCACGTCAAGCTATGCATCCATTGTCGATGTTGATGTCACCACGTCACAGTTTATCACAAACGTTATAGTGCCATTCGTGCGATAACGGTGCGCGCGTATCTTGTGCGCCTGAGAAGCAATAGCAAAACGTACATCAGACCTTCAATTGTTCGCTTGGTTGCCGCATATTACGGAGAAGTTGTGGTGGGTTGGGTACAAATTGAGGGCTCGCTTGTCTAACAGTAGGGTACGAACGGCAGAGGTCAGCCAACGGCAAGAACATACTCTGGGGGTTTATGGCGCACTCTAACTCCGTCTCTCACAGTTTCGTGGCTCTAGATGGATAGGCTCGCGGTTGCGGGTTTACTGCCTACCGGGACACCTCGTTCATCAACCATGATGAAGCCGTTCGCTTGTGCGAACGCGTTCGCTCGGCAGCTCCCTGGTTTCAACAATGTTCGTACAGTGCTCGTACGATGTCCTCCTGCCTCTGTACACGTACAGAGAGGAAGACGATCGTGTAGAGGTATCTATGCACGACTATGCTGTATATCCGCCCTCGATGAAACGACTATGCTCATTACATGATTCTCCAACCTGCCTCGAATCCAAGTGCCACCAAAGCCAGCACTTTGCTGGTTAGTCCATCAGCTAGATTAGAGCGAAGGACACGATTAGATCGTTTACTCATCCGATAATAGTCATTCCGGTCGCACCATCTTTTTTTTAGTATCTACATGAACCGCTAGTTTATTTATCGCGCGTAAAAATTACGAGGAGTCAGTCATAACGCACCAAGTAGGAAATGGTTGACACGATTCTGAAAATCTCGGTATTAGCAACCGATTGCATGATGCAGCATTCGGATCAGATCAGGAAAAGAGTCAATCGTAATTCTTTGAATTCTGATTAACTATTTTCCTGATGTAATCCCATCATACCGTCTACATCATATAATAGTCCGATAGTCCAGGCGTTTTTCTGTAATAAGTATATTCGTATAGACTCTGCTCCGGTACGAAAGCAAACGAAGCATCAGAGAAAAGCAGACCAGGAAAATAGTTAATCGTAATTCACGAATTGCGATTAACAGGAATATCGATCGTAAGAATTACGATCAACTATTTTCCTGGTATACTTTTCTCTGATCCTTTATTTGCTTTTGTACCGGAGCAGAGTCTATATATTTGTTACAGAAAAACGCCCGAACTATCGAACGATGATGTAGACAGTACAAATTTCGCAGATCGGATGGTACCTATTTCCAGCTTCCATGGAAATGATGAAAATGGCAGGAGGGAGTCACAAGTAGGAAAAGACAAAGAGCGGACTGCACGCATTTCCTACACGAACTTTTGCGTCCGGTATGACGAGGGCAACCGGCGATATAGGGTACGACGAAATGCGATGAAGAAAACTCGTAATGTGTGATCAAAGCAAAAGAGAGATATTGTACCAGAGTCGGTGAGAGTGGAAGAGAGAATGGGCGCGTGTGACAACGAGCGACCTTTTTGCGTCGTCATAACGCGTTTGCTTCCGACAACAGAAAAAAAGGAGGACAGGGTTGAGGAAAATGCTGTAGCATTCGGGTCGAAAGGAGGTAGGGTGAGAAGGCTGTTGGTATCGCTGTTAGCGACTGCGAAAGCAACAAATAAATTAAATGTCCGTTCGTCGACGAATTAGATGGGCTTGGGTCGGAAAGGCGTGAAGGGAGGGAAATGGAAGAAAGGAGGGTCGGTGTACACGTCGAGATCTCTTTTCGCGCTCCAACGCCGTCGACTAAAAACTATGGCAGCTCGGGATTTGTCTGTGTACCACTGTTTATAGAGCTGGAACAGTAGAAGTTCTACGGAGTTTACTAGGAGAGAATTCTCGACGACTTTACGTTAAACCGGCACAGGGCGTGTTGTCGTACCAGGCTTAAAGCGACATCTTCGTTATATTACACCTCTCCTTGGTTGGTATCCATGACGCTACAGTATACGTATACTAACTCACAATTTTTTTCCTTTGTTCCAACGTTTACCCTTCCGGGTTTTTACGCATGACCCTTACCAATTTCGTTTTTCCCATTTTTCCCCTATCACACCCCACCCGTACTTCGCTAAGCCAACCTGACTTCTATTATGCCCGTAGACGTCTTAGCTGCACTGTATCGCATTTGCACAACTAAATTGCGGAAAACCTGTGTCGATAAGGAAGACACCGTTTTAACTGATGTTTCAGGTATATTTACTATATAAGAAATTTAATAAAACTCCCTCCCGCTCAGTTGGCACGCCAGTAAGTACGCGGTTAAACGGTCATCCATCCAAATAGTAACCGGGGTCAAAGACACGAGGATTATATGAATTATTACGAAGAACATCAGTGTCTTTATACCGCTTGTAAAGCTGCAAGAAGAGTCATTGGATCGTCGACGACGACGATCACTCATTGTATAAAAAATAAGGAATATTGTAGTACACACAAATAGTCGGTACATAATCGAAAAATAGAAAATCTTATTTCCAAAGGGTCTCTCACACCAATTTCGAGGGAAAATCCCCTAATAACTTTAAGGGACAACACCACTGTGACCCCCTGTTTTTTTTCACATTTTTCAAGAATTTTTTTTTGTGGGAAAAAAAAGAGATATTCGAAAATTTTTTTTGGGTTCCTTGTTTATTAATGTATCAAAAAACATTTTTTTCACATTTTTCACGCCGCATGGTGGCGCTGGGGAAGCTCTCGCGTCAGGTGCTGTCATCTCCGCGGCACGCAGCAGAACTCTCTTCAACGTCGATCTGAAAAAAAATACTGAGTGTTTTCGTTAATAATATGATATTTTGAAGAGAACTACATAGGGATTTGGAAAAATATTGTTTTAAAAAAAATAGGCACCCCTTTAAAATTAACTTTAATTTCAAAGGCGTGCCCATTTGTTTTAAAACAATATGTTTTAAAAAAATATTGTTTTAGATAAATTTCAAAGGCGTGCCTATTTGTTTTAAAACAATATGTTTTGAAAAAATATTGTTTTAAAAAAAATAGGCACGCCTTTGAAATTAACTTTAATTTCAAAGGCGTGCCTATTTGTTTTAAAACAATATTTTTCCAAATCCCTATGTACTTCTCTTCAAAATATCATATTATTAACGAAAACACTCGGTATTTTTTTTCAGATCGACGTTGAAGAGAGTTCTGCTGCGTGCCGCGGAGATGACAGCACCTGACGCGACAGCTTCCCCAGCGCCACCATGCGGCGTGAAAAATGTGAAAAAAATGTTTTTTGATACATTAATAAACAAGGAACAAAACCCAAAAAAAATTTTCGAATATCTCTTTTTTTTCCCACAAAAAAAAATTCTTGAAAAATGTGAAAAAAAAAACAGGGGGTCACAGTGGTGTTGTCCCTTAATAACCAAACGTTTATGGCAGGAAGGTCCTGTGAATTAGTCTCTGGCGACCAGATGTTTTATTGCGGGTTAAGCCTCGAGTTTTTCCGCGAGTCTACGAGCCGAGACGTTTCACGCCTTACCTGTGTGGGATGTCAACCCTTATGGCAAACACATATTTCTTGTCAAAATAAAAAATTCAGAATACACGACACGAACTGGGGACGCTTTCCCCTTCCACTCACAAAAAGCGGGAGTAACATTTCAAGCGTCATCCCTTTCTGACATTTTGTCAGTCCACAGCGACTAGTTGCCGAGTCAACATCGAGAGCCAAAAAACGAAACCTTTCGACACACACCTACAACAACACTTGTAATAATTTAACCGTGAAATTCTAAAATACAGTCTATTTTTATCGCTATCCTTATTATTGCATTATTTCACTCAGTCACTTTATACGAAACTAGTTGTCGTCAATTAATTTTGACTACAATATCTACGGTGGAATCTCATCGCAACACCGCGCATAGGAACTTACAACTCCTGTGAGAAATATCAATAAATTCGCGAGAGCCACGGTACAGTCATTCTTTACAACTTGTTCAGTGATTGATTGTGAAAAGTCACAGCTTCATCACATCTGTACAGTCTGCAATTTTCTTTGTCATAAGATTCTCGATGCTGTCTTCATCCGAGGATCGTTAAACACATACAGTACGATTAATTTCATTTATGTGCTCATGGTTTTCCGTCCTCGTAAATAATAATAACTGGACCGTCTCTGAAACGGAATGCAGCGAGTTTGCTCGGAGCTACTGGCAATAAAACGTACGTTTGCATCTCTCCGTTCCTCTTCAGTTTCAATGGAAATAAATAAAAGTTTAAATTGACGTTCATAAAACGTTCGAACGGTGGGCATTCAACTCCAAATTTTGCGCACCTGCTGCGGAGATTCCAAGAGCATGAAAGACGAGGCGGGCGACCGTATAACTTCGGATGGCGCGGGCGAGACGGCGATTAATTTTCTATATGAACTAAAATGAAAATGCGGTTAAGCGTCATGCCGCAAGCTCGCGTACTCGTTGACGCATTGTGTGTCCGAACAAGAGTGCCGCATTCGTTGGACGGAACTGGAAAAAAAAATGTGTGTACGTGGAACAAAGAAAGGCGGCAAATGGACATATGGGAATGAGAGACAGGATGATCAGAAAGGGTGCGGGAAATCGGGGGTGGGTACACATACGGGACAATCGTTACGACGTGGAATTTATGGGCTATAGCGAAAATTTTTAGAGTGGGAGATATTCATGTTATATATATGTATACCGGATTTTCAGATGGTAGGCAATGAATACGAAATCGTGCGATCAGAAAAATAATTCCACGGTAACCGACCCGTGTAACGTGACGATCATCATCTCTGCGCTATTGCGAGATCGTTCTAGCGAATACCGTAGCGGAGAGCACATACTCACGACTATTCGCGAGTAGCTTATAATTTACTCGCTCTTTGCAGTGTTCATAGTCCGTACGAGAGCAAAACGAAACGAAAAAAATCGACGACTTCGCTATGGAATTCTCGTCCCATTTCGTTCAGTCGAATATCGATAAATCTGTCATCGATATTTCTCTCTCCCTTTCGGTCTAGCTCGTTCTCATCCACCTACGAATTTCCATCGTTAGTTCCGACCTAGTCGCCGGAGCTCATATTTTTATTCGTACATTCGCTCGTGCACATTTACGCACAATGCGTTACGGGCATTTTATAGCATTCGTTCATATCCCTTCGATCACGTCACTCATACGAGCCAATCTCCGTATACATTCCTCCGATATCACTGATCCTGCATCTATTTGCGTACGTTACAACGTTTTGCTGCAGGGATATAGGGATGATTCCATCGAAAACACTTTACAGCAGCGCAATACTCAGATTCGACGCCAAACCTCTTTACATATTGGTACATGTTCTACATGGAAACATTTATACTTTATTGCACCATCAATTTTTCACAGTGTCGCTTCGTTTTTTTTTCCAGTGTTTTGTCGCTTTTTTCTTCCTCACAGATGACGAGGTTTTCGGAAAAAAAATCAATGCCCCGACGTTTTACTGTCAGAGGGAATTTTTGTAGGGAATTATTTCGTTTCACGTCGATTTATTGTTTTAGGGAGTAACACCACTCTAGCGGCAGAAAAAAAAGGCCTAACTTTGACAATTTATTTTGGGAGTATGAGAAATGGAATAGGATTTCTTTTCGGAGGGTTTATTTAACACATATTGAAGTATGAAAACAAAAATTTTCATCATCATTTTGATACAAAATGGCGGTGACGGAGCCCATCTTGGAAATTGTCTTTTTCAAAGTGGCGGGACGTATTACTTGAACACCGTTGCATGGATCGATTTGAAATTTTAAAAGTAGCTTCACAATTACATCTTCTATCGATGTAAGTAACCATTTTTTGATTTGATGTAAACTTTTTTTTTATAAACGATTTAACGCTTTTTTTGGCCAAAAATCGATTCATCTTTTCAAAAGTGCAGCATTGCTGCAAAGTTTGATTAAAAAAAAAGAACTCTACCTAGTCCCATAGCGTATATAGATTATAAAATTTTTTGGTTTTGTGTTGCAGATCTTATACTTTGCGAGGAAACCGTTCTCCCGTGAAGGTGTTTTAAGGGGGGAAATAGGGTTAGACGGTTCAAAAAATCGATTTTTTTTAATTTCATGAATTGTTAGTAAAACTATTGAAAAATATGTTCCCAAAATTTGTAATGAAAATTCCGACTCGTTCTATTGTTATAAGCCATTGAGGGGGGAAATAGGGTTAGGACAGAGTTTTCCTAATGATTTTCATGAATTTTTTTGTAGTATAAAAATGAATATAATTTATTGAAACTTTGAGAATATTTTATACATATATTTAAGTATATACTATAAAATTTTTGAAGAATTTTCTTGAAAAACACCGCAGATATTAGCGACCCTATATTGCAGGTCACAATCAGACTCAGCATTCTGTTATTTTTTCAAACGCGTTTTTCTGAAAACGATTTTTTTTTTAACTTGCCTACACGCTAGTTTGAAAAGTTTTCAACCAATCGTTTTGAAAATTGGCAGTTACTTTCTTCATAGTATTGCGCTCTATATGAACCTAAAATCGGAATATTATCATTGTTTAAAATAATTTTTTTTTGCAAATAAAATTGTAAAAAATGGCAAAAAATCATGCTTTTTTGTTTTGACCGCTGTAAAAAATTCAATTTTCTATTTTTTTGATACCATTTAGGTTCATATAGAAGAGAGACATATAATAAAAGTAAATTCCAACCTCGTTTGATTTCAGATGAAAATTGCGGCTTCCAGAATGTACGCAAAATGCTGAGTCATTAAGGGGGGAAATAGGGTTAGGACAGCGTTTTCTCAATGATTTTCATCGATTTTTTTATAGTTTAAAAAATGAATATAATTTATTGAAACTTTGAGAATATTTTATACATATATTTAAGTATATACTATAAAATTTTTGAAGAATTTTCTTGAAAAACACCGCAGATATTAGCGACTCTATTTTGCAGGTCACAATCAGACTCAGCATTTTGTTATTTTTTCAAACGCGTTTTTCTGAAAACGACTTTTTTTTTAACTTGCGTACACGCTAGTTTGAAAAGTTTTCAACCAATCGTTTTGAAAATTGGCAGTTACCTTCTTTATAGTATTACGCTCTATATGAACCTAAAATCGGAATATTATCATTATTCAAAATAATTTTTTTTTGCAAATAATGTTGTAAAAAAATGGCAAAAAATCATGCTTTTTTGTTTTGACCCCTGTAAAAAATTAAATTTTCTATTTTTTTGATAGCATTTAGGTTCATATAGAAGAGAGACATATAATAAAAGTAAATTCCAACCTCGTTTGATTTCAGATGAAAGTTGCGGCTTCCAGAATGTACGCAAAATGCTGAGTGACCTGCAATATGGGGTCGCTAATATCTGCGGTGTTTTTCAAGAAAATTTTTCAAAAAATTTTATAGTATATACTTAAATATATGTATAAAATATTCTCAAAGTTTCAATAAATTATATTCATTTTTTATACTATAAAAAAATTCATGAAAATCATTGAAAAAACGCTGTCCTAACCCTATTTCCCTCCTTAAAAAAAGACGTTTTTCGATGGGCTCAGTCGCAGCCATTTTGTATCAAAATGATAATAAATTTTTTTTTATCATACTTCGATATGTGTTCAATAAATCCTCTCAAAAGAAATCTTATCCCTTTTTTCATAATCCCAAAATAAATCGACAAAGTTAGGCCTTTTTTTCTGCCACTAGAGTGGTGTGAATCCATAAAAATGTATACATTTTCATATAATATGTATATTCAAAATTGAGATTGGAAACAATCAGAAAGTATTTATCCAATTTTCATTAGGTATTGTAGGAGAAAGAGAATAAACCATTCCAGTTTTGCATTTTCTTTCGATTTGCTAAAATGCACGTGACCGCGGTGTTGCCAGCTGGCCGATAATACCACAGTTTCCCCAATACCATTTTGTTCCACTTATAAATTATGAAAGTAAAATAAAATGAGATTGGTAATGGCCTCAATTTTTTTTAATGATTATCGCTTGTCGGTTGAACCGACGATTAAATGCACACTGCATCGGGGGAGTTGTTGCAGGCCCGGTATAGCCCAAGAGCAATATTGCACTGCATTCATCGACGCTCGAGCGAGTTGCAATTACCGACGGGATTCGTCAGTTTAACGCCCCTCGGGTCGGGTGATTAACGCGGAATGCTGTGTGATGCGACCTTACGATTCGTTCGTGCTTGCGCTGACAGTACGGTCGCTCCCTTAATCAGCAATAATGATCCGTCACGATGGCGGATAATGATGGGGGAGGACGCGAGTAACGACGAGTTTCAGAGTACGAGAAGCGTTGACGAGAACATGTCGAGCGAAAGTTTGTTCTTCCTCGACAAATATTACGCCACCGCGATACACTGTCGTGACATTATATTGCTGATAATTAGAATTACAGTTCCAGTAGATAATGAAGGGGATGAGATGGGTTTAGGACTACAGTTTTTTAGTGATGTTCATGATTTTTTTTGACAAGAAAGGAATGTATATAATTTATTGAAACTTCGAGAACATTTTATACATCTATTCAAATAAATATCGTAATTTTTTTAAGGTATTTGAAATCAATAGGGCCTCAAATTTACTTTAAGGACACGTCTTTCTTCTATATGAACCTAACTTCCATCAAAAAAATATAAAATTGCATTTTTGGAGGTGTTTAAACAAAAGAGCATTAGTAATAACACAAAAGAGCATTATTTTAAAAAAATATGCTCTTTTGTTGAAACACTTCTAAAAAATGCAATTTTTAATTTCTTCGAGGGAAGTTAGGTTCATATAGAAGAAAAACATGTCCTTAAAGAAAATTTGAAAACCTATTGACATCAGATGAAAACTGT
The DNA here is from genome assembly GCA_958009045.1 of Oxytorus armatus. Taxonomy (NCBI): domain Eukaryota; kingdom Metazoa; phylum Arthropoda; class Insecta; order Hymenoptera; family Ichneumonidae; genus Oxytorus; species Oxytorus armatus. The sequence goes on along the minus strand of OY253745.1, from coordinate 35,480,990 downwards.
GGCCTCCAGAATGTACACAAACAGCTACGTTTGATGGTGATCTCCGATGGGTGGCAGTCGACATTTTTCGAGAAAATACTTAAAAAAAAATGACGATATTTATTTGAATATATGTATAAAATGTTCTCAAAGTTTGAATAAATTATATGCATTCCTTTCTATCCAAAAAAATTTATGAAAATCACTAAAAGAAAAAAACGTAGTCCTAAGCCTAACTCCCGCCCTTAATGCGATTAATTCATTAAATTATTTGTAAAATTCTATTACGAGCTATTCGGATGTGAGCAACATCTGTTCATAAATAGTTCTTCATTAATCATTTCCTGAATTTTTCGTTAATTCGATTTTTCTGCAATCTATTGGAAATAGGTAGATAAATTCTAAACCCAGTGAATAAACTTTAACTTTACTTCTTTATTATATCGCACGAGTAAGGAACCTCTGTACCGTTTGAAAAATACGAGATCTGTTAAAAAAGTATCGTGAATTTTGTGTTATTTCAAAAAGTATTAATTTATTCATTAATATTTATTTTGTCCCCTTCAAAGTAATTCCCCTCGGATATAATACATTTATGTCAACGTTTTTCCCAATGTGTGAGCAGGAGCAACGATGTGTGAGCAGGGACGTTATCATGGTGCAAAAGCCAATTTCTGTTCTTCGACAAATCCGGGCGTTTATGGCGGATTGCTTCGCGCAAATTGCGCATAACTTGCAGGTAATATTCTTTATTGACTGTGCGACCCTGTGGCAAGAACTCATGATGCACCGCGCCCCTGCAATCGAAGAAAACTGTGAGCAAAACCTTCACATTCGACCGAAATTGGCGCGCTTTTTTCGGTCTTGGCTCATGCGGCAGCTTCCATTGCGATGATTGAGCTTTGGTTTCCACGTCGTAACCATAAACCCATGATTCGTCACCAGTTATGACCCTCTGGAGCAAATTTGGGTAGTCGCGGACCGAGTCCAACAGCTCCTTAGCAATGTTAACGCGACACTGTTTTTCTTCGAAATTGAGCAATTTTGGCACGAATTTCGCGGCGACCCGTCTCATGCCCAAATCATTGGTAAAAATCGAATAGCACGAGCCAATCGATATGTTTAGTTCCTCGGCAACTTCTCTAACGGGGATTCGACGATCGGCCAATATTATGTTCTTTACTTCATCAATGTTTTCGTCTGTTGTTGATGTGCTCGGGCGTCCGGAACGCATTTCGTTGTTCGCATCTTCTCGGCCCTCTGAGAACATTTTGTACCACCGATAAACGTTGCTTTGGTCCAAGGTAGCTTCACCATATGCCACAGTCAACATGCGGAATGCGTCCTCGCACTTAATTTTGTTTTTCACACAAAATTTGATACAGATTCTTTGATCCATTTTTTGGAATAGGCAAAAATCGAAGACAAGCCAAAACACGTCTAACCAAAACAGCTGTCAACAATTAACTAAACATTCAAAATGGCCGATTTTTTCAGCATAAGTGAGGGACATGAGTACCAACCTAACGCCACAAAAAAATTGAAAATCGAATATACGTAGCCCGCGGAAATTCAGAATTCGCGATACTTTTTGAACAGACCTCGTATTCAGGAGACTGACTGCTGGTTACGAAGATCATAAAAATATCATCACCAAAGAATAACATTAAGGCGGTAGTCTGGTCTAGAAATTTGAAAAAATCAATTTTTGTTTACGTTTCATTTTCTTATTCCTTAGACGTTTCTTCATACGCTCCTGAAAACCGTTTATTAAAACTTTGAACGCATTTATCTCAGACTATGTTTTTCAAATTGGCGCCCACGATATCTCGATAACTAATGGACCGATCGAGCTCAAATTTTGCACGTACCTTAGGTAGCCTGTTTCTGAGGACTGGTAGCAGAATTGAGTCGAACAATAATTTTGCCGACATTCTATAACTCGTCGAATACCCGAAAATGTACGAAATATCATTAATGAAAGTTCAACAGGTCGCCATTTTGTCAAAATTTTTTTTTAAGTACCAATTCTGCTACCAGTGCTCAGAATACTCATACAAATTGAGAATATATATATTTTTTTTTTTCAGATGCATACAACATCGTCCAGAGTGGGCGCCGATTGAGGCGGCTTTCGGCGCACCATGTTGCAACAAGGCAAAAAACTACATGAAAATATTTAAAATAATTTTTTTTAAAAATATACAAGTATTCTCTAAGGATCAATAAATGCACGTGTAAATTTTCATCAAGACAACATCAACGGTTTAAAAATTATTGCACATTAGAAATGACGTGAAAAATCTCGCTCTAGACCAGACTACCGCGTTAACAAAGAATAACATTAGAGATGATTGTTTTATGTTTATGTTACCTCTCTACGTTGATTGAACCCGGAATCTTGATAAAATAATTCTCAATAATAAAATTAAATAATGAAAGACAATTAAGTCTTGGATGCCACATTGTCAGACACTCAGTTAAACTCAATAAAGCGGTTATTAAATTATCCCCTTTCACCCTCAAATTATACGTATCCTCGAACTTCACTTTCAGAGTTGTCACCCTGTAGACGCTGATTTAATCGGATAAAACCCCAATTCCTATGTACCTATGAGTACAGTAAAGCTGGGTCGGAGATTCGATCAGCTTCCAGGAGCCTCGGTGGAAAACGAGTGAGCGAAGAAAGCGAGGTGGCTGATGAGTATGGGAAATCCGTCACGGTTGCGTTACGATAATGGAAACGAGAACAGGGAGAAAACGTGCGCGAGGAATTTCTTCCGGCTAGGGATAATACATCCAAGTGGCGTGTATAGGTATGATACGTGAGTTTGTAAATTGCGATAAAATCGCCAAACTGATGGAAAAAAGGAAAAACGATAACGATAACGAAAACGAAAGCTTTCATTGAATATTTATGACACTTTAAATCACTGTGGTCGATGTATGTAAATGCGAGGGTACGAAGGATATTTGCCGCCCGAACTAGCTCGTGGCTTTGCGATCTGTTTTCTCGCCCAGTTACCCTGTATTTTACCTACATTTTTTTTTCGAAGCATCAGGGGAGCGTGTAAAGCACTGAAGTAGCCGATAGATATACGTTAGATTGGAGCCTTGGTTGAGAGAAGCAAGGAAATAAGAGGATGAGTTGGTCGGGGGGGACAGAAAGGATTATTCAATGAAAAATTGCGATGGAGCGTGTGTGGCGTGAATATAACATAACTCGAAGATAGAATCGAACATTCAATTTCCTGTATTAGCTGATGGTTCCGCACGTCATTCCTCTCGACGAATTGACAAATATATGGTGTAGCGTGTGTACGGTCCCGTTGAACCGCGTGCGTGGAATGACACGTTCGCGATATATTGTTTTGTGTTACTGGTGTGCCGCATTGTACCCTGTTCGGAAATGTCCATTTATTATTTATCCTTTTGCAGGGTGGAAGCTATGTACGCGACCAACGTTTGGTAGAACAATTTGCACGACATAGTTTACATTGTGATCCTCGTCAAAGTGCAACATCACGTGTGTCGTAGCAATGAGAACGACAACGAGCATTTGGCGGATTGTTTGCCATTTATGGCTGACAAACTGGAATAAACTTATGACAATACGTGGTGATGATAGGAGACAACGGAACGCTTGTTATACTTACAAGGTTGGCAATCGATAAACTGTTATAAATGCTGGTACGCGTGATTTTTTTTTCTTTCGAAAAATATGGTTTTTACCTTCACGACTTTTCAATTCATAATTATAACTGGGGAAGATAAGGAGGCAGATTTACAACTCTCCCGGACGAATGTCTACCGAGAAAGAAACTCTAACAGAATTCAACTTTCCCGAAGAACAACTCTACCAGAAAAAAACTCTCACGGAGTATAAGCTTCCCCGGACAACTCTACCGAATAAGAATCGAACCCCGTGACAACATTACCGGACACTAACCCCAGCGGACATTTCTACGAGAAAATAAGTCTACCGAAATGCAAGCCTTCGGAAACAACTCTACCGAAATGACAATACTCTCGGTTAACAATTTCCCAAATGACAACTCTACCAGAAAACATCTCTCCGGATAATTTCTCTCCCCGGACAAATTTATCGAATGACAAGCCGCATGACAACACTACCAGGCACTAACCCCAACGGACATCTCTACGAGAAAATAAGTCTACCGAAATGCAAGCCTCCGGAAACAACTGTACCGAAATGATAACTCTTTCGGCAAACAATTTCCGGAATGACAACTCTACCAGAACACATCTCTCCGGATAATTTCTCTCCCCGGACAACTCTAGCGAATAACAAGCCTACCGCGTGACAACATTACCAGGCACTAGACCCGGCGGACATCTTTACCATAAAATAACTCTACCGAATTACAAGCCTCCAGAAAAAACTCTACCGAAATGACAACTATCTCGATGAATAATTTCCCAAATGACAACTCTACCAGAAAACGTCTCTTCAGATAATTTCTTTCCCCGGACAACTCTATCGAATAACAAGCCTACCGCGTGACAACATTACCAGGCACTAGCCCCAGCGGACATCGCTACGAGAAAATAAGTCTATCAAAATACAAGCCTCCGGAAACAACTCTACCGGAATGACAATACTCTCGGTGAACAATTTCCCAAATGACAACTCTACCAGAAAACATCTCTCCGGATAATTTCTCTCCCCGGACAAATTTATCGAATGACAAGCCGCATGACAACACTACCGGGAAAATAAGTCTACCGACATACAAGCCTCCGGAAACAACTCTACCGAAATGACAACTCTTTCGGCGAACAATTTCCGGAATGACAACTCTACCAGAAAACATCTCTCCGGATAATTTCTCTCCCCGGACAACTCCAGCGAATAACAAGCCTACCGCGTGACAACATTACCAGGCACTAGACCCGGCGGACATCTTTACCATAAAATAACTCTACCGAATTACAAGCCTCCAGAAACAACTCTACCGAAAGGACAACTATCTCGATGAATAATTTCCCAAATGACAACTCTACCAGAAAACGTCTCTTCAGATAATTTCTTTCCCCGGACAACTCTATCGAATAACAAGCCTACCGCGTGACAACATTACCAGGCACTAGCCCCAGCGGACATCGCTACGAGAAAATAAGTCTATCAAAATACAAGCCTCCGGAAACAACTCTACCGGAATGACAATACTCTCGGTGAACAATTTCCCAAATGACAACTCTACCAGAAAACATCTCTCCGGATAATTTCTCTCCCCGGACAAATTTATCGAATGACAAGCCGCATGACAACACTACCGGGAAAATAAGTCTACCGACATACAAGCCTCCGGAAACAACTCTACCGAAATGACAACTCTTTCGGCGAACAATTTCCGGAATGACAACTCTACCAGAAAACATCTCTCCGGATCATTTCTCTCCCCGGACAACTCCAGCGAATAACAAGCCTACCGCGTGACAACATTACCAGGCACTAGACCCGGCGGACATCTTTACCATAAAATAACTCTACCGAATTACAAGCCTCCAGAAACAACTCTACCGAAATGACAACTATCTCGATGAATAATTTCCCAAATGACAACTCTACCAGAAAACGTCTCTTCAGATAATTTCTTTCCCCGGACAACTCTATCGAATAACAAGCCTACCGCGTGACAACATTACCAGGCACTAGCCCCAGCGGACATCGCTACGAGAAAATAAGTCTATCAAAATACAAGCCTCCGGAAACAACTCTACCGGAATGACAATACTCTCGGTGAACAATTTCCCAAATGACAACTCTACCAGAAAACATCTCTCCGGATAATTTCTCTCCCTGGACAAATTTATCGAATGACAAGCCGCATGACAACACTACCGGGAAAATAAGTCTACCGACATACAAGCCTCCGGAAATAACTCTACCGAAATGACAACTCTTTCGGCAAACAATTTCCGGAATGACAACTCTACCAGAACACATCTCTCCGGATAATTTCTCTCCCCGGACAACTCTAGCGAATAACAAGCCTACCGCGTGACAACATTACCAGGCACTAGACCCGGCGGACATCTTTACCATAAAATAACTCTACCGAATTACAAGCCTCCAGAAACAACTCTACCGAAATGACAACTATCTCGATGAATAATTTCCCAAATGACAACTCTACCAGAAAACGTCTCTCCGGATAATTTCTCTCCCCGGACAACTCTATCGAATAACAAGCCTACCGTATGACAACATTACCAGGAATTAACTTCAGCGGACATTTCTATGAGAAATTAACTCTATCGAAATACAAGCCTCCGGAAACAACTCTACCGGAATGACAATACTCTCGGTGAACAATTTCCCAAATGACAACTCTACCAGAAAACATCTCTCCGGATAATTTCTCTCCCCGGACAACTCTATCGAATGACAAGCCACACGACAACACTACCAGGCAATAACCCCAGCGGACATCTCTACGAGAAAATAAGTCTACCGACATACAAGCCTCCGGAAACAACTCTACCGAAATGACAACTCTTTCGGCAAACAATTTCCGGAACGACAACTCTACCAGAACACATCTCTCCGGATAATTTCTCTCCCCGGACAACTGTAGCGAACAACAAGCCTACCGCGTGACAACATTACCAGGCACTAGTCCCGGCGGGCATCGTTACCAGAAAGCATCTCTCGAGATAATTTCTCTCATGGTAACGCGATTTAAAAGAAAAAAAATCTATTCTGTACATTTAACTCAAAATATTATCAACTAATATAGTCTAAAGAAGAATTCAGAGAAATCACAGCTATTATTAATTTTTAAAAAACTTGATAACAGGCAAAATGATTATTCCGGGAAAATCACCCATGTATATTAATATACCGTGAATATCAAATTAGTTCTAATGAATTTTTCATATTATTCAGTAATGATAAATTTCACTCACACAGATTTAGTAACGATATTACTTTATATCAGTTTCGTTAAAGGGTCCTTGAATTTAACCGAATTTGCGTGGATAAAATTTGAAACAGTATGTGCTGGGCTATAAAAGAGGGCTTCATATATATTTATATTGATTATCAAACATTTTTGTACAGTGTTATTATGGTTGGGAATTGAGTTTCAAAGGGAAACAAACTCCGGAGCGCCTCAAGCACGTCTGTCCATCTTAGCGTCTGAAGGGAGTTCATTAATCATGGCATCCCACGAATTGAGTTGTCTCACTGTTACATACACCATCACAAGTTTGCTTTTACGTTACGATCGTCTGTGAATTGCGGCGAATGCAGTATTAGTTTACATGGACTGGTTAATACTACTCGATATACGTAAGGGCGTAGTTAAGAACTTTCGTGTATCTATATATGTAGTTTGTTATGACGTTACAGTTTGATTGCACACCTGCTGTTTTTACATATAATAATCGCAAGAGAAGGGTGTTACGTACGAGCGTGAAATTGAAGCCTTAACACGCTCTTGGGGTTCCAGTCAATCGAGTATTATTCGCCGAGAGTCCTCGCACGTTATAATGCTACTGTATTACGTATAATCCAACTATATGTACGCCGCGAACATGAGTCAATATATATGTATAGCGTGTTTCACCGAGTTAACCGACGCCGAGCTAGTAAAGATGGAAATGGCATAATACGATCTGATGAGACAGCATACGTAATAAGCGGTCGATCAGAAAATACGGCACATATCGTGTTCGTGTCATGGAGTAATTCCCGAGCAACCGGACTTTTCGTAATGCGTGATGACAGATTGCTTCTGCAGTCTAATAGTCTCGGCACTTTCGTACCCAAGGAGAATTCAATCCGTGCATTCGTCTATAGGTTCTCAAAGAAAACAGCCTATTCCCGTGCACAAATTTCCTAGGGTGTCCACGCTTCTAGCCAAAGACTCCCTATCAACGGATTCGCTTTCGCTCTTCGCTTTCCAGGTGGATCTTGGGTTGTATCCCAATTAGGGCTAATGGGCAAAACTTCAAATGTATACATTAAAGTTTCTGGTTTCAGAAATCGGACTTCATATCATTATCCTGTAAAATATCTATTGATATTTTTTTGGGGCTCAAACGAAGAATTTCCTTCTAGGATTCCAGCTGGATCTCGAGTTGTATCCCAAATGATTACAACGTTAAAAGGTATGATATCTTATAGACGACACGCGACTCTCGTGTTTATAGCTTCAGTATGTCATTCGAGAGCTCGCAGTTATGTACCCCAGGTTTTGTAAGAAATACAGTGGTTCAAAAAAGTATTCATACACCTTGTTTTTTTGCGATAACTTTATAGACATAAGCGATACGCAAAGAAAGCCAATTTCATTTGATAGTACATCAGGTACAGAGATAAACTGCAAATGGAGAATTTTTTCCCAGGAATAATAGAAAAATTGTGCAAAAAAAACGAAAATTTTCGGTCCAAAAAAGTATTCGTACACTTATGATTGAGCTGCTAAACCTCGATATTCACTCACGGACGGTCTGACCTCTGCGCACAATGTAAACAAGTCTTCGTTTACACAATAGTTTTGACCTATTCCATGCGATAGTAGATCTTCAAGCTCTGAACAGACACGATGGCAAAGAAATGCAAAATATCAATATCCAAGCGAGATAGTGATTTTTCTTCGGAAACACGGTGAAAGTTATCGAAAAATTAGTAAAGAACTAAATCTAAGTTTCGCAACAGTGCATTATATAATAAAAAAAAATACGAAACAACAAACAGCACAAAAAATAAGCCACGAACCGGTCGACCGAGAATACTAACGGTACGAGAGCGTCGGAGTATCGTTACAGAGGCTACAAAAAAAACCGTTCACAAGTGCTCGCAGCTTAGCGAATGATGTCGCGTCAACATCGGGGAAGAGCGTGTGTCCCCAGACTGTTCGAAACGTTTTGCATTCTGCCCAAATATACGGCGGAACTGCCCGCAAAAAACCATCAATTAATAATATAAATCGAGAAAAACGTTTAGGTTTCGCAAAAACCTACGTAAAAAAATCTATAGAATTTTGGAAACGTGTCGTATTCTCGGATGAATCGAAGTTTAACATCTTCGGGTCCGATGGAAAAAAATTCGTCTGGCGGAAACCAAATACCGAGCTCCGGCAGAAAAATTTAATACCGACTGTAAAGCACGGCGCAGGAAGCGTCATGGTTTGGGGCTGTATGGAATATTATGGCGTTGGTAATCTGGCTTTTATAGATGGTACAATGAATGCCCAGAAGTATATCGACGTGTTGCGCAGCAATTTGAAAGGAAGTGTAGATAAAATGGGCCTGGATGGAAATTTCTACTTCCAACAAGATAACGACCCGAAACATACTGCCATGAAAACGAGGGAATGGTTACTCCATAATGTCCGGAAAAAATTGATCACACCACCACAATCTCCGGACATCAATCCTATTGAAAATTTATGGCACTTGGTGTATGTAGAAATTTGAAAAAGAAAAAGAACAAACAAATCCGATCTCCAAAGAGTGCTTTTAGAAGAATGGACGAAAATAGCAAAAGAAACAACGCAAAAGCTAGTAGAATTCATGCCTAAGAGACTCGAGGCGATAATTGAAGGAAAAGGGATGCACACCAAATATTAGTTATAATTAACAACTATGATGATGTAGGTTTTCACTATAATCGTAAGTGTATGAATACTTTTTTTGCCCGAAAATTTTCGTTTTTTTGGCATAATTCTTCTATTATTCCTGGGAAAAAATTCTCCATTTGCAGTTTACCTCTGCACCTGATGTACTATTAAATAAAATTGGCTTTCTTTGCGTGTCGCTTATGTCTATAAAGTTATCGCAAAAAAACAAGGTGTATGAATACTTTTTTGACCCATTGTATGTGTGATTCAATTGCGTACGTTTCATCATAAAGTAAAGAACATATGAATTTCGCGCTGTAGCTAGTATAAAGAAGTTGCCAAACCCGCCGCTAGGTGGCGAGCGTCCCGAGGTTTTCGCGTCTGCGATCGTGGGCACTTGGGCTATATAAGAATCGGGAGGCTCGCTCAGATTGATACCGAGTAACCGAGTACCGATTTCGGGATTTAAGTGATATACACCCACGGAAGATAAATGAATATTTATTTTTTAATTCTTTTACTGAATCTCGAATTTCAATTTTTTAAATATATTTTATTTTGTCATCGAATAAATGGAATGGGATTGAAAATGTGTATTTTTCAATTCGTTCACCGAATCTCGAGTTCCCATTATTGTATATTTTATTTCGCCATCGAATAAATGGAATGAGATTGGGAAGGGTAGAAACGTGAAATGATATATTATGGAATCACTAGCGGAATACAAAAATATCACCGCGTGGACCAGAACAAATTTGTCCGATACCTCCAGGAAGAAAATAAAAATTTCACAAAAATGATGGATGTTTTGCAAAGAAGTATTTTTCAGGAATACTAAATAGAGCTACAATGCCAGTAAATCGTTATATTTCCTCCACGGGCGTGCCCTCGCGCGGCAGAATTTATAACATCGAAATATAGGATGGTACCCACTTGAAGCCCCATAGCCCGGGGAAATGAAGGTTCCGTTGCAAAATGGAATAACAAATTGAAAGGAAACTAGGATGAAAGGTATACTGCAACGCAACGATGCTACCACGCTCGTGCTTCGTCACTCTCTTTGTTCCTCTATCCCGTTTGTTCTTCATGTTAGTAAGGTATATCGCAGACGGTCGAAAAAGGCTCACCAAGCTTTTTGGTTAGGAGGTCGCCTCACTACATTTACGTATGCGCTAATGACGGCGTTTCTGTCAACACGCCACACTGTTTCAGATGGTCAGTTTTCGTTTTGTTATTTAATATCCATGAGGGTAAACATAGCGAAAGTTGGCGTCTATTGTGAAGACGTAAAAAAGAAACCGTTAATCAAACGTCGTATAGACCGTTAGACTTTTTGGTCGACTCCTCATCCTATTCACGTTTGCTCTGTTCACCTGCACGCGTACGCAAAGATCCTCTCACAAGTTTGGTTGTATCATGGACTCTAAAAACTGCTCATTATGAGAGAACCCACGCAAATGTACGTTCATTCATACTGCACTATATCGGGCTTTAGTGTATGTGGAGAATTACCGCCTGACCTCGCTCTAGGCCACTCCACTAATGGTCACGCGAGAGCTCTGAGACTTGCCTTTTCTCCATCGGGTCTCCTCGACCCGGCATTATGTATTTTTTATGAAAACGGTCAACACGACCATGTTTCGAACCGAGCGATAATCATAATGTTTTAAAGGTCTCGTGGCAGTTTCCAGCAAGTTTCCTATCCCGGTTACAGTTCAGGTACCTCGTAAAATAACATTCACGCCGAGATAAAGTAGACAATATCATCCTACAGTTCATCAATCGTAAAGTTCTACCATACTTGTCGTAAAACTGAGTTCCTACCGGCCGCACGATAATTTTAAACCTCTAATTGCCGTAGCGCCGGAAGGCTTCAAGTGTGTAGCGTAAATGGCTATAGTCGTCGCACAGCTTAGTTGGAACTGACGCACGGCGCCATGTGCTGAACCCATTGTCATATTTTACGTTTAACTAGTCTGAATGAGCTCGCGGAGTTTGGCGACGTTGCGCGTGAACGGGCAATATTGTTGGCCAAGTCGAGCCGCTTTAGATGGTCTACTTATTTTTAATGAATTTAACACGTTTACGCAATAAATATATTAGTGGAGCTGAGGACCGTCGAAAAAACGTCAGGAAATTGAAAAAGTCAATTGTTATTGATAATTCGTTTTTCAATGCCGTTATCATTTTGAACTTCAGTTTTTTTTTTCGAATATCCGGGATAATTTTCAGAAGAATGTCGAATATCGATGAAACCTATGTTCGGTAGTGTTCACGCGCCGTTAAGGGGTTAGGCCACTCTAGAGGCCGAAAAAATTGGCTTTTTTGGGGATTTTTTTTTAGAGAAACTACAAAATAAATCGAGATTACAAAATAGGTTGTTTAACATACATATCAGTGACTGTGTACAATAATTTTTTTGAAGCGATTCATTTCAAAATGACGGCTGTGCAGCGTTTTTCCGATGACGTCTCCGTTTTTGTTGGCCGGAAACGTAACTCAGACAATTTTCAACCGATTCACTTGAAATTTTGAATATATCTTTAAAAATATATTGTCTATGGAAGTGTGTAGGCTTTCTTTTTTATATTGCATAGTTCATTTGTTATTAACAATTTTCTGACGATTTTATAAGGGTAGAAATAGGGTTAGACGGTTCAGAAAATCGATTTTTTTTATTTCATAAATTGTTAGCAAAACTAATGAAAAATATGTTCCCAAAATTTTAAATGAAAATTCCGACTCGTTCTATTGTTATAAGCCATTAAGGGAGGAAATACGGTTAGGACAGCGTTTTCTCAATGATTTTCATGAATTTTTTTATAGTATAAAAAAATGAATATAGTTTATTGTAACTTTGAGAGTATTTTATACATATATTTAAGTATATACTAAAAAATTTTTGAAGAATTTCCTTGAAAAACACCGAAGATATTAGCGACCCCATATTGCAGGTCACAATCAGACTCAGCATTTTGCGTTTTTTCAAACGCGTTTTTCTGAAAACGACTTTTTTTGAACTTGCGTACACGCTAGTTTGAGAAGTTTTCAACCAATCGTTTTGAAAATTGGCAGATACTTTCTTCATAGTATTGGGCTCTATATGAAGCTAAAATCAGAATATTATCATTATTTAAAATAATTTTTTTTTGCAAATAAAGTTGTAAAGAATGGCAAAAAATCATGCTTTTTTGTTTTGACCCCTGTAAAAAATTTAATTTTCTATTTTTTTGATAACATTTAGGTTCATATAGAAGAGAGACATATAATAAAACTAAATTCCAACCTCGTTTGATTTCAGACGAAAATTGCGACTTCCAGAATGTACACAAAATGCTGAGTCTGATTTTGACCTGCAATATGGGGTCGCCAATATCTTCGGTGTTTTTCAAGGAAATTCTTCAAAAGTTTTATAGTATATACTTAAATATATGTATAAAATATTCCTCAAAGTTTCAATAAATTATATTCATCTTTTATACTATAAAAAAATTAATGAAAATCATTGAGTAAACGCTGTCCTAACCCTATTTCCCCCCTTAAGCAAATTTTTCACTTTTCACTTTAGAAGTGCGCCATTTGGCAAAAAATCAATATATCAAAAAAAACCTTACGCACTTCCATATACAATGTATTTCTAGAGATGTATTTAAAATTCCAAGTGAATCGGTTGAAAATTGTCTGAGTTATGTTTCCGGCAATAAAAACCGAGACGTGATCGCAAAAACCCGGCACAGCCGCCATTTTGAAATTAACCACTTCAAAAAAATTATTGTACACAGTCACTGATATGTATGATAAACACCCTATTTCGTAATCTTGTTTTATTTTGTACTTTTTCTGAAAAAAAATCTCTAAAATAGCTTATTTTTCCGGCCTCTAGAGTGGCCTAATCCGTTAAGAGCAGGAAGATCGTTCCGGGAACGCCAACAACGTTAATTAACACTAAATTACCAAGCGAGGGTCAAATGACCGCTTTCAAAATTTCCTTTAAATTCATAGTGTCATTGTTATTTCTTTCGCTCATCTGACTTTCTGTGAATTTGTTTGATTATTGTGCTAGAAATCAGAAGTTATGTTGCGAATTGTTTCCTTTAATAAATTAAGAATTTATTAAAAAATCAATGTTTATTTCATGAGGGGTCGAAAGACCCCTTATGTGCCGGTAAGTTTAGTATTAAAAAGTAGTCGGAACTTAATATTATAGAATGAAAAAAGAAAGTTAATATTTATTATAAACTGAATTATAAATAAATTATCTAAATGTAAGTTTGTCATAATCACACGTGGATGCGGTAGATTTGTCTTATTTCCAATCGCGTTTGGTTTTCCTCAGGCGGATTGTCACGAACGACTAAAAATCGTTCGGAGATTCAGCGAGGAAAGGTTTGGAGAGGAATGTGGAGAGGAATGCTGTGACGGTGGAGAAGGTGAGAAAAAAAATGCGAGAGGGACAAAGGAAAGGGTTTTATGAGTTCATAGCAATAAAAGACGAAAGTTGGACAAGGGTGCAGGAATTTTTGGTGTGAAATGAGCGTGAAACGGGATAATTTAAGAACAGTTCTGGGCTGCCAAATGTTTCACATGTTTCCACTCGAAAGAGAAATAGTTAAATTCCTCTATACAAAAAAAAAAGTCTAAGATAAAATTCCGGTAGGACTAAACACCCTCTGTCTGATTCTATATTACCGACGGCATTAGAGACATCCTCGCTACGATCCGCGACGATAATACGTGCTACAGTGGTTGTCGTCTATGCAACTATATTTTTGCTCCTAGCTCTCGATCGCAACCCGATGCGCGTCAATAACGGCTTATAGCACGCCCCGGTATCGCTAGTATTTGCCGAAGCACGAGGCAAACTGGTACTTTAGGTACAACAGGTGCAATTGTCATTGTGTGGTGCTATAGCATCGCACGGTCTGTGATAGTCCACTGTACCGCGAACATTCCCTAACAGCTTGGGATAGCTTGAAAATTTCATCTCCACTTAATACGATAGTTTTCATTGCATTATCGTGCATTTCCCTTGGTAATATAAAAAAATGGTATTCGATAAATTTTTTACTTAGCCTTTTACGTTTTTTACTTTATTACATTTAGTTTTTCTTTCAAAACTAATATTTGTAATTTCTTACAACGAGTAAGGTAACATTTTGATGATTCCACGACGATTGGACGAATTGTGTTGATGTATCAGTCAGTGCACCAGAGAGTCGTGCTCCCTAAGAAAAATTTTCCATTGGCAGACAATGGCAAATGCTGATTACCGTACACTTTCAATGCGAATTGTATGGCAAAGTTATGGGAAAATTTTTAATGGTAGCGAGCTGAATGGAAAGTCAATGGCAAACTCGAATGTAATTTTCTTTTCATAGAGATTGAATGGAAACCAATGGCAAACTCCAATGGTATTTTTTTTCCATAGCAACTGAATGGCAGTATTGTAATGGTGCGACAAATTTCCGTAGTTTTAATGAGTAGGACCCGAGTTTACCCGAAATAATCCGACGAAAGTCCCGTTACTAAGGCTCGTGAGGCTCGCTGATCTATCGAGGCTTGTTCCAAAATCACCGGGGCCACCCACGGGCTTTTTTTTCGAGGTGCCAACTTCTATCAATAATAATAATAATAATAAACTATTGAATTTTTTTAAACAATTTTTTTTTTGTATCTTTAATATGTAAATAAAAACATCCTAAATATCCAAAACGATTCATTTTTATTTTCCTACAAAAAAACGCCCTCCAAAAAAGACACGAAAATCGGCTTAAGTTACCAGACTACTACCTTAAAAAAATTGCTACGAAGACTGAAAGGACATAATATGTATATTCTTCATAAGCTTATATGGTCGCAATTTTTTCGTGCAAACCTCTCAGTTAGTTCCTATTATTTTCCATTTTTTACTTGATCATAGTTTGCGTGCCTTTTTAGTGATTTATTAGGAAAATTTGCGATTCATAGCGATTGGTGCCAATGGAAAATTGAATAATAACATTTTGTCACTTTTCTCAAGGACAAACATTCCATTGAAAACCCCAATGGAATTGCCATAGGCACAATCAATGACAATACCAATGGTATTTTGAATGGAGTATTTACCCTTGGCAAAGATGCCATCAATTGTGCCATTGGGTCTGAAGCAATGGAAATTCAATGGTATTTAATGACAATGAATGGAAAATTTTGCTAAGGGTTCACCAATTCGAGTAATGACAACACGAGGCGATGTTTAACGAGGAAGTGCATAAAAATCGCAGGCACCGACTGCTCGCGCGTTTCTGTCGGTTCAATGTTCAAATCGAATTACGATCAATGTAAATTCACATATCGAATCGATCATAGATTCAATATCATAACCGTATACGAACGAATTATAATCATCGTTCAGATTGATGTACGGGAGCATAACAACAACCCCGTTTACAGGATAAACTAACGAGCTTACGTTCAACGAACAGAAACATGTACCCGCGACAACGAATCCCATTAAATGTCGTATTTCGCTCAACCTCGATCGACTCCGTTACGATGATCAAATGAGGTCCAACGGAAATATAGATATATAAAGCTGTGGGCTTTGCGCTTGAATCATGTCGAGGGTTCACGAATAATTCGTGCCACCGATAATAGAGAACGCGCGGGTGGGTTGAACGGGCTCCATCTACCTGGTGTATATAGAATTATTGTCGCGTGGAGTGTGAGAACCGGATGAGCGAAGTGGCGGAATTGCGGAATCGCGGTCGAACCACGCACCAATTGAGTCTACTCTGTTCTCCACACTCCGGTTGTGTTCTCTCTGCGCAGTCTGTACAACGTAACTCTACCCCGAAACACCTTCGTCTACGTTGGACCGGGCGACTCTCTCGGTTTACCGACTGTGTCTCTGTCCTATAGCCATTTCTAAACGACGTCGTTCCGCGGACGTGACCAAATGCGACCGGCGGCGTTATAACGACGCGTGCTGGTCCACATCACCGAAAGTGGAGGCAACGCTTGCGGGAACAAAGCAGCACGTGATATTCCGATCTTCTCAACCTGTGTATGTGTTTACAACACATCTAACCCACCCCACACATTTATGTGTATTTACACGAACAGCAGGTCGGAATGTCGGACAATGTACCTCGTATGTGTATGCATATGCGTGTTAAACAACGAGCCCGGGTATCAGGCTCCCTCGGTTATTAACAAGGCTTTAATAGGACTAAATGGAGCTCGGGATCGGGAGGTCTTTATTGAAGCCGGGGCGACAGACCCGTGCCCACTAACGGCAGCACCGTCACCACATATCTTATGCGTTTATGAAGGGTGATTGACGATAGATTGGACAGTTGAATGTGGAATTTTCTGGACGGTACTCTCTCAGCGAAGCTACGTTTTTATTTTTTCAATTTATTTAGAACAGTTGCGATGGGGGACAGTATTGTATTGAGTTTAGTCGATAGAGTCGACAAAAGTGTAACGATGGTCCCGAGTGTCAATGACTCGAAATTTCAACGGCATATTTGTTATCGTATATTGTGGGCACTTGTGTAGCGAATATAAGGCAGGAAAGAAAAAAAACTTTACTCCGACATTATAATTTTCCATCGTGTATAACAGTTTATTATCGTTCGTTTATATCGTATAAAATGGTCGACCATACCGTGAGACCGTCTCGAGACGAATGCCTCTCACTTTCGTTCGATTTCATACGACGCTCTCGATCGGTTACATCGCCTGATCGAGTGGGTTGTTATCATTGGTCAAGTCTGGGAACGGATTATCGTTTAGAAAAGATACTTAATACATACTTAAACTAAATTCCTTGTAGCCGTTTCGCATACGTAAAAAGGTGTACGTAAACAGACTAGCGCCAAATGGATATGGATTGCGAATAAATTTCCTACACTTGAAACATTTCAATAACATTGTATTCCTAACTTACGAGATAAAAAATCGTAATGATGACCTTCGTATACACAAGACCATGTTGTCTTGTCGCCGCAGTTCTTTTCGCGTTGCTTATTATTATGACAGATCTTTGGACAAAGAACAAATGGGAAGGACGTACAGATGTGAATAGATATGGTATGGAAATACTGATATTGCAGATCAAACAATCGTGATCAATTCCATGACCTTTTCTCGATATCGCCAGAGCGTTCGACAGCGTCTGGCATAAAGGCCTCCTATATAAACTACATGCCATCGACTGCCCGGATTACCTGATACAAATTGTAAACAAATTTCTCGACTCACGCAAACTAACAGTACGAATAGGAAATGATATAATCTCGAGTTTTTACACCGCTCCAAGGAGTTCAGCAAGGCTCCCCTTTATCGCCGCTGCTATACAACGTATTCTGCTACGACATATACAACCACTCGTACGAAGACAAAAGCTACTTTAATCTTAGCCAATATATTCTCCAATTTGCCGATGACACAGCCCTAGTAACACACCAACATAACCTATAGGAAACAATAAATACCCACGTAGAAATTGCCAGTATAATTCTACTGGCCAAGCTTTGGACCAATATTGGCGGCCAATACTGGCCCCGTACTGGCTGACTATCTGGCCATACTATGGGCCATACTACGGGCCGTACTACGGGCCATACTACGGGCCAGTATAAAATACAGTCTTATGCCAGTACTGGTTGAATTCTACTGGCCAAACTTTGGGCCAATATTGGCGGCCAAACTATGGCAGCCAGTATTGTTTCAGTACTGGCTGACAATCTGGCCAAGCTTTGGGTCAGTATAAAATATCGTCTTGTGCCAGTACTGGTTGTCAATCTGGCCGCACTACGGGCCGGTATAATAACCAGATATCGGCCAAAATAGGCTATAAAATACGGCCAAGCTCTGGCTTCGATTAAGGCTTAGTACTGGGCTATAGAAAATGCCAATACTGAAACTGTTTCACTTTAACCGTTCCGTTCTGTAATGTAATTGTAGATTAGGTTATTTTGATCAAAAGTCCATTATTTTGCAAACAACCAAATTGTTGAATTATAATTTGCCCCGAACTTGAAATTGCACGATTAATACAATATTTGTTAGTGCAATATTTGCTTCATATAGCCTATATTTATGAACACTGTTTTATAAACATTTAAGTACGTATTTTAGACCTGCATATGTACTTAGTCTCTTATTAATAAAAACTACTCCGAGTATTTAGTATATATCAAGTGCATTTAATTATCAAACATTTATGCATAAACAACCCAGACAACACGGACATCCAAAGGACGTCCTGAAAACATCCGAAGAACGTCCTTACGTCCAAAGTACATCCTTTGGACGTACGTGTGCTGCTTCGGAAACATCTGGTAACGTGGTAAAAAGAAATATAAATTACTCCCAGAAAGAAATAGAATTTAAATCGACATTGAATCGGCGTCCACTTGACGCCGAAAGTATCTAAAAGACGTCGATTCGATATCTATTTAATTCGCCATTTCTCGCTGAGATGTAATTTGCACCGTCGGCAAACTCGTCTGCCAAGATCCGGCCCAATGACATAACCAGTATTGGTACAACCGTTGGTGCCAGTAGTAAGTCAGAAGTTTGCCAGATCTGGGCCAAAGTCCGGGCCAAAGTTTGGGCCAAAGTCTGGTCCAAAGTCAGAGCCAAAGTCCGGGCCAAAGTTCGGGCCAATTAAATAACCGATACTGGCCCGACCGTTGGTGCCAGTATAACGGCCGGCTATTACACTCCTGTACCGAATCTGTACTGGCCCAATACTGGCAGCCAGTACCGGCACTACGGCAACCAGTATTGGCCCAACGCTCGGCCGTTACAATTTTTCTACGTGGGTACACTTCAACAATCAGCAAATCGTATAACAGCATGGTTCCTAATAACTGGCCCCTAAAACCAAACCCACAAAAATCACAACATCTCATCTTCAACCACCAAATCACCCCCGACTCACCTAGAATACATTTATGCAACGTAGAAATCTCACAATCTCCCATAGCAAAATACCTAGAAACACAAATAGACCACAAGCTAAACTTCAACCACCATCTCCAACAATCCAAGATCAAACTAACAAACAGAGCCTCCCATTTCAGAAGCATCACATTCTCTAAGCAAAAAATTCGTACAAAACAAGTCGGGAAAATATATAAATGTATCTGTCGACCAATTATTGAATACGGGCATCCAATCTCTATTAACTGCAGAGAAAACGCACCGCAAAAAATTATAACTGTAGAATCCAGTGCACTCCGACGTCTCACACGTATCAGAAACCCGACAAACCCTCTCTACAATCCGCGCAATTCACTTATATATGAAAAAACAGGCATCGCACCAATAACAACCAGAATACAGACCCTCACCGCAAAGTTTTCAATAGAACAACTGGATAATCTTAAACCATTATGTATACAACGACTACCGGACACCACACCGAAACACAAATTTCCGAAGCATACTATTTTCCAAAACCTACAATACATGCACAACGTCAACCGATAATCCGCTCATTCAAAGTATAATACAAAAACCAAACTTTTATACACATTGGACAATAAAAATTCCTAACCACACCTAAGAAAATCATAGGCTGAAGGACTTCGGTCGATGGCCTATTGGCATTTTATGTTTGTAACCATGTTTACATTTCTAACCGTGCTATAACACGTGTGTCGATAAACACATTTTACTGCTACTACTCCATGACCTTGAATCTCATACAATTCTCTGAGAATACTATGGGGTCCGGACTGGATACAGTTAGGAATCCAGTCGGGAGTCCCTATCGGGATGGAATTTAGAAGCTCGACGTTTACCTGTTGGAATCCGATCCGATGTCTAATCGGATCCTTACCAGAGAGTATGAATAATCACGGGGATCCACCTGGATCCCTACCACAATTTCTGGACGGGAAAGACTAGAAACTTCATTAATAACGTTAACGACCGAATTAAAAGGATCAGTGAGGCGGATCGCAATCGTAAGTGATGGTGATGAAGAGCGGACACCCTCCACGTGCATGAAACTGAATACTATAAATTATTATAACTCTGGATGGCATCTTTGAATTAACTTATTATTTGAGATAGCCTTTAAGCACGCCCGGTAATTCTTGGTAGTACTGTCTGTGGTACGATATATTTGCTGTAGTATTTTTATGCCCACGCGCAAAAGTGATACAGCAGGAAGAAAGAAGAAGGAAGAGATGGCTGACGCAATCTGTGGGGTTAGTGTAACTTAATTGAAATGTTGGGGGAGGGTGGCACAAAAACGAGAAGAAGGTATACGTTGGACCAACTCGTATAAATATAATGCGGCAGTTTCGGCACGGCGATGTAGGCAGTGAAGACGATAGACGATGTGCGGCAAACTGTAATTTGCACTTGTTGTCGTTGTCTCTCGTCCGCGTGTCAATTGTAGACACTGCTGGCAGAGCTGGTATTAAAACAACTTTATTAAACTCGCGGAAATTATTCAATTTAATATTACATCCGGATTAGCGAGAGTGAACGAAGAGAGAACGACGGACAGGACGAGTCTGAAAAACAGACGTAATAATGTACGTACGGTTTAGTTGATGTATTAATGATGTTGAAGTTTGCATCATTGGAACGCAACGCAAATGGATTTTTAAATTTTCATTTTCAGCATTGGTCTTGCTTTTCGTAGCCATTCAGGCCCAGGACCTTGAAGGAGACCCCAATAAAACGTTCTAACGATTTTTGTTATCGATAATTCAATCTTAAGGGGGATTAATGATGTAAAAAATCGATTTTCGTTGCATTTCAACGATGCAAACTTCAACATCATATGTATTAGTGTATTTAGAATGAATTCACCGTTTTAAGTGTTAGAATGTTCGGATATCTTGTGTGTTGTGCAGGAGCAACGTCATAGTTACTTTTTAGGGCACTATCATTAAATGATCGTTTGTTTTCTCGTTATACGATAATTAAACAAAATACTTAAAGCTCTGTCACAAATTGTTCACTCATTTGTTCCCTCTTATTCGGGGCGATGCAATAATACACGAGAGATGTGACAAATTTTCCGCTGTTAGAAAGTGTTCCCAATGCTCTGCGTTTTCGATCAAATGTCCTCACAGTTCCAGTTCGTAATAACCGACTACAGCCTTCGTATCATCGATTTCTCTAACGATACTTCTATGGAACATCTATTGTGTCTTGAGTTAAAAAATAAATACACAACGATTTTTTTTTGTCATTATGCTGACTTTGAGGTCACAGATATTTTTTTTAAACGTTTTCATTGGGTAAACATTATCCCCATGGCAAAAGTAATATTTTTTTCTGAAAACGTTGATTTTTTCACGTCAAAAACTATTTTTGGATATTTTTCTTTTACTCGCTGGAAGGACTGGACACAGATGCAACGAACTCTACCTTGAAAAATTTATTCTGCATTTGTATATATAAATATTGAATACATTTTTCTTTTCAAAAGCCTGAAGATTACCAAGACCGCAATTTTGCAAATAGTCACTGTTTATAGCAAATAATAAGATGTGGGAATGACGAACGAATAAAAAATTTGGTGCTGGAGGCTCACTGGAGGTCATTTGACGAATGTGAACGTACGAAACCTTTTACTGGGCGATCTGTGTACGGATATGACTATCTGCTACGTGACCTTTGCACTGCGCGAGATTGGTAGATTGATACGACCCTCTGTAATCGTGGCAGAGTACCGCCTCAATCCGACTCCTCTTTGTAGATTTTGATCTCAGTTAAGCCGACTAGATGGGTTTGGACGCGATGGTGTTGTTACAATGAAAGTCTCCCCCGTCGACGGGTGCGAATTGCCCGACAGATTGGGACGGACGTGCGTATTGATGCTTAGATACACACTCGGACCCGAAACATTTGACGATTTAGCGTGGACGAGACAGTGGAGAAACACAGGGGCGATCGTCGCATGAAGCCAGAGGCCTTCATCTCTTCAGACCCCAACTCTACAATTCTGATATTACCCACCGAGTAGCAAGAAAGTAATACTGCCCATCAGGCATCGAGACGTTCGTGGCACGAAAGTAATATTACCGATGAGGCCTTAAGGCGTTCGTGGCGCGAAAGTAATATTGCCCCATTAGTCATTGAGGCGTTCGTGGTACGAAAGTAATTTTGCTCATCAGTTCTTGGGGCATTCGTGGCACGAAAGTAATATTGCCCACCGGGTCTTGAGGCGTTCGTGGCACGAAAGTAATATTGCCCATCAGTCCTTGAGGCGTTCGTGGCACGAAACTAATATTCCCCACTAGACCTTGAGGCGCTCGTGGGACGAAAGAAATATTGCCCACCGGGTCTTCAAGCGTTCGTGGCAGGAAAGGAGCATTGCTGGCCGGGCATCGAGGCGTTTGTGCCACGAAAGTAATATTGCCCATCGGGCCTTAAGGCGTTCGTGGCGCGAAAGCAATGTTGCCCATCAGTCCTTGAGGCGTTCGTGACACGAAAGTAATATTGCCCATCAGTCCTTGAGGCGTTCGTGGCACGAAACTAATATTCCCCACTAGACCTTGAGGCGCTCGTGGCACGAAAGAAGTATTGCCCACCGGGTCTTCAAGCGTTCGTGGCAGGAAAGGAGCATTGCTGGCCGGGCATCGAGGCGTTTGTGCCACGAAAGTAATATTGCCCATCGGGCCTTAAGGCGTTCGTGGCGCGAAAGCAATGTTGCCCATCAGTCCTTGAGGCGTCCGTGGCACGGAAGTAATATTGCCCACCGGGTCTTGATGCATTCGTAGCAGGAAAGTAATATTGCCCACTGGGACTCGCGGATAATGATAAATTGTGGTACAAAGGAAATAAATATTGCTCAACGACCATATATCGAATCGTATAAAATGTATGGTTGCATAAATAAGTCCTATCCATGTAATAGCACATAAACTTTGTCTTCACGTCCACTTCTATAATATATGTTGTCAAGGAATTATAAACGAAACTAATACATATTTGCGGAATGGGCCCTACCTTCCGGTTGAATTGCCTGAACGTATCGGGATAAAGAAAAATTACACATACTCGTTGAGCAGGGATTTTCGCTTACCTGGTACGCTGATGAGTGATACCTGTGCCAGCTGCGTTGTACGTGAACCCTCTCACTTCCTCTTCTACCCTGACCGTTGTTCTCCCGATATTTTACCGAAACTACGGAGCGTATTTGTCGTGGACGTCGGGACTTGAGAGTCAGGCGAGCCGACAGAAAAACCGTACGTGCAGCAGAGTGTATACGGCACTATCCTGCAAACAAGTGTTCAAATAGAATAAACTTTAAATCGGATTACGTGCGTCGAAGTTGGTACAAGTTATGGACCGACCGAGAGCAGTTACTGGGGCTTAATTTCGTTATCTCGCTCGCATTGCGCCGTCAAGGTGGATACAAGACATGATCAAATGACAGGCGATATATGAGCTGAACACACAAAGATATAGATCGATGCAATTGCACTGCTATACAAGGTTTCTGTGTTTTCCGTGTCGTCGAAAAATTTTATTATTACTGAGTTTCAGTTGTATTGTTATCAAAAATTCAGGAGAAGCCTCCCGTTCTAAGCCAGTGGACGGCTAAGCGATCACTCATCCCAGTGCTGACCGCGAATACTGCTGGAAGATCGAACATGGGAGAACATGGGAGATCGAAGCCACCCACCGACCACGCATCCACTTCTGTCGGTTTATCTAGCC
The DNA here is from genome assembly GCA_958009045.1 of Oxytorus armatus. NCBI lineage: Eukaryota > Metazoa > Arthropoda > Insecta > Hymenoptera > Ichneumonidae > Oxytorus > Oxytorus armatus. Next base: position 35,456,733 of record OY253745.1, on the reverse strand, counting down.
AAATAATAAATATTCAAATTGTATAATCTCAAATATATTTGATTCGTAAATTTCGCACGAATATTTCGAGTCTTCTTGAGATGAAAATATATTTATCACAATTTTCCTATAAATAGAACGTTTTTGAAAATCTCGTTCTATCAATCTGTCCTTTAACTCGAAAAAAAGGATTGAAATATCGAGTAGTTTGTATACTAAACATCGAGGAGAGTACATTCGAGGAACTACTCCATAGAAATGGGATTCGTGTATCGAGAAATAAGTAGAACACGATCGACCGGACGAAAACATCTGGCGATGATGGGTTCTTGGGGGAAAAAAAAAGTTATTCCGTGCAAAAACAGCGTATCTACATATATAGCGATCTCGGGGAATCGTCCCGATTTCGGATTTCTCGTAAATACGCCTGGAGCTACTGTTTACGTTCCAAAGGGTCGTAAATTCTAATCGAATCTCCTCTCGTTCGCTCGAGACGATCGAGAGTGAGAACGACAGCCGGCATTTTCCAGTGGTCCATATATATGTATATAAAATATATATCTCGCGCTAAAGTCCAAAGGGCGTACACGTCATTTGTAAAACATACGAAATACGCTCTTTGGGCTTCAGGCACGCGCTAAATATATATATTTATCATTGTAAAGATACTATCACCGTCGTTGGTGACTCGACATATTGCATGGGCTAGACATCACGATGACCATGTGAGGCAAGAGGGACTATCAGAACTTCTACCAAATGATCGTGTGAGGAAAAAGGGGTGGAACGCGATATGTGTCGGATTTACTGTGTAGCAATGACGCGTGATCAATCTCGTTCCTCCCTGGTCGTTCCTCGATATGCGTGATGAACAATAATTCCCGTGCCTTTGTTCATATGAATTACTCATTGTATCGATAGGATAAAAATCGTAAATGAGAGCCGTCGTGCATAAGAGACGCGGAGAGCTGGGGCCGCGTGCATAATCCCACACACGCGAAAACGTTAAATCCGCGTCTGTTGAAAAGTAAAGCGTGTCCCATGGCGAACTAACGTTGATGGCATGTGCATGAATGTGCCTGCTAAATAAAAGAGTGCATCGAACATCATTTTGCATGTGAAACGATGTAGAATACGCCCTTTATCCATTCGTCTGTAAATACAGTCCTGGGTATTTGAAGTGGCACGCGGATATCTTTGCCGATTTTCGCGAAAATTTTACGAATTTGAAAATTTCAAAAAAGTACATTCATGTAAATTTGATCATCTTTCGAACGAAACGGGTTCCATTGAGATTGGTCAACAATTGCGCACGTGCGCAACGGACATGTGAGGGGGTGGAAAATCGGATGATCCGTCGACCTCGTGATTTAAGGGGGGAAATAGGGTTAGACGGTTCAAAAAATCGATTTTTTTTTTATTTCATAAATTGTTAGTAAAACTATTGAAAAATATGTTCCCAAAATTTCAAATGAAAATTCCGACTCGTTCTATTGTTATAAGCCATTAGGGGGGGAAATAGGGTTAGGACAGCGTTTTCTCAATGATATTCATGAATTTTTTTGTAGTATAAAAAATGAATATAATTTATTGAAACTTTGAGAATATTTTATACATATATTTAAGTATATACTATAAAATTTTTGAAGAATTTCCTTGAAAAACACCGAAGACATTAGCGACCCCATATTGCAGGTCACAATCAGACTCAGCATTTTGCTATTTTTTCAAACGCGTTTTTCTTGAAAACGACTTTTTTCGAACTTGCGTACACGCTAGTTTGAAAAGTTTTCAACCAATCGTTTTGAAAATTGGCAGTTACTTTCTTCATAGTATTGCGGTCTATATGAACCTAAAATCGGTATATTATCATTATTTGAAATAATTAATTTTTGCAAATAAAGTTGTAAAAAATGGCAAAAAATCATGCTTTTTTTGTTTTGACCCCTGTAAAAAATTCAATTTTCTATTTTTTCGATAGCATTTAGGTTCATATAGAAGAGAGACATATAATAAAAGTGAATTCCAACCTCGTTTGATTTCAGATGAAAATTGCGGCTTCCAGAATGTACGCAAAATGCTGAGTCTGATTGTGACCTGCAACATGGGGTCGCTAATATCTGCGGTGTTTTTCAAGGAAATTCTTCAAAAATTTTATAGTATATACTTAAATACATGTATGAAATATTCTCAAAGTTTCAATAAATTATATTCATTTTTCATACTATAAAAAAATTCATGAAAATCATTGAGAAAACGCTGTCCTAACCCTATTTGCCCCCTTGAGGGTTGCGGATGCGATAGAGGGTAAATATGGTATCCAACTAAAGGGTTACAGACAGGGATGAAAACTACTCCAGGAGCGATTGGATGCGCAACCCCCCGGTGGTAGGGGAGGGGGTTAAAGTGGAAATCTTTTATTGGGGCTAGCGCGAAAACTGTTGGACCGATTGGGCTCATTTTTATCGTGGATGTATTATTCACGAGGGCCTATGACCTCGTGAAAAGAAATTGGCTTTATCGTACCCAAGAAACAGTGCAATTTTCAAATACGTAAAATTATGGCGAAAATCGGCGAAGATATCCATGGATTCCACTTCAAAGGTCCAGCACTGTATACACGGACTGAGATACGAGAATACAGTCCATAGACCCTCTGCAGGAATTTACGCCGTGCGGTCTCGCGTCTGATTCGAGTAGTTTACATATGGATTTTAGTTGGAATACACATAACGGTAGTGGTAAAATACATATGTCTATATATCATGGTATATACAGACGTAGTTAATTCGCATATATGAAGTACAACATGTGTACATGCGCGGAGGTTGGGCGATCTGCCAAATCACACGTAAATGCTAGGAGCTGCACAATTCGTGCAGAGGCGATCGAGCCAGGGGAAAAACGGAAGAGCGTTGTACATCATTGATGGAAATCTCTTACGGGCCTGTGCATCACGAATCGTGCCAGGATCAACGGAATCAACGGCTAATACCTCATCCCCCTTGTTACATACGGTATATACGCGAATGTGGTCTGCACATGATGTGCCAAAGCTTCTGCACGATCTTCTGCACGAATGACGCCGATATACTTGGAGCAGTTAAATGATAGTTTGTGAGAGGACAGCGTTATGAGGAGCGTCTTTATTTATGTATCAACATTTTTACTGGCGTCCCGCTACCGACAATCTTAAATTTCTGTTACAATGATCTCGCGAATGTCACGGAAGTTGGCCTGACGATTGTGATAAGTAGCGACAAGAGTTCCGAGCTGCAGGTCGATTGTAGCATATGATGTTGAAGTTTGGATCGTTGGAAGGCAACGAAAATAGATTTTTTACACCATTAATCCCCCTCAAAGTTGGATCATCGATGGCGAAAATCGGTAAAACGTTTTGTTGGAGTCTCCTTCAAGGGCCTGGACTTAAATGAGCACGAGAAGCGAAGAGCAATACTGAAAACGAAAATTAAAAAAACCTATTTGCGTTGCGTTCCAACGCTACAAACTTCAACATCATCGTTGCATAGTTTACGATGTCTCGTTACAGTTTTCAGATGGGACGTACATTTTTCAAACTAACTAACGAGCGAATAGAAACTATAGAGCGATTGACCCAGATTACTCAAGGCTATAGAACAAAATGTCTAGACATGTAGCAACATGTAACTGAACATTGGTAACTATAGATCGGTGATATACCTACATAGGTACTAATACCTATGTAGGTATATCCTATGAACCTATGGTTCCTATAAACTATGGACCGATCGATCAGGGCAACGAAAGCTACATGGCGATCGACCTGGACACCGAAAACGTCGTGAGAACACGTCCATTATTCACCCGAATGTACATGAACAACGTCCCTTATTATTCATTGGATTTTAAACATACAATGTTTACACATCTTTTCTGAGTGCATTTTTAATAAATAAATTGTTAATGCTTTATCGATGCCAGTACTGGCACAGATATATTTGGCTCTGCGACCAGTCACACGCAGTTGCGCGATTTCCTCACGGAAATCTTTCGAACTTACTGCGTAAAACTGACCTCGCTCAAAAACGTAACGTGACATCGAATGAAAAATACTTTTTTTTAATTTTCATCCCCAATTTTATCGAACGTTTCTACCTATGTGAAAAACAGTGTCTTACTTTAAGGGGGGAAATAGGGTTAGACAGCGTTTTCTCAATGATTTTCATGAATTTTTTTATAGTATAAAAAATGAATATAATTTATTGAAACTTTGAAAATATTTTATACATATATTTAAGTATATACTACAAAATTTTTGAAGAATTTTCTTGAAAAACACCGAAGATATTAGCGACCCCGTATTGCAGGTCACAATCGGACTCAGCATTTTGCGTACATTCTGGAAGCCGCAATTTTCGTCTGAAATCAAACGAGGTTGGAATTTACTTTTATTATATGTCTCTCTTCTATATGAACCTAAATGCTATCAAAAAAATAGAAAATTGAATTTTTTACAGGGGTCAAAACAAAAAAGCATGATTTTTTGCCATTTTTTACAACTTTATTTGCAAAAAAAAAATTATTTTAAATAATGATAATATTCCGATTTTAGATTCATATAGAGCGCAATACTATGAAGAAAGTAACTCCCAATTTTCAAAACGATTGGTTGAAGAATTTCCAAACTAGCGTGTACGCAAGTTAAAAAAAAGTCGTTTTCAGAAAGTCGCGTTTGAAAAAATAGTACCAAGAAAAACAAACAATATCGGGTCGCTAATATTTTATAATATATACTTAAACATATGTATAAAAATTTTATAGTATATACGTAAATATATGTATAAAATATTCTCAAAGTTTCAATAAATTATATTCATTTTTTATACTATAAAAAAATTCATGAAAATTATTGAGAAAACGCTGTCCTAACCCTATTTCCCCCGTTAATGGCTTATACCAATAGAACGAGTCGGAATTTTCATTTAAAATTTTGCGAACATATTTTTCAATAGTTTTACTAACAATTTATGAAATTTAAAAAAAATCGATTTTTTGAACCGTCTAACCCTATTTTCCCCCCTTAAGGGAAACCACTGGTGCGACACTTCCAAAAAATTGATTTTTGTTTTGAATTTTTCGATAGTCTATACCTTCAAGAATAACATACTAACATTACAAGTGCGTATCTCTAATAATTTTTGAACTACAGCCTTCTAAAGAGCACCGCCATTTTGTTGGATTTGAATTTTTGTTCACAATTCTGCGTCATTGTACAGGCAATACGTTCTGGTTTAACGGACTTTTTTTCAGGCATTCCGAAGGCGGCAATCACTGTAGAAGTGGGAGAACTTTTTATTTTTGGAGACTCGGGAGATGGGGATGAATAAGTCGCTGAAAATTGAATATTTTCAATTGAATATTTTCAATAAAATTACTGTATATACACAATTTATACACAAATATATTCTCAAAATTTCAAAACGTTCGATGCAATACATTTCTTTCAATAAATTCCCGAAAATCAGCTTTTTTTGGGCAGTCACATTAGTGGTCGCCCTTCACGTAGGAGCTAGAAAACAGTTGTTATTGTCTCCAAAGTATGTACGAGGCGTGTAAATTAAGTAATGAGACTGATTTTTTTCATTTTTTTTTATTCAAATAAAATTACAATTCTATATTGTCACCCTCAAAATAACTTCCTTCCGAAGCCACACAGCGCTGGAGACGGTTCTTCCAATCCTCATAGCAGTGCTGGAACTCCGATACTGGACTAGCCTTCAGCTGGTCGGTTAAAGCCGTTTGAATGTTTTCGAGTGTCCCAAAATGAGTTCCCTTGAGGTGATTTTTCAATTTCGGGAAGAGAAAAAAGTCACAAGGACTCAAGTCAGGCGAATAAGGAGGCTGAGTAGCCACAGGAATATTATTACTGGCCAAAAACTTGTTTATTGAAATTGCTGTGTGACAAGGAGCATTATCGTGATGCAACACCCAGTTGTTCTTGATGTTTGGTCTCGCACGAATGACCCTTTTTCGAAGTTTTTCAAGAACCTCCCGGTGAAAGTGTTGATTGACCGTTTGGCCTTGAAGTACAAACTCTTTGTGGACGGTTCCGTGGGTATCGAAAAAACAAATCAGCATGCATTTGATCTTCGACTTGCTCATTCTTGCTTTTTTGGGCCTTGGGGATGTTGAAGTGCGCCACTCCATGCTCTGGCGCTTGGTTTCTGGGTCGTACTCAAACACCCAAGACTCGTCACCAGTAATGACGCGTTCCAGAAAACGGAGGTCATTTTCAATCGAACTCAAAAAGTCAAGGCACCTTTCCCTCCTGATGTCCTTTTGCTCCTGCGAAAGGTTTTTTGTTACCATTTTTGCGCAGATTTTTCTCATCCCCAAATCATTGGTCAAAATCTGATGAACGGTGGCGTGAGTAAAATTCAACTCTTCCCCGATCATTCTGACCATCAACCGACGATCTGAACGCACAAGATCCCGGATTCCGTCGACATTTTCATCGGTTCTTGAAGATGAAGGCCTTCCGCTTCGTGGTTTATCTTCAATCGACTCTCTTCCTTCTGAAAATGCCTTAAACCACCGAAAAACCTGGGCTCTTGACAAAGCCCTGTCTCTGTAGGCCTGCTGAAGTTTAGCGAGAGTTTCCGTTCCACTGTGTCCAAGTCTGAAGCAAAACCTGATAGCACACCGTTGCTCGAAATTGATGTCACTCATTTTTAGAACACAGTAGAAAAAACCGTTTGACAAAAAAAATCGCAACGGACAACCAAATGCCTCGAGCGAGTTCAAACCCGTACTGAAGGCGTATCACATGTTCCCCTGCCGCCCCTCCAAGCCCAACGCCTCAAGTGTTGCCAGATCGAACGTTACGTTGCCAGTCTCATTACTTAATTTACACACCTCGTACAACAGAAACGATAGGGGCCAATGGTCCGATTGCACAATTGGTTTTTACCAATTGTTGTCTGCATGCCTCATTGTAACAACCGCTTGGATTCTCGTCGATTGAAACCGGAACGCCTCCCAGAACTGTTTGAAAATCCGCGCGAAATATCGAAAGGGGGAAAGTACTCGACGTAACAATTGTGCTTCAAAATGATTCCTTCAGGATTCTGTGCGAGCCAACAGTTTCCCTAAGATTATCATCGAAATAGAGTGTTTTTCAACTATCTCGAAATCGAATAGCTCGGGCACGGATCTGACTAGAATGGGTTGCGTCAATAGAGGAATTAATAGAGTATAAAGCTCTTTGATCTCGTTGGAACTGATCTCGGTGGAACTGGATGTACATAGAGGACAACGGTGGCTGGGGAGTTGCGCGACGGAGGAAAAGAACATGAAAAATTGTTAGACGAAATGCTCCGGCGAAGAGCCATAAAGGGAGAACGAAGAGACGAAAGGATTCGACGGGGACGAAGCTTCGTTAATAATTCACCGCATCGAAGGCGCCGCCGCGTATCGGGCTAGAGGTTTTATCGGTTCGGGGATAAAGGAAAATGGAGAAAAAAAAAATCCGTCGGAGCTTGAAAAAGGCACCTCCCCTCCGTCTCTATCCTCTGGGTCTTTTCCGTTCCACCTGCGTTTACATTTTTCACATTCATCCGAAAGCTAGATTTGCGTCAGCGATCGAAAGAGAGGAACCGAAAGACGCGCCTATACCGATATTTTTCGTTGATTCCCTCGATTTCTCTCTCGTGGCGCCCTTGGCGACAGGCATTCTTCACCCGGCCTCCATGCCGCAACTCGACGAGAGGCGTCACAATTTATATACGCCATATTTATTCCTGCGATTTCAGCTTACTCCCCGAGTGAGAGGGTGGCAAGAAGAAAAAAAATAGTCGTACCGTGGCAGCAAGGGTTCTCGGATTTCCATCCCCTTCTTTCTCGGCAAAGCCAACCCCGAGCAACGAGTTAGAGACTCGTCGAGATGCTTCCCGTTGATTTTTATTTCTTCTTCCTCGTCCTTTCGTTTCTGGTGCTTCACGTTCTTATTTCATCCCGTTCGTTGCACCCCTTATTTTTCCCTCTCGTCACACTCTCGGCGTCCCCGCACATTGTTTGCTACATTGGTGGGAGAGGCCATCGGAGATACGGAATTTATTCTGATACTAAAAGATCCCTTGTCAGCTCTCCGGTTGCGGGAGCACAGAATACACCGCATCACCAACCCCCACGACTATATACCTCGTCGTACTCGAAAGATACGATACTGTATCGGCATCGGGCACACAGTAGTATTAGCGTAGAATTATAGAGGACCCATCCTTGCTCCCTCCATCTCGCATCTTTCTCTTCGAAACAGACGCTTCTTTGTTACATAGTCCATTCCTATATGTCGGTCACAACTACACCCGGCTTTCGTACGATATATCGAAATCTCTCCCGGGATTGGAGCAGTAAGAGCAGGCTTCAAGCGAGACAGCATGTATCGAACACATTATTTTTCCATTCGCCTGACAGGATCTTTGAGACGTCGGTGACTGCGAATGAAAACAAATAAATTCTACTATACAATGATAAGATATTGATCAATGTATAGGTTATGACCCCTCAGCGCGTTTCGCGTGCCACCCTCCCGTGTGACTTTGTTCAATACTTTTGATCTACCTTCAATATGCCCTCAAGCCAAATTTTTGTTTCCTTCTAAACATTATTTCGCGGCTTCCTAATCGTTCGCTTCGTAATTACTCAAAATAAACGAACAGTAGGTGGAGTGTAGCACGTGATGGGGTGAGGGGGATCTTCCCCAACAGCTGACTCAACTCCTGAAGCGCCAGGCGTCCCCGCAACCTATATAACACCCCTTGTACACAAGGGTGTGTAAGAGAATGGCCAAAAGGGACCGCAAAAGCATTCCTGATTTTGCGATCTCGTTGGTTCGCGCACGCCCCTTGAATGACCGGAAATGACCGCAAAATACACCCCCGCATTTGCGACCTCGTCAGCTACCACCCCAATCCCCAGAATGACCGAAAATAACCGCAAATGTACCTCTGCATTTGCGGTCATTTTTGGCGCCGTTAGCTTCACTATGAGGGTGAGAGGTCGCCCCTTACGATGGGGCTAACATCTTCGAGTCTTGTACACGATGATGGCGGCGCAATACGAGGGGAGACACAAAAAAAACGGGAATTTCGTCATAATTTATTTATTTTTTAATATTTTTACACCAAATTTTGATCACCTTCAAAGTATTCTCCTTTGACCACAACGCACCTCTGCAAACGATCCTTCCAATGTTCAAAACATTTTTTAAATTCACTTATCGGGATGTTCTTTAGGCCTTCCAGCGATTTTTGTTTTACCTCCTCCACAGTGGCAAAACGCTTTACTCTCATGTCCCTTTTGAGTTTGGGGAACAAAAACAAAATCACACGGGGCTAGATCCGGTGAGCAGGGGGGGGGGGGTGGACAATTGGTGTCATGCAGTTTTTGGTCAAAAACTGCTTTACGGAGAGAGCGGCGTGGGCCGGCGCGTTGTCATGATGGAGGAACCAGTCACTTGTGCGCCAAAGATCTGCCCTTTTCTTCCGGATACTCTCCCACAATCTTTTCAAAACCTCCAAGTGGAACTTCTGGTTGACAGTTTGACCCGGGGGTACGAACTCCGCGTGCACAACACCTCTGCAATCGAAGAAACAAATGAGCATTGTCTTGATGTTTGACTTCACTTGGCGAGCTTTTTTCGGACTAGGAGAGCGAGGTGTCTTCCACTGGTTTGATTGCTGCTTTGTTTCGGGGTCATATCCGTAGCACCACGATTCATCACGAGTAATCACCTTGGAAAAATGTTCAGGGTCCTCTTCGAGCTGATTTTGAAGTTGAAAACATGCCTGAAGTCGACGCTCCGTTTGCTCGTCTGTGAGAAGGCGAGGGACAAATTTGGCTGCAACTCTGCTCATGTGCAAATCTTTGGATAAAATCCTCTGAATTGAACTCCATGATATCCCAGACATCTCACAGAGTTGATCAATGGTTCGGCGACGGTCTTCATGAATTAGAGCATTGATTTTGTCGACGTTTTCGTCACTTCTTGACGTTGAGGGACGTCCTGAACGGGGTTGGTCTTCAATTGACATTTCTCCATTTTTAAAACGTGAAAACCACTCGTAGACTCTGATTGTACTTAGAGCAGCATCTCCGTAAGCAGTCTTAAGCATTACAGTAGTTTCCGCGGCCGATTTCCCCAACAGGAAACAAAATTTCACAGCATCGCGTTGCTCTCGACAATCGGCCATCACGTTTTCGCCGAAATGGAAAAAGTTGTTTCGCTACAAAAATTGCCACGGGCGAACCGATACACTCACGGCGACAGAACTTCGCACACTAACTCAGGAGACGTGTCCCCAACGGACACCTGGTCGAGCAATGGGTTCCCCCACTCTGCCTCCCTGCCGCAGCGCAATTCTCGTTTTTTTTGGGTCTCCCCTCATATTTAATATAATATCGAGAATCTTATAGTAGAATCTCCAGACTGTTAGTGTTTACATTTTTGTCGAATTTCACAATCGACATTCGCGAAAAGTTCAATGATAGCGTGTTGCGATTAGCTTTCACAGCATGAGAGTCGCCATGAGTGGTCAGAATCGTGGATTTGATGTATAATCGACGAAAGTTGTAAATTTTCTTCCGTCTTGTCACTTGTTTGCCCAAAAGATTTTATCAACGAGTCAAAGCATGACTATTCGATCGTGGCGAGACGAGCAAAAGACAGACAGAGGCTAATGGAGGCACAGAGAAAAGTGAAGTGATATTCGATGCGATAGTAGAATTTTAAAACAGAGGTCGACGACAGAGAGCACGCGCTCTGATAAATTATGCATCATTTCTCATGAGAGAGCTTTTATACGGGAGGTAGTTCGAATCTGCCATCCGGAATAAGAGACGCAGAAAATGGGAGAAAAAAAAATAGATTGGAAGAAGAAGAAGAAGTAGAAAAGGGTTTTTTTTTTCTACAGTCACGAGCACGATCTGGGGAAAAGATATGCGACGACAATGTGAACGAAGACGACGTTGGTCTCCGTGGAATTGACGGCTTAGCGCGTAGTCTTGGAACTGTCACCGGGGATCAGGAACACCACTGGATAACTTAACATCGCGGGAGAACGACAGCCGGGTTGCGTCGGCGAGGTTTTCAGTAAGAAGAAAACTGAATGCCATACGGAAAATGTTTATATATACCATGAAACTTCGATGGCTGTATCTGTGTGCAGGAATAAATGGATAGTGAAGGGAAAAAAAAACGATAATTTCACGACGCAACGGAAAAAGGAATGCTCCACGTGTCAGTACGTCCATAAGACAACGCCAACTTGTAGCAATTTATCGATACAGAAGCACCGCAGATTTTGCCGTCTCTGCAGTTCGAAATTCTCGCAAATAGGAGAAGGAAAATAAGCATGAAAACAGCTCGTCAGTTACCGGCATATCGGTAACGACGCCAACGATATTATTCACGTAATTGTGTTTTATTAATTGCAGGAACTCATACCTCCAAAAGCCGTGGCCTTAAAATGGTAAAATGGCAGATAACTGAATGACCGAAGATGGGGATGAGGGTGAAAATTTGGTCACTATTTTGGACGGCGGAAATGTGAAATTTCAAAATAACGAACGTTCGATAGTTTGAATGTTTCATATCAAGGACTCACTTATTCCTGAAATTTTCAAAAAATCATTTTTTTTACAGATTTTTATTCTTTATACTTTTGAGAATTTTTCGAGGAAAACTTTTAAGAAAATTTCACTCCGTTACAAAGTTATAGCAATAGATGTAACCGGATATCGTTTGGGAGACCAGCCGTAAGTTCACGTTGTACCAGCCAGAAACTTTGGCGGACTTTGGAAAAAAAAACTTTTTTTTCCAAAGTCCGCCATTTTGTTATTTATCCATGAAATTTAACTTCAGTAGTTCCGACCAGAATGGCATGTCTATAGATTAAGAATTATCAAGAATTTTTTATTTCAGATAACATCAAGAGCCAAAATCACCGGGGCCACCCACGCGCTTTTTTTCGAGGTGCCAACTTCGATCAATAATAATAATATCAATAAACTATTAAATTTTTTCAACAACATTTTTTTTTGTTTCTTTAATATGTAAATAAAAACATTCTAAATATCCAAAACGATTCATTTTTATTTTCCTACAAAAAAACGCCCTTCAAAAAAGACATGAAAATCGGCTTAAGTTACCAGACTGCGACCTTAAACGCGTTTTTCTCGAAACTATGTTTTTAGGCAGTGTCAGCACGATAACACAGTCAATTTTTAATATTTTTTAGCTGTCTTTTTTTTTATATCTTGATAATTATTTTCGCTGGAGTCTGACGAGAGATTCCTTTAATTTCTTGGTTGGACAATATTTTTATAAATTATTACACAAATTTTTTTTGAATTGCTTACTAAAGTTTGAAATACTGTAATTTCTTTATTTTTGAAAAAAAGAAAAATTTCCTCCGTCAGACTATTACTACTACATTATTTTACTAGATTCTTTTTTATTTTTGCAGATTGGCTGATTTTTGGTGAAGTTATGATGTCGACAAGGAGGCGCCATGATTTTCATCAGTAGTCCATTTACAACCGTAAATAATAATGGTAACATTGAGGAGAAAAATGTTTTTCATTTTTTCTCTGATAGTTGAAAAGTTAATGAAAAATGTGAAATCAACAATTTAATTTTTTTTCCACCATACAACCCTTGTAATAATTTTTCAAATTTACTCGGATTTCGGTGCGCGCAGCGGTATGCGGGGGGGATAGGGTTAGACGGTTCTAAAATTCGATTTTTTTTAAATTTCATAAATTGTTAGTAAAACTATTGAAAAAACTGTTCCCAAAATTTTAAATGAAAATTCCGACTCGTTCTATTGTTATAAGCCATTAAAGTGAGTAGCTTTCCTTCAGGCCCTGAGCGCGCCACGTGTATAACCGAGCGGTCACTATTTTTTCGAACGCGTTTTTCTGGAAACGACTTTTTTTTAACTTGCGTAGACGCTAGTTTGAAAATTTTTCGACCAATCGTTTTTAAAATTGGGAGTTACTTTCTTCATAGTATTGCGCTCAATATGAATCTAAAATCGGAATATTATCATTATTGAAAATAATTTTTTTTTCGCAAATAAAATTGTAAAAAATGGCAAAAATCATGCTTTTTTGTTTTGACCCCTGTAAAAAATTCCATTTTCTATTTTTTTGATAGCATTTAGGTTCATATAGAAGAGAGACATATAATAAAAGTAAATTCCAACTTCGTTTGATTTCAGATGAAAATTGCGGCTTCCAGAATGTACGCAAAATGCTGAGTCTGATTGTGACCTGCAATGTAGGGTCGCTAATATCCCCGGTGTTTTTCAAGAAAATTCTTCACAAATTTTATAGTATAAACTTAAATATATGTATAAAATATTCTCAAAGTTTCAATAAATTATATTAATTTTTTATACTATAAAAAAATTCATGAAAATCATTGAGAAAACGCTGTCCTAACCCTTTTTCCCCCCTTAAGAACATCTTTAAATAAGAAAAGAAATAATGAGAACCCAAAAACGTAAAACCGATGGGTCAATATTTTTTTGTGTTCTCATTATTTCTTTCCTGATTTAACGGCGTTCATAATATGAAAAGTTGAAACTATTGAACGTTCGTTATTTTGAACCTCCACATATCGACCGTCGAAAATAGTGAAAGTTCCAAATTTTAAACCTCGCCCCCTCGAAAGTTATTTTCATTCCGGATCTGGTTTTGATTTCTTAAGATTATAATACGTCCCGCCGCGAAGTAACACGAGTGATTAGGAGGGTTTTCGGTATCTAAATAGTCGACGACGTGCCAACTAAAACCAATGGATCCAGCACGGTGTAATGCGTGTTGTTTGACGGACCGTAGAGATAAATAAACGAATCACGTAGCAACGAGTGCACGCGCGCGCGTCCCAACAGGCGATAGAGTCACGTAAGCGTACTTATCCCCGGGCATCCGGATAACGATGCCCACTTATAGAAGCACCAGCAGGTATATAAAGGGCTAAGTACCAGACGGTGAAACGCGTGAATACGAATTGCCAGGGCACGCGTCCCGAAGAGTCGACGGCCACATCTTTTTTTTTCTTTCAAGTTTCCTCAATATCTTTCATCTAACGAACGGACCATCAGTCACTGAACGGATCTACGGCTGTTTATTCCCAAATGGCTGTCAGTTTTCAATATGGCGGCGGCGCAAGCGTTGTAAACGCAATCCTTTAACTTTACAGATATGATTTCACGGATTAAGTTAAATAAAAAACACGTACAACCGTCGCATAGTGCTCACCGTCCATTTTTTATTGACGAAAACAAAGGGTTGTAAAAATATCTTGGAACTTAGACTTGATAAAAGAGATCATGGGCATCCTAGTCGAGGATCAACCGGAAGTTTATCATTTAGATTTCTAGCGTATATCAGTTGACAATACTCCGCTCAGGATTATTTAAGGGAGCAGATCATTAGAGGCGGCCGAAGGGGTGGGCAGAAGTAAAAGGTTCGTTAGTGGTCGCTCAGAAGGATTCAGTGACACCGCTCCGAATCCCGTTTCGTCGTTTCTCATCTTTACTTAGTAAGGATGAACGTCGAAGGACGATTCACTGCTTAGCTGATCAGGAACATTAGTTTTGGTGTTTGTTCTCGGGACTTTTCGTTAAGTTTTTAAATGTATAATTGTTACAATTGTCATTGGATAGTTTCCGCTTTACGTTTTGTATCGTGAGAAAACCGTTTGTCGAACAATTAATTATTTATTCGATGGGCGCCGTCCATTCGAGGAATCGGTGGCAAATTTTGCGATGAAATCGTGAGTCACCTTGCGAGATTATACAGAAGGAAATAAACAGCCCGGTTATACATACATACCATATATGTTCCCGACCACTGAACCTCGAGTTTACAGACTCGGGCTGACCACTGAGTTATGCATTACGTTACATAACCCCGTGTTGACGCATAGTCAACCAATATGCCGTAATTTACGTGGGGCACACTTTAACATGACATACGTGAGGAATGTTCGCATGAGATATTTCTCGCCAACAGGAATAACGTTTCACCCTCTAACCCCTTCCAATTTGATCGATGAATATTTTCGTGCGATTCTACCTACTCTAAAAACACTCTGATATTTTCTTCGGTTTTCGTTGGTGAACCCAATTTTTGGTGAATTTTTCATGATCTACAAACGGTGTTTTTTAAAAATTGAAAAAATTTAACATCGAATGGAAAAGGGTAAACGATTTTATTTAACTCGGTGACACGTCCGTACATGATGAAGGTTTGGTAACAAATTTATTGGGTTGTCAAGTGGTGTTGATTGTTTTTTTTTCCGGTTTTGTCAGGCGCCGAGAAATCGTGATGATCCGTGTAAGTACAAAATTAATATCTTACCGGATGAACGTCGTCAGTCTATAATTTAACGGGTTATACGCAGTTGCAAGTCCAAAAAAGTCGTTATTTTACGATTTTTTTCTGAAAAGAGATTTTATTTGACAAATAAAAGAAGTATTAATAAATGTAGTTGTAGCTTTTAACTTTATATCGGCATTTTTCATTTTCAAAAATATTGATTTCCACCGCTCCTGTAGCGTTTCCGGTTTCCGTTTCCGGTTTGGAATATTAAAAATAAAAAAAACCAAAAAGATTCTATTAGTGCATAGATAAATCTAGGTATTGATCGACGGAATAGTCGAAATTTTGATTTTTGACAAAATGGCAGCTCTAAAAATAAAAAATTCCAATTTTCGACCAAAATTTTTTCGTTGAATTGTTTAAAAAAAAAATAGAAATAATTATCGAAAATCTTATCCCTTCGATCAATACCTGAAGAATATGTCTGAGAAGGTTGTGTTAAAATTGCAGACCGAACGGTTGAGCCGTTTTTGAGAAAAACGCGTTCAAAGTTTCATGTTGCTACTCCGGTCTTTAGGCCGCTTACTTTGTAATGCTCTGAGCGCTCTTACAAATATGCATGTATCTCCAAGAATATTTGCCAAATCAATTTGAAATGTTCAGAAAATATACTCAAATATATGTACATTCCGAAAATGCAATAAAAAAAATGGATTTTTTGAAATTTTCAACTGCGTATAAACCCTTAAGGGACCACGGTAAAATTTTTCAAAAATTGATATTTTTGTTTTGCTTAAACGATACTTTACCATCATAAAAATAAGTTAAGTTAAGGTAGTAGTTAGTATTTCTTTTCATCGACTTTGCGCGTATAACGTAAGTCTACCTCTGGCACGGCCATAAGGTTTTTTCCTAATTGGCGTGATAAATAACTTCGACAATTTTAACCCGATTTACTTGAAATCTTTATGCTTCTAAGTACATTTCGCAGAGAAGTACGTACGGATTTTCTGATTAATTAAAAGCTTTCTATTTTATTAGCAGTTTTATACGAAAATTTTCACTGCAAACTCATCTTTTAAGTTCAAATGCCTACAATATTCGAATAAAGCAATATTTTTTCAAATTCCGTACGTACTTCTCTAAGTATTCTGATGTAGATTGTTGAGAATTTTTTTTTGTTCTAGGTCAAAAACTGTGGATGCCAAATGTCACGCCCGAAAAAAAAGATACCAAAAGCAGTGTTCTGCCATTTTGAATAACAAAAAAAATTAAAAAATATTTGTTCATAAGCTTGATATTTTTACTAGATAGATGTGTAATTAGTTTTATACATCAATCACTTTTCCATACAAAAAATAATTGTTAAATGTGCACATGATTTTATACCCGGAACCGTGGCCATACCTCTTAAGGGGGGAAATAGGGTTAGAACAGCGTTTTCTCAATGATTTTCATGAATTTTTTTATAGTATAAAAAATGAATATAATTTATGGAAACTTTGAGAATATTTTATACATATATTTAAGTATATACTATAAAATTTTTATACATATATTCAAGTATATACTATAAAATATTAGCGACCCCATATTGCAGGTCACAATCAGACTCAGCATTTTGCGTACATTCTGGAAGTCGCAATTTTCATCTAAAATCAAACGAGGTTGGAATTTACTCTTATTATATGTCTCTCTTCTATATGAACCTAAATGCTGTCAAAAAAATAGAAAATTGAATTTTTTACAGGGGTCAAAACAAAAAAGCATGATTTTTTGCCATTTTTTACAACTTTATTTGCAAAAAAAAATTATTTTAAATAATGATAATATTCCGATTTTAGGTTCATATAGAGCGCAATACTATGAAGAAAGTAACTGCCAATTTTCAAAACGATTGGTTGAAAACTTTTCAAACTAGCGTGGACGCAAGTTAAAAAAAAGTCGTTTCCAGAAAAACGCGATTGAAAAAATAGTACCAAGAGAAACAAGCAATATGGGGTCGCTAATATTTTAGAGAATATACTTAAATATATGTATAAAAATTTTTAAGTATATACTTAAATATATGTATGAAATATTCTCAAAGTTTCAATAAATTATATTCATTTTTTATACTATAAAAAAATTCATGAAAATTATTGAGAAAACGCTGTACTAACCCTATTTCCCCCTCTAATGGCTTTTATAACAATAGAACGAGTCGGGATTTTCATTTAAAATGTTGGGAACATATTCTTTAATAGTTTTACTAACAATTTATGAAATAAAAAAAAATCGATTTTTTGAACCGTCTAACCCTATGTCCCCCTTAATCTATTTTTCATAATCATAACAATATATATGTGTGGACACGAATGGATTTTGCTCGAGCCTATCCCATCGATGTAGTAATAGTATTACCACAAAAACTGGGAGCAGTAAACTGGATATATAATGTTTCAGGTTTGGTCTTGTCTTGCTCCGCGAAGCAGCACACGCTCCGCTTTCGGATTGACGATCAGACCCCGTTATGGGCCGTAAGGGCGTCGAGACATGTACAAAAGGTAATATATCCGAAGGGGTTTGCTCCATGAAAGAGTTATGGTCTCATCGGGTCGACTACAGACGAAGGATCGTCTATGTTGTCAATGTAAGTAAGGTTGAAGTGGCCAAGGTCAGGGGATATAGAGTGCTCGAAGCTTTTGTGGCGTCCTTCGCAAAGACACGAAGGCACATTGATATCAACAGTGAGCAAGGGAGGGGAAGAGCCAGAGAGAACACTTTACGATCCCGTCTGTAGCTCGACCTATCTTCTCAGAGGTCGTAAACCGTCCGTCTTCTTCATTGACTCCATAAATACTGTAATATGCCGGCAACACAATTACGGCGTGTAGGTACGATGCAAATATTTTTGTCGCTGTATTCCTATGTTTACGTATGGTGACGGCAGAGTGTAGAGGTTTCTGACTACACTGACGGGCCGACACGCGAGGGCATGCCGCTCTTCGCGGCATTAGTCCTTCCCAAGCGAACCAACAGAACCAAACTTTAACGCACCGTTATAAATTCTTATTATTTTTGTATTATTTCACTAAATTTACGAGCGAATTACATATCTTGCTATCCCACTATGAGACTTCGTCTCATAACGATTGATTCGTAATTGGGATGGTTAATGCCGTTCAAATATGCGATACTCATTGTCGACCAATGGAAAGATGAGGATGAGATTTCTCGAGGATTCATGTTAACGTGCTAAACGAGGAGTGAAGTGGTTCTGATGTCGTGGTTGTCCAAGAAAAGCGACCCTATCGGATAAATTAAAAAAACGGGCCTGAGGAAAAGAACCCCTTCCGCAGAGAACTGACAGGCAGAATAGTCGTATCGCTCAGTTCTTGTTGTATTTTGAGAATTATTCTTGGAATCTGTAGCGATATTTTCGTGACGATACGTAACACTGCGCCATTAGGAATAAAATCTTCCGCGTGATGTCATACAAGAACTATCTTTGTAGAATCACTGAGAGGGATTTAATTTTTATTGTCCACGGGTGAGAGTTCTTACGATAATTTGTGTTAATTTTCATTTGATTCTCGCTAACATGACAATTTTTGTAATTTATTTCAACGAACGTTCGTCTCACTGGGGGAATCATTTTGCAGTGCACGAGTCGAAGATGGCCAAGGAATAAACGGTTAAACGATCAAATCTGGCTCGGAAGCAAGGGTGGATCTGAGGATCAACCAACGCATTAATGTCACTATACAACGCGCTTTATTCTGCCTGGCAAAGTTACAAAGATACATGAAAGTTTTGCATAATATAACTTCTTGGATGTACGAAAGAGGAGCAGCATACAACGCAACATGTGTGGATGTACCAACCAGTTGATATCCGGCTTAGCAGTTTGGTCTTACGAGTTTAGAAGAGCGAAACGCGTACGAGAAACTACCGGATGGTTTATTGGTTAAGCGAAGCTACTTAGGAACTAGTATATAGAAGTAAAACATACAGAACGAAAAGGTAGAGTAACCGGTAGACGTTAGAAACAGCGGATTCGAAAGTCTCATCAGCTTTGGTGCGGATGTTGACGATCGTTTATACGAACGTCATTTGAACTCGCGGATGCTTTGAAAGTTTCTTGACATTTCGTTTGAAATGTTTTTAATAGAAACTCTAGACAGACGATGAGCTGGTTACATGAGTTTTCTCACGATTGCACCATGTATATTTCAACACGATGCACTAAGTAAACGAAATTATAGTTTTTACATTGAGATTGTAAATGTTACGCTGGGTTTATAATTACATTCGAGTGCAAAGCTTGCAGCGTATTAAGAAGTGTTCAAGGTACGAGTAGCACGTTAGTCAGTACGGTCCAGAGACTAGATATGCTGTATGAGTAGTTATTAATTAGACTAATAGAACTTTTGTTCAGGGATAAAGAATTGCAAGTTGAGTATAATTCCGTTGGGAGGCGAAACTCGAACGAGAAGCAACTCATAAACACATGTAAGGTTTTTCTCTCATCTAATCCGAGACCATCTTGTGAGAGTTTTCTTGTCATCATTTAGGGTGACAATAAGATAATATTAGTTTGTCATCAAGACCGTCTGGGATCATAATAATAGTTAATCCCAGGCGGTCAAACGCTTCGTGTGGCGCTCTCCCGATGACCGAGCTCTTGATTAATATTAACTTGATTAATATTTTTTTTTTAATTATTGAAAAAACTCCTTTTTTCGCGTTCCTGACTGCATCTCACCCTATAAGGTAGTAGTCTGGTAACTTAAGCCGATTTTCATGTCTTTTTTGGAGGGCGTTTTTTTGTAGGAAAATAAAAATGGATCGTTTTGGATATTTAGGATGTTTTTATTTACATTTTAAAGATACAAACAAAAATTTGTTTGAAAAAATGTAATAATTTATTTGTATTATTATTATTGATCGAAGTTGGCACCTCGAAAAAAAAGCGCGTGGATGGCCCCAGTGATTTTGGCTCTCGATGTTATCTGAAATGAAAAATTCTTGATAATTCTTAATCTATAGACATGTCATTCTGGTCGGAACTACTGAAGTTAAATTTCATGGATAAATAACAAAATGGCGGACTTTGGAAAAAAAAGTCCTTTTATTTTGCCCGCCGTTTTGTTATTTATCCATGAAATTTAACTTCAGTAGTTCCGACCAGAATGACATGTCTATAGATTAAGAATTATCAAGAATTGTTGATTTCAGATAACATCAAGAGCCAAAATCACCGGGGCCACCCACGCGCTTTTTTTTCGAGGTGCCAACTTCGATCAATATTAATAACAATAATAAACTATTAAATTTTTTCAAACAAATTTTTTTTGTATCTTTAATATGTAAATAAAAACATCCTAAATATCCAAAACGATTCATTTTTATTTTCCTACAAAAAAAACGCCCACCAAAAAAGACATGAAAATCGGCTTAAGTTACCAGACTACTACCTTAATTCAAGATATATTTATATATATATACGTATATTGACGGATCAACAATATTCTGCCCGTTACCACCGATTTGGTCAACGGAATTCATCTCAGGAAAAAAAAAACAAAAGAACAAAGATAAGAATTACACTCAGAGAATTATTTAGATTAAATAAAAGTGTGTGTGTAAGGTTGAGTGGTGAATCATTTTGTTAAAAATCTGTTATTCTATATTTAACATAGAAAGAATGATTATATAGTTAGTTATTTATTATTCCATGTACACCCTGTCGAGTTTTAACAGTGCCCTTCCCTGTATCCCGCTCTTACACATATATTTACACTCCCCCATTCTATTTACATTCCTCGTTCCCATAACCTTATATCTACTTCTATTAAATCTTTACTTTTTACATTCCTTACAACCTATGCCCTTATCCACTTTATTTTCTACTTCCGAACCTCTGAAATTCCGTCACGTAATCCCAGACAGTCACTACCGGTCTTTTTCTCCCCTCAGCGAAGCTCTATTTTCTGTTTAAAGTTTATTCCTGAGCTTAGCCAGCCCTTCAGTTCTTCTACCGCCTCTTTTCTCGCTACCACTTTTCCTTGTACACATTCGCATATGAGGACTAATGTTTCTTCTCTCACCTCGCATAGTGAACATTTCATGTCCGTAAGGTAAGTAGTCTGGTAACTTAAGCCGATTTTCATGTCATTTTTGGAGGGCGTTTTTTTGTAGGAAAATAAAACTGAATCGTTTTGGATATTTAGGATGTTTTTATTTACATATTAAAGATACAAAAAAAAATTTAATAGTTTATTAATATTATTATTATTATTATTATTGATCGAAGTTGGCACCTCGAAAAAAAAGCGCGTGGGTGGCCCACGAAAAAAGGACTATTTTTTCCAGAGTCCGCCATATTGTTATTTATCCATGAAATTTAACTTCAGTAGTTCCGACCAGAATGGCATGTCTATAGATTAAGAATTATCAAGAATTTTTGATTTCCGATAACATCAAGAGCCAAAATCACCGGGGCCACCCACGCACTTTTTTTTCGAGGTGCCAACTTCGATCAATAATAATAATAATAATAGACTATTAAATTTTTTCAAACTAATTTTTTTTGTATCTTTAATATGTAAATAAAAACATCCTAAATATCCAAAACGATTCATTTTTATTTTCTTACAAAAAAACGCCCTCCAAAAAAAACATGAAAATCGGCTCAAGTTACCAGACTACTACCTTAAATCCATTTACCTTCTCCTTCCCTAAATTCCCGCATCTCAAGTATGATTATATATTGGTTTTCTACAATAATGAGTTTGTATTGAAATATGATTGTTACAATCTGAAGACACTCGTGCAGAAATTAGCTAGGGTGTCCTCGCTTCCAGCCGAACTCCGATCGGGATTTGTTAGGGACTCCCTATTAAGGGATTCCTCTACGGATTCCAGGCAGATTCTGGATTGTATCCCGATTAACCTATAATCGATGATGTCTGGTTTCCGTTTAGGATTCAAAGAATTATGATCACTTTCATGACCCCGTAAAATCATGTAAGAATCCCGTTAGTTCTCATACGATTCTTTAAGAATCCTGTAGGATTCAGACTGGATACAGTCAGGAATCCAGTCGGAAGTCCTTATGGGGATCCAATTTACAAGAGTGACGCTTCCGTGTTGGGATACGATCCGATATCTAGTCGGATCCTTACCAGAGAGTTTGAATAATTACAAGAATCCAACTGGATCCTTATCGGGATTTCTGCTCGGGCATTTGTCCTCTTGAATCCCCGGACTTGTTATCTCTGCGATGGACCATAAGGGACTACGAGTAGTGCAGATCGTAACTGTGAAATTCCAAAACCAACACGACACTTTTTTGTCTGTTTTCCCCGTAATTTCAACGCCCGATTGCTCACCGCTGGATTGCCTCGTTCGGCGAACAACTTCCATCGCCCTTTTGTCCTTAACCAAAATCACATCACCGTCCATCGTCGTACAAGACATATTCTACGTTCCGTGCAAGTCACTGCACTTTTTATTGCATTACGTTCGGATGCATTCCCTCGTTTCACCTCTCATACGTGTTACCTCGGTCACGTTCCATCGAAGACACGTTGTTCACGCTATATTTCCTTTCAATTCGCAGAAGTCTCCTTTTGGCTCTTCACTCTGCACCCCTCTCTTCGTCCGCCTTTTTTTCGGACAAAGAATCTTCTCTCGTCCATCGTCGAAAGTTTTATGACAGGGCAATTGAATTGACTCGCCGCCGCGAGGAATCTCACGGGTGTTCGTCCAGGGGTACGAGACAAAACTAAACCCTCTGACTCATCGACGTCGCTCAGAATCTTAAGTGCTTTCTGCAATTTTATATTTGCCCAAACGCGCGTGAATCGAAATATCGGAATGGATGAATTCCGATCTGTGCGCAGTGTGATCCAAAGTGGTTGGAATTGAATGGAACTTCGACGAGGACATCAAAACTCTTCTCGTGATCGAAGAGGTTAAAAAAATCTCAATCTTCTTTCGTCTTGTCGCTTACTTCTAACTCATCCGTCCGTGAATCGATACAGTTGTGGGAATTTATCATATTGAAGTTTGCATCGTTGGAATGCAACGAAAATTAATTTTTTACGTCATTAATCACCCTTAAGATCGGATTATCGATGAGAAAAATCGTTAAGTAGTCTGGTAACTTAACTTAACGTAAGCCGATTTTCATGTCTTTTTTGGAGGGCGTTTTTTTGGTAGGAAAATAAAAATTAATCGTTTTGGATATTTAGGATGTTTTTGATTACATATTAAAGATACAAAAAAAAAATTTTTTGAAACATTTAATAGTTTATTATTATTATTATTATTGGTCGAAGTTGGCACCTCGAAAAAAAAGCGCGTGGGTGGCCCCGGTGATTTTGGCTCTTGATGTTATCTGAAGTCAAAAATTCTTGATAATTCTTAATCTATAGACATGTCATTCTGGTCGGAACTACTGAAGTTAAATTTCTTTTTATTTTACAACTCTTCTTTGCTAAAATAAAAGGACTGTTTTTTTCCAAAGTCCGCCATTTTGTTATTTATCCATGAAATTAAACTTCAGTAGTTCCGACCAGAATGACATATCTATAGATTAAGAATTATCAAGAATTTTTGATTTCAGATAACATCAAGAGCCAAAATCACCGGGGCCACCCACGCTTTTTTTTTCGAGGTGCCAACTTCGATCAATAATAATAATAATAATAAACTATTACATTTTTTCAAACAAAATTTTTTTTGTATCTTTAATATGTAAATAAAAACATCCTAAATATCCAAAACGATTCATATTTATTTTCCTACAAAAAGACGCCCTCCAAAAAAGAGATGAAAATCGGCTTAAGTTACCAGACTACTAACGTAAAACGTTTTATTGGGGTCTCCTTCAAGGACCTGGGCCCAAATGGACACGAGGAGCAAAAGCAATAGCGAAAATGAAAATTTAAAAACCTTTTTGCGTTGCGCTCCAACGATGCCAACTTCAACATCATGGGAATTTCTTCTAGGAAGAAGAAATTCCCATGATGTTGAAGTTGGCATCGTTGGAGCGCAACGCAAAAAGGTTTTTAAATTTTCATTTTCATCTAGGAAGAAGAAATTCCCATGATGTTGAAGTTGGCATCGTACGCGGATACTCTCGATGCGTAATATGTGCTTGTGTGCGCGCGGATAATATGCGTGAACGTATTTAATCGATTCGATAAAGAGTACAGGAAATTGATGAATAATCACAAACAATGAAATCGAATCATTTGTTAATCAGGATTAATGAAATATGTCACCGCATGTACTCTCAGTCGAGTGTGCTGTTGAGTTTGGATATGATCTTCGCCCTTTCTCTCTCTCTCTCTCTCTCTTTCTGTGTGTGTACTTTCTCGGTCTGTATATATGCATATCGTAGTCTGAACATTGTAACTCAATAACGCGAACGGTACGACTGCCTGTGACGTGTTTAACAAGCTATAATTCAATAGGCTACATCCCAAATGCGCTGGTAGCGGATGGAACCATTGAGCACAGCCTCTGAAACCCTTGGACCGAAATTCACGCCGATGGTTGATGCACTCGCGTACGATGCATCGCTACTATCAAATGCTATTTCTATACACAACGGACCACCCATAACTCTAACGGTGCTATTCGTATCTTTGGTTGCTAATCCGACATGTATACGCTTACCGAAATCTCGTGTAACGTTTCGTGCGCATAGAGTACAATGATGTCATTAAGTCACAACCACGAGGACTCTCCCTCGCGGATCCGGATATTATTTAGCAAGGTGTAAAACCCTCTTACCGCAACTTCTAATACATATTATTTATGTGGTTGAAGTTACGAACGTTCTGGCAAAAATTTATTCTGGTTAATTAGAAAAAACTTACTCCCTAAATGAACGGGAGCATATATTTATACAAAAATCTCATGATTTAGTCTGTTAATAGGCGTACGAGGAGATAAAATGATGCTCCGGTTCCGTTTTGTTGAAAAATAACATTATTTCTCGGATTCCAAGCTCGTGTCCTGTTTTTTTTTTTGATTTTCCGAGGACACTGATAGGACTCTCTGTTATGTTAAAAAAAATATAAACTAAAAGATTTCGAAAAGGAACTGGAATGAACGCCCGAATGGAATATGATTTTGGACGGCGTTCATCAAGGTCCCTTTCCTAAATATCTTGATTTATATTTTTTCACATGCTAGAGAGTCCTATCAGTCTCCTCGAAGAATCAAATAATAGGACACTAGCTTGGAATGCGAAAATAATTTTTTTCTTTCAACACAACCGAGCCGGAGCTTGATTTCATCGTCTCTTCAGCCTATTAACAGGCTAATTCAAGTGGTTTTTGTACGAATATATACGAGGTCTGTTCAAAAAGTATCGCGAATTTTGAATTTCCACGGGCTACGTATATTCGATTTTCGATTTTTTTGTGGCGTTAGGTTGGTACTCGTGTCCCTCACTTATGCTGAAAAAATCGGCCATTAGGAATGTTTAGTTAATTGTTGACAGCTGTTTTGGTTAGACGTATTTTGGCTTGTCTTCGATTTTTGCCTATTCCAAAAAAGCAGCTTCCATTGCGATGATTGAACTTTGGTTTCCGCGTCATAACCATAAACCCATGATTCGTCACCAGTTATGACCCTCTGGAGGAAATTTGGGTCGTCGCGGACCGAGTCCAAACAGCTCCTTAGCAATTTTAACGCAACACTGTTTTTGTTCGAAATTGAGCAATTTTGGCACGAATTTCGCGGCGACCCGTCTCATGCCCAAATCATTGGTAAAAATCGAATAGCACGAGCCAATCGATATGTTTAGCTCCTCAGCAACTTCTCTAACGGTGATTCGACGATTGGCCAATATTATTTTCTTCGCTTCATCAATGTTTTCGTCTGTTGTTGATGTGCTCGGGCGTCCGGAACTCATTTCGTTGTTCGCATCTTCTCGGCCCTCTGAGAACATTTTGTACCACCGATAAACGTTGCTTTGGTCCAAGGTAGCTTCACCATATGCCACAGTCAACATTCGTAATGCGTCCGCGCACTTAATTTTGTTTTTCACACAAAATTTCATACAGATTCTTTGATCCATTTGTTGGAATAGGCAAAAATCGAAGACAAGCCAAAACACGTCTAACCAAAACGGCTGTCAACAATTAACTAAACATTCAAAATGGCCGATTTTTTCAGCATAAGTGAGAGACATGAGTGCCAATTTAACGCCACAAAAAAATCGAAAATCGAATATACGTAGCCCGCGGAAATTCAAAATTCGCGATACTTTTTTGAACAGACCTCGTACTCCCGTACAATTGAGGAATAAGTTTTCTCTAGTTAAGTACATTGTAATTTTTTTTTTGCCAGAACGTTCGTAACTTCAACGAGATTATTATTTTGAACAAATTGTCGTAAGGTTCAATCAGCAGAGGGCGTTAAATGGACATACATTTAAAGAAATTCAATATATATTTTTTCAAATCACCGTAATTGATGAAGTGCTGTGATTTGAAAAAAAATCTGTGCTTGAACTGTCTTTTACTCCGTCTAGTGTTGTGGCTGGGCTACCGTATTTGCTATGAGGATGGGGTGCAGGGCGCGACTCGAATGATAAAGTTTCTTCCTGATGATAGCGCTGTCGCATTCGACGACAATTTAACGTGAAGCCAGTTGGCAACTCTCTCTCTCTCTCTCTCGTCTCCCTCATGATAGACTGCCTAAATATGTTAATTTCCGAGATTAAAGAGCTCGCTCACGATCGAAGTTCCATAAAGACAAGTACTGTGCGTTTATTCTTTTCTTGCGTTAATTCGGTATCGCTACTTTTGCTCCTCTCCTCTCTTTCGTTTTCCTCAAGATAGACTGCCTAAATACGTTAATTTCCGAGATTAAAGAGCCCGCTCACGATCGAAGTTCCACAGAGACAAGGATTGTGTGTTTATTCTTTTCTTGCATTAAGGGGGGAAATAAGGTTAGACGGTTCAAAAAATCGATTTTTTTTTATTTCATAAATTGTTAGTAAAACTATTGAAAAATATGTTCCCAAAATTTTAAATGAAAATTCCGACTCGTTCTATTGTTATAAGCCATTGAAGTGAGTAGCTCTCCTCCAGGCCCCGAGGGGTACTATTTTTTCAAACGCGTTTTTCTGCAGACGACTTTTTTTTTAACTTGCGTACACGCTAGTTTGAAAAGTTTTCAACCAATCGTTCTGAAAATTGGCAGTTACTTTCCTCATAGTATTGCGTTCTATATGAACTTAAAATCGGAATATTATCATTATTTAAAATAATTTTTTTTTGCAAATAAAGTTGTAAAAAATGGCAAAAAATCATGCTTTTTTGTTTTGACCCCTGTAAAAAATTCAATTTTCTACTTTTTTGATAGAGAGAGAGAAGAGAGATGCTAAAATGTGTAAATTCAATTTTCTACTTTTTTGGGAGAGAGAGAGAAGAGAGATGCTAAAATGTGTTTTTGGAAGTTAGCATCTCATTTGGAAAAACTCAATTTTAACAGTTAATTCGACGGAACTATTGTTAAAAACTATCAAGAACTGTAGAACTATACTGGATGCAAGTAAATATAAAGTTATTTTATGAGATGCTGATACTTGAGATGCTAACTTCACACACGTGAGTGGAAGACTGTCGCATCAGGATTAGTTTTTAATGAAGCACGAGCCCTGTTCAATGCAGCATATTGAACTAGACTTTATTCGCGGTATTACTGACACTTCCACCAAATTGCAGATAGGAATAACCCGGGGGGAATTTGCGTGTGCAGCGCGAGCAAAGCGGTTGAACGATTCGAGACAGAAAGGGAATAACGTGTTCGAACGAGGCAAAAAGTTACAGCCGGTTCAGCCTGGAGTGTTGTGTATACTTGGTGTTCGTGAATAATGCTTCAATGTTGGTTGCTGATAAGGGTCGCTCCGGGACATTATATGCGTTTATAACTGAAGAGTTTCGCAATGTAATGGTCGATAATGTAATGGTTCCGAGTGTATTGCGTACATACACCGTCGGCTCGATCTTTATCACTTAGTCAACCCGGTAAGTAGATCAATGCGTGTCGCCACAACATGATCCGCAAAGGCATTTAGCATTAATACGAGCGCGAAAACAAAAGCCGATAGATATAGATGAATGCGAGGGAAAACGGTCGCGTTCAAGAGAGAAAACGCCTTGTTTCCCTTCCTCGCGTGAACACTTCTACGAGCAGTGTCCAAAGTATCGGAATTTCCGACAATAACCATTGCCACAAATAATGTTGACCTAGAAACGATGTTGAAGCTTGGATCGTTGGAAAGCAACGAAGATAGATTTTTTACACCATTAATCATCCTTAAGATTGGATTATCGAGGACACAAATCGTTAAAACGTTTTATTGGGGTCTCCATCAAGGACCCTGGCCATAAATGGGCACGAGAAGCAAGAGCAATAATGTTGCAATGTCTGAATGTAGTAAAAAAAAATCGCGCCATTTTGAAACGGTGTTCAGAGTCCATTTTGTCCCATGGGATCGAACAAGCTCCAACCCAATGATTAAACTTTCAGCGGCGGATAACGGGGATTGGGGTTAATACTTTTTGGCATATAAAATTCTTGCCACTTTAGCGAACTTGATGATGAATATAATTATGTATAATAAGGGTTGGTTGACGCCTGAAAAATCATGCAATTTTGCATATAGCTGAAGGAATGTCAACTGTTAAAACCACCGAGAAACAACGAGAGGGTGAGGTCGTGGGATAGTGCTCAGAGCAGATGGTCCTCGATCATCCAAACTGGTTCGCAACAGTCCGCGCACAAATCCATTGCACGTATTGCTCAACTCCACGCAGCTTCCGCTATCAGTGAGGTGTTTCGAGCTTGCGAGATACGCTGCACCCCCTGTATACCCTTGTGATATTGGAACGCTTTCGCGGTTGGAGAATCATGAATATTCGTTTAATAGCACGATCTACAAGGTTGCTTTGCACCTACCCTGTCACCCTTTATGAAATTGCGAATCGATATATAAATGGGCTGGAGGGTGAATATTATCTTGTACGTGTGAAACGAAGAGAAGGGGCGGAGGTTCCCGATTGGATAGTCCGATCGTCATGGAAGCGGATCTTCTGCATTGATAAACCAACGAACTACGATGATGTCGAAATAAAAATATTAGAGTTTATTTACTTAGAGACATTTTTGGTATAAACTTCTTTTGGTACAAAGGTAATTCCCGATACCCTAAAAGTTTGTCGAATAAACTTTTTTATGTAAATAAACTCGAATATTTTTATTTCGGACGAAAGAGACCGGTATTCGAACAGTTAATGTCATGATCCACTGGTTTAGAGAATCTTGATAACGACAATCACTAGGGCAAAAGTGCTGTCGAATAACAGTATTATTATTGTATGATCATATCTTCGTATCGCATATTGCCACACAGCAATAAAATACATTTTTGGTATAAACTTCTTTTGGTACAAAGGTAATTCTCGATACTCTTAAAGTTTGTCAAATAAACTTTTCTATGTAAAAAACTCGAATATTTTTATTTCGGACAAAAGAGACCGGTATTCGAACAGTTAATCTCATGATCCACCGGTTTAGAGAATTTCGATAACGACAATCACTAGGGCAAAAGTGTTGTCGAATAACAGTATTATTATTGTATGATCATATCTGCGTATCGCATATTGCCACACAGCAATAAAATACATTTTTGGTATAAACTTCTTTTGGTACAAAGGTAATTCCCGATACCCTAAAAGTTTGTCGAATAAACTTTTCTATGTGAATAAACTCGAATATTTTTATTTCGGACGACAGAGACCGGTATTCGAACAGTTAATCTCATGATCCACCGGTTTAGAGAATCTCGATAACGACAATCACTAGGGCAAAAGTGCTGTCGAATAACAGTACTATTATTGTATAATCATATTTCCGTATCGCATATTGCCACACAGCAATAAAATACATTTTTGGTATAAACTTCTTTTGGTACAAAGGTAATTCCCGATACTCTTAAAGTTTGTCAAATAAACTTTTCTATGTAAAAAACTCGAATATTTTTATTTCGGACAAAAGAGACCGGTATTCGAACAGTTAATCTCATGATCCACCGGTTTAGAGAATTTCGATAACGACAATCACTAGGGCAAAAGTGTTGTCGAATAACAGTATTATTATTGTATGATCATATCTGCGTATCGCATATTGCCACACAGCAATAAAATACATTTTTGGTATAAACTTCTTTTGGTACAAAGGTAATTCCCGATACCCTAAAAGTTTGTCGAATAAACTTTTCTATGTGAATAAACTCGAATATTTTTATTTCGGACGACAGAGACCGGTATTCGAACAGTTAATCTCATGATCCACCGGTTTAGAGAATCTCGATAACGACAATCACTAGGGCAAAAGTGCTGTCGAATAACAGTACTATTATTGTATAATCATATTTCCGTATCGCATATTGCCACACAGCAATAAAATACATTTTTGGTATAAACTTCTTTTGGTACAAAGGTAATTCCCGATACTCTTAAAGTTTGTCAAATAAACTTTTCTATGTAAAAAACTCGAATATTTTTATTTCGGACAAAAGAGACCGGTATTCGAACAGTTAATCTCATGATCCACCGGTTTAGAGAATTTCGATAACGACAATCACTAGGGCAAAAGTGTTGTCGAATAACAGTATTATTATTGTATGATCATATCTGCGTATCGCATATTGCCACACAGCAATAAAATACATTTTTGGTATAAACTTCTTTTGGTACAAAGGTAATTCCCGATACCCTAAAAGTTTGTCGAATAAACTTTTCTATGTGAATAAACTCGAATATTTTTATTTCGGACGACAGAGACCGGTATTCGAACAGTTAATCTCATGATCCACCGGTTTAGAGAATCTCGATAACGACAATCACTAGGGCAAAAGTGCTGTCGAATAACAGTACTATTATTGTATAATCATATTTCCGTATCGCATATTGCCACACAGCAATAAAATACATTTTTGGTATAAACTTCTTTTGGTACAAAGGTAATTCCCGATTCCCTATAAGTTTGTCGAATAAACTTTTCTATGTGAATAAACTTGAATATTTTTATTTCGGATGAAAGAGACCGGCATTCGAACAGTTAGTTTCATGATCCACCAGTTTAGAGAATCTTGATAACGACAATCACTAGGGCAAAAGTGCTGTCGAATAACAGTATTATTATTGTATGATCATATCTTCGTATCGCATATTGCCACACAGCAATAAAATACATTTTTGGTATAAACTTCTTTTGGTACAAAGGTAATTCCCGATACTCTAAAAGTTTGTCAAATAAACTTTTCTATGTAAAAACCTTGAATATTTTTATTTCGGACAAAAGAGACCGGTATTCGAACAGTTAATTTCATGATCCACCGGTTTAGAGAATCTTGATAACGACAATCACTAGGGCAAAAGTGCTGTCGAATAACAGTATTATTATTGTATGATCATATCTCCGTATCGCATATTGCCACACAGCAATAAAATACATTTTTGGTATAAACTTCTTTTGGTACAAAGGTAATTCCCGATACCCTAAAAGTTTGTCGAATAAACTTTTCTATGTTAATAAACTCGAATATTTTTATTTTGGACAAAAGAGACCGGTATTCGAACAGTTAACCTCATGATCCACCAGTTTAGAGAATCTTGATAACGACAATCACTAGGGCAAAAGTGCTGTCGAATAACAGTATTATTATTGTATGATCATATCTTCGTATCGCATATTGCCACACAGCAATAAAATACATTTTTGGTATAAACTTCTTTTGGTACAAAGGTAATTCTCGATACTCTTAAAGTTTGTCAAATAAACTTTTCTATGTAAAAAACTCGAATATTTTTATTTCGGACAAAAGAGACCGGTATTCGAACAGTTAATCTCATGATCCACCGGTTTAGAGAATTTCGATAACGACAATCACTAGGGCAAAAGTGTTGTCGAATAACAGTATTATTATTGTATGATCATATCTGCGTATCGCATATTGCCACACAGCAATAAAATACATTTTTGGTATAAACTTCTTTTGGTACAAAGGTAATTCCCGATACCCTAAAAGTTTGTCGAATAAACTTTTCTATGTGAATAAACTCGAATATTTTTATTTCGGACGACAGAGACCGGTATTCGAACAGTTAATCTCATGATCCACCGGTTTAGAGAATCTCGATAACGACAATCACTAGGGCAAAAGTGCTGTCGAATAACAGTACTATTATTGTATAATCATATTTCCGTATCGCATATTGCCACACAGCAATAAAATACATTTTTGGTATAAACTTCTTTTGGTACAAAGGTAATTCCCGATACTCTTAAAGTTTGTCAAATAAACTTTTCTATGTAAAAAACTCGAATATTTTTATTTCGGACAAAAGAGACCGGTATTCGAACAGTTAATCTCATGATCCACCGGTTTAGAGAATTTCGATAACGACAATCACTAGGGCAAAAGTGTTGTCGAATAACAGTATTATTATTGTATGATCATATCTGCGTATCGCATATTGCCACACAGCAATAAAATACATTTTTGGTATAAACTTCTTTTGGTACAAAGGTAATTCCCGATACCCTAAAAGTTTGTCGAATAAACTTTTCTATGTGAATAAACTCGAATATTTTTATTTCGGACGACAGAGACCGGTATTCGAACAGTTAATCTCATGATCCACCGGTTTAGAGAATCTCGATAACGACAATCACTAGGGCAAAAGTGCTGTCGAATAACAGTACTATTATTGTATAATCATATTTCCGTATCGCATATTGCCACACAGCAATAAAATACATTTTTGGTATAAACTTCTTTTGGTACAAAGGTAATTCCCGATTCCCTATAAGTTTGTCGAATAAACTTTTCTATGTGAATAAACTTGAATATTTTTATTTCGGATGAAAGAGACCGGCATTCGAACAGTTAGTTTCATGATCCACCAGTTTAGAGAATCTTGATAACGACAATCACTAGGGCAAAAGTGCTGTCGAATAACAGTATTATTATTGTATGATCATATCTCCGTATCGCATATTGCCACACAGCAATAAAATACATTTTTGGTATAAACTTCTTTTGGTACAAAGGTAATTCCCGATACTCTAAAAGTTTGTCAAATAAACTTTTCTATGTAAAAACCTTGAATATTTTTATTTCGGACAAAAGAGACCGGTATTCGAACAGTTAATTTCATGATCCACCGGTTTAGAGAATCTTGATAACGACAATCACTAGGGCAAAAGTGCTGTCGAATAACAGTATTATTATTGTATGATCATATCTCCGTATCGCATATTGCCACACAGCAATAAAATACATTTTTGGTATAAACTTCTTTTGGTACAAAGGTAATTCCCGATACCCTAAAAGTTTGTCGAATAAACTTTTCTATGTTAATAAACTCGAATATTTTTATTTTGGACAAAAGAGACCGGTATTCGAACAGTTAACCTCATGATCCACCAGTTTAGAGAATCTTGATAACGACAATCATTAGGGCAAAAGTGCTGTCGAATAACAGTATTATTATTGTATGATCATATCTCCGTATCGCATATTGCCACACAGCAATAAAATACATTTTTGGTATAAACTTCTTTTGGTACAAAGGTAATTCCCGATACCCTAAAAGTTTATCGAATAAACTTTTCTATGTAAATAAACTCGAATATTTTTATTTCGGACGAAAGAGACCGGTATTCGAACAGTTAATCTCATGATCCACCGGTTTAGAGAATCTCGATAACGACAATCACTAGGGCAAAAGTGCTGTCGAATGACAGTATTATTATTCTATGATCATATCTCCGTATCGCATATTGCCACACAGCAATAAATACATTTTTGGTATAAGCTTCTTTTGGTACAAAGGTAATTCCCGATTCCCTAAAAGTTTGTCGAATAAACTTTTCTATGTGAATAAACTTGAATATTTTTATTTCGGACAAAAGAGACCGGTATTCGACCACTTAATCTCATGATCCACCGGTTTAGAGAATCTTGATAACGACAATCACTAGGGCAAAAGTGCTGTCGAATAACAGTATTATTACTGTATGATCATATTTCCGTATCGCATATTGCCGCACAGCAATAAAATACATTATTGCTTAATATAAACGAGTTGCTTATTTTCCGTTCCGTCAAAATACAAACACACGACCACCATCAATTGTTCCATGCACTAACGGAACTATAGTGTGGTTACGACATAACGATGAATATTGATGTCGGTTATTCCGTCGCTTTTATTCGAAGTGCCTGGATGCAACAGCGTCGACGAACGGGCGAATCGATAATCGTTTCATGTAAAAAGTGGTTATAACGTGGCGGGAGGTGGGCCACGAGTGGTACCTCGAAGTGGTACTCGTACGATTAAAAAAAAAAAAAAACAAACATGAAAACCGACCATCGATCCTCGTTCCAACGAACAATATATGGCTTAACGATTCGTGTATTTTAACGGAGCAGTAGATTTGATAATGCGAAAAAAAAAAGAATCGATGCTGCCAGAGAGCATCCTAGTGCAGTAAGAACGCACGTTATCAACTTTAATGCGATTAAGGGCTCGTCAATTCAAGGAATTTATTTAAAAAAAATTTCTAAAAATAGATGAAGCCCCGCACTGGCTCGCTTTTATTAAGATTCTGATGCCGTAAATACAACTGAAACTCAGCGAAAAACAAAGCCGTCCGTACCGACACAGGTTTTCCGTAGTTTCCCTGTGCCCATGACAAATGTGATACATCGTAATTAAAACGTTTGCGGGCGCAATGGAAGTTAGTTCAACTCAGCGAAGTGCGGGTAGGACGTGATAGGGATAAAAATGAAAAAAAAAAAAAAATCAATTTGGGAAGGATAAACACCCGAAAGAGTGTACGTTAAAACGAAGTAAAATAAAAAATGAACAATGCAACGTCTATTTAATATCTATGACCAATTTGTGCGTAAATATACGGTACAAATATATCATCATATATTTATTACAAACATCAGAAGCTCCGTGTGATGTTGGTTTCATTATTACGCTATCTCTATTATTACTAGTCGCATTGTCTCGTGCGTGATAATTCAACGCGACTATGTGTATTATCTATCCTGGTCTCGCATAGCAAATACGATATTTCGCTCGGCAATAGCACACTGCTGCTCGCCCACCTTAATAATACAGTCTCCAATTTCTCTCTCTCTCTCCTTCTCTCGTGGATCCTCTTGATTAAAAGCACAATACGATTTAGCCTTGCTCGAATTACCACTGTCATTCCTGCTGCTCTGATACTGCGTCGGTATACCATATACGGTACTCATAATTCCAAAAATAGTCTTAAAATTTCGATATCCGCGCAACAATACTCGTCATCCTCAGTGCGAAGGGGATTGACGATTGGAAATTCGGTCGTTTGGAAATCGAGATCATAATTATTCCATCTGTATTAAGGGGGTTTCCTCTACACGCATTGTTACACACCCCCATTAAATTCGTACAATGGCGTTAAAAGAGAAGGGAGCTCGCATGAATGTACTCGTACTCCCGACGGTTTTGACGAGAAATACCGTAAAAACAATAATAATGGTTGTAGAAGAGAAATACAGATTTATTAACGATTATGAGTTGAACCCTCGGAAATTTTCTGTATATTAAATAGGTAGCCGGCAATTTAACCCAATATATTGTAATTTATCCAAGTCAATCTTCCATTAGAATAAATTTTATTTAATTTAATAAATTAATTTTATAATATATAATGAAACTCCCGTATTAATTTTCCTTATTTATTTTATAAAATGAAATGAAATAAATAAACGAAATTAACACGAAAATAAATGAAATTTAATAAATAAAATTTATTTTTATAATTTTATAATATTAAAAAAAAATTAATTTAATTTTATTTAACAAATTCTATTTATTTCCATGTTAATTTCGTTTCTTAATTTTATTTTATTTACATAATAAAATAAAATTGAATAAAATTTATTTTTATAATGTTATAATATTGGTAAAAATATTAATTTTATTTTATTTAATAAATTCTATTTATTTCCGTGTTAATTTTGTTTGTTTATTTGATTTTATTTTATAAAGAAAAGAAAAATGAATACGGAACTTTCATTATATATTATAGAGTAAATAAAGGAGAATAAAATTATGAAGTTTTCATGAGTTTGCTTGTGCTCCGTGCAGTCGTTCAATCATGCAAAATTCGATTGGACGTGCGGGTACGAATTTGGAGCGAAAGAGCAAGTTTTACGAAAATAACACGCAAACACAGACACACACAGACACGAGATATTTGCGGATGCGAAAGGGAAGCAATAGAAGGTTCTGTTAGAACATAGTGCAGTGGAGAGGCAGAAAATTTTCCAACCGGGCCGTATGTACGAGAGAAAACACAGGTAATACTGTCGTTAT
This sequence comes from Oxytorus armatus, assembly GCA_958009045.1. NCBI lineage: Eukaryota > Metazoa > Arthropoda > Insecta > Hymenoptera > Ichneumonidae > Oxytorus > Oxytorus armatus. The sequence goes on along the minus strand of OY253745.1, from coordinate 35,419,921 downwards.
CCGAGCACGAACTCCACATGCGAGAGACGCCGTACAAAACTCGCTCGAAATATTCAGTTGGTTTCTGCACCACGAGCACCGGAGCCACGGCAACGAAAAGGTACGAAAGGAATGAAAGGAACGAAATGACCTCATCTCCAACGAGAAACCAGGCACACATACCCGGTAAGTTCGAAGTCGTATCGAACTATTAACCCGGTTTGCGCGCGCCCGCGTGAGATCTCAGGTCGATTGGAGGACTTTGGAAGCGCGCGCAATACCGGAAATTTCATAGGATATAGCTGTGTACGGTATAGCCGAGATCACTAGATGGATGAGTGTTGGAAAAGAGGGGTTTGGCGAGTTGCCCTACTCACAAAGAATCCACCCTGTAACGAAGTATCTAATTTAATGAAAATGATCAATACAATTTTCAACATTCGACTGCTCGTAGAGCAAAAAAGACGAAACACGTGTTTTACCACAGTCGACCACAGTCGACTGATGACCAGGAGCGGGAGGAGCGATTATTTACCTGTTGCGAGCGGTTTTTTACAACGGTTAACAATTATTCAACAAAATTTAACACGCCGGTACTGTGTATCATAATCTACGGTTGCCATCATACATTTTTGAGATCTGGTGTGATCTCACTGGAACAAAGCCCCGTGCTAAAAGAGCTTATTTGTATGTATTAAAGCTCCATGAAATATCGCACGATGTGACGTTCATAAATCATAGCTTCCGACCGACTTAATTGTTCAAATAACGATCGTGAAGGATTTGTTTCAAGTAATTATTATTTCTTCGTCACATTCATTTACTTTTAAAGGACATGTACTCATTGGTACTGTCAATTTATTTATGCGAATCATGGCACAATCTTTATACGCTAGGACCTCGATTTTAAGGAGTTCGATTTTAAGGAGTTCGATTTTAAGGAAAATCCTCACTCTTTCGTCTCGCCTGTACGATTGTAAATTTGATACTGTACCGTACATTTATTTAAATGAATCATATTACAATTTACAATCTTTATACACTTAGGGTTGTTGATTTTAAGGGCAATCCCCACTTTTTTGCCTCGTCTGTGCATGATGGGGTGCATCTACTTAGAGACCACCACGAACGCAGTAGTCGTATTTCCCTTAAAAGTCATCAGGGCGAATTTTGAGAATTTGAATGGACGTATACTCATTGGCACTGTAAATTTATTTATTTAAATCATAGCACAATTTACAATCTTTATACACTGGGATCTCGATTTTAAAGAGTTCGATTTTAAGAAAAATCCCCACTCTTTTGTCTCGCCTGTGTGATATAAATATATTACTGTGCCGTAAAATTATTTAAATGCTTCATATTACAATTTACAATCTTTGTACACTAGGGTTCTCGATTTTAAGGAAAACCCCCACTTTTTCCCCTCGTCTGTACACGATGAGGCGTATCTACTTAACAACGACCAGGACCGTAGTCGTATTTCTCTTAAGGGGGGAAATCGGGTTAGACGGTTCAAAAAATCGATTTTTTTAAATTTCATAAATTGTTAGTAAAACTATTGAAAAATATGTTCCTAAAATTTTAAATGAAAATTCCGACTCGTTCTATTGTTATAAGCCATTAAAGGGGGAAATAGGGTTAGAACAGCGTTTTCTCAATAATTTTCATGAATTTTTTTATAGTATAAAAAATGAATATAATTTATTGAAACTTTGAGAATATTTTATACATATATTTAAGTATATATAATAACATTTTTATAGATATATTTAAGTATATATTATAAAATATTAGCGACCCAATATTGCTTGTTTTTCTTGGTACTATTTTTTCAAACGCGTTTTTCTGAAAACGACTTTTTTTTTAATTTGCGTAAACGCTAGTTTGAAAAGTTTTCAACCAATCGTTTTGAAAATTGGTAGTTACTTTCTTCATAGTATTGCGCTCTATATGAACCTAAAATCGGAATATTATCATTATTTAAAATAATTTTTTTTGCAAATAAAGTTGTAAAAAATGGCAAAAAATCATGCTTTCTTGTTTTGACCCCCGTAAAAAATTCAATTTTCTACTTTTTTGATAGCATTTAGGTTCATATAGAAGAGAGACATATACTAAAGGTAAATTCCAACCTCGTTTGATTTCAGATGAAAATTGTGGCTTCCAGAATGTACGCAAAATGCTGAGTCTGAGTGTCACCTGCAATATGGGGTCGCTAATATTTTATAGTATATACTTAAATATATGTATAAAAATTGTATAGTATATACCTAAATATATGAATAAAATATTTTCAAAGTTTCAATAAATTATATTCATTTTTTATACTATAAAAAAATTCATGAAAATCATTGAGAAAACGCTGTCCTAACCCTATTTCCCCCCTTAAAAGTCATGGCGGCCCTTTTTAAGTTAGGTTGTTTGAAAGTTAGCATAACGTAGTGTACTTAAGTAAAAAAATATGTACGTACATAACCTTAAACGTGATGAAAAAGGGCGCCCCGATCATATACTTTAATACGGTCCTGACGATAAACACGTGATTGGCTGTTTGTGTTATAGCGGCTGGACTTAGACGGCCTCGATTATAAGAACTTCTGGTCCCCGTTTGTTCATAAAATCTAGGTCCTAGGTTTCTATGAAATCTAGGAAAATCTAGGTTTTCTTCAGGGCTTATTGTTAGTGAGATAATTCTCTGTAATAAACTCTAATGCGATAAATAAGGTTTGACAGATTAAGGGGGCAGCTGTGAATTATCAAGAGTTTCGCGAGTTTAGTATACATTTTACAATATCCCCTTATTTATAGACGTACGGACGTATATCTTGCCGCGATACACAGAGTGAAATTGACCACGTTGAAGCCCCGTTAGCCGGAATTATGCCACAATTGCCATAATAAATTAGGCAGCATTACCGAACGAAATGATTATAATGACGAGCGTAGTGGGAATTGAAGAGGCAAGAGTAGAACTGCCATCAGTATTATGGACCAAGGCGCAAGGTGCGATCAAAGGATTGGGGTTAATACTAATAACTATAGAGTGATTAGCATCCTTCTGCAACACCCAGGCCGTATAAATCGGCCGGATTTAAGTCACCATAAATAAACTGTGCAGGGCACTCATCTTCTGACTCGCATTTTTCTTCGTCGGAGATTTAGATAGACGTGAGACAAAGGTTTATAGCCCCTTCTCCCTCCTCCTCAAAGCATGCTGCGTCTCATCGTTTCGATCGGAATTTGACGCTCTCTGGGGGGGCTAAAGCGTACGTAAGTACCAGATGGGAGGGTCAAAGTAGGATCAAAGTCGTTTCAACATTTCCGGATTACATTTTCTACGGTAGAATTTTGTTAAGGGAACGGGCAATCTTCTTGAAATCTAATTACCCAACGTTAAACTTTAGAAGGAGTTTTTGATGGTTTCGGGAGTTGAAAGACCCGCAATTAATAATCAATTAAATCGAGCAAACGGAATGCTCGAAACGGAGAGGCTATAAATGATTTTCAATTCACGGTGTCCGGTTTATTTGGGCGATGATCGATCGGCAGCTAACTAAGTTATTACGGAAGTTCAAGATAACCGACAGATGTTGCCGAAATATCAGAAAACTTTCGTCTCCCGTTTGTGAAACAAACGGAGGGGGTGGATAAACGTCTTCGAACAGAATGACGCCCCCAAATTATCGTTTACTCCCCGCAAGCCACAATCCCCAGTGTCTATGACCTTTATCTCAAAGGACAAACGTTTTCGATGGTTCGATGATATCCTTCCAAAGCCTGTAATAGTGTCGTAACTTCGGGTTCCTCGCGCGTTACTCTCCCCGTTTCGGCAGAGCTGGAATTTCGGCTAATTAGGTATAGAACCTTTATTGGCTCCGGTGAAGAACGCCAACGATACAATTTGCCGCTAATGGCCTCTCGGTTACGAGAATATATGGCTCCCCGAAGGCTTGTAAAGCCATACTTGATGACCTTAGAGGTAGAATTCGAACTCACGAAGATTCTCTCTCGTGGGCACGCTACTCCACCCCTCCTGTAGATATGCGATACGTTCAATGACCCGCGTTTCGTTCGATCTCGTGTTTCTCAAGCACAATGGACCGAGAGATGACGCGGTGAGAGATGACGGAAAATCCAGTCACGATCGAACGCTTATCGGTCTCTCACTGAATATAAAATCATCCATCAGATTTTCCGGATTCTTTACTCTGGTAGGGAATTCTTTCATCCCTCCGGCCGACGAACTTACCATCACTGTAGATATTAAGGTCACGATATCGCGAGCACTTACGAGAGTAAACGGCTCGTCGACGTAACCGAATCCCGAGATACACTGACGCTAATTTCTTTCGTTCCAGCTGCGTATACATGATACTTACTAATATGGATAAATAGTTCAATATATAGATCGAGTGCTGGATCACTTTGGTTTAATATATAGCTCAAGATAAAGGAGTGGCCATTTAATGGAAATTTCTCACTCAGCACCGATAAAGAGCTTCGCAAAAGCGTGCCCGTATGCCGAAACTTTTCTCCGTCTCTTTCTGTCTCTCTCTCTCTCGCTCTCGACCTCTTAGGTCGTTTGATTGTGAGATGAGCATTTACCGGAGTTCCTAGTGCTAGTCACATAGTATATCAAGTAATTGTATTGATGGAGTGTGCGTCGACACATCGCCCCTTACTTCACTTTACTCCAAGACTCTTTTGTATTAGATTAGTGCTGTATAACTAGTTCTCTATATACTTTATAACCTATTTGTATAGTTTGTAATATTGTTTATTTATTTTAGGATAGAAACGTTTGTCAAAAATATTAATTTACGAATACCGATGGCAGATGAGTCGACATAAGATCGTATATTTCCTTTTTAACTTTGCAACGCACGGAAATTATAAAAACAATGTATACCATCCGGAAATCACAATACCACACACATTCGAGATACACGAAAAATCATAAGAACAAATTGTATCGTACAAACTCATGCTAGCACACACATTCGAGATACACTATATCGTTAACCTTTTTTTAATAAGAATCGAAATCACGTAGTACGCGTGCCGACAATGTTTCTTGAATTTTAGTGAACTAGCAACAACGCGCTCGCTTCGCTCGCGCTTGAATGTTTCATATTTCGAACTTGTCCTTTAGATTAAGAATCAACTGCAAATTCTTATAGATACTTTTTCCCAAACGGCACAACGGATTTTGTCACCATACTGCAGTCGCTAAGGTTATTTCGTCTCGATCGGTTGTCATTTCGTTAAATAGTACATAATTTATTATAAGGTTTTTAAATTATGAGAATTGCATTTGGCGAGAGTCAACAATCTATTGAATCTTTGATCTTATTGAAGCTTTGTATACTATAGATGTTGTTTCATGGTGAACGAAATCGTGTTTGAATTACGCGCGCTTTACGACAACCAATCAGATTGACGATAAACGGGCTTCATAATTCGATATATTTATCTCGCATTTCTTTATTATATAAGGTTTTATTAATTTTGAGAATTGCATTGGGCGAGAGTCAATAATCTATTGAATCTTTAATCCTATTAAATCTTTGTATACCATAGATGTTGTTTCACAGTGAACTAAATCGTGTTTGAATTACGCGCGCTTTACGACAACCAATCAGATTGACGATAAACTGGCTTCAAAATTCGATATATTTATCTCGCATTTCGAGAGTTTCGAGAATCGAGTGCCATGTCTTTTTTAAGAAAGGATTCCACATCCTCTTGCATTATAGAGTGTTAGAAATAAAAAAAAGATAATTACGTAACTTTTGTGTTTGAGTTGTCGCTTCTTCGATGGCTCTTTCGTCTTTGCTCCGGGGTGCTGAAATCTCCGAATATAGAGTATCCCTCCAATAATAGAAAAGTTCTCACCGAATGGCTAATTCGATTGAGAAGGTAGGATGAGGATGCATTCGTCTCTATCTCTGTCTCGATTGTAGATTTGGTGCCGTGGACAATCACGCGTGTTCGAAATCCCGATAAGATGATATACTTGTAGACGTGTCGGCGTGCCCGGAGCGAAAGAGAAAGAGTCCGAGAAATTCGGAGAGCGGTGCCCGCTGTCCCCTCTTCGCACACACCACACTCTCGTTATTCTCACTACGTCACATATTATGTCCGATACGCACGATTGCGAGCGCCAAATTTTTAAATAGCTTCGGCATCTCACAAGTTAGAATAATAAAGATGTATTGTGGATAATTTTAGTATTAAACTTCTGCCATAAAACTAGTGCTCTACACTGTATTTAGTTTAGTTATAACGATGAAATTGTATTTTGTAGAATTTAGTTTGCCCCGAGGTGTTACCAGGTCATAAAAAAATCATCAATCAATCAATCAATCAATCTCTCTCTCCCTGTCTCTGTTTCTGGCACTCTCTTCCAATCCAAATCACCACGTCACCAACGGTAACCATATTCAAGAATCGCTGATATACCCATCTTTTCGCTCTTGACGGTAAGACTACCTAAACGGATGACAAACCTATTGTTTCGTTTTTCATACAGTCGTCAATGAAAATGTACGTATCTCTGCAAGCGTGCCGCAAAGAGAATAAAGCGTGAATATTATAAGTAAAGTCATGATGATGATGAAGTTTGCATCGCTGGATAGCAACGCAAATAGGTTTTTTAATGTTTATTTTCAGTATTGATCTTGCTTCTCTTGCCCATTTAAGCCCAGGTCCCCTAGGAGATGCCGATAAAACGTTTTAACGATCTTCGCCACTGATAATCCAATCTTGAGGGGGGGGGGGGGGGGGGGGGTGATGGTGTAAAAACCATTTATTTTCATTGCATTCCATACGATCCAAACTTCAACATCATGAGTCATGATTAGAGATATTAGTAGGAAGAATCATCAACGTCGCTGTATATAAGGTACACTCTCAACATTCGTTACTTTAAGTTTACTTTAAGGTAGTAGTCTGGTAACTTGGGTTCAAAAAATCGAAAAATTTTTTTTTGCTCAATTTGAAAGTACAATGTCTTGAGAATATACTGTGAAAATTTCAGACCGATATTCGAAACACTTCCGGAGTTACAATGAGTTTTCGAACTTTAAACGCGTTTTTCTCAAAACAGTGTTTTTCTGATCAGCCCGGGTCCTAACTATTTCTCTACCGAACCGATTGCTTTTAAATTTGAACAGGCTACTCTACACACTTATAGTTCTCGTCGGAACTACCGAGACATTTTTTCACCCCTAACTTTTTATTTTACAACCCCTTCTTTGCTAAAATAAAAGGACTTTTTTTCCAAAGTTCGCCATTTTGTTATTTATCCATGAAATTTAACTTCAGTAGTTCCGACCAGAATGCCATGTCTATAGATTAAGAATTATCAAGAATTTTTTATTTCAGATAACATCAAGAGCCAAAATCACCGGGGCCACCCACGCGCTTTTTTTTCGAGGTGCCAACTTCGATCAATGATAATAATAATAATAAACTATTAAATTTTTTCAAACTAATTTTTTTTTGTATCTTTAATATGTAAATAAAAACATCCTAAATATCCAAAACGATTCATTTTTATTTTCCTACAAAAATCGCCCTCCAAAAAAGACATGAAAATCGGTTTAAGTTACCAGACTACTATCTTAAGCTTACTTCAAGTTTAATTTTTATTGTACACTATTTCATAATTGTATGTTATTTTCAGTTCAACATTTATGGTAACATGCATAGTACAAGTGCGTTTGTCATCATCTAGACAGTTTATAAAGTGTGTTCAGGACATTACGTTCAATTTTGTGGTAATAAAGATTTTAGACTTACGGTTATAGAAATTGTACAATAATTGTTCTTTGTTTTCACATCTGAGTAACAGCAACCACGTCGAGCTATTATTTTCGTCCAAGACGTAACATACAACATTTATAAAATAGTATACGATACACTCGAGAGACGAAGGGAGCTTTTCACTTTCGTGTAAAATCTTTTAACAGCGTCGGCAGCGTTTGCGAAGAAGCGAGTTTCCGCGGAGATTAATAACGACGTACAGGTTACGACAGATATGACAACGCGTTTAATCTTAGTAAGGGGCAAATGTCTACTGTGTGTACCAATATCCACCATCGAGATTTTCTCACCGCCCGGAAATCCACAGCAAAATATCTAAATCATATATTTCACAGACAGGAATCAGTGTTCGAATGAAAAATGATTAAAAATTATTTTCTAACAAAATAATTACTTATTGATATGGTCAATGGAATATTTCCATTTGATACTTTGCATATAACATCAGGATACAACGTGACGGGAACATTTTTATCGAATTACAAACCACATAATATCCTTCCCATTTTAATACTCTTCGATCGATCGGTACTTTGTACGATTGTACGGTTACTTTTATCGATTAGACACAAGAGAGCTTTTTTGTAGAGCATGAAATGTTCTACAAAAATGTGCTAAAAGGCTCTCCTAACATCAACGGTTTAAGTTTAATGAAATTGCAAAGTTAAAAAAAAAAATGTTTCCATGTTATTTAAATGGGAAATGAAAATTCGTGATGAGGGACCTCTTAATTTAAATAATGAAGGGCTCATACTTGCAGAGGGTTTTTTTGAGATGCCAAACAATACATTTTTCATTATATCGAGGAAAAAAAAAAATTAGTCATTTTATTTGACCCACCCTAATGAGGCTTCATCGTATACAGAGTCTAACTCATCTATTATTTCCTGAGTCTTTTTCCCTTACAAATGAAGGAATTTTATCACCGCGCGATACTCAATTTTCTCCATTGTTAACGGACAATGTCAGCAGAGAACTTTGGAAGAGTGCCATAGACAAAGTAATGATCGGAATTACTTGAAATGTTTACGGTTTACACATGTCAAGGCGATCTACCGGACGCGCGAAAGAAATTTTTTGAGACCGGAAACTTTTCAAATGGCCCTTGTATATACATTTTTTTAAATCTACGTATCTCTATATATACGAGGGGAGACCCAAAAAAAACGGAAATTTCGTCATAATTTCTTTATTTTTGAATATTTTCACACCAAATTTTGATCACTTTCAAAGTATTCTCCTTTGACCATAACGCACCTCTGCAAACGATCCTTTCAATGTTCAAATCATTTTTTAAATTCGCTTATCGGGATGTTCTTTAGGCCTTCCAGCGATTTTTGTTTTACCTCCTCCACAGTGGCAAAACGCTTGATTGCTGTTTTGTTTCGGGGTCGTATCCATAGCACCACGATTCATCACCAGTAATCACCTTGGAAAAAAGTTGAGGGTCCTCTTCGAGCTGATTTTGAAGTTCAAAACATGCCTGAAGTCGACACTCCCTTTGCTCGTCTGTGAGAAGGCGAGGGACAAATTTGGCTGCAACTCTGCTCATGTGCAAATCTTTGGATAAAATCCTCTGAATTGAACTCCATGATATCCCAGACATCTCACAGAGTTGATCAATGGTTCGGCGACGGTCTTCACGAATGAGAGCATTGATTTTATCGACGTTTTCATCACTTCCTGACGTTGAGGGGCGTCGTGAACGGGGTTGGTCTTCAATTGACATTTCTCCATTTTTAAAACGTGAAAACCACTCGTAAACTCTGGTTTTACTTGGGGCAGCATCTCCATGAGCAGTCTTAAGCATTACGGTAGTTTTCGCGGCCGATTTCCCCAACAGGAAACAAAATTTCACAGCCGCGCGTTGCTCTCGACAATCGGCCGTCACGTTTTCGCCGAAATGGAAAAAGTTGTTTCACTACAAAAATTGCCACGGGCGAACCGATGCACTCACGGCGACGGAACTTCGCACACTAACTCAGGAGACGTGTCCCCAACGGACAGCCGGTCGAGCAATGGGTTCCCCCACTCTCCCTCCCCGCCGCAGCGCAATTCCCGTTTTTTTTGGGTCCCCCCTCGTAATGCGTATGCAATGTGGTACATGGAATATGCGGGCAAAACGTGATCGCGAGCTTTTCACGAGCTTCCCTCATGCGGATCATTCGTTTCGGCTTGTTTGCACATACGCTCGGGTTGGTACTCTCGGTGCGATCCTAATTTAACACAGGTGCGCTCTCTCATCGACGCTGAGTGCAGTGGAAGAAGCGCGACATGTGAATTTTGGCTCTATTTTTTTTATTTTTTGCTCTTTTCTCTTTCACAATTTCTCTCTTATGACCTCGTCGCTTTGGTGCTTTACCGGATCTCTCTCCCATCTCTCTGTCCCTCTGCCTCTCCCCGTCCTCTTGATTCCGACGGTTTTCCAACGCTTTTGCCCAGCGAATTGGAACACGGACCAGCAACCACTCGACGACACTCGAGAAGATCTCGCGATAAATACTGTTGCGCCGCTCGTACCCCTACAAAATTCGCCACTCAACGTACCCTGTACGCCTCGACGCAGCCTCTCGAAATTGCCGTAAAACGAATGGATTGGTATTTTGTATCACGATTCTCGATTTTCGGTTTTTTTTTTCTTCCTTTCTTTCTTTTTCGAAATAACGTACACCCGGACCGACTCACACTGTGTGTAATATCACATTCACTCGTGTCGATGCGTACAGGGTCCGATACAATTTTCGCGTGAACGATGGACTAATCCCATTAGATCGAATCCTCGTACCCGGGTATCACATTTTTTTTTTTGTACATGCGCGATATATATATATATATAGTCGTTTTATCGGATAAAGCTCTATCGGCGATCTAGATAAATTACGAGAGAACAATGCGGACATTTTCGGTGAAAATGAAACTTTTCCTTCGCGAGGAAAGCAATTAATGATAATTGGTCAACGACCGAAATAACGCGGTGTTTTAACGTAATTTGGTTTTATGTATATGTAAAGATTGACGTTTGCAATTATAGATGAGCTCGTTCTATCGAATGAAATGATGAATGAATTTTTAATCATCAGAAAAATGAAAATAGTTTCGAGTCCTGCAATGACGCCTGCCCGACGAAGAATAAACTCGTACGTAAATATAGTTTTTGGAAATACACTAAGACCTCGATTTTGAGAAATTCAATTTTAACGAATATCTCTACTCTTTTGCCTCGCCAGTGCACCGTGGGACACGTCTACGTCACGACGACCAGGTCCGTAGTCGCATTTCTCTAAAAAATTGTCGAGGCCCCTTTTAGGTGAACGGGTAACACCACTCTAGCGGCAGAAAAAAAGGCCTAACTTTGACGATTTATTATGATGTTGAAGTTTGCATCGTTGGAATGCATCGAAAATAGATTTTTTACATTATTAATTCCCCTTAAGATTGGATTATCGATGACAAAAATCGTTAAAACGTTTTATTCGAGTCTCCTTCAAGGATCTGGACCTAAATGGGCACGAGAAGCAAGAGCAATACTGAAAATGAAAATTCAAAAACCTATTTTCGTTGCGTTTCAACGATGCAAACTTCAACATCATGATTTATTTAGGGAGTATGAAAAAAAAGGAATAAACCCTCTTCTCAGAGGGTTTATTTAACACATATTGAGGTAGGAAAAAAAAAAATGTTATCATCATTTTGATGGAAAATGGCGGCGACAGAGCCCGTCTTGAAAATCGTCTTTTTCAAACTGGCAGGACGTATTACTCGAACACCGTTGCACGGATCGATTTGAAATTTTGATAGTAGCATAACAATTGCATTCTCTATCGGAGTACACAGCCATTTTTTAATTTAATGTAAACTTGTTTTGTTATAAACAATTTACTGCTTTACTTTGGCAAAAAATCGATAATTTTTTTCAAAAGTGCACCATTTTTACAAAATTGGATTTAAAAAAAAACCTCTATGTAGTCCCATAGTCAATATTATTTAGATTATAACATTTTTCGTTTTTTGTTCCAGGTCTTATACTTTACGAGAAAACCGTCCTCCCGTGGAGGTGTTCTAAAAAAAGACGATTTTCAAGATGGGCTCTGTCGCTGCCATTTTGTATCGAAATGATAATAAAAATGATAATAAATGAATGAAATGATAATAAAAGAATACTCCTAAAATAAATCATCAAAGTTAGGCCTTTTTTTCTGCCGCTGGAGCGATGTCAACCCTTAAGGGGGAAATAGGGTTAGACGGTTCAAAAAATCGATTTTTTTTTAATTTCATAAATTGTTAGTAAAACTATTGAAAAATATGTTTCCAAAATTTTAAATGAAAATTCCGACTCGTTCTATTGTTATAAGCCATTAAGGGAGGAAATAGGGTTACGACAGCGTTTTCTCAATGATTTTCATCAATTTTTTTTAAGTATAAAAAATGAATATAATTTATTGAAACTTTGAGAATATTTTATACATATATTTAAGTATATAGTATAAAATTTTTGAAGAATTTCCTTGAAAAACACCGCAGATATTAGCGACCCCATATTGCAGGTCACAATCAGACTCAGCATTTTGCTATTTGTTCAAACGCGTTTTTCTGAAAACGACTTTTTTTGAACTTGCGTACACGCTAGTTTGAAAAGTTTTCAACCAATCGTTTTGAAAATTGGCAGTTACTTTCTTCATAGTATTGCGCTCAATATGAACCTAAAATCGGAATATTATCATTATTTAAAATAATTTTTTTTTGCAAATAAAGTTGTAAAAAATGGCAAAAAATCATGCTATTTTGTTTTGACCCCTGTAAAAAATTCAATTTTCAATTTTTTTGATAGAATTTAGGTTCATATAGAAGAGAGACATATAATAAAAGTAAATTCCAACCTAGTTTGATTTCAGATGAAAATTGCGGCTTCCAGAATGTACGCAAAATGCTGAGTCTGATTGTGACCTGAAATATGGGGTCGCTAATATTTTATAGTATATACTTAAATACATGTATAAAATATTCTCAAAGTTTCAATAAATTATATTCATTTTTTATACTATAAAAAAATTCATGAAAATCATTGAGAAAACGCTGTCCTAACCCTATTTCCCCCCTTAAGTACTTACATAGGAAATATGTACGTACATAGCCCTAAGTATGACGAAAAAGGACGCCCCGATCGTGCGTTATAGTACGCTCCTTGCCATAAGGAGTTATACGCAGTCAGGAGACCGAAAAAAGGCGATTTTTCGAGAATTTTTCCTGCAAAGACATTTTAATTTATTAACGTAAAAATTTATATACGTATTGTGATAACTTTTTACTTTATTTTCATATTTTTTATTTGTAAAAATAATGATTTTTAAAGCTGCTCCAGCCGATCTCCGGGAGCTCCTCTAAAAAAAGGTGTCTGGCGGTGAGCACGATATCTCCGGTTTGGATAATCCAAAATAAAAAAAACCAAAAAGATTCTATCAGTGGATAGATAAATCTAGGTATTGATCGAAGGGATAGTCGCAATTTTGATTTACGACAAAATGGCAGCTCCAAAAAGAAAAAATTCCAATTTTCGACCAAAATGTTTTCGTTGAATTGTTTAAAAAAAATAGAAATAATTATCGGAAATCTTATTCCTTCGTTAGATACCTGAAGAATATATCTGAGAAGCTTGTGTTAAAATTGCAGACCGATCGGTTGAGCCGTTTTTGAGAAATCGTGCTTACCGACTTTGAAAACACCGTTTTCAGAAAAACGCGTTTAAAGTTAGGCCGCCTACTTTGTAACGCTCCGAGCGTCCTTACAAATATGCATGTATCTCCAAGAATATTTGCCGGATCGATTTGAAATTTTCAGAGAATATACTCAAATATATGTACATTCCGAAAACGCAATAAAAAAAATCGATTTTTTGAAATTTCCAACTGCGTGTAACCCCATAAGCGCGTAAGTGGCTGTTTGCTTTAAAAAAACAAGGTCCTATTGTATTAGTGTCATCAAATTAATTCAGGTTATCGTTGATCGGCTATTCTTCGGCTGTTCAAAAATACCCGGTGGAAAATATAAATAATTTATCATTCACCAACGCCAGTGTAAATTGTTCGTGTGTTCTTTCCCAGCTTATTTCTCTTCAACACACACACTTATGCCGGCACACAAAACTTAATATAAAGGACGACACAGGTAGAACTGAAATTTGCTTGGATCTGTTGTTCAAAAGTTTTTAGCGTCGTCATCCCACGCGATGCGGAAAGGGCAATGGAAGAATGAAGCGAGGGATGGTGTTTAAAGCTACATTCGCACACAATCACACACACACACACATAATATATGAAAGCGTTTCTCGTTGGCATTTCAAAGCAGTTGTATGCGAACGAGAATGAGCTATGTTCCGATTTAAGTGATGCACCTCCTGGGCGAGAGCAGTCACCTTTATTTATGCTAAAACTTGCGGGGCAAATTACCGCGACCTCGCGTTAGCCCGTCTAGCGTTTAGGCACAATGAATCATTTGCGAGGGTGGTTAACATACCATGTACACACATAGATATACATGTATATAATCATACAAGATATTGACAAAAGACTGAACGCCGGTAGAGACGTTGACAGGGGTGTACGAGGAAAGGGTGTTCAGGTCCGATCAAGTTCTGCCGAAACTTTGGGGAGGTTGTGACATGATGAGCAGCTACACTATTTACGCAAACAGGAGAGAACGTTAATATACAGTGGGTCAAAAAAGTATTCGTACACCTTGTTTTTTTGCGATAACTTTATAGACATAAGCGATACGCAAAGAAAGCCAATTTTATTTAATAGTACATCAGGTACAGAGATAAACGGCAAATGGAGAATTTTTTCCCAGGAATAATAGAAGAATTATGCAAAAAAAACGAAAATTTTCGGGCCAAAAAAGTATAGGCCGAAATGTATGAAATGTATGTATGAAATATCAATAATGAAAGTTCAACAGGCCGCCATTTTGTCAACAAATTTTTTTAAGTACCAATTCTGCTACCAGTGCTCAGAATACTCATACAGATTGAGATTATATATATTTTTTTTTTTCAGATTTATACAACATCGTCCAGAGTGGGCGCCGATTTCGGCGCACCATGTTGCAACAAGGCAAAAAACTACATGAAAATATTTAAAATAATTTTTTTTTTTAATGTACAAGTATTCTCTAAGGATCAATAAATGCACGTGTAAATTTTCATCAAGACAACTTCAACGGTTTAAACGTTATTGCACATTAGAAATGACGTCAAAAATCTCGCTCTAGACCAGACGACTGCCTTAAATTTCATGGATAAATAACAAAATGGCGGACTTTGGAGAAAAAAAAACTTTTTTACAAAGTCCGCCATTTTGTTATTTATCCATGAAATTTAACTTCAGTAGTTCCGACCAGAATGACATGTCTATAGATTAAGAATTATCAAGAGTTTTTGATTTCAGATAACATCAAGAGCCAAAATCACCGGGGCCACCGACGCGCTTTTTTTTTCGAGGTGCCAACTTCGATCAACAATAATAATAATAATAAACTATTAAATTTTGTAAAAAATTTTTTTTTTTCTATCTTTAATATGTAAATAAAAACATCCTAAATATTCAAAACGATTCATTTTTATTTTCCTACAAAAAAACGCCCTCCAAAAAAGACATGAAAATCGGCTTAACTTACCAGACTACTACCTTAAATAAAATTGGCTTTCTTTGCGCATCGCTTATGTTTATAAAGTTACTTTTTTGACTCACTGTATACAACGTGCAATTAACGGTCTATTGATAAGCCCTTTCGTGGAAGGTAGAAAACATTGTAATAAACGCGCCCAAAGTTTTCCTATAGCGCGTCGAGCCGATCACGTCTCGTTATTACCCGTGTAAACGGATATTAAACATCGTGAAAGCAACGTGAAAAATGGGACGGGAGTTGCCGCGCAATGTCGGGAACATAAATTTTCCCGGACTGTTCAAAACAATTAGGACGGCTGAATGAAAAATTGAAGACGAAGAGACCGAGGAAGGGATAACGAACGGATTTCGTGAAACACACACGAGGAAGTTCGCGAGATAATTTAACTGGTTTTGAGCGAGGGGTGGGTGGTGGTGTATATTAATATTTATTATTTCATACCTTGCACACATGCGACACGTGCTACGACGGGGCAGCAATGCGATACGTGCTGGTTGGTTGGCAAAGAACATTCCGGAGTTTGGTCACGCAAGCGATAGCGAGAGCTTTTCGTACACGCATCGCAACGTTCTCGCTTCTCTCTCTCTCTCTTTTTCCCAATGGTTTCCACGCTCAGCGAGAAAAACAGAAGGAAGGAAATCGCGTAAAATCCCAGTCATAAACCCCGTTTAAGTCCCGAAGCCGTGAAATTAAACTGGTATCCCATGCGGTGTGCGAGGAAAGAGAGCGGAAAAACACTACGAGTTTTACCATCATTTTCTTTCTTCTTCTTCGCACATTTTCACCGCGTTCAACGCAATTTTCCTTCGGCCCTTTTCGAAACTCCTATTGCGATTTCACGAACAGCCCACGGGAGCTGCGGCGAACGAAGTACTTGGATTAGCCGATATTAGAAACTTTTATTGACTTTTCGCGCACGGCTTTCCCATCCTTGACGTCACCTCATATGGTCACACAAACGTATATGTACAATGTACGACGGGAGTTTGTAAGGCGAGATGCGCCCTTCCCTATAAGACCCTAGGGTTTGCTGTGACAACGTTTGCTATTGACGATTACAACGGTGGCGTTGTCTATTTAATATTGTAAAACGTCGAGGATATTTTAAACTTTGGTGCTTGCAATTATGTGCAGCAGCCATAGTGGACAATGATAATTTGTGACGCAGTGAAATGACTAAAGTGTGAGGTACGAGAAGATGGGATAGCCGGCACCTCTGTCCGAATATTTTTAACTTTTTCTCCTTCGCTCCAGGGACACAGACCTGTCAACTCATTCATATCATCGAGATCTCGAGCACGCTTGATTATTCAAGGCTTGGGATTCACGCGAGAGACAAAAATCGAGAGGACGAATCAATTTGCCTGTTCCTCCATTCGAACTGGTCATTCGGTGGAATATTCGGACACCTCTCATCACGTAATTCGGACATCACGGAGCAAAACGTAAGAGCCATCGAGGAAGCCATTTCTCCGTCCAAAAGTTGCGTAAATATCTTTGTTGTTTCACTATTATATCAATCACATATTACTTGGATTATACTCAAATCTAAATGAACATTTTTCGAAGGAGTACGACGTGAATTCGCTTCGAATTCGAAATTGTGAACTATATCAGTGTATCTAGAATGTGAGTGTCGCTATGATTATTGTATGTTATAAATTGAAATGTCAAATTAACTTATATTAACGGGTTAAGCCACTCTAGAGGCCGGAAAATATTTCAAAGATTTTTTTTCAGGAAAACTACAAAATAAATCGAGATTACAAAATAGGCTGTTTATCATACATATCAGTGACTGTATACAATAATTTTTTTGAAACGATTAACTTCAAAATGGCGGCTGCGCAGCGTTTTTGCGATGACGTCTCCGTTTCTGTTGGCCGGAAACATAACTCAGACAATTTTCAACCGATTCACTTGAAATTTTAAATATATCTTTCAAAATACATTGTCTATGGAAGTGTGTAGAATTTTTTTTTTTTATATTGCATAGTTCATTTGTTATTGACAATTTTCTGACGATTTTTTAACCAAATTTACACTTTTCACTTTAGAAGTGCGCCATTTGGCCAAAAATCAATAAATCGAAAAAATCCTACGCACATCCATAGACAATGTATTTCTAAAGATATATTCAAAATTTCAAAAGAATCGGTTGAAAATTGTCTGAGTTATGTTTTCGGCCAACAAAAACGGAGACGTCATCGCAAAAACGCTGCACCGTTGCCATTTTGAAATTAATCGCTTCATAAAAATTATTGCATACAGTCACTGAAATGTATGATAAACACCCTATTTTGTAATGTCGATTTATTTTGTAATTTTTCTGAAAAAAAAAAAAAAAACCCCCCAAAAAGCCTATTTTTTTCGGTCTCTAGAGTGGCCTGACCCCTTAATCGGCGAAAAAATTAGACGGTGAAAAGGAAATATAAGGTACGAGGTCTGTCAAAAATGTATCGTGAATTTTGAATTTCCGCGGGCTAGGTAAATTCGATTTTCGATTTTTTTGTGGCGTTAGGTTGGTACTCGTGTCCCTCACTTATGCTGAAAAAATCGGCCATTTTGAATGTTTAGTTAATTGTTGACAGCCGTTTTGGTTAGACGTGTTTTGGCTTGTCTTCGATTTTTGCCTATTCCAAAAAAATGGATCAAAGAATCTGCATCAAATTTTGTGTGAAAAACAAAATTAAGTGCGCGGACGCATTCCGAATGTTGACTGTGGCATATGGTGAAGCTACCTTGGACCAAAGCAACGTTTATCGGTGGTACAAAATGTTCTCAGAGGGCCGAGAAGATGCGAACAACGAAATGCGTTCCGGACGCCCGAGCACATCAACAACAGACGAAAACATTGACGAAATGAAGAAAATAATATTGGCCAATCGTCGAATCACCGTTAGTGATGTTGCCGAGGAACTAAACACATCGATTGGCTCGTGCTATTCGATTTTTACCAATGATTTGGGCATGAGACGAATCGTCACGAAATTCGTGCCAAAATTGCTCAATTTCGAACAAAAACAGTGTCGCGTTAACATTGCTAAGGAGCTCTTGGACTCGGTCCGCGACGACCCAAATTTGCTCCAGAGGGTCATAACTGGTGACGAATCATGGGTTTATGGTTATGACGTGGAAACCAAAGTTCAATCATCGCAATGGAAGCTGCTTTTTTGAAAGAGGCAAAAATCGAAGACAAGCCAAAACACGTCTAACCAAAACAGCTGTCAACAATTATCTAAACATTCAAAATGGCCGATTTTTTCGGCATAAGTGAGGGACATGAGTACCAACCTAAAGCCACAAAAAAATCGAAAATCGAATATACGTAGCCCGCGGAAATTCAAAATTCGCGATACTTTTTGAACAGACCTCGTATATTAAATCGATGAGTATAAACGTAATAGATGTACAAAAAAAGATGATTTGATTTGCTCGTTTTAGAATTATAATAAACGAAAGGTTCACTCATCTGCCATCAGTTTTGTGAAATTAATATTTGATTAAACTCGATATTGTAAATGTATCTTAAAGTTTTTAGTACGATACGGTAATCAGGATCATTACCGTCGATGTTTCCGCGTGGACAGAATCAACAACGACAATTCCATACAGACGGGGTGCGTTATTGTCATAAGGATAAGGTGAACTCATATGACGCGCCATGTTTAACCTCAAAATCAGAAAAATATTGCCCGACCGCAAAACAGGCCGATAAAACAACCGAAACATTTGATTTCTTGACGCTCGAAGTGTGTACACTCGAGGGCTTTTGGTGAAATCAAAAGAAGTAAGAGCGTAATTTCCACTCGGGAAATCCCGAGCGCGTCGCGAGAAGCGAAAAGATGGAGAAAAAAAAATTACTGCGGCGAAAGACACAGAGAAAGAACGAGCGAATTTTTGTGTCAAAGGCTACATGGGGAATAGGCTACACGAGAATTTCTGTGGTATTTCATAAACGACATTGTACAACGTATATAGTTTTGAAAAGTCATCCCGAAAAGAATGCCTTCAGTCACGTTCTCGCATCAACTCTTTGTCGTCGCTAGACGAGACTATCAGACATACCCGTCATTCTTTTGTCGTCGGCCTGATATAAGCACGAGAGAATGAGTCGACGGATATTACAGATGGTTGGGGCTTATCAAACCGACCGTGATCTTTAAGTCCGGCGAGCGATAGAAATGAAGGAGGAAGGAAGCAAAAAGATGAAAATTCGCACGAATTTTCATCTATAGTTGCGGCGAGCGATACAAATGACGAAAAATAGCAAAAGATGAAAATTCGCGCGACTTCAATGTAACAATTGATTGTTATACTGTATTCGCCGCGAATTCTCGTCAAGCCGATCGCAATCGATAAACGCGATGAGCGATAGGAATAAAGAAAAACAGCGAAGTATGAAAATTTGCGCGAATTCAGATGCGACGAGCGATAAAAATGAAGGAAACAAAGGAAAAGATGAAAATTCGCGGGAATACAGGTGCGGCGAGCGATAAAAATGAAGGAATAATGCAAAAGATGAAAATTTCCGATAATTCCGTATAATTTGTTAAGTTGATTGTTATACTGAATTCGCACGAATTTTCATCTATAGTTGCGGCTAGTGATAGAAATGAAGAAAAAACAGCAAAAGATGGAAATTTGCGGGAATTCAGATGCAACGAGCGATAGAAATGAAGGAAACAAAGGAAAAGATGAAAATTCACGGGAATTTAGGTGCGGCGAGCGATAAAAATGAAGGAAAAATGCAAAAGATGAAAATTCGCGCCAATTCCGTATAATAGTTGATTGTTATACTGAATTCGCACAAATTTTCATCTATAGTTGCGGCGAGTGATAGGATCGAAGAGAAAACAGCAAAAGATGGAAATTTGCGGAAATTCAGATGCGACGAGCGATAGAAATGAAGGAAACAAAGGAAAAGATGAAAATTTGGGCGAATTCCGTATAATAGTTGATTGTTATACTAAATTCCCACGAATTTTCATCTATAGTTGCGGCGAGCGATAGAAATAAAGAAAAAACAGCCAAAGATGGAAATTTGCGGGAATTCAGATGCAACGAGCAAGAAAAAACAGCCAAAGATGGAAATTTGCGGAAATTCAGATGCAACGAGCGATAGAAATGAAGGAAACAAAGGAAAAGATGAAAATTCGCGGGAATTCAGGTGGGGCGAGCGATAGAAATTGAAGGAAAAACGCAAAAGATGAAAATTCGCGCGAATTCGTTATAATAGTTGATTGTTATACCAAATTCGCACGAATTTTCATCTATAGTTGCGGCGAGCGATAGAAATAAAGAAAAAACAGGGAAAGATGAAAATTTGCGGGAATTTAGGTGCAACGAGCGATAGAAATGAAGGAAACAAAGGAAAAGATGAAAATTCGCGGGAATTCAGGTGGGGCGAGCGATAGAAATTGAAGGAAAAACGCAAAAGATGAAAATTCGCGCGAATTCGTTATAATAGTTGATTGTTATACCAAATTCGCACGAATTTTCATCTATAGTTGCGGCGAGGCATAGAAATGAAGAAAAAACAGCGAAAGATGAAAATTTGCGGGAATTTAGGTGCAACGAGCGATAGAAATGAAGGAAACAAAGGAAAAGATGAAAAATCGCGGGAATTTAGGTGCGGCGAGCGATAAAAATGAAAGAAAAACGCAAAAGATGAAAATTCGCGCTAATTCGCTATAATAGTTGATTGTTATACCAAATTCGCACGAATTTTCATGTATAGTTGCGGCGAGGCATAGAAATAAAGAAAAAACAGCCAAAGATGGAAATTTGCGCGAATTCAGATGCAACGAGCGATAGAAATGAAGGAAACAAAGGAAAAGATGAAAATTCGCGCGAATTCGTTATAATAGTTGATTGTTATACCAAATTCGCACGAATTTTCATCTATAGTTGCGGCGAGGCATAGAAATGAAGAAAAAACAGCGAAAGATGAAAATTTGCGGGAATTTAGGTGCAACGAGCGATAGAAATGAAGGAAACAAAGGAAAAGATGAAAATTCGCGGGAATTTAGGTGCGGCGAGCGATAAAAATGAAAGAAAAACGCAAAAGATGAAAATTCGCGCTAATTCGCTATAATAGTTGATTGTTATACCAAATTCGCACGAATTTTCATGTATAGTTGCGGCGAGGCATAGAAATAAAGAAAAAACAGCCAAAGATGGAAATTTACGGGAATTCAGATGCAACGAGCGATAGAAATGAAGGAAACAAAGGAAAAGATGAAAATTCGCGGGAATTTAGGTGCGGCGAGCGATAAAAATTAAAGAAAAACGCAAAAGATGAAAATTCGCGCTAATTCGCTATAATAGTTGATTGTTATACCAAATTCGCACGAATTTTCATCTATTGTTGCGGCGAGGCATAGAAATGAAGAAAAAACAGCGAAAGATGAAAATTTGCGGGAATTTAGGTGCAACGAGCGATAGAAATGAAGGAAACAAAGGAAAAGATGAAAAATCGCGGGAATTTAGGTGCGGCGAGCGATAAAAATGAAAGAAAAACGCAAAAGATGAAAATTCGCGCTAATTCGCTATAATAGTTGATTGTTATACCAAATTCGCACGAATTTTCATGTATAGTTGCGGCGAGTGATAGAAATGAAGAAAAAACAGCCAAAGATGGAAATTTGCGCGAATTCAGATGCAACGAGCGATAGAAATGAAGGAAACAAAGGAAAAGATGAAAATTCGCGCGAATTCGTTATAATAGTTGATTGTTATACCAAATTCGCACGAATTTTCATCTATAGTTGCGGCGAGGCATAGAAATGAAGAAAAAACAGCGAAAGATGAAAATTTGCGGGAATTTAGGTGCAACGAGCGATAGAAATGAAGGAAACAAAGGAAAAGATGAAAATTCGCGGGAATTTAGGTGCGGCGAGCGATAAAAATGAAAGAAAAACGCAAAAGATGAAAATTCGCGCTAATTCGCTATAATAGTTGATTGTTATACCAAATTCGCACGAATTTTCATGTATAGTTGCGGCGAGGCATAGAAATAAAGAAAAAACAGCCAAAGATGGAAATTTACGGGAATTCAGATGCAACGAGCGATAGAAATGAAGGAAACAAAGGAAAAGATGAAAATTCGCGGGAATTTAGGTGCGGCGAGCGATAGAAATGAAAGAAAAACGCAAAAGATGAAAATTCGCGCAAATTCGCTATAATAGTTGATTGTTATATTGAATTCGCACGAATTTTCATCTATAGTTGCGGCGAGTGATAGAAATGAAGAAAAAACAGCAAAAGATGAAAATTCGCGCTAATTCCGTATAATAGTTGATTGTTATACTAAACTCGCACGAATTTTCATCTATAGTTGCGGCGAGCGATAGAAATGAAGAAAAAACAGCAAAAGATGGAAATTTGCGGGAATTTCGATGCAACGAGCGATAGAAATGAAGGAAGCAAAGCGAAAGATGAAAATCCACGCGACTTCAATATAACAATTGATTGTTATACCGAATTCGCCGTGAATTTTCGTCAAACCAATCGCGCAATCTATAAACGGCGATGAGCGATAGAAATGAAGAAAGGAAGCAGAAGATGAAAATTCGCGCGAATTTCCATCAAGAGTTCATCACAAAAAAAGAATATGATCCTCGAGGATCAGATTCTTTGGTGTTGTGGCTGACCATTGGAGGATAACGTTGTTACATACCATAAGCAAGTTTTTCTGCCGGGTAGAACTATTTGATGTTACTACTTTTGATGTCGACCTAAAAACGAACTAAAAATATTCTTCCTCAAACTCAAAAGTGTCGTAACATTTGGTATCATAGACGCGACCGTCTCTCGTATTTTCCCGGTTCTATTTCCCTCTGGGAATATCCATATATCTATAGGACAACTAGTATGGCATATACGTCGGCCCTTCTCAATGTTCCCTGGTTCTCATATTGGTGTGGTGGAAAAGGAGAATATTCTCACGTCGCCAAGATAAGCTCCGAAACGAAACCCCATCCCTACGGATAATTCTTGAACGATCAAACTCACTCCCTTCCCCTCATTTTCTTGTCCTTCCTGTCGCATTCACATTGTTCTTGTTCGTTCAAGGATCGCTGCTCTCTTGTCCGACTCATCCCATCCCTTGTACCCACGCAGCCCAACATTCAAGAGTTGCCTTTTACGCCGTCATTCATTCTTTTTCGTTATTCCATTATTCGTTGAAATTTGCGCGTCTGATACGACTTTTATGCCCCGTTAACAAAGAGATTCTTGGCTATGGCCTACTGCGGTTTAGTTACTCTCGAAGTATAAGTCGCCAGTCTACAACTCGTCGGGCTCTTTGCTTAGGGAAAGTTGAGGGCGGAAGGTTTAGGACTACGTTTTTTTTTTAGTGATTTTCATGAATTTTTTTGGCAAGAAAAAAATGTATCTAATTTATGGAAACTTTCAGAACATTTTATACATGTATTCAAATAAATGTCGTAATTTTTTTGAAGTATTCGCTCGGAAAATGTCGGCTGGAAACCATCGGAAGTCACCATCAGACGTAGCTGCTTGTGTACATTCCGGAGGCCACAGTTTTCATCTGATGTCAATAGGTTTTTAAATTTACTTTAAGAACATGTCTTTCTTCTATATGAACCTCTCCTCGCCCCAAAAAATTGAAAATTACATTTTTTAGATATGTTTGAACACCTCTAATCGTAAATTAATAAAAAATTTTTGAAGGGAGGAGTAGAGTGTCGTCGTACAGTGAAAAATAATTTAAGAGTACGTACTCTATAGAGTACGTACTCTTAAATTATTTTTCACTAAAAAAATTTTCAAAAAAATTTACGACATTTATTTGAATACATGTATAAAATGTTCTGAAAGTTTCCATAAATTAGATACATTTTTTTCTTGCTAAAAAAATTCATGAAAATCACTAAAAAAAAACGTAGTCCTAAACCTTCCGCCCTTAACTTTCCCTAAGCAAAGAGCCCGCTGAGTTGTAACGAACCTCGCAATATAAAAGATACAAATATTTGTTCACGCGGGGACACGCGAACAACAAAGAACCTATCTCAATGAATTTATGAGCTATAATTTGTCGGATACGCTAGGGAATGTATAGTGAGTATATATCCGTTTATTTATGTATTCACGCACTTATTTGGTTTGTTACTCTGTATACGATACACCATTCTATATGCTACAGTGCGTTTGTCGGGAATCATTCATGAGGCTAAATGTATTCATAGAAGAGACCCGGATCGATTGTGCGTGTCGATTCCACAACCGCATCAGCGTGATTATATATATACGTATATCATACTGTACTGAGCTTTCGTATGTTCCCCCAAGGGTTAATAAAAGATCGATGATTACCTATTCATATGTTTATTCATCCGGAATTGTCAGCGCGCGATATACCGAGAGTATATCCGGTGAATCGTACATCGTACATAGACATATCTATGGATTATGGTTTTGCTATCGAACTCGGCACATGTTTGATTCGGACAAATGGTCATACGTATGGTATACTTTACAGCGTGGTACTTTAGGACTGTGTATGTAATACGTATGGGAGAAACGTATGTGTGTTGAGGGTGTAGAAACGTTTCGCAAAACACTCGCCCCACAGGAAAGTCTCGTCGGGCAATAGGTCGTCACGACGATTAAATTTCCCGCGCAAAGTTTAGTTCATCGACTCGCCGTATCTACGGTGGAACCTAACCTATGATGTTGAAGTTTGCGTCGTTGGAACGCAACGCAAATCGGTGGAATTTTCATTTTCATTATTGCACTTGCTTCTCGTGCCTACTTTAGGCCCGGATCCTTGAAGGACAACCCAATAAAACTTTTTAACATTAAAAAAAATCATGCTTTTTTGTTTTGACCCACGTAAAAAATTCAATTTTCTATTTTTTTGTTAGCATTTAGGTTCATATAGAAGAGAGACATATAATAAAAGTAAATTCCAACCTCGTTTGATTTCAGATGAAAATTTCGGCTTCCAGAATGTACGCAAAATGCTGAGGCTGATTGTGACCTGCAATATGGGGTCGCTAATATGTTCGGTGTTTTTCAAGGAAATTCTTCAAAAATTTTATAGTATATACTTGAATATATGTATAAAATATTCTCAAAGTTTCAGGAAATTATATTCATTTTTTATACTATAAAAAAATTCATGAAAATCATTGAGAAAACGCTGTCCTAACCCTATTTCCCCCCTTAAGCCCAATCGGGCCCATCCATTACTACAAAAATGTTTGTCGAAGTGAAAAAGTCCAAATGTTCTGAAAAAATATTTAGTTTTTGCACGGCGGTGGTTTTTATCACGTGACAACCGGTTTTATTCGACGGGAATTGTGCATTTCAAGTTTGCATTGTTGGAACGCACGGGAAATAGGTTTTTAAATTTTTATTTTCAGCATTGCTTTTGCTTCTCGTGGCCATTTAGGCCCAAGTCCTTAAAGGACAACCCAATAAAACGTTTTAACTATATTTGTCATCGATAATCCAATGTTGAAGGGGAATTAAGGAGGGAAATAGGGTTAGACGGTTAAAAAATCGATTTTTTTTTAATTTCATAAATTGTTAGTAAAACTATTGAAAAATATGTTCCCAAAATTTTACATGAAAATTCCGACTCGTTCTATTGTTATAAGCCATTAAGGAGAGAAATAGGGTTAGGACAGCGTTTTCTCAATAATTTTCATGAAATTTTTTATAGTATAAAAAATGAATATTGTTTATTGAAACTTCGACAATATTTTATACATATATTTAGGTATATACTATAAAATTTGTATTGGCACATATATTTAAGTATATACTACAAAATATTAGCAACCCCATATTGTTTGTTTTTCTTGGTACTATTTTTTCAAACGCGTTTTTCTGAAAACGACTTTTTTCGAACTTGCGTACACGCTAGTTCGAAAAGTTTTCAACCAATCGTTTTGAAAATTGGTAGTTACTTTCTTCATAGTATTGCGCTCTATATGAACCTAAAATCGGAATATTATCATTATTTAAAATAATTTTTTTTTTACAAATAAAGTTGTAAAAAATGGCAAAAAATCATGCTTTTTTGTTTAGACCCCTGTAAAAAATTCAATTTTCGATTTTTCTTTATAGCATTTAGGTTCATATAGAAAAGAGACATATAATAAAAGTAAATTCCAACCTCGTTTGATTTCAGATGAAAATTGCGGCTTCCAGAATGTACGCAAAATGCTGAGTCTGATTGTGACCTGCAATATGGGGTCGCTAATATGTTCGGTGTTTTTCAAGGAAATTCTTCAAAAATGTTATAGTATATACTTGAATATATGTATAAAATATTCTCAAAGTTTCAGGAAATTATATTCATTTTTTATACTATAAAAAAATTCATGAAAATCATTGAGAAAACGCTGTCCTAACCCTATTTCCTCCCTTAAGTAGCTTTGGTCGCGGTCACTACTGGCATGGGTGAATTCTCAGCCGTGCACTGTCATGCCCGTCGACTGTTAAACGGGAGGGAGTTTCATTCGGTTCTGATGTAGTAAATCCAATTGGAAGTCACTCAAAACCAAGCCGTCTGCATCGACACAGGTTATCCGCAGTTTCTCGCGTCGCAATGGAAGTTACGTTAGCTTAGAGAAGTGCGGGTAGCAAGTGACGGAGGGAAAAATGAAAAAAAAAATGGAATTGAGAAGGGAAATACCTAAAAATCGTAAATGGTATACGTCGGAACAAAGAAAATAATATATTTCATTCATATAATTTTTTTCCATGGTACGGGGAGCCCACTCTAACGATAGAATTTGTGACGGTGAGTAATGCCGTTCTAACATATCTAGAACATGATTATAACATGATTTCGTTATTTGCGCTCTTGGATGTTGAATGTGGTTGCAACCAGCGCGAGCAAACTTTACATATTGACTCGTCCGGCAGAACTATATTTCACGATTCTCCTCGGCGATTCACCTCGATATCTGGGAACGGAAATACAGTCGTCCCTCTTTTGGTCAATCGCCGTTCAACACCTTTTCGTCTCAACACGGCTGTTATGCACATATGTATCTTAATATATTATGACAGCTGTGTATTTGTCAAGCCACACCTCGTGAAGTTACTCTTCGCCCCCACCCATCTTTGAATCGATAGCAAACATGGCATGTCCCTCTTTGGCTTATCTCCACTTTGTGTGTTGGGTTAGTCGTGTTTGCAGTAGATAGACAGATACAGCGAGAGCGAGAGGAGGGATCGATTACGAGGTTTACAATTCCAAAGGGTACCGCGATCGAAACGAATTGTCTAAGTTTTGACAGTAATGTATTTGTATTGTTAATGTTTCTATCGTATATTTTTCCAGGTTTTGACGTCCTTTCTCCTCTGTGCCCCATTTTTATTGTATTCCTTCAGAGCCCTCACCACATGCCAGTGTGTTGTCCACAATCATTTTTTTCCTAATGCACAACCGTTATCGCATTTGCACGATAAGAGAGCACGGGGAAACCGGGGAAAACCGCGACCCCGCGACCATCGGAAACTCAGAAAAACTGCGGCCCCGCTCAGTAGTCGGCGGGTAAGCCTATGCAAGGCCAAGTGGCCACCCATCCCAGTGTTGGCCGCGGTTAAGGGGTTACACGCAGTTGGAAATTTCAAAAAATCGATTTTTTTTATTGCATTTTCGGAATGTACATATATTTGAGTATATTCCCTGAAAATTTCAAATCGATCTGGCAAATATTCTTGGAGATACATGCATATTTGTGAGGACGCTCGGAGCGTTACAAAGTAGGCGGCCTAAACTTTGAACGCGTTTTTCTCAATATGGTTTTTCCAAAGTCGGTGAGCACGATTTCTCAAAAACGGCTCAACCGATCGGTCTGTAATTGTAACACAACCTTCTCAGATATATTCTTCAGGTATTGATCGACGGAATAAGATTTCGATAATTATTTCTATTTTTTTTAAACAATTCAACGAAAAAATTTTGGTCGAAGATTGGAATTTTTTCTTTTTGGAGCAGCCATTTTGTCAAAAATTTAAATTTCGACTATTCCTTCAATCGATACCTAGATTTATCTATCCACTAACAGAATCTTTTTGATTTTTTTATTTTGGATAATCCAAACCGGAAATATCGTGCTCACCGTCAGACACCTTTTTTTAGAGGAGCTCCCGGAGATCGGCTATAGCAGCTTTAAAAATCATTATTTTTACAAATAAAAAATATGAAAATAAAGTTAAAAGTTACTACAATACGTATATAAATTTTTACGTTAATAAACTAAAATGTCTTGCCAGGAAAAATTCTTGAACAATCGCCTTTTTTCGGTCTCCTGACTGCGTATCACTACTTAAGGGAGGAAATAGGGTTAGACGGTTCAAAAAATCGATTTTTTTTATTTCATAAATTGTTAGTAAAACTATTGAACAATATGTTCCCAAAATTTTAAATGAAAATTCCGACTCGTTCTATTGTTATAAGCCATTAAGGGGGGAAATAGGGTTAGGACAGCGTTTTCTCAATGATTTTCATGAATTTTTTTTATAGTATAAAAAACGAATATAATTTATTGAAACTTTCAGAATATTTTATACATATATTTAACTATATACTATAAAATTTGTATACATATATTTAAGTATATACTATAAAATATTAGCGACCCCATATTGCTTGTTTTTCTTGGTACTATTTTTTCAAACGCGTTTTTCTGAAAACGACTTTTTTTGAACTTGCGTACACGCTACTTTGAAAAGTTTTCAACCAATCGTTTTGAAAATTGGCAGTTGCTTTCTTCATAGTATTGCGCTCTATATGAACCTAAAATCGGAATATTATCATCATTTAAAATAATTTTTTTTCTGCAAATAAAAGTGTAAAAAATGGCAAAAAATCATGATTTTTTGTTTTGACCACTGTAAAAAATTCAATTTTCTATTTTTTTGACTGCATTTAGGTTCATATAGAAGAGAGACATATACTGAAAGTAAATTCCAA
This sequence comes from Oxytorus armatus, assembly GCA_958009045.1. NCBI lineage: Eukaryota > Metazoa > Arthropoda > Insecta > Hymenoptera > Ichneumonidae > Oxytorus > Oxytorus armatus. Next base: position 35,390,469 of record OY253745.1, on the reverse strand, counting down.
CCTCGTTTGATTTCAGATGAAAATTGCGGCTCCCAGAATGTACGCAAAATGCTGAATCTGATTGTGACCTGCAATATGGGGTCGCTAATATTTTATAGTATATACTCAAATATATGTATACAAATTTTATAGTGTATATTTAAATATATGTATAAGATATTCTCAAAGTTTCAATAAATTATATTCATTTTTTATATTATAAAAAAATTCATGAAAATCATTGAGAAAACGCTGTCCTAACTCTATTTCTCCCCTTAAAGTGAGTAGCTCTCCATCAGGCCCCGAGCGCGCCACGTGTATAACCGAGCAGTCACTATTTTTTCAAATGCGTTTTTCTGAAAACGACTTTTTTTTAACTTGCGTACACGCTAGTTTGAAAAGTTTTCAACCAATCGTTTTGAAAATTGGCAGTTATATTCTTCATAGTATTGCGCTCTATATGAACCTAAAATCGGAATATTACCATTATTTAAAATAATTTGTTTTTGCAAATAGAGTTGTAAAAAATGGCAAAAAATCATGCTTTTTTGTTTTGACCCCTGTAAAAAATTCAATTTTCTATTTTTTTTATAGCATTTAGGTTCATATAGAAGAGAGACATATAATAAAAGTAAATTCCAACCTCGTTTGATTTCAGATGAAAATTGCGGCTTCCAGAATGTACAAAATTCTGAGTCTGATTGTGACCTGCAATATGGGGTCGCTAATATCCCCGGTGTTTTTCAAGAAAATTCTTCAACAATTTTACAGTATATACCTAAATATATGTATAAAATATTCTCAAATTTTCAATAAATTATATTCATTTTTTATACTGTAAAAAAATTCATGAAAATCATTGAGAAAACGCTGTCCTAACCCTATTTCCCCCCTTAATAACGCTCAACATGGAAGACCCCCGGAGCCAAGAGGACGGCGTCACCACGACTGTTAGTTTTAGGCGAGAATGTACCATAATTCAACATTTTTCGAAAATAGGGCAACAATAAAAGATAAGCATGACAGATTTGGGACAAACCATCCCAAGAAAATGCAGCACTACATCACTACGAATATGATCGCGTAGGAAAAAAATTTGCCTGCCGTAGAGCGTGGATAGATCTATTAGAATCGTCTACGAAAAATTGCATCTATGTGGACGCTTCCAGATGTGACATAAACGTTTAAGTTTCAACTTAAACTCTGCGGATGTTCCACGAAACGTGGACAGCATCAAATGTTTTTCGAAATTCTTTTATAAAAACGCAATAATGTATTATTACACGACAATTTCGAAATTTTCGAAGTTGGTTTTCATACTTCACGATAAAAATAACATTTTATTTGTATAATAAGACTACGAAGAACTCCGTTGACTTTCTCAAGTCCGAGCAAAGTCCGCGTATCGTCTACGAAACGTCAACGGCATAAAAGTTTTTCGAAATTGTCTTATAAAAATGGAATTTTATTTTTATAATAAAATTGAAAAATATAAAAGTTTACTGTTAAAAGAAAATATCGACAAACTTCAATGCCGTTGACTTTTCGCTGGACCATACGCAGACTTGAGTACCAATGTAAAAGTTTATAGTGACGTCCTGGACGCGTCCGCATGCGGATGCATTTTTGGTAGACGATTCTAATAGATGCATCGCCGCTCTATGGTGATCCAATTTTATTTTGATACGCGATACGACGGAATGAGATTAAAAAATACTAGAAGGTTTTTAACGGAGGTTAGTCCGGTTCTTAAACATTTTTCTCAGTACTGAAATTTCATCGTTATGTCGGTAAACATCCCAGACGTGTTCTGATAAAGGTATACACGTTTCTCTGTTTTTTTTTTTTTTTTCATTCGGCGAGTGTTCAGTAAAATTTTTTACCGGCTTGCTCTCTATCTACACAGAGGGTTTGCTCTCGGGTCGAGGGATGGGTGTAGCTTTTAGTATGTTTTCACTTGGCGCCAACAACGATGAAAGAAGATTCATATATTCTATATTATATTCTCGGAATTTACGCGAGCTGGATTAAAAAGAGTGAAAGATAAAATCGTACGAAGACGAGAGGATCAGAGCTACACCTGCAAAAATTAGGGAAAAGAAGTCCGGAGAATAGAGCCACGTTATTTTTTTTAATTTCCGGCATTTCCTTTTTTCCCTCGTCGAGAATCGCAAAGTGGCTGAGGGCAAGGCAACATGGAAAAAGGCTCCGGCCCGAGCGTCTTTGACGACGTACAATTACTGTTTTCTTTTCTTTCGTCTTCGTCCTTTATTTACTTACTTTTTCCGTCCATCTATTTCCTTGTTCTCGGCCATCCCATCACCACACTTTTTTTTCTTTCACTCAACCCTTTTTTTTTGTTTAGCCCTTCATCCGCCTTTTCCGCACCCGACTTGCCTCGCACAACAGTTGGCATCACGCTTTACTCTGGTGCACGATGCCGACAAAGAGTCTTGACAAAGCCGACGTTTTCCTCGTCGCGCCCGCTCCTCTCATCGACAATACAAAACGTTGCTCGTTCGTTCCCGAACATACTGTGCAATCCATTTTGATTGTACGCAATAAATAAACAACGGAGATGCGAGCTATTGGAAGGACGTTCAATTTCTTGATATCTGATCAAGTACAAAAATTTAGGGACCAGCGACTAACCTAGGAAGATGTGTAAAAAAAAAATACTGTATTCGAGTTATCCTTATGTATACCTCGTACTGGAAAAATTAATTTAAATTTTATACGCGATGACGAAAAACGAAGAGCTACGAAGATCTACGAAATCGTCGTTGTTCTGGTTCGAACATTTATACAAATCCCGACTATCGTCGTATTGATTCTAACCATAAAATATATGTTATCTATCTCCGACAATGTGCAATCTTCGAAACCATAATTATTGTAAAAATTCGGTCACTATTATAACGATCATAAATTCGACCATTGACGCAAAGGACTTTAATGATAAAATCTGTCTTCTTGATTTTCTCACTGTCTATTAATTTCTTTCTGAACTCCCATTTTTAACAACCTACAGATTTTATAAATCATTCGTTGAAATAAAAAGGAAAATAACAAAAATAACGAAAATTGAATTAAGACCTTCTTCAGGTATTCACGGCCTGTCCTTGATTCGTATTCCAACCGTTTCCCCGGACCGGCGCTCCCATCGCGTCAGCAGCCATCTTAGAGACGCGGCAGCCATCTTAGAGACGCGGCAGCCATCTTGACACCACTTTGAATTAACGTTAAAATTGTAAGAGGCTGGTATCTATCTGCGATAATATGTAGTCTTTCGAAACGATAATCATTGTGAAAATTCGGACACAATTACCGCTATCATAAATTCGCCCATGATGTAAAGGACATTAATGATAAAATATGTCCTTTCTAATGTCCTATTTTCTTTTCGAACTCCCATTTTTAACAACTTAGAGATGTTATAAATCATTCGTTGAAATAAAAAGGAAAATAACAAAAATAACGAAAATTGAATTAAGACCTTCTTCAGGTATTCACGGCCTGTCCTTGATTCGTATTCCAACCGTTTCCCCGGACCGGCGCTCCCATCGCGTCAGCAGCCATCTTAGAGACGCGGCAGCCATCTTGACACCACTTTGAATTAACGTTAAAATTGTAAGAGGCTGTTATCTATCTGCGATAATATGTAGTCTTTCGAAACGATAATCATTGTGAAAATTCGGGCACAATTACCGCCATCATAAATTCGCCCATTGGTATAAAGGACATTAATGATAAAATATGTCCTTTCTAATGTCCTATTTTCTTTCTGAACTCCCATTTTTGGCAACCTACAGATGTTATAAAACATTCCTTGCAATAAAAAGGAGAATAACAAAAATAATGAAAATTGTATTAAGACCTTCTACAGGCATTCACGTCCTGTCCTTGATTCGTATTCCGACCGTTTCCGCGGACCGGCGCTCCCATCGCGTCAGCAGCCATCTTCGAGACGCGGCAACCATCTTGACACCACTTTGAATTAGCGTCAAAATTGTAAGAGACGTATCGTTACGAACGTGAAACTAAGAAAAAAAAATGTTCACGTGGGAAGATCGTTCGATATCTTTGGTCGCGAGGTAAAAAAAAAATGTATTCCTCGGGCGTACTCGAGAATACTCCGTTACGAAGAAAACGAGGATTCGTGTACATGAATATATGTAACATAACGCGCGATATATGTTTAGATACTATAACGATATCCTGCATTATATGTGACCTACCCCAGTTCTCTATTTCTTGCACCCTCAGGAAATCGTTTCGATAGTGAGAGTCCATATAGAGAAATCGATTTGGTCTTTACGGCTTGAGGTCTCGTCGTCGTTGTCGTCGTTTTCATCGTCGATATGCCGTCTCCGTTACCTCATGACGGACGTCGTTATCTTAATGGCTAACGTAATGTATATATTCCGTGATAGTATATATACGTAAGCACAAGAGCTCTCGTCGGCTCTGTGGATACGATAGAAATACATTTAAAGCTTTATAGCTAGGCTCCAGCCATAGTGGGGTTTCCCATCGAATTCCAAACTGGCGGATATCGCTTTCTAGAGTTTTCTCGTTTTTCTGTATGTCGTACGAACGCGATCACTGTGCGGAACGGTGTAATCGCGTTTATTTCACGACTATACATATTATTTCTATTTATAATGACAGTTTTTTTTACGACATTACACATAAGTATCTTGTACGCATATATTTGTAAAAAAAAAAAGAAGTTTTTCGGTGGCATCATGGGATTCTAGTAACGAATTTGTTATGAATAGACAAATCTAAGTATCGCAATGGCGTGGGAAGTGTTTCTAAAGTGAAATATAGGGGGTACAAGTAAGTTTTACAGGAATTTTTTGTGAAAATTGGGGCTTTATTGTACAAAAATGTTAACAAATTGATTCTCCAAGTTTTTCTTGCGTTTGACACGAGTCTACGTTCAATAATGCCTCCAATTCTGCATCTTCAAACGTTTCTGGCCTTCCTCCACGTTCCTTATCTTCCGTCTCAAAATCAGGACTTTTGAATCGTTGAAATTGATGGAGCATGGTCTCCATAAGACTCACACAACAACTGATGACCCTCAGCTACTTTTTTTCTTCAAATGGGAGCAGAAAAGTAAAGCTTCCCGGAAATTGCGTTTCGTTGGCACATAAGTGGACATATTTGGAATTCGAAAAAACTATATGCTTTGACACTTTGACAAAGTGACACATACTGAAAACTAAAGCCTACTGATGACGCTTTAACGTGAAGTTGGTTAGGTTATGGTCTGATATGATTTAATACTGGTAACGCCCTCTCTCGTAAATCCTTTAATATTTACTTGTACCCCCAATAGATCCATAACATGTATCAATGTGTTACCGTTTTATATCGCTCGAAAGTTTCGATGTTTAAAAGTTAGTTTACGCTCGGTAAAAAAAATAAGATCGCGTATCTTTTAACGACTTTCCTCAAAATTCACGATGGATCTAGAGCATCGCGTCAAGTAGCGCCGGGTCGCCTCTAAAATGTGTCCCCACTTTCAAAGTATTACAAAAATATTTGTTATCATATGAAAGTTTGTTAACGCACTCAAGGCCCCGTATCTCTTAAGAGAGGAAATAGGGTTAGACGGTTCAAAAAATCGAATTTGTTTAAATTTCATAAATTGTTAGTAAAACTATTGAAAAATATGTTCCCAAAATTTTAAATGACAATATCGACTCGTTCTATTGTTATAAGCCATTAAGGGTTGCAATAGGGTTAGGACAGCGTTTTCTCAATGATTTTCATAAATTTTTTTATAGTATAAAAAATGAATATAATGTATTGAAATTTTGAGAATATTTTATACATATATTTAAGTATATACTATAAAATTTTTGAAGACTTTCCTTGAAAAACACCGAAGATATTAGCGACCCCATATTGCAGTTCACAATCAGACTCAGCATTTTGCTATTTTTTCAAACGCGTTTTTCTGAAAACGACTTTTTTTGAACTTGCGTACACGCTATTTTGAAAAGTTTTCAACCAATCGTTTTGAAAATTGGCAGTTACTTTCTTCATAGTATTACGCTCTATATGAACCTAAAATCGGAATATTATCATTATTTAAAATAATTTTTTTTTGCAAATAAAGTTGTAAAAAATGGCAAAAAATCATGCTTTTTTGTTTTGACCCCTGTAAAAAATTCAATTTTCTATTTTTTTGATAGCATTTAGGTTCATATAGAAGAGAGACATATAATACAAGTAAATTCCAACCTCGTTTGATTTCAGATGAAAATTGCGGCTTCCAGAATGTACACAAAATGCTGAGTCTGATTGTGACGTGCAATATGGGGTCGCTAATATCTTTGGTGTTTTTCAAGGAAATTCTTCAAAAATTTTATAGTATATACTTAAATATATGTATAAAATATTCTCAAAGTTTCAATAAATTATATTCATTTTTTATACTATAAAAAAATGCATGAAAATCATTGAGAAAACGCAGTCCTAACCCTATTTCCTCCCTTAAGGCACCGAAAAAGTTTTCTCTCTTCGATGTAGCAAAAATTACAATATTTTCGTATAAGGGTTGTTTATTTTTTGCTAGGGTGTAAGATAATGGAATAGAATTTAAAAAAAAAACTACGGGAGCGACAACCTCGCCAATTTGGCGTCGAATACGCGCGCGCACACTCACACACATGTGTATAAATACAAATTGACAAACCGTAATATTCCCCTGTCTGTGCTCCTACGGATAAGAGCCATTGAAACTCGGGGTAAAGCTAGAAAGAAGTAGTGTGGAAGTGGTATGCACGAGCATGTCGTCCAAGGCAATACGTATATAAAGTTTTCCGGGGCCCCCTTGGAACTCATTACGTAGGATCCTCTGCACAATTGTTCGACTATTCACGGGAGTTCTTCTCTCTTCTCGCGCTCTCTTGCTCCAGGTTTTCCATTTAAAACCCTTTCCGTCTCACTTCTTTCATTTCAGTAAAGAAAAAAAAAAAACATGTACGAAAATGGGTAACGAGCGTGTATTCGCGACTGTACAAGAACGAGGTACACAACCACATTGTGTGATATAGACAATACCGTGCCTTTTCCACGCTAAATAAGAAGTTTTACTCGCGGTTATATGTACATATAAAATGAAAAAGGAAGAGGGCAAAGTCCCGACGCCCGTTGCACGTGTAAAATATACAGTGCCATTGCCTCCACTTCTTTGTGCATACATAATATTGGCAAGGGATGTAAAATCCCGGCGGGAATTACATACAGGAAAATAAGAGCGAGGAAAGACATCGAGAAATAATGATTCCGTAGGCGAAGAATTGCACTCGCAACGATAATAAAATGTGAAGAGACAGGGGAGGAACGAATTAATGAAAAGACGCGGAATTTCGTATAAGACATATTTTCGAAACATACATCCCGACCCTCATTAAACCGTTCCGAGGATCTACGGACGGTGTCTTATCTCGGAGTAATTTAGTTTAGTGCAATTTACGTCATTTCGATACATCGAACGTCGGTGAGTGGACGATTGATGGTTTTTTTAACTTTTGTACGCACGAAGATTGAACAGCGGAAGGGTGTTATACAAAAAAATGTTCTTTTCCTTGGATCGTCCCAAATGATCGCTCAACCTCAATACAACTCAATGTCCCAACTTTCGACGATTAAGGTAGTAGTCTGGTAACTTAAGCCGATTTTCATGTCTTTTTTCGAGGGCGTTTTTTTGTAGGAAAATATAAATGAATCGTTTTGGATATTTAGGATGTTTTTATTTACATATTAAAAATACAAAAAAAAAATTTTTAGAAAAAATTTAATAGTGTATTATCATTATTATTATTGATCGAAGTTGGCACCTCGAAAAAAATGCGCGTGGGTAGCCCCGGTGATTTTGGCTCTTGATGTTGTCTGAAATAAAAAATTCTTGATAATTCTTAATCTAGAGACATGTCATTCTGGTCGGAACTACTGAAGTTAAATTTCATGGATAAATAACAAAATGGCGGACTTTGAAAAAAAAGTCCTTTTATTTTGGCCGCCATTTTGTTATTTATTAAGAATTATTAAGAATTCATATAAGAATATTAAGAATATAACAAAATGGCGGATTTTGGAAAAAAGTTTTTTTTTCCAAAGTTCGCCATTTTGTTATTTATCCATGAAATTTAACTTCAGTAGTTCCGACCAGAATGACATGTCTATTGATTAAGAATTATCAAGAATTTTTTATTTCAGATAACATCAACAGCCAAAATCACAGGGGCCACCCACGCGCTTTTTTTTCGAGGTGCCAACTTCGATCAATAATAATAATAATAATAAACTACTAAATTTTTTCAAAAATTTTTTTTTTCGTATCTTTAATATGTAAATAAAAACATCCTAAATATCCAAAACGATTCATTTTTATTTTCCTACAAAAAAACGCCCCCCAAAAAACACATGAAAATACGATGTTGAAATTTGCATCGTTGGAACGCAATGCAAATAGGTTTTTAAATTTTCATTTTCAGCATTGATCTTGCTTCTCGTGCCCATTTAGGCCCAGGTCCTTGACGGAGACCCCAATAAAACGATTTAACAATTTTTGTCGTCGATAATCCAATCTTGAAGGGAATTAATGGCGTATTAAATCTATTTCCGTTGCATTCCAACGATGCAAACTTCAGCATCATATGAAAATCGGCTTAAGTTACCAGACAACTAGCTTAAAAAATCAAAACGAAGGGATTTTTCAATTGTGCATTTTTTCTTCTTTGTCTAAAAACTGTTATATATCGTATGAAAACAGTTGGCCGCTCGATAAACATTTTTTTCCAATCCATTCTACGTCTGCGTTAAGACGGACTCTCAATTTATATTGGCGGAGTCGATGGGACGAAACAAACATAAAAAAAACCGCATCTTTCACGATTCGTAAACTCGAGAAAAGACCGAAGGAGCAGATGGTTTTTATTTGTAACGGGGGGAAAAAAAAAGCAACGAAGAGAAGCGACGAAAAAGTTTTTGTCACAACTTCGGGTCGCCCGCCTTTCTTTTTCTCGCTCTGATCCAACTACAGATTCATTGAGACAAAATCGCCTTAAGCAAAACTTTGTCTCGTGAAAACTGGTCGGATACTCGGTGCTCTGTACTTTTGTACAACATTCATTGTTTATTCGTTAATTTGCCATCTGTTTCAAGTAGATTGATGAAAAATGGTGTAAATTGAAACTTGCTTCATAATTTTTCCGCATTCGTATATATTTCTCTAGGAGTAAGAGGCTTTGTCAATTTTGACTTACTCAAAGAGTTCTTGACTTAGTCAATGAGTTTTCGTCCTTGGTCCCTACTGCTGCTTTATCCTGGTTACAACAATACTAGATAATTCCGTTAGTCATTATTTTTTCACTGTTTTTATTTCATTCTTATTATTTTGTTCGTGGATCGAGCGATCGATCCACAAAAATTATTCACGAATATCAACATTATTGGTGTAAGGTTTTTTGACTCTTGGAGGAAGCTTTGTGTGCGCGCAAAAATGGTGAGGATGCAATATGTATGATGTTGAAGTTTGCATCGTTGGAACCCAATGCAAATAGGTTTTTTAATTTTTATATTCAATGTTGCTCTTGCTTCTCGTGCCCATTTAGGCCCAGGTCCTTGAAGGTGACCCCAATAAAACGTTTTAACGATTTTTATCATCGATAAACCAATCTTAAGGTAGTAGTCTGGTAACTTAAGCCGACTTTCATGTCTTTTTTGGAGGGCGTTTTTTTGTAGGAAAATATAAATGAATCATTTTGGATATTTAGGATGTTTTCATTTACATATTAAAGATACAAAAAAAAAAAAATTTGAAAAAATTTTATAGTTTATTATTATTATTATTATTGATCGAAGTTGACACCTCGGAAAAAAAAGCGCGTGGGTGGCCCTGGTGATTTTGGCTCTTGATGTTATCCGAAATAAAAAATTCTTGATAATTCTTAATCTATAGAACTTTGGGAAAAAAAACTTTTTTCCAAAGTCCGCCATTTTGTTATTTATCTATGAAATGTAACTTCAGTAGTTCCGACCAGAATGACATGTCTATAGATTAAGAATTATCAAGAATTTTTGATTTCAGATAACATCAAGAGCCAAAATCACCGGGGCCACCCACGCGCTTTTTTTTCAAGGTGCCAACTTCGATCAATAATAATTATAATAATAAACTATTAAATTTTTTCAGAACATTTTTTTTTGTATCTTTAATATGTAAACAAAAACATCTTAAATATCCAAAACGATTCGTTTTTATTTTGCTACAAAAAAACCCCCTCCAAAAAAAACATGAAAATCGGCTTAAGTTACCAGACTACTACCTTACAGAGACTATTTTTGAGAAAAAATTCAATATCGCGTAGAATCTGAACGAGTTGTGCCAAACTTTACGAAACAGCATCGAACAAACGGAGGAAGCTGGTAGTTCCACTGACGCGCAAAGGCTGAATCGGTTAAACCAGGTTAATTAACATTAATTTTTGCAACTTCCTCACACACACAGATACAGAATCGCGCGTATGTTTCTTGTGAACTAGAATCGTTGTGCGATTTGCGCGCTGCTTTGTAGGTTAGGTTTCGTGGTCTACGATCGTGCGATCTGAAGTGCGCGCATGACCAAACTCCGAGGGCGACATCTGCGGTCAATCCATCCACAGAAAAAAGTCGAATTTCGAGATGTTTCGCGACGCGTCTGTTTTACAGTGGGGGAATTTGTGTTGTCCGAAGTTTTGACATTGAAAACCGGACAACACTCTTCGGGAACGGTATTACATATGACGGATAATGTACACTATTTGAGATGGAATCATTCTCTGATTAATTCGTTTCGATCCAACAGATAAGTCCCGTTCATTTCGCTCGGTTATAACAACATAAAGGTACAACGTCATAAAACATAATAATGATTAATGTGTATAGAGCGTGAGTATGAAAAAAAAAATGTAACGTGTAGCGTATCCGGACTGGTCGCTCACGGCTGGCTTATCGACCGGAATCGTCTGAACTCGGTATTATTATCGTACGTACACACATTTATATGACAATGTTTGACGTTAGAACACAATCCATGACTCAGATTAAACTCGATGAATCGATGATGACTCAGGCTTATTGGACATCAGGCAGATATGAATCGCAGGGAAAATTAATCGTTCTCACCAATGCGGGCGTGAGACACAGTGCCTTGTCGTGAGTGTGCGAAAGAAAAAGATAGAGATAGAGCGAGAGAGAGTGGAGTGGATGAGGTAGGGGGTAGCGATAACAGCGTCGGAATCGAGGATTCATCAGCCGGGCAAAGTTTGCTCTGCACTTTAATTTTGCAAGCAACATTCCTCACGGTTAATCCTTTATCAACAATAAAAAGAGACGCCAAGTCCATTCTATTTTCATTGATAAGAAAAATACAATACTTTAGGGATTATGTACGAAAGCAGTGGCTTCGTCTGACGGACAATGACCTCATGTGAGGCAGAATTTGTCGCGGTTTGTCAATTCCACACTAAATTACAAGAGTTATTTTTTTTTTTAATTAGGTTCAGTATCACGTACTGAATGTAAATAAACAAAATCCTTACAAATTAAGGGAGCGCAAGTGCCGTCATTTTGAGGAAAACTGTATCGGCCAATATTTCCGTTACCGTGCACTTTAGGCCAACAATGCTAATAACCTTTCTTGTAGATAATTTAATTTCCTATCTTTTTTTCTAAATAATTTTTTTTGTATCAGTCACCGTTTACGACTTATACGGCTGTTAAAATTTATTTATTCACTTTTTGACCTGTATCTCTCCTAATAATTGTTTAAACAATAAAATGCTAATAACTTATCTTTTAAATTCATACATTTTCCACAACTTTTATTAAAAACTTTTTTGTCTAAAATTAATATTCTCAAAGTTATAACGCGTTCAATGTTGCGCTATTGGGTGCAAGGCTAATGAAAACGCGTTATAACTTTGAGAATATTAACTTTAGACAAAAAAGTTTCAAAAAAAAGGTGTGGGAAATGTATGGATTTAAAAGATAAGTTATTAGCATTTTATTGTTTAAACTATTATTAGGAGAGATACAGATCAAAAAGTGAATAAATAAATTTTAACAGTCCTATAAGTCGTAAACGGTAACTGATACAAAAAAAATTATTTAGAAAAAAAGATAGGAAATTCAATTATCTACAAGAAAGGTCATCTGCATTTTCGGCCTAAAGTGCACGGTAACGGAGATATTGGCCAATACGGTTTTCCTCAAAATGGCGGCACTTCCGCTCCCTTAATCACGTACTGAATGTAAATAAACAAAGTCCTTACACATTAGGGGAGCGCAAGTGCCGCCATTTTGAGGAAAGCCGTATTAGTCAATATCTCCGTTACCGTGCACTTTAGGCAAAAAATGGTAATAACCTTTCTTGTAGATAATTGAATTTCCTATCTTTTTTCTAAATAATTTTTTTTATATCAGTCACCGTTTACGACTTATACGGCTGTTAAAATTTATTTATTCACTTTTTGACCTGTATCTCTCCTAATAATTGTTTAAACAATGAAATGCTAATAACTTATCTTTTAAATCCATACATTTTCCACAACTTTTATTTAAAACTTTTTCGTCTAAAATTAATATTCTCAAAGTTATAACGCGTTTTTATTAGCCTTGCACCCAGTAGCGCAACATTGAACGCGTTATAACTTTGAGAATATTAATTTTAGACAAAAAAGTTTTTAATAAAAGTTGTGGAAAATGTATGGATTTAAAAGAAAAGTCATTAGCATATTATTGTTTAAACAATTATTAGGAGAGATACAGATCAAAAAATGAATAAATAAATATTAACAGTCCTATAAGACGTAAACGGTAACTGATACAAAAAAAAATATTTAGAAAAAAAGATAGGAAATTAAATTATCTGCAAGAAAGGTTATTACCATTTTTTGCCTAAAGTGCACGGTAACGGAGATATTGGCCGATACGGTTTTCCCCAAAATGGCGGCACTTGCGGTCACTTTATTTGTAAGGATTTGGTTCATTTCCATTCAGTACGTGATACTGAACCTAATTGAAAAAAAAAAAAAACTCTTGTAATTTAGTGTGGCACAATATTCCCTATTGATTGTACCATAGGCTATTTGCGTTATAGGGGCTCTGGACTTAGAACAGACGCAATTATAAAAACTTCCGGTTCCAGTTTGTTGGAAGAGCAATACTGGAGAGGAAAATTTGAAAAGCTATTTGCGTTGCGTTCCAACGATGCAAACTTCAACATCATGCCCTACCCCTATTCCGACTACTCTATCGATTTTCCTCTCAGATATCGGCAATTGGTTGACGTTAGAGTATCCCGAGGTAGTTCAACATATTATATCACGTTGTCGTTGTCGCCACAGTTCTTGTTGCACGTTCTATTGGCGTAAATGTCGATCGGACGATGACAGCCCAACTCGATGAAAAAAAATATATGGTCTGCATTGGATTCTCCCGAACCGATTGCTATGCTATTCTAAACTTCCAGGTACTCACTTCGCGACTAGTGACGACAGCATCTATTGCCGTTTATATTCTCAATTTTCCTCACTTACACAGCGAACGAGAGAACGTTAGACCGCCAGACAGATGTGTACGTGCCGCGAAAGAGAATTCACGATCGTGACGAAAAATCGTTCGATTTGCAATCGTCGATACCGCGACAAAGTCCCGCACGACATCTTGTGCCAGTCACACTTTCGAGCAATTTATCGACATCGCCGACAAACATTCGTAGCATTGAACTTTCTGTACGTGTATTTACGTCAAGTGTTACGTTTTAGTTTTGGTATAGATGAATCTGGTATAGATGAATAGATGAATATAGATGATTTGATATAGACGAGTGGTGTAGATGAATCGGGCATTGTCCGAGCAGAAATTGTGGTAGGGATCCAATTGGATTCCTGTGATTATCCCTACCGTCTGATAAGGATCCGACGAGATATCAGCTCGGATCCCAACGCGCAAACGTCAAGATTGTAAATTGGATACTTATAGGAATTGCCGATTGGATTCCTGACTGTATTCAGTGCGGATTCTACAGGATTCTTTAAGAATCGTGTGGGGCCTAACGGAATCCTTAGATGATTTTACGGGAGTATGTAATTAATCAGAAGGAATCCTCGAAGGAAATTCTTTGTTCAAATCCCCAAAAATTTTCGATTGATATTTTATGAGAAACTGATAGTATAACTGATAGAATATTTTATACATATATTTAAGTATATACTGTAAAATATTTGAAGAATTATCTTGAAAAACACCGGGGATATTAGCGACCCCATATTGCAAGTCACAATCAGACTCAGCATTTTGCGTACATTCTGGAAGCTCGCAATTTTCATCTGAAATCAAACGAGGTTGGAATTTACTTTCATTATATGTCTCCCTTCTATATGAACCTAAATGCTATCAAAAAAATACAAAATTTAATTTTTTACTGGGGGCAAAACAAAAAAAGCATGATTTTTTGCCATTTTTTACAACTTTATTTGCAAAAAAAAATTATTTCAAATAATCATAATATTCCGATTTTAGGTTCATATAGAGCGCAATACTATGAAGAAAGTAACTGCCAATTTTTCAAAACGATTGGTTGAAAACATTTCAAACTAGCGTGTACGCAATTTCAAAAAAAGTCGTTTTCAGAAAAACGCATTTGAAACAATAGTACCAAGAAAAACAAGCAATATGGGGTCGCTAATATTTTATAGTATATACTTAAATATATGTATAAAAATTTTATAGTATATACTTAAATATATGTATAAAATATTCTCAAAGTTTCAATAAATTATATTCATTTTTTATACTATAAAAAAATTCATGAAAATCATTGAGAAAACGCTGTCCTAACCCTATTTCCTCTCTTAATGGCTTATAACAATAGAACGAGTCGGAATTTTCATTTAAAATTTTGAGAACATATTTTTCAATAGTTTTACTAACAATTTATGAAATAAAAAAAATTCGATTTTTTGAACCGTTTAACCCTATTCCCCCCATTAAGGAAGGGTAAGGGTGTGTACTTTTGAAAAATCGAGTTTTTTTGTCTTTTCTTATAGTTAAACATTTCAAGAATATAGTCTCAACATTTGAAGTCGTTCAGAGCAAAACTCTTGAAGTTATTGATTAGTTAGTCTCCTCTCGGAAAGACAACGCGCAGCTGGAGAGCAGGTATACAACTTGAAAAGCGCAACTTTAAACGCGTTTTTCTGAAAACCACTTTTTAAAAGTCCGTGTACACTGCTATTTAAAAACTACATTACCGATTCATTTCAAACTTGGTACAAACTTTCTACATATAAAATACCTCCCCCCAACGTTAAGTTTTAGATTTTTTTTTACATTAAGGGGGCTTTCCACTTACAAAATGACGAAATTTTTCGTCAAAAATTGCAGTTTTTACTTTAAATGACCACCAAAAATTTTTAAATGAAAAAAATAATAATCAGAGAACGTTGGGGGGAGGATTCAATGATACTTTGAATAAATTTTAATGGTTTTTTATGTCAGATAATTTCCAGTCTGTTTCCAAAGACGTTCTTGGAAAAGCTCTGTCACCGGCTTGTTTGTCGATATTTTCGCATAAAAAAATTACTGAGTGTTGTTGAAATCATATTTAATAATGTACAAAAGGTTTCAATAAATTTGCTTAATCAATATTTAAAAAAAAAAAAAATCGCAAAAAAGTGTTTTTTTTTCACGCTAAAACCCTTACCCTCCCAACGGGTTAGGCCACTCTAGAGGTCGAAAAAATAGGCTTTTTTGGGGATTTTTTTTCAGAAAAACTACAAAATAAATCGAGTTTACAAAATAGAGTGTTTATCATACACATCAGTGACCGTATACAATAATTTTTTTGGAGTGATTAATTTCAAAATGGGGGCTGTGCAGCGTTTTTGCGATGACGTGTCCGTTTTTGTTGGCCGGAAACATAACTCAGACAATTTTCGACCGAATCACTTGAAATTTTGAACATATCTTTAAAAATACATTGTCTATGGAAGTGCGTAAGATCTTTTCTTCATATGGCATCGTTCATTTGTTATTAACAATTTTCTGACGATTTTTTTAAGCAAATTTTTCATTTTTCACTTTAGAAGTGCGCCATTCGGCCAAAAATCAATATATCAAAAAAATCCTCGGCACTTCTATAGACAATATATTTTTAAAGATATATTCAAAATTTCAAGTGAATCGGTTGAAAATTGTCTGAGTTATGTTACCGGCCAACAAAAACGGACACGTCATCGCAAAATGCTGCACAGCCGCCATATTGAAATTAATCGTTTCGAAAAAATTATTGTATACAGTCACTGATATGTACGATAAACACCCTATTTTGTAAACTCAATTTATTTTGTAGTTTTTCTGAAAAAAATCCCAAAAAAAGCCTATTTTTTCGGCTTCTAGAGTGGCCTAAACCCTTAACCTAACTTCCGTAACATTCGCAGCTGCATCTTAGCTGTATCGCGTTAGCGGTGGGCACGGGGAAACCGCGTAAAACCCGTGCCGATACCGAAGGCTTTTTAATTTTCACTGAGTTTCAGTTGTCTCACCATCAGAAACTCGTAAAAAATACCCCACGTAAAAACTACCCTTAGGAGTGGGCGCGGGTGCTAGTGCACGGTTAAGCGGTCACCCATCCCAATACCGACTGCGTCCGATAATGCTTAACATAGGAAATCGCCGAAGCAACGCACCGGCCATCCGTTCACCGCTTTCGGTCAAATAATGACTATAATATAAACATTAGTCCAAATTATTCTTTACAATTCGGAAGCAATCATAATTTAGCTTTTTCTTTTCGCGATAATCATACTTAACGATAGAATCATTAAATCGTCGACGTGCAACCAAGAGTTCGGAACTTGGTTCGGAGCAACTCTGTAAAAAATAAAAAATCTCGACTGTTTTATATCAGCGAGTGGGATGGACACAAGCCGATGACGAAGAGCTCGCAGTTTCTGGCGTCGCAAGTGCGTCCTCATCTTCTGAAAACTCTATAAACGCGTTACCGCGCTCACTTTATCACTCATGGGAATATATAAACCGACGCTGTATTCATTATACGAAATATTTCCGAGTGGCCGTTGGCCGTATTTTTTTAAATTTTTATTTCTACAAAATCTCGTTCGTTTGCGCGATGCTATTACTCCATTTCTCTACTCGCTCTCTGTCCGGGACGCGCGGACATCACCCGGTACCGGGCGGGAGGTCGCGTTTTCATCTCCTCCCGTCCTCACGGGCCACGAGTGTCCTCGGTGCCTCTGACGCTGCCAACTGCACGGGCTTACTGTTTTATTTCCCCGCTGGTAAACGCACAGCGAGAAAGAGAGAGAGGGAAGCGAACGCGTTAGTGTGCAAACGAACGTAGGCCACGAAAATTTATAACGGTACCTTTTAAATTTAATACCCGAGCACGTCAAGCGACGGGAACTGGAGGGATGATCATCCACCTACCCCGGTGCTCGAGGGTCAACGAACGTTGAATTTAAAATTATTTTAACGTTCACGTTGGCATCGTCGCTGTTCGTGATCCCAATACGCGCGTACGTGTTGTTCATATACGACACGATCGCGCGCAGAAATCCGTCCGATCGACGCTCATGGCTCTTCAGCTCTGGAGCCAAAAATAATCACGACATAAAGGGTGTAACAACGCCCGTCACCTATCACTCATCAATCATTTATAAGCTCATTGGAAAAATACATTTTCCAAAAGCCCAGATCAGTCGTTAATTAAGGGAGGAAATAGGGTGAGACGGTTCAAAAAATCGATTTTTTTTTATTTCATAAATTGTTAGGAAAACTATTGAAAAATATGTTCCCAAAATTTTAAATGACAATTCCGACTCGTTCTATTGTTATAAGCCATTAAAGTGAGCAGCTCTCCTTCAGGCCCCTCGGTACTATTTTTTCAAACGCGTTTTTCTGAAAACGAGTTTTTTTTTAACTTGCATACACGCTACTTCGAAAAGTTTTCAACCAATCGTTTTGAAAATTGGCAGTTACTTTCTTCATAGTATTGCACTCTATATGAACCTAAAATCGGAATATTATCATTATTTTAAATAATTTTTTTTTTGCAAATAAAGTTGTAAAAAATGGCAAAAAATCATGCTTTTCTGTTTTGGCCTCTGTAAAAAATTCAATTTTTTATTTTTTTGATAGCATTTAGGTTCATATAGAAGAGAGACATATAATAGGAGTAAATTCCAACCTCGTTTGATTTCAGATGAAAATCGCGGCTTCCAGAATGTACGCAAAATGCTGAATCTGATTGTGACCTACAATTTGGGGTCGCTAATATCTTCGGTTTTTTTCAAGGAAATTCTTCAAAAATTTTATAGTATATACTTAAATATATGTATAAAATATTCTCAAAGTTTCAATAAATTATATTCATTTTTTATACTATAAAAAAATTCATGAAAATCATTGAGAAAACGCTGTCCTAACCATATTTCCTCCCTTGAGGGAACACGTACCCCTGGGCGTGCTCGAAACGGCGTAATTTTTTTTATCAGACAATGTATTATGAATTTTTAAACGGTAATTTTTTTGCTAAAAATAGCATGCAAAACTTTGGATCGCTCTAAATTCTTCAGTTAAAAAAAAAAAAAAATCCCTTCGTCAGACTATAACTAATATATCATATTACAAGGGTTTTTTTAAAATTTGCAGATTAGATTTTTTTTCAACCAGTTATCATGCTGATCAGGAGGCGCCATTCTTTTCATCCGTACCGCACTTCGGCCCAAAAATAATAATGATAATATTTGAAAAAAATTTTTTTTCATTTCTTTCCTTATATTTAAAGAGTCAACAAATAATATGAAACCACTACTTATTTTTTTTTCCTTTTTTACCTTGGAAAATAATTTTCGAAATTTACGCAGTTTCGAGCGCGCCCAGGGGTATGTATTTTCTTAAGTGGGGAAATAGGGTTAGACGGTTCAAAAAATCGATTTTTTTTTATTTCATAAATTGTTAGTAAAACTAATGAAAAATATGTTCCCAAAATTTTTAATGAAAATTCCGACTCGTTCTATTGTTATAAGCTATTAAGGAAGGAAATAGGGTTAGGACAGCGTTTTCTCAATGACTTTCATGAATTTTTTTATAGTATAAAAAATGAATATAATTTATTGAAACTTTGAGAATATTTTATACAAATATTTAAGTATATACTATAAAATTTTTAACGAATTTTCTTGAAAAACACCGAAGAACATTTATGACTGCCTTGACTTTGTTTTTCTTGGTACTATTTTTTCAAACGCGTGTTTCTGAAAACGACTTTTTTTTAACTCGCGTACACGCTAGTTTGAAAAGTTTTCAATCAATCGTTTTGAAAATTGGCAGTTACTTTCTTCATAGTATTGCGCTCTATATGAACCTAAAATCGGAATATTATGATCATGTAAAATAATTTTTTTTTGCAAATAAAGTTGTAAAAAATGGCAAAAAATCATGCTTTTTTGTTTTGACCCTTGTAAAAAATTCAATTTTCTATTTTTTTTATAGCATTTAGGTTCATATAGAAGAGAGACATATAATAAAAGTAAATTCCAACCTCGTTTGATTTCAGATGAAAATTGCGGCTTCCAGAATGTACGCAAAATGCTGAATCTGATTGTGACCTGCAATATGGGGTCGCTAATATCTTCGGTATTTTTCAAGGAAATTCTTCAAAAATTTTATAGTATATACTTAAATATATGTATAAAATATTCTCAAAGTTTCAATAAGTTATATTCATTTTTTATACCATAAAAAAATTCATGAAAATCATTGAGAAAACGCTGTCCTAACCCTATTTCCGCCCTTAAATGATCACGGAAAGAAGGGATCGTTGTTGCCGCTGAGTTTTCCTTTTTTTTTTCTTTCTTTTCCTTGCCATAGAAAAGAAATTTCTTGGAATTGAAATCCAGGAAGAGACAAACGCAACATTTACTTTCGACGGTCGTTTGAAGCCATTTTATCTCGTTGAATTTATTGAGAATTCCTTAGAGAAGTTCAAATGTTTATGCGGGTATCGTAATAACATGCGTATTCCTCTTTTCCCGTGGGCGATTCGATCGAATAAAATTGAATGAGAATCAAAGTGAGCAATATTCTGCAAAACCCCTCGAGGAATTAATGATCTTAAATCGAAAGGAGATAAAAAAAAATCTTATGCCTGCCCGCGAGTTCTCCTCCGGCAATGCCGTGACATTAATCGATGGCGTCCCTTCAAATTCAGTGAATTCTCCTTTTGTCTTTCGGTCTCTCAATCAAGGGGATGTGTCGTTTCTGTTTTTTTTTCTTCTTATTTAACATCACCGTCACTCATTGTCGGGGGCTTGAAGAAGATTGGCGGGAACCGAGCTATCCACTTTGACTCGCCTCCTCGTTATCTCGCTTGCTCTCTCGGGTGTCTATTCGTCGGATGTTCAAATGGTAGCCAGTTGTGAGAGTATCAAAGCGCGAAAAGCGCGCGGAAAAACTCCGGCCTCTGTGCCGTTTACGAGACAATTTTACGGGGAGGAGCGAATGATAAAATATAGAAAGATGAAAAAGTTGAAATATCCTCAATTTCCTTTCACTTAACTCGATTAAAGTCCCTTCGGGCTGCGTTATAGTTGATATCAATCACGAATGCGTTTATCACGAGACTCCGGCCAATCTCGTGCCAGGTATATTTATGAGCGTAACCCGCTAGAGGCTTATGTACTCACAGCTCGCGGTTAAACGCGCATTGCCATTTTTATTTCAAATAACAACAACAGAAATCTTGAATTTTTCAAGAATTTTTCCTGGAAAGACATTTAAATTTATGAACGTAAAAATTTATATACGTATATCGGTAACTTTTAACTTTATTTTCATATTTTTTATTTGTAAAAATAATGATTATCAAAGCCGCTATAGCCGATCTCCGGGAGCACCTCTAAAAAAAGGTGTCCGGCGGTGAGTACGATATCTCCGGTTTGGATCATCAAAAATAAAAAAACCAAAAATATTCTATTAGAGGATAGATAAATCTAGGTATTGACCGAAGTAATAGTCGAAATTTTGATTTTTGACAAAATGGCGGCTCCGAAAAGAAAAAATTCCAATTTTCGGCCAAAATTTTCTCGTTGAATTGTTTAAAAAAACTAGAAATAATTGTCGGAAGTGTTATTCCTTCGATCAATACCTGAAGAATATATCTGAGAAGGTTGTGTAAAAATTGCAGACCGATCGGTTGAGCCGTTTTTGAGAAATTTTGTGTGTGATTTTTTCAGCATAAGTGAGGGACACGAGTACCAACATAACGCCACAAAAAAATCGAAAATCGAATATACGTAGCCCGCGGAAATTCAAAATTCGCGATACTTTTTGAACAGACCAATGTATCTCCAAGAATATTTGCCGGATCGATTTGAAATTTTCAGAGACTATACTCAAATATATGTGCATCCCGAAAAAGCAATCCTTGTGGGAATAACCGCACACCATCTGTATTCAATTGACGTAGTTGATTCTGTTCACGCAACAAATAAGTCGTTTTAGGTCGATCGTTTATTTTTGTGCTTCCACCGTACAAGGCATCTTTTTATGAACGTGCAAATAAATTTTCGCTCGTTACGAAATTCACTTTGTCAATAATCTATAAGTTGTCACTCATCGTATCGATTTTATCGAATAAACCCTCTGAAATAATATAAAATCAATCGCAATGGTATTATATTGAAAATGAATGTTTAATGAGAAATTGCCAATATTCATATTCAATCGGTTAAAAATGTATAAAGCTCTGGATAATACCAGCGGCATCGAGACAGGAAAATTCAATTACTTTACGTGAAAAGTGCATACTCACGTGTACCATTACCAAAGTTAATGTGACAGGGAAAAAGAGAGACAATGAAAGATCCGTCGGACGGTTTATCGCGGTGACAACGTGTCACGCGGCGAACTCGATCTGTCGACGGATAATTTTATACGCTTCGCTTTTCAACGACGTTTCCAATAACCTCGCAAAATCACCGCCGGTCAATAAATACCCCATGGGGTTTTTCCTTCTCATCGACGGAGTTCTTATTTTTTCGTACTCAACACGTACGCGCGTGTATCGTAACGAATCGA
Source organism: Oxytorus armatus (assembly GCA_958009045.1). Lineage (NCBI taxonomy): Eukaryota > Metazoa > Arthropoda > Insecta > Hymenoptera > Ichneumonidae > Oxytorus > Oxytorus armatus. Next base: position 35,368,323 of record OY253745.1, on the reverse strand, counting down.
AAATATCTTTGATCCTGTTGATCCGGTATTTTTAAAATCCACATTTCGGCCGTCCAAAATTTTGGTCATTGCGAATTTTAACCTTCGCCGAGAGTAATTCGTTCCTGGGACAGAAACGATCCAATGAAAAAAACGGTGGCAATTAAAATGGGACAGCGGGTCTACAGGGCATTAATTCCTCGTACACGATGATGATGACATATTTGCATTATAAAAGATCGCTGATATTTTGTATCCCGCTAACAAGAACGCCATATAGTAACCGTGAACGTTTACTATGTGCATTGTCCGTTAAGGTAGTAGTCTGGTAACTTAAGCAGATTTTCATGTCTTTTTTTTGTAGGAAAATAAAAATGAATCGTTTTGGATATTTAGGATGTTTTTATTTACATATTGAAGATACAAAAAAAACATTACTTGAACAAATTTAATGGTTGATCATTATTATTATTGATCGAAGTTGGCACCTCGAAAAAAAATCGCGTGAGTGACCCCGGTGATTTTGGCTCTTGATGTTATCTAAAATCAAAAATTTCGAGGTGCCAACTTCGATCAAAAATAATAATAATAATAAACTATTAAATTTTTTCAAAAACATTTTTTTTGTGTCTTTAATATTTAAATAAAAACATCCTAAATATCCAAAACGATTCATTTTTATTTTCCTACAAAAAAATGCCCTCCAAAAAAGACATGAAAATCGGCTTAAGTTACCGGACTACTGCTTTAAATTATCTACGAACACCGCATATACATTTAATCGACTTACCAAACTCGCTCGTTGTCTCGTGGCGACGAGGTGAAAAATGGGTTTCAATCGTTGTTCGATCGTTCGATAGAATCTAAAAGCCTCGTAGCCGCGTCCATAAATTGCTACCTTCCTCACGGCTGTTGGGGCGATAACTGAAACGCAAAAATGGAGAAAGAAACAACCGGTTATAAAGTCTGCTCTGTAATTTCTGTCAGGGTACGCGAATAATTCTTATATGGAATGATACTTCCTCTGTACAATTTGATTTAAACTCTTTCTCTCTCACGACATTTTTAGTGAGTAACGCTGTCCTAACCCTATTTCCTCCCTTAAGAGATAACGCCACTCTAGCGGCAGAAAAAAAGGCTTAACTTTGACGATTTATTTTGGGAGTACGAAAAAAGGAATAGGATTTCTGTTCAGAGGATTCATTTAACACATATTGAAGTATGATAAATTAATTTTTTATTATCATTTTGATACAAAATGGCGGCGACAGAACCAATCTTGAAAATCGTCCTTTTTTAAAACACTTTCACGGAAGGACGGTTTTCTCGCAAAGTATAAAACCAGGATGAAAAAACCAAAATTTTTTATAATCTATATACTATGCTATGGAACTAGGTAGGGATTTTTTTTAAGTCAAATTTTGTAGAAATGGTGCACTTTTGAAAAAATGAATCGATTTTTTGTGAACAAAAGCAACAAATTGTTTATAAAAAAAAAAAATTAACATTAAATCAAAAAACGGCTAGGTACTCCGATAGAGAATATAAATGTGAAGCTACTATCAAAATTTTTAATCGATTCATGCTACGGTGTTCAAGTAATACGTCCTCCCAGTTTGAAAACGACGATTTTTCAAGATGGGGCTCTGTGCCCGCCATTTTTTATGAAAGTGATAATAAAATTTTGTTTTTCATACTTCAATATGCGTTGAATAAACCCTCTGAAAAGAAATCCTATTCCTCTTTTCAAACTCCCAAAATAAATTGTCAAAGTTACGCCTTTTTTCTGCCACTAGAGTGGTGTCACCCATTGATTCTCGATCGTTAGACCCGATTGAGAGCCGCGATTACGTCTCTAGATTGATTCGTCGCTTAGACAATGGATTGCATGCGTAACGAGATATAAATTATACCGCAATCGGTCTACCGGCAACGAATTACATTTTTCATTTTTCTTCAGTGATGTTAAAGTTTGTATCGTTGAAACGCAACGCAAACAGGTTTGTAATTTTCATTTTCAGTATTGCTCTCGTGCTCATTTAGGCCCAGGTCCTTAGGGGAGTAAATAGGGTTAGACGGTTCAAAAAATCGATTTTTTTTTATTTCATAAATTGTCAGTAAAACTATTGAAAAATATGTTCCCAAAATTTTAAATGAAAATTCCGACTCGTTCTATTGTTATGAGCCATTGAGGGAGGAAATAGGGTTAGGACAGCGTTTTCTCAATGATTTTCATGCATTTTTTTAAAGTATAAAAAATTAATATAATTTATTGAAACTTTGAGAATATTTTATACGTATATTTAAGTATATACTATAAAATTTTTGAAGAATTTCCTTGAAAAACACCGAAGAAAATTTATGACTGCCTTGACTTTGTTTTTCTTGGTACTATTTTTTCAAACGCGTTTTTCTGAAAACGACTTTTTTTTAACTTGCGTACACGCTCGTTTGAAAAGTTTTCAACCAATCGTTTTGAAAATTGGCAGTTACTTTACTAAAATCGGAATATTATCATTATTTAAACGAATGTTTTTTTGCAAATGGTTGTAAAAAATGGCAAACAATCATGCTTTTTTGTTTTGAGCCCTGTAAAAAATTGAATTTTCTATTTTTTCGATAGCATTTAGGTTCATATAGAAGAGAGACATATAATAAAAGTAAATTCCAACCTCGTTTGATTTCAGATGAAAATTGCGGCTTCCAGAATGTACACAAAATGCTGAGTCTAATTGTGACCTGCAATATGGGGTCGCTAATATCTTTGGTGTTTTTCAAGGAAATTCTTCAAAAATTTTATATTATATACTTAAATATATGTATAAAATATTCTCAAAGTTTCAAAAAATTATGTTAATTTTTTATACTATAAAAAAATTCATGAAAATCATTGAGAAAACGCTGTCCTAACCCTATTTCCCCCCTTAAAGGATCCCCCAATAAAACGTTTTAACGATTTTTGTCATCGATAATCCAATTTTAAGGGAAAATAATGAGATCAAAAATCGAATCATCTTGAAGTTTGTAACGTTGCATTTCAACGATGCAAACTTCAACATCGTTTATCTTCCCGCACCGTGATTTCATGACGAGACAACAAATTGTATAATTTCAATGATAAAAACGCCCGGACAAAATAGTATATTATCATACCCCTTCGTTCCGTTTAATGACACCGAACGATGTCGAGAAATACGAGAAGATACTGCCGATAATTTGTATAGAAAATAAAGTAAAATCTGTTATTCGCTGGTTACGCATGTGCACGGAGCCCACGCAGTGGCAACATCCGAGAATATACGATATTTTATGTTAATACCATCAGCGCCACCGATTCTTCCGGTGTGTGTGCAACAATCTTATTTGGCATTAATGAAATGTGCAGAAAAATGTGCGATGAAATAAAAACTAATTGTACGAGGGAGCGCGAAGCTGGAAAAAAAAACGAAACTGATGAGGGATAATCCGCGGGAATGAGCACGTCATTACAGAAGCGATGGTAAAAATAGAGCCGAGTCTCGCGATCGTAATATAAACAAATGCAGGAGGAAGACCGGCGACGGGAGCGCTGATAAAAGCCCCACGAAGTAGTGCAGCCGTGGGTATGCCATAACGCACGATGAAACGGAGGAAAACGCGGTTGCAGAGCCATCGAGCAAACAGTTCAAATCCAGAAAAATTCATTTATTTTTCGAGTACGTATTCCCGACTCTCGAACGTTCGCTCATTAGAGCTACGATACACGGTTATTTGCGTTCAATTGTAATTCTTAGCCGCGAGGCACCGCTGATACGAGGCTAAATCATTTTTTTTTTTAATTATTAAATCAACCGATTTTAGTGAAAACAACGAAAAGGAGCGAAAAGGCGCTACATGTCATTTTTACGATAATAATGAAAAATAAATGAATAATGAAAAGAAAAAGAATATATAGACACTAGAAGCTCGATTTTAAGAATTTATATATATACACCAGGGGGGTTCTGCCCTCTGCGCGCTTTAATGTCTGTGCGCTTTAAATTTGCGCAAAAATGGTTCCAAAAAACTTTTCGCAAGAGCAAAACGACATCAGGAGGGAAAGGTGCCTTGACTTTTTGGATTCGATTGAAAATGATCCCCATTTTCTGGAACGTGTCATTACTGGTGACGAGTCTTGGGCGTTTGAGTACGACCCAGAAACTAAGCGCCAGAGCATGGAGTGGCACACTTCAACCTCTCCAAGGCCCAAAAAAGCAAGAATGAGCAAGTCGAAGATCAAATGCATGCTGATTTGTTTTTTCGATACCCACGGAATCGTCCACAAAGAGTTTGTACCTCAAGGCCAAACGGTCAATCAACACTTTTACCGGGAGGTTCTTGAAGAACTTCGAAAAAGGGTCATTCGTGTGAGACCAAACATCAAGAACAACTGGGTGTTGCATCACTATAATGCTCCTTGTCACACAGCAATTTCAATAAACGAGTTTTTGGCCAGTAAAAACATTCCTGTGGCTCCTCAGTAGGGTGGTTCTTAATGTGGTGATGTTGGAAATTCTTTGGTATTGTCCCTCAAAAGTAATCAACATATCTAGAAAAAAAATTAGGCGCAAGCGGAACTTTGTCCAATAATTCTAACCCACCCCACCGAGCTGTCGAACTTTTATATGAAAAAATGCGTGCATTCAAAATTTTGTTAAGAAAATTGTTTATTATTTCAAAACTATTTATGATAAAAGAATTTTATATAACGTGTTTGTAGGAAATATGATGCTCTACAAAAAAGGTATCTTGTGAAATTCTCGTGAATCTAATATTTATCACGTAATTAGCAAAAAACTGTCATCATTTATTCCAAAAGTCGATCACTATGGTCAAAACAGGAGTTTGACGTCGAATAGCTGCAATTTATTTTTCGTATGTATATAAGATTATGAAGAAATACGTAGCGCACTCAACAATGAAATGTAAACAATATTCAAATTTTCAATTTTATCAATTTTATTGTGAATTATAATGAATGATGTCATGTATTTTTAAAATCAACTTACAATGATGAATTATATCGGTTGGAGCAAAGTTGCTTTGTTAATATCAGGATATTTTTTTTTATATTCTTCAATTATTTATACAATGAATTGTTTCTGATCTTCATCATAAGTGAGACGATCATTGTACTCTGTAATAAGTTTCACTCCTCTTTCTGCAACATCGTTAACCACTTTAATTCATTTAACTATTTTTAAGCCTTGTAAATAATTTTCGTTAGAAATCCACTCGTTCACATCGATATCAAAAAATGAGGAATTGATTTCGAATCTTTCGAAAAAAAGCCATCGATTTGGAACTGATAAAGAAATCAATGTCCTTATCGATCAAAGAAGAAAAAATTATCATGAATGATAATAAAATTGATAAAATTGAAAATTTAAATATCGTTCACATACTGTTATTGAGTGCACTACGTATCTCTCCATATTTCTAATTGCATATGAAGAATCATTGCAGTTTTTCGACGTCAAACTCGTGTTTTGGCCATAATGATGGACTTTTGGAATAAATGATGACAGTTTTTTGCTAATAACGTGATAAATATTAGATTCACAAGAATTTTACAACATACCTTTTTTGTAGAGCATTAAATTTCCTATAAAAACACAATATAAACATTTTTTATCATGAATAGTTTTGAAATAATAAACAATTTTCTTAACAAAATTTTGAATGCATGCATTTTTTCATGTAAAAATTCGACAGCTCGGTGGGGTGGGTTAGAATTATTGGACAAAGTTCCGCTTGGGCCCAATTTTTTTTCGAAATATGTTGATTACTTTCAAGGAACAATACCAAAGAATTTCCAACAGCACCAAATTAAGAACCACCCTACTCCTCAGCCTCCTTATTCGCCTGACTTGAGTCCTTGTGACTTTTTTCTCTTCCCGAGATTGAAAAATCATCTCAAGGGAAACTCATTTTGGGACACTCGAAAACATTCAAACGGCTGTAACCGACCAGCTGAAGGCTATTCCAGTATCGGAGTTCCAGCACTGCTATGAGGATTGGAAGAACCGTCTCCAGCGCTGTGTGGCTTCGGGAGGAAGTTATTTTGAGGCTGACAATATAAAATCGTAATTGTATTTGAATAAAAAAAATGAAAAAAAAAATCAGTCTCATTACTTAATTGACACACCTCGTATGTAAAAAAAATATGGACGTACATAACCCCAAACATTATGAGAAAGGGCGACCCGGTCATATGTTACGATACGGCACTGACCATAAGCGCGTGAGTGGCTGGTCGTGTTATAGCGGCTGGGCTTAGGCAGCCTCGGTTAATAGTACTTCCGGTCCCAGTATATTCTTAAAATCGAGGTCCTAATGTACCACGTGCATCAATATACCACTGTATGTTAATTCAAGGTTCGCGAGGCATTCTCACAACCGAGAACATTTTCAAAATGAAGAATGTGTCCCCGTCATCATCGTGTGGCGTGAATTCAGGAATGCACAAGCTCTGCTATGCCATACGGGAATTTGGGAGCCGCACGGAGTGTCGAAAGTTTGGGAAAATTTAATCAAGATATAGATCGTACGAACCGAGTTGTATCGTACTTTGGAAAATTCCTCCGGTGTGTGAACATATATCCTGCGACATGGCACGTTATATGACAACGAGAAAGAAAAAAAAAAGCTTCGGGGCCGTTCGCGATGTTGTGGCTAATGTTCGGCGAATTTTCCGGTTCCGGTATCCGGAAAACCGGTGGTGAGACCGTGCGCGTCGCGGTACAGCAACGAAATTACGTGGCGGTCGAAACCCGATAGGAAAAGTGGGTGAAACCAGGTCGGTGCAATTGGTCCTGTGTCGCACGCGACGACGAAAGGGGAAACAGAGACTTGCAAACTCGTACGTTATTTCACACTCGATTCTGCGGGGCGAGAAACGGAAACTAGCTCGGTGTATGGCAACTGCAAACGTTTATATTTATATTGCTGAATACCGATCATTTATAGCAGAGTACATAAGCTCGATAATCGGTGCACCTTTCTCAAGATTTGTCGGCGTGGACCGGAACAAAAGAAGAAATGAAAAATTTCATAGGAGATTGGTGGAACGGTTGTGAAAAGGATAGAATCAGTATTCCCGGATGACCATACATGTTAATGACACTACTATTAAATGCGTTTATGTATGTGCATTCAATTTTTTTTACATAGAAGAGATTTCGACAGCGTATGGAGGATTTAAAAATTGAGCCTTAAAATCAAGAAGAGTTAAGTTTTTCCTTTGATTTCTTCTTTTAAGCCAATGTTTACGAGCTGAGGGGTTCCCAAAAATTCCCGATTAAACATTGTTTCCACTTGTGAAATGCATGAAATTTATTGTGCATCTATGCCAGTTGAATCAGGAAGAGCTTTCGGTGACTCACCGACGTATCACGAAGCTCTCTCGTAGATTTTCTGACGAGGATTACAAAATTGACCGTTAAAATCAAGAACAGAGAAGTTTTTCCCTTGATTTCTCCGGATTGAACATTTTTCCACTTGTGAAATGCTCTGCATCTATGTTGACTCAGGAAGGGCTTTCGGTGACTCACCGGCGTATCACGAAACTCTCCCGTAGATTTTCTGACGAGGATTACAAAATTGACCCTTAAAATCAAGAACAGAGAAGTTTTTCCCTTGATGTCTCCGGATTGAACATTTTTCCACTTGTGAAATGTTCTACATCTATGTCGAATCAGAAAGAGCTTTCGATAACTCACCGACGAATCACAAAGCTCTCTCGTAGATTTTCTGACGAGGATTAAAAAATTGATCCTCAAAATCAAGAACAGAGAAGTTTTTTCCTTGATTTCTCCGGATTAAACATTTTTCCACTTGTGAAATGCTCTACCTCTATGCGAGTTGAATCAGAAAAAGCTTTCGGTGACTCACCGGCGTATCACGAAGCTCTCTCGTAGATTTTCTGACGAGGATTAAAGAATTTACCCTTAAAATCAAGAACAGAGAAGTTTTTCCCTTGATTTCTCCGGATTAAACATTTTTCCACTTGTGAAATGCTCTACCTCTATGCGAGTTGAATCAGAAAGAGGTTTCGATAACTCACCGGTGTATCACGAAGCTCTCTTGTAGATTTTCTGACGAGGATTAAAAAATTGATCTTTAAAATCAAGAACAGAGAAGTTTTTCCCTTGATTTCTCCGAATTAAACATATTTCCACTTGTGAAATGCTCTACCTCTATGCGAGTTGAATCAGAAAAAGCTTTCGATGACTCAGCGGCGTATCACGAAGCTCATTCGTAGATTTTCTAACGATGATTACAAAATTGACGCTTAAAATCAAGAACAGAAAAGTTTTTCCCTTGATTTCTCCGGATTAAACATTTTTCACTTGTGAAATGCTCTACCTCTATGTCAGGTGAATCAGAAAGAGCTTTCGTTGACTCACCGGCGTATCACGAAGCTCTCTTGTAGATTTTCTGACGAGGATTAAAAAATTGGTCCTCAAAATCAAGAACAGAGAAGTTTTTTCCTTGATTTCTCCCGATTGAACATTTTTCCACTTGTGAAATGCTCTACCTCTATGCGAGTTGAATCAGAAAGAGCTTTCGAGGACTCACCGGCGTATCACGAAGCTCTTTCGTAGATTTTTTCAAGAGGATTACAAAATTGACCCTTAAAATCAAGAACAGAGAAGTTTTTTCCTTGATTTCTCCAGATTAAACATTTTTCCACTTGTGAAATGCTCTACCTCTATGCCAGGTGAATCAGAAAAAGCTTTCGGTGACTCACCGGCGTATCACGAAACTCTCTCGTAGATTTTCTGACGAGGATTACAAAATTGACCCTTAAAATCAAGAACAGAGAAGTTTTCTCCTTGATTTCTCCCGATTGAACATTGTTCCACTTGTGAAATGCTGTACCTCTATGCGAGTTGAATCAGAAAGAGCTTTCGATGACTCACCGGCGTATCACGAAGCTCTCTTGTAGATTTTCTGACGAGGATTAAAAAATTGATCCTCAAAATCAAGAACAGAGAAGTTTTTCTCTTGATTTCTCCCGATTAAACATTTTTCCACTTGTGAAATGTTCTACCTCTATGCCAGTTGAATCAGAAAGAGCTTTCGCGGACTCACCGGCGTATCACGAAGCTCTTTCGTAGATTTTCTGACGAGGATTACAAAATTGACCCTTGAAATCAAAAACAGAGAAGTTTTTCCCTTGATATCTCCGGATTAAACATTTTTCCACTTGTGAAATGTTCTACCTCTATGCCAGTTGAATCAGAAAGAGCTTTCGCGGACTCACCGGCGTATCACGAAGCTCTTTCGTAGATTTTCTGACGAGGATTACAAAATTGACCCTTGAAATCAAAAACAGAGAAGTTTTTCCCTTGATATCTCCGGATTAAACATTTTTCCACTTGTGAAATGCTCTACCTCTATGCGAGTTGAATCAGAAAGAGCTTTCGGTGACTTACCAGCGCATCACGAAGCTCTCTCGTAGATTTTCTGATGAGGATTACAAAATTGACCCTTAAAATCAAGATCAGAGAAGTTTTTCCCTTGATTTCTCCCGATTAAACATTTTTCCACTTGTGAAATGCTCTACCTCTATGCCAGTTCAATCAGAAAGAGCTTTCGGTGACTCACCGGCGTATCACGAAGCTCTCTCGTAGATTTTCTGACGAGGATTAAAAAATTGATCCTTAAAATCAAGAATAGAGAAGTTTTTCCCTTGATTTCTCCGGATTAAACATTTTTCCACTTGTGAAATGCTCTACCTCTCTGCGAGTTGAATCAGAAAGAGCTTTCGAGGACTCACCGGCGTATCACGAAGCTCTCTCATAGATTTTCCAAAGAGGATTAAAACATCGACCCTTAAAATTAAGAACAGATAAGTTTTTCCCTTGATTCCTGCTTTGAAGACAACGTTTACGAGTTGAAGGGTTTTCAAAAATTCCCGATTAAACATTTTTCCCACTCGTGAAATGCTCTCCATCTATGCCAGTTGAGTCAGGAAGAGCTTTCGGTGAGTCACCCGGCGTATCACGAAGCTCTCTCGTAGATTTTCACGAATAACTCACTCTTCCTCTCCATTCTTTTACTCCGTCCCCGTTCGTTGTAACAAATGGATTTCCGGGGAAATCTCTCTTTCTCGTTGGAAGTCCTGTAACCGCATGACCGAGCAATCTCCAATGACAGCGTTTATTCTCAACGAAAACCGATTCGAGCTTTGCTTCCAGAGAATATTCCTCTGTCTCTTATATAACCGAGTGGGCATTATCCGATGGACGCGAAGGATTGCGGTATTTACCGCGTCACCACAAGCCACCCTCCCTGTTTCAATGGTTGCCTCTGCGCGATGCTCTCGGGTTGTGATGTGGCCTAAGGGTGACGCGACGTCTATATACCGAGGGAACAGCTATATGTATATATATATATATATATATATATATATATATATATATACTTCTGCAAATGGCGCTGCTGGTGAAAGCTCCTTCTTCACTGCCCTGTCAATTTGGCGAGGGCTAATCCGACAGCGCGGGATTACGGTCGAATCGATGGCGAATAGACGTAACGCTCTTCTACCCTTCATTCTTATATTGTATCTATGCCTTCGCCGTTGTGAACGGCATAATTGCATAACAAGAATAAGGTTATGGTGGCGTTATAGAGCTTAATCCCGAACTGGGTAGAGTTTGGAAAAGTTTGCTGATAGAAGTGGCAGCCATTCTTCTCCTAGTAATGAGCAATGGAATTTTTCGATTTGTCAAATTCAAGTAGTGTCGATGACGCGTATGATTTCAACATGAAAAGTCAACAGACTCTTCAGAAAGTCATCATTTCATATGTTCATCCCTGACAAGATTATGCTTCCTATATTATTTTTGACATTAACGACGAATGAGAATAAAAGATACGAAATCGTTTGTCGCAGAGTGAGCAGTGACACAATCGGTTATGCTCTGAAACGGGAACCAGGGCGGCTTCAGGGTTCGAATCCCACCAGCTGGCACCGATTCCTTCTCGGTTTTTTTCTTGTGCGAACCAACTTAAAAATTGTGGGTACTCCCAGAACACTGGGCAGCGTATCGAAGAGGTTCCGCAATTAATAGAAGCTCAAGTTCCGTACGTGAACAGAGAAAATCATGCGGTCGGTGAGACGAGACACTCTTAAAGGGGGAAATAGGGTTAGACGGTTCAAAAAATCGAATTTTTTTATTTCATAAATTGTTAGTAAAACTATTGAAAAATATGTTCCCAAAATTTTAAATGAAAATTCCGACTCGTTCTATTGTTATAAGCCATTAAGGGAAGAAATAGGGTTAGGACGGCGTTTTCTCAATAATTTTCATGAATTTTTTTATAGTATAAAAAATGAATATAATTTATTGAAACTTTGAGAATATTTTATACATATATTTAACTATATACTATAAAAATTTTACACATATATTTAAGTATTTACTATAAAATATTAGCGAGCCCATATTGCTCGTTTTTCTTGGTACTATTTTTTCAAACGCGTTTTTCTGAAAACGACTTTTTTTGAACTTGCGTACACGCTAGTTTGAAAAGTTTTCAACCAACCGTTTTGAAAATCGGCAGTTACTTTCTTCATAGTATTGCGCTCTATATGAACCTAAAATCGGAATATTATCATTATTTAAAATAATTTTTTTTTGCAAATGATGTAAAAAATGGCAAAAAATCATGCTTTTTTGTTGTGACCCCTGTAAAAAATTCAATTTTCTATTTTTTTTATAGCATTTAGGTTCATATAGAAGAGAGACATATAATAAAAGTAAATTCCAATCTCGTTTGATTTCAGATGAAAATTGCGGCTTCCAGAATGTACGTAAAATGCTGAGTGTGATTGTGACATGCAATATGGGGTCGCTGATATCTTCGGTGTTTTTCAAGGAAATTCTTCAAAAATTTTATAGTATATACTTAAATATAGGTATAAAATATTCTCAAAGTTTCAATAAATTTTATTCATTTTTTAATACTATAAAAAAATTCATGAAAATAGTTGAGAAAACGCTGTCCAAACCCTATTTCTCCCCTTAAGCCCAATCGGGCCCATCCATTACTACAAAAATGTTTGTCGAAGTGAAAAGGTTCGAATGTTCTGAAAAAATCTTTAGTTTTTGCACGGCGGTGGTTTTTATCACGTGACAACCCGTTTTATTAGACGGGAATTGTGTATTTGAAGTTTGCATCGTTGGAACGCAACGGAAATAGGTTTTTAAATTTTCATTTTCAGCATTGCTTTTGCTTCTCGGGGCCAATTTAGGCCCAGATCCTTGAAGGACACCCCAATTCAACGTTTTAACGATTTTTGTCATGGATAATCCAATCTTGAGGGGGATTAATGATGTAAAAAATCTATTTTCGTTGCATTTCAACGACATGGAAAATCAAATTTCATTTCTTATCCTCAATGTTCGCGTCTTTTTTTCTTCAAATTAATTTGTGTATAGGGTGGTTTCGAAGGGGAATTTTTATTGTTCAGTATTTTCCGAATTTTCATTTCTTAACGGAGACCACCACTGTGACCCCCTGTTTTTTTTCACATTTTTCGAGAATTTTTTTTTGTGGGAAAAAAAAGAGATATTTGAAAATTTTTGTTGGGTTTTGTTCCTTGTTTATTAATGTATCAAAAAACATTTTTTTCACATTTTTCACGCCGCATGGTGGCGCTGGGGAAGCTCTCGCGTCAGGTGCTGTCATTTCCGCGGCACGCAGCATAACTCTCTTCAACGTCGATCTGAAAAAAAATACCGAGTGTTTTCGTTAATAATATGATATTTTGAAGAGAAGTACACAGGGATTTGGAAAAATATTGTTTTAAAAAAAATAGGCACGCCTTTGAAATTAACTTTAATTTTAAAGGCGTGCCTATTTTTTTTTAAACAATATTTTTCCAAATCCCTATGTACTTCTCTTCAAAATATCATATTATTAACGAAAACACTCGGTATTTTTTTCAGATCGACGTGCCGCAGAGATGGCAGCACCTGACGCGAGAGCTTCCCCAGCGCCACCATGCGGCGTGAAAAATGTGAAAAAAATGTTTTTTGATACATTAATAAACAAGGAACAAAACCCAAACACATTTTTCGAATATCTCTTTTTTTTCCCACAAAAAAAAATTCTTGAAAAATGTCAAAAAAAAAACAGGGGCTCACAGTGGTGTTCTCCGTTAAAATTGGCTCAAGATGAAGTAAAATTGATATCTTAACAGATATCTTAACCGATATCTTAACGGATATGAATATTTCAGATTGAAAAAAATATTTTAATGCAGAATTGTGGAGAATTATGAATAGAATGGTGTGAAAATTACGATTGTTTGCCGCAATTTTTTTTTCTCACAATACCATTTATATCTTCTATTCATATATTATCATCTAAAGGTATGCGTCTTTGTTTATGAATTAAATTTGATTTTGTTTTTATCATTTCTTTGTGTTTTGCTCTGTTTTGATATCCAAGAATTTGAGATCATTTCACGTACGTTGTACACGTTATCGTACGAGAATACCATTTAATGTAGCGAGAAAAATCGATCATTTTTGTAATTGATTAAAGTGCATTTGATTTAAATAAAATAATATTTAATTGAATTGCATAATTCCCATCCTAATATATTTCATTCCATTGAATTAAATTATGTTCGATTTAATAAAAATCTATGTATATTACTTGAATCAGATAAATTCGTATTCTCAATCCGCTTGCTTCGACGTAATCTCATAGAATCCTTTAGAGTGATAATTCACTCGTGTATATCGACAGCTCTGTGACATTTGGCACATATCAAATGCGTTCTATATAAATATATAGGTTTTATAATTGAATTTAGATCGAACAACTACGGCAAAGCTGCAAAATTGAATGGATATGAGATCGAGCGAGAGAGTTAAACGTACGATAGGATGGAGATAGTTCAAAAACAGAGAGCATACGATATTGAGCCAAAGGCGGTCGAAGAGATTGAAAATTCAATTAATGGCGCAAAGCTGGAATATATATCCGTTCGTCCGAGTCTTTTATATCGTCGAACGTTTTACTGTCCTATCTTTCTTCTGTATATCTCGCACCCTTTGCACATTTCACCGTCGGTCCAGCTCGGCTGCTGGCGTGATTTGCATTTTTGTTTGAGTACCTTTTTCGCCACCATTTTTGTTTTTTTTTTTCTCTTTAAAATCAATGGGATTTCCACGAGATTGACTGGACTAAAGTGGCCTTGTATTCCGCGAGAAATATTCCATGGAAAAATTTAACAATTTGACGTCTGCCGCATTAGACTGTCCAGGCCCCGCTACGACTGCCAGGCTCTCGTACTTGTAGGTTTACAGGATGCGGCGCCAAAATCCGGACATATTGAACATTTTTTTGAAACATAATTCTTATTGCAAAAATGGAGAAGTTTATAATGATTTTTTTTCACTAAATTGTTTATTCGGTCATAAAGAACACATTTACTCAATGTAACACCCTTCTGCTTGAATGACCGCCTTCATTCTTGGTCCGAAGGGTTCGCATGCCCGTTTTAAGGGAGGAAATAGGGTTAAGACAGCGTTTTCTCAATGATTTTCATAAATTTTTTTATAGTATAAAAAATGAATATAATTTATTGAAACTTTGAGAATATTTTATACATATATTTAAGTATATAATATAAAATTTTTATCCATATATTTAAGTATATACTATAAAATATTAGCGACCCCATATTGCAGGTCACAATCAGACTCAGCATTTTGCGTACATTCTGGAAGCCGTAATTTTCATCTGAAATCGAACGAGGTTGGAATTTACTTTCATTATATGTCTCTCTTCTATATGAACCTAAATGCTGTCAAAAAAATAGAAAATTGAATTTTTTACAGGGGTCAAAACAAAAAAAAATTATTTTTTGCTATTTTTTACAACTTTATTTGCAACGAAAAAATTATTTTAAATAATGATAATATTCCGATTTTAGGTTCAAATAGAGCGCAATACTATGAAGAAAGTAACTGCCAATTTTCAAAACGATCGGTTGAAAACTTTTCAAACTAGCGTGTACGCAACTTCAAAAAAAGTCGTTTTCAGAAAAACGCGTTTGAAAAAATAGTACCAAGAAAAACAAGCAATATGGGGTCGCTAATATTTTATAGTATATACTTAAATATATGCATAAAAATTTTATAGTATATACTTAAATATATGTATAAAATATTCTCATAGTTTCAATAAATTATATTCATTTTTTATACTATAAAAAAATTCATGAAAATCATTGAGAAAACGCTGTCCTAATCCTATTTCCTCCCTTAATGGCTTATAACAATGGAACGAGTCGGAATTTTCATAAAAAATTTTGGGAACATATTTTTCTATAGTTTTAGTAACAATTTATGAAATTAAAAAAAAATCGATTTTTTGAACCGTCTAACCGTATTTCCCCCTTAATGAGTTACGGACCATATCGACGAATGCCGCTGAAATAGAGGCTCTTAATGATGCGACGTTTGGATGTCTGAACTTGTTAGTGACCCTTTCAACAACGCTCCATACATAGAAGTCCAAAGGATTTTAATCTGGGCTGTTGGGAGGCCAAAATTCCGTGGACCAAAACATGTCGAAGTTATTCGACAACCCATTTTGCACCACATACTTTGTCCTGGCAGCTTCGGAAAGCATCTGTCTCACTTTAACGCGGTAGTCTGGTCTAGAAATTTGAAAAAATCGATTTTTTTTTCTTCATTTTCTTATTCCTTAGACCTTTCTTCATACGCTCCTGAAAAACGTTTATTGATATTTCAAAAATTAGCCGAGAAATAAAAATTCTAAGCAAGCCGCGCGCGCTCAGGTAGCGCGGTCGGGAAGCAGCTGCGCGGTGTCAAAACTTTGAACTATGATCTCAGAACTATGTTTTTCAAATCGGCGCCCACGATATCTCGATAACTAATGTACCGATCGAGCTCAAATTTGACACGTACCTTAGGTAGCCTGTTTCTGAGGACTGGTAGCAGAATTGAGTCGAATAATAATTTTGCCAACATTTTATAACTCGTCGAATACCCGAAAATGTATGAAATATCATTAATGAAAATTCAACAGGCCGCCATTTTGTCAAAAAATTTTTTTAAGTACCAATTCTGCTACCAGTGCTCAGAATACTCATACAGATTGAGAATATATAAATATTTTTTTTTTCAGATGCATACAACATCGTCCAGAGCGGGCGACGATTGAGGCGGCTTTCGGCGCACCATCTTGCAACAAGGCAAAAAACTACATGAAAATATTTAAAATAATTTTTTTTTTTAATGTACAAGTATTCTCTAAGGATCAATAAATGCACGTGTAAATTTTCAACAAGATAACTTTAACGGTTTAAACGTTTTTGCACATTAGAAATGACGTCAAAAATCTCGCTCTAGACCAGACTACCGCCTTAATCATATAGAACTTGTACGATTGTACGAACCTCGACTATTCGACGCATAGTTTTTTCACTCACACCGACAACAATTTTCGGATCGACTGCCCTGGACCCTCAAAAATCGGCTCCCGAACCCGTTGAATGATTTCGGGGGTCCTGACAACGCGCTCCTTCGAGTGAATTTTCTTTGTCGGTGTTGCAAAGTCTTCGTTGGACTTCTCGTTATACTTCGCGACAACAACATACACAGTTGATCTTTGGTATCCGAAGAATCCCGGCACTTCGATTATACTCCGCACTTGGTTTCAACATTGCGACCGTTTCGATGCTATGAATGTTTAGTACACGCGTCAAGCTATTTGAACGCCAATCGTGACCTCTCGCAGTGGTATAGAACGGCGGGAAATTCAAATTGAATTTTGTCCGGATTTTGGTGCCGCACTCTGTACATGATTTTGAAGTTTGGATCGTTGGGATCCAACGGAAATAGATTTTTTTTACACCATTAATCCTCGTCAAGATTGGATTATCGATGACAAAAAACGTTAAAACGTTTTATTGGGATCTCCTGGGGGACTTGGGCCCCAAATGGACAAGAGAAGTAAGAGCAGTAGTGAAAATGAAAATTTAAAAACCTATTTGCGTTGCGTTCCAGCGATGCAAGCTTCAACATCGTAGGTACACAATATGTACAAACTCACGATATTTTTCTCATTATTTCTTGACACGCGCTTGTCGAAAGAATAAGAAGCTTCTTTTTGTTCTTAATAATCATAATCTTCATCAAATTCCACCCGTTCATAATTAAATCGTAACAATCTGAACGCGGCGAAGATTGACGATGTAGAATCAAGATGAAATGAGAGAATGCGCGATACGTGTACGGTCCATTCGCAATTTGCGATTTGCTCTGGAAACGCCCCAAAACCACTCGGAATTCAACGTTAGCCAACGTGTTAGAGTTAACCGTGACATTCTTGGACGAGTTCCAACAATGTCCGAGCCATGCTCAAGTCGACTCTATCTCTCGTGGCCCCTAGTGCGGTGTGTTCGCTTTATCTCATTTCGGTCCTCTCGTTCGTCCCGTTCGGTTAATACCCCCTCTTTCCATCACAATCAACGATCTTACACGCTCGATAGATTCCCACATAATCTACCAGCTCCTCCATCCCCTATAATAAATATATATTCTCATATGTGCTGTCTTATGTATATGCAGTCTCAGATCGCACGTTTGAAATAGGAGAGAAGAAAAAGTCGAACGGTCGAAAGAGCAAAAATTGCGAAAAATCGTACCGTTGAAGTATGAAAGAACACAAAGTCGAACGGTGGAAATAGCAAAAGACCAAAAGTCGAATACCAATGGGCCGTTCGAATGCCCCCAAATTGGTATTCGACTTTTTTGGTCTTATGCTATTTACACCGTTTGGCATTTCGGTTTTTTCTATCTTGGCCGTACGATTCTTGGATTTTTGCTATTACGACTTACGACCCCTACCCCTCGGATAGTGCGGAAGAGCCAGTTGTACTGAACACACACATACACGCAGAGGGAAAGCTCGAAACAATTGTCACATGGCCTCTATTACACACGAAGCAATTGTGGGTTTTGGCTCCAAAGTAAGGAACCGGGCCAATTTGACCCTGCGTTACAACGAAGGGTCGAAACAATTATTGTTTTTTTTTGTATAATATACCAGGTCCTCGATCCCCTATAATAAATATATATTCTCATAAATATGTGCTGTCTTATGTATATGCAGTCTCAGATCGCACGTTTGAAATAGGAGAGAAGAAAAAGTTAAACGGTCGAAAGAGCAAAAATTGCGAAAAATCGTACCGTTGAAGTATGAAAGAACACAAAGTCGAACGGTGGAAATAGCAAAAGACCAAAAGTCGAATACCAATGGGCCGTTCGAATGCCCCCAATTGGTATTCGACTTTTTTGGTCTTATGCTATTTTCACCGTTTGGCATTTCGGTTTTTCCTATCTTGGCCGTACGATTCTTGGATTTTTGCTATTACGACTTACGACCCCTACCCCTCGGATAGTGCGGAAGAGCCAGTTGTACTGAACACACACATACACGCAGAGGGAAAGCTCGAAACAATTGTCACATGGCCTCTATCGCAGACGAAGCAATTGTGGGTTTTTGGCTCCAAAGTAAGAAACCGGGCCAATTTAACCCTGCGTTACAACGAAGGGTCGAAACAATTATTGTTTTTTTTTTTTTTATAGAGAGGAAACAAAAAAAATATTGTTGTCAAAACAAATCCGAAAAAAGTTTCATTATACTAGACCGGGGACTTTTATTTTCCAGTGCTGATGCTAAAAAGGACTTTTTCCACTCGTACCTCTCATCTTCAATTTTCTCAAGACTAACTCCTGATTATATGGCGAGGCTCTCCTCCAACTGTCGGCTGTACAGCGCTTCTAGAAGGGATTGAGTTTCCACAAAAGCAAAAAAATAAGAAGTCTCCTCGATATACATACGAGAACGAGTGGACGAGATACAATAGCGAGAGGGTGAGACTTTTCTCGACTGGGATCGACTTTATTTCCTGTTACCCTCTTTGCGCCGAAGGATCTCCAGACGTCCGCCCGCTAATACGATTATAGATCGGAACGAAGAAAGATTGCTAGTTCCTTGGATTTATCGGGTATCTCGAATTCGCTGCGTTGTACACAGTGAGATAGCGAGGGAATGAGAGAAAATAAGAGCGAGAGCTTTTTTAGGAAGAAGGCGTTGCATTGATACGCCCCGAGACGACGGCACATGACGATCTATTCGTATCTCTATTTCCACATTGACTCGTGGAAACTATCGAGGAATATCGAAGCACTGTGAGCGCTACATTCTTAAATATATTTATAGCGATGGACTATAAATCTTGGATACATATGAATGTATGATTGTTGTGATCGCGTGAAAAATGAAGATCACGTAAATTTTCAGTTGGGGGTGGATATATTGATTGCGCAGAATGATATTTCCCATTGCGAACCTCAATCACGGCCGTACGAGTTGACGTCCAAGTCTAAACTCTCGTTGTTATTCCCCCGTTGTCAAGATAAAAATTAGCCCGTTAATCAATTGTTATACACGAGCTTTATCGTTCGTTGTGTATCTACAAGAGATATTCTGATATTCATAATAATAGGCTTCGCGCCCACAACCCTTCGTGTCCTCCTCCCTCCCGAACCTAACCAACCGCCCCCACCCCCTCCCAGGGGACTGGATTCCTTTTACCATAAAGGGAAAACGGTCAGCTTCATCGAACGGGCAAGATCATTCGCGCAGGATGAAGTTGACGCCGCCGAAAATGTCGGCAAATGAACCACTGCATTTGCGGTCATTTTCGGCGGGGTCAGCTTCACCAAACGGGCTAGGGCGTCTCATACAACGAAGCTGATCGTTTTTCCTTTACCGTAAAGGGAAAACGGTTAGCTTCACTAAACGGGCAAGTTCATGTCCGGAAGGTGAAGCTGATCCCGCCAAATTCGGCGGGGTCAGCTTCACCGAACGCGTTAGGGGTCTCTAGACAACTCTGGTCCACGGCGGCGGCAACATATTTATATAATATAGAGAGATATGGCTGAGATTATATTTAGGGGGGAAATTGGGTTAGGACAGCGTTTTCTCAATAATTTTCATGAATTTTTTTATAGTATAAGAAATGAATATAATTTATTGAAACTTTGAGAATATTTTATACATATATTTAAGTATATGCTATAAAATTTTTATACATATATTTAAGTATATACTATAAAATATTAGCGACCCCATATTGCAGGTCACAATCAGACTCGGCATTTTGCGTACATTCTGGAAGCCGCAATTTTCATCTGAAATCAAACGAGGTTGGAATTTACCTTCATAATATGTCTCTCTTCTCTATGAACCTAAATGCTATCAAAAAAATAGAAAATTGAATTTTTTACAAGGGTCAAAACAAAAAAGCATGATTTTTTGCCATTTTTTTTAACTTTATTTACGAAAAAAAAGTTATTTCAAATAATGATAATATTCCGATTTTAGGTTCATATAGAGCGCAATACTATGAAGAAAGTAACTGCCAATTTTCAAAACGATTGGTTGAAAACTTTTCAAACTAGCGTGTACGCAAGTTCAAAAAAAGTCGTTTTCAGAAAAACGCGTTTTGAAAAAATAGTACCAAGAAAAACAAGCAATATGGGATCGCTAATATTTTATAGTATATACTTAAGGTAGTAGTGTGGTAACTTAAGCCGATTTTCATGTCTTCTTTGGAGGGCGTTTTTTTGTAGGAAAATAAAAATGATTCGTTTCGGATATTTAGGATGTTTTATTCACATATTAAAGATACAAAAAAAAATTTGTTTGAAAAAATTTTTTTGAAAAAATTTAATAGTTTATTATTATTATTATTATTAATCGAAGTTGGCAACTCGAAAAAAAACGCGTGGGTAGCCCCGGCGATTTTGGCTCTTGATGTTATCTGAAATCAAAAATTCATGTCTATAGATTCATGTCTATAGAATGACATGTCTATAGATTAAGATTTATCAAGAATTTTTTATTTCAGATAACATCAAGAGCCAAAATCACCGGGGCCACCCACGCGCTTTTTTTTCGAGGTGCCAACTTCGATCAATAATAATAATAATAATAAACGATTACATTTTTTCAAAAAATTTTTTTTTTGTATCTTTAATATGTAAATAAAAACATCCTAAATATCCAAAACGATTCATTTTTATTTTCCTACAAAAAAACGCCCTCCAAAAAAGACATGAAAATCGGCTTAAGTTACCAGACTACTACCTTAAATATATGTATAAAAATGTTATAGTATATACTTAAATATATGTATAAAATATTCTCAAAGTTTCAATAAATTATATTCATTTTTTATATCATAAAAAAATTCATGAAAATTATTGAGAAAACGCTGTCCTAACCCTATTTCCCCCCTTAATGGCTTATAACAATAGAACGAGTCGGAATTTTCATTAAAAATTTTGGGAACATATTTTTCATTAGTTTTACTAACAATTTATGAAATAAAAAAAAAAATCGATTTTTTGAACCGTCTAACCCTATTTCCTCCCTTAATATTATGTGTATGCATTGGGAATTATCACAGACGTGTGGGTTGTTCAATATAACCCCGTGTTCACAGTCAGCCCAAGTCAGCCAGCACAAGTTAGCATGGGGGAACAGTACTGAATCCTCGATTATTGTATATTTTTTGGGCGAAATGTGACGTTCTCAGTACGATCTAATAATCAGAATTATTATCGTTGATGTTTGTGCGTGAACAAAATCAACTTTGCCACAATTGGATACATTACTGCCATAAGGATACGGTGTATGTATATGACGGTCTCGGATTTAACCTCAAAATCCGAAAAATATTGCCCGCCACTCTGCGGCTAAATAAATGACTTTGAACAATAAAGTATTACTTATAACATCAATCTATCACATGACACAATGTTATCGCCCCCTGTAAAAAAGACACGTCACTAGATATCTCCAAATGCGATTTACTTCCGAAATCGACTAACTCGTCATTACGATTGGCCGTCAATGTCGTGCTCAAAGCTCGTACATTTTTAATGATGATTAAAACGTGACACACATTCGCACAGTAATCACCGGGCCACCGACTGGGAGAGAGTGGTTTTAAATTTGGCCGAGGGAGGTCAGATTGCTAAATGGTAATTCCCAATATGTGTTAACAGTGCCTGGCGCTTAGTTCATCGACTAATCCTGGTGGGCACGGTTCCAAGGGTAATCAGTCGACCGACGAGCCGCCTTGATCTTGAAAGCCACCTTTACTCGAATTTACCCGGTGCTCTATTCACTGTTCCTTCAGCCGCGCTTCTCCACGTTCAACCGGCGTCGTAAACACGGCAATCGGCGAACACTTATCGACCTGATCGTCCTCTCTCTCTCGGTCTTTCTCATACCAGACCTACTCCCGATATCCTCACCATTTGCACTCCAGAGAACCGTAAAACTGCTCGCGAAATCCGACGATACTTTGGAGCCCGGTTTCTGGGCTTTGCTCGCACATTTCAAGTGATATTCGACCGTTTTCATTTTTAAAGCCCAACTGGCCACCGGAGAAAAGACGGAATTTATACGTTTCACTGGAGGGGATTACGTAACCCACCGAGATACAATTTCAATTCCTCGATAAAATCGATCATAAAGTCTACCATCTATTGACACTTACGAGGAATTTGAGGAAATCGTACTACTGTTGTTTCAGTGTGGGATTAAAAGTCTTGGATTAACACGACTGACACGTGGAATTAAACGAGAAAAATAATGAAAAAATAATGCCAGTATTTTGAGTAGCACTTTTATTCATTCGGGGACATTTTGCTGAAACGGGGAGAGGTGGTCGCACTGTAAAGTGTTAAATGTTATATGGGATTATTAAAAATGTGGGGATGGTTGCAATAGTATGATGTCCAAGTCCCATGTGTGCCAACTCCCATGTCCAACTTTTGTCATGTCCAACTCCCGTTGTGTGCAACTGCCTTCGTGCCCAACTCCCATGACGTTCAATTAGACTCGCGCTGCTTCAGTTTTGACAATTCGTTTGATCCGACCGGGTTGAACTTTCGGACGTGCAAGTCCCATGTGTCCAACTGTCTTCACCTTCGAGTGAGGGCTGTGTGTACATTAGACTCGCGCTGTTTATATGAAGTGTTGCCCCGCGTTCCCACAACTCTCTTCGCGGTCAAGTGGGAGTATACATGGGGCAGTTGCACACTTCGTATAAACAGCGCGAGTCTAATGTACGAGGTCTGTTCAAAAAGTATCGCGAATTTTGTGTTTTTTCAAAAAGTATTAATTTATTCATTAATATTTATTTTGTCCCCTTCAAAGTAATTCTCCTCGGATATAATACATTTATGCCAACGTTTTTCCCAATCCTCGAAGCACTTAAAAAAATCATTTTTTGTGATCTTGTTTAGCTCCACCTTCGACGCCGTCTTTATCGCTTCAATCGTGGCGTAGCGTCGTCCTTTCATAGGCCTCTTCAGTTTTGGGAACAGGAAAACGTCACAGGGGACCAGGTCTGGGGAATACGGTGGCTGCGGCATCATTAGAGTGTTGTTTTTGGCCAAAAATTCGCGCACAAGCAACGATGTGTGAGCAGGGGCGTTATCATGGTGCAAAAGCCAATTGTTGTTCTTCCACAAATCCGGGCGTTTATGGCGGATTGCTTTGCGCAAATTGCGCATAACTTGCAGATAATATTCTTTATTGACTGTACGACCCTGTGGCAAGAACTCATGATGCACCACGCCCCTGCAATCGAAGAAAACTGTGAGCAAAACCTTCACATTCGACCGAACTTGGCGCGCTTTTTTCGGTCTTGGCTCGTGCGGCAGCTTCCATTGCGATGATTGAGCCTTGGTTTCCACGTCATAACCGTAAACCCATGATTCGTCACCAGTTATGACCCTCTGGAGCAAATTTTGGTCGTCGCGGACCGAGTCCAACAGCTCCTTAGCAATGTTAACGCGACACTGTTTTTGTTCGAAATTGAGCAATTTTGGCACGAATTTCGCGGCGACCCGTCTCATGCCCAAATCATTGGTAAAAGTCGAATAGCACGAGCCAATCGATATGTTTAGTTCCTCAGCAACTTCACTCACGGTGATTCGACGATTGGCCAATATTATTTTCTTCACTTCATCAATGTTTTCGTCTGTTGTTGATGTGCTCGGGCGTCCGGAACTCATTTCGTTGTTCGCATCTTCTCAGCCCTCTGAGAACATTTCGTACCACCGATAAACGTTGCTTTGGTCCAAGGTAGCTTCACCATATGCCACAGTCAACATTCGGAATGCGTCTGCGCACTTAATTTTGTTTTTCACAGAAAATTTGATACAGATTCTTTGATCCATTGTTTGGAATAGGCAAAAATCGACGACAAGCCAAAACACGTCTAACCAAAACAGCTGTCAACAATTAACTAAACATTCAAAATGGCTGTTTTTATCAGCATAAGTGAGGGACATGAGTACCAACCTAACGCCACAAAAAAATCGAAAATCGAATATATGAAGCCCGCGGAAATTCAAAATTCCCGATACTTTTTGAACAGACCTCGTACACACACTCCTCACTCGAACGTGAAGGCAGTTGGACACATGGGACTTGCACGTCCGACAGTTCAACCAGGTCGGATCGTACGTATTGCCAAAACTGAAGCAGCGCGAGTCTAGTTGAACGCCATGGGAGTTGGGCACGAAGGCAGTTGCACACAACGCGAGTTGGCCATGATGGGAGTTGAACATGGGAATTGGGACACATGGGACTTGTACATCATACGGTTGTGACCATCCCAAAAAGTGTCTACAGCAAATTTGAAGCTAACAGAGAGCTTCAATGCTCTCTGGAATCGGTGGTTTTTCCCTGCCGTTACAATTGTCCCTTGATGTTTGTCAACGAGTGTAAATACGTGCAGGGGTAAGATTAAAGTATCAAAAAAAAAAAGAATATACAATATAAAATGGAGGAGAGGCAGCAGCTCTGTAATTCGTTTCGAAATTATCGTCACATTATTCGTTGTCGAAGTTTCGCTAAAAGGTTTAGCAAAGTGGGAACTTGGTGACGACCATTCGCCGTCGAAGTAAGAGTGTAGCTCGCGCGCGGTGTTCTTTATAATACTTCAGAGGTGTTGGAGGGTGGTGTGAGGGTGTATAGGCCGACGGACAACTGAATACGCTAATGGGGGAATGAGGGAAAACTACGGTGAATTGAGGAAAAACACGAGAGGTGGCAGGGAAAGAGGGTGCACATAAAAAGAGGTTTGGGAGAGGTGAAGTCTCGAGCGACCGTTCTCCCGTTTTCCCTTTGAAGTTCGATCCTCTTTTTCTTTCATCTCGAATGCTGATGCTCCCCTTTTTCGCCACTGTTTCTCTTTGCCGGTTGGCGACGTTCGAGGCTCGATCTCTTGAGACCTTGATTCACGAATAGCAGCAAAAGTTGTGAGTGAAATGGTGCTTGAGTCAAAGCAGATACCGTAACGTTTTACTTCGAGAAATCGCCGGGATGGCGAACACAGTTGAGAGATAGAAAGAGTGAGAACGTTTTTATCGCACTTTCACGTCTTCGTTTCTCGTTTACTGTTGCATCCCGACATCAGTTTTCATCTTTAAGTTTGACTGAAATTTTCAAAAAATCGACTTTTCTTTTACAGATTTTTATTCTTTGTACTTTGAAGAATTTTTCAAAAAAAAACTTGGAAGAAAATTCCGATCCATTACAAAGTTATAGCAATAAATGTGACCGGACATCGGAGTTCACGCAGTACCTACCAGAAACTTTAAACGCGTTTTTCTCGTAACCATGTTTTTAGACAGTATCCGCACGATAACTCAGTCGATTTTTAATATTTTTTAACTTTTTTGTTTTTTAAATCTAGATAATTTTTAGGTTGGAGGTTTTTTTAATTTTTTGGTTGGACAATTTTTTTTTAAATTAATAAGCACTCATTTTTTTTTTAAATTGCATACT
Organism: Oxytorus armatus; assembly: GCA_958009045.1. Lineage (NCBI taxonomy): Eukaryota > Metazoa > Arthropoda > Insecta > Hymenoptera > Ichneumonidae > Oxytorus > Oxytorus armatus. The sequence goes on along the minus strand of OY253745.1, from coordinate 35,342,385 downwards.
AAAGTTTGAAATACTGCAGTTTCTTTATTTTTTATTAAAAAAAAAAAATTCCCTCCGTGAGACTATTACAAGTACATTATTTTACTAGATTCTTTTTTATTTTTGCAGATTGGATAATTTTTGGTGAAGTTATGATGTCGACAAGGAGGCGTCATGGTTTTCATGAGTAGTCCAATTGTACCTGTAAAAAATAATGTTAATATCAAAAGAAAAAAATTTTTTAATTTTTTTTCTTATAGTTGAAAAGTTAATAAAAATGTGAAAGCAACCATTTAATTTTTTTTTCACCATATAAACTTCATAATAATTTTTTAAATTGACTCGGTTTTCAACGCCCGCAGCGGTATGTCAACCCTCTCAAGTCCCATTCTGCTTAACTGCCTTCGTTCTCCCATGGCGTTCAACTCTCGTCGCGCTACTTAAGTTTTGAAAATTCGTTCGATCGAACCCGAGATCCGCTTAACTGTCGGACGCTTAGCTCCCATCGTGCTTCACTGCCTATTTTCAAAACTGAAGTAGCGCGACGAGAGTTCAACGCCATGGGAGTTTTGAACAAAGGCAGTCAAGCAGGATGGGACTTAAGGTAGTAGTCTGGTAACTTAAGCCGATTTTCATGTCTTTTTTGGAGGGCGTTTTTTTGTAGGAAAATAAAAATGAATCGTTTTGGATATTTAGGATGTTTTTATTTACATATTAAAGATACAAAAAAAAATTGTTTTGAAAAAATTTAATAGTTTATTATTATTATTATTATTGATCGAAGTTGGCACCTCGAAAAAAAGCGCGTTGGTGGCCCCGGTGATTTTGGCTCTTGATGTCATCTGAAATCAAAAATTCTTGATAATTCTTAATCTATAGACATGTCATTCTGGTCGGAACTACTGAAGTTAAATTTCATGGATAAATAACAAAATGGCGGACTTTGGAAAAAAAAGTCCTTTTATTTTGCCCGCCATTTTGTTATTTATCCATGAAATTTAACTTCAGTAGTTCCGACCAGAATGACATGTCTATAGATTAAGAATTATCAAAAATTTTTGATTTCAGATAACATCAAGAGCCAAAATCACCGGGGCAAGCCACGCGCTTTTTTTTCGAGGTGCCAACTTCGATCAATAATAATAATAATAATAAACTATTAAATTTTTTCAAACTAATTTTTTTTTGTATCTCTAATATGTAAATAAAAACATCCTAAAGATCGAAAACGATTCATTTTTATTTTCCTACAAAAAAAAAGCCCTCCAAAAAAGACATGAAACCTTAAGCTCGATGGGAGTTAGACATAGAACTTGAGATCCATGCGACTTTAAAATCATACGGTTGAAACCTACCCCAACATGACAAGGGTTGATGGTTGCGCAACAACGGGTCCCACATATTACCGACGATGCTGCTTAACATGGGAGATCCTCAAAACCGCGCACCGACCTCGCGTCACTTTGTATAAGATATATATTTTTCAAATGTTTTACATACTCATTTTCCTGTCTACAGAAACTATTCACGACGCGGACCATATTCATCTCGCTGCCAAATGCACGCTTGCTTCATACCTCAAAAATATAGACTGAAGCGTCTAATTTGTTGATAAATCAGCGTGTTTCTTTTTGTTTTTATTATAATGTCATTACCAATGAATGTTTAACAACAATCGAATTAACGAAAGCAGAAAATAGAAATTGTTTATTACTATCGATCCTCAATACTAAACGTACCAAGCGGGGTCAAATGACCCCTTTCAAAATTTTCTTAAAAATCATACATTTGTTGTTATTTCTTTCGCTCATCTGACTTTCTGTAAATTCTTACATTATCTGATTATTTAATTTCTGGCTTTCCGTTTTTTTCTTAGCTGTTGAAGGTACTGAAAGAATTGAAAAATTCCTTAAGGGGGGAAATAGGGTTAGACGGTTCAAAAAATCGATTTTTTTTTAATTTCATAAATTGTTAGTAAAAGTTTTGAAAAATATGTTCCCAAAATTTTAAATGAAAATTCCGACTCGTTCTATTGTTATAAGCCATTAAAGTGAGTAGCTCTCCTTCAGGCCCCTTGGTACTATTTTTTTCAAACGCGTTTTTCTGAAAACGACTTTTTTTGAACTTGCGTACACGCTTGTTTGAAAAGTTTTCAACCAATCGTTTTGAAAATTGGCAGTTACTTTCTTCATAGTATTGCGCTCTACATGAACCTAAAATCGGAATATTATCATTATTTAAAATAATTTTTTTTTTGCGAATAAAGTTGTAGAAAATGGCAAAAAATCATGCTTTTTTGTTTTGACCCCTGTAAAAAATTCAATTTTCGATTTTTTCGATAGCATTTAGGTTCATATAGAAGAGAGACATAATAAAAGTAAATTCCAACCTCGTTTGATTTCAGATGAAAATTGCGGCTTCCAGAATGTACGGACAATGCTGAGTCTGATTGTGACCTGCAATATGGGGTCGCTAATATCGCCGGTGTTTTTCAAAAAAATTCTTCAAAAATTTTATAGTATATACTTAAATATATGTATAAAATATTCTCAAAGTTTCAATAAATTATATTCATTTTTTATACTATAAAAAAATTCATGAAAATCATTGAGAAAACGCTGTCCTAACTCTATTTCCCCCCTTGAATACCTTGTGTACCACGAGGGGTCATTTGACCCCTGATGGTAAGAATACGTATATGTAAAGTGCCGGTACGTTTAGTGTTAAAAATGTTAAACAGATGGAATTGTTGTTTCGAATTTTTGTTGCTATGTGTATGAATAAAAACATTTGAAGAATTTAGTGATGTAAATTTGAAAATGTGCAAAACGATGAAAAAAAAGTGAAATATTGAGGACGAGGGTGAAAAGGAGAAGCATCCAAAGGTTCGTAATGTGCCTCAAAGGAATTTGCGAGACTATGAAGATATTTTTGCCTCTCTCTCTCTCTCTTATCTCGAAATTCAATCGCGAATGCAGGAACTCTGCTCACCCTCAATCTAAGAAACACAAGCTATACGCATATTCTAACTATATCTGCTATCTCGGGCTTCACTGACGTGCAACTACTAAATTCTCGGTCGGTTCCTCGTGCACATAGTTTAGCGACAAGCCTCCGCGTTCTAGTTCCACGTTTTCTATTCCTCTCTCGGAAACTCCTCTAGAATCCCTCGCGATACGTGTATAGAAGCGCTACCAGACGAGTGTGCCGGAGCACACGTAGCCGCGGGGGTGGTAAATTTGAGAATCGGGAGGGTAGAAGAGTCTTTGAGCAGCGAGCCGGAAGTAAGTCCGTGAAGCTCTAGTTTACGGAATACATATCCTCTAAACAATATCGCACATAAACATAGAAACGCGCGGGCGTGTAAGTGTGTGTGTGTGTGTGGGAATCGTGCACAATTCGAGAAACTCGTTGACCTCACAATTTTCAATTGGACTGTGAAAAATTGCTCGTATTATCGTATCGACACACAGAGAAACATACATTTCTTAAGATTCTTTCACACGCCAATTCCCGAGATTTTAATCATCGAATTTTCGCAATATATATTATAATATATTATAATATATTCGATATTATATTATAATATATTCGATATTTTGGCACCGGCTCGACTTGCACCAAAAACAAAAATATAAAGAAGGGCATTTGTTCGTTGTTGAGGGGTATGGCCACGGTAGAATTTTCATAAAAATCGATGTTTTATCATCATAAAAATAAGTTACTATTCGATTTATAGCGAGAAACATTTTTTTTCACCGAATTTGAGCGTATAAAGTGAGCCTACCTCTGGCACGACCATAGAGTACCCGAGGGCGTGGCGTGTTAAATAACTTCGACAATTTTTACCCGATTGACTTCAAATTTAAAAATTATCTTTGTAATCGAATTTTGCAGAGAAGTACGTACGGAATTTATGATTGATTAGAAACTTTACATTTTATGAGCAGTTTTATACGAAATTTTTCACTGGAAATTCACCTTTCAAGTTCAAACGCCTACAATATTCGAGTAAAACAATATTTTTCAAATTCCATGCGTACTTCTCTAGGTATTGTGATATAGATTGACGAGAATTAATTTTTTTTTATCTAGGTAAAAAATTGTGGATGCCAAATGTCGCGCCGTGGAGCGCCTCAAAAAAAAAAAAAGATACCAAAAGTAAATAGCAGTAGTCGGCCATTTTGTGTAACAAAAAAAAACAAAAATAAATATATTTTGTTAGCTTGATATTTATACTAAATAGATGTGTAATTAGTTTTATAAATAAATCACTTTGTCATACAAAAAAAAATTGTTAAATGTCCACATGATTTTATACCCGCTATCGTGGCCATACCCCATGTACCTTTTTGAATAAGATTGTTGTTCCGGTATAATTAAAAAAATTGTAAAGTCGCAAAATAATGTCCATTATAAAAAAACGAACGTGACTTCAAATACTCGCGCATTTTTCATCTGGTTCCAATATTTTTTAAATAATCGTTAAAATACCAAACTTTCGAAACTTCCGGTGACGCCCGATGCGATTCTAGTATCTTTAAAATGTGCTAAAATATCGAAAAATACATAAACGAACTTATATATACAAAATGAGTATGAATACGGATACCGTAGATTTGTGTGTTCGTGAGTGGCTGCGATGAGATTGAATTTGCAGCGCGGGTGTCTCAAAAATACAATCATTTTTTAAGGTAGTAGTCTGGTAACTTAAGCCGATTTTCATGTCTTTTTTGGAGGGCGTTTTTTTGTAGGAAAATAAAAATGAATCGTTTTGGATATTTAGGATGTTTTTATTTACATATTAAAGATACAAAAAAAAAATTTTTTGAAAAAATTTAATAGTTTATTATTATTATTATTATTGATCGAAGTTGGCACCTCGAAAAAAAGTGCGTGGGTGGCCCCGGTGATTCTGGCTCTTGATCTTATCTGAAATCAAAAATTCTTGATAATTCTTAATCTATAGACATGTCATTCTGGTCGGAACTACTGAAGTTAAATTTCTTTTTATTTTACAACCCCTTCTCTGCTAAAATAAAAGGACTTTTTTACCAAAGTCCGCCATTTTGTTATTTATCCATGAAATTTAACTTCAGTAGTTCCGACCAGAATGACATGTCTATAGATTAAGAATTATTAAGAATTTTTTATTTCCGATAACATCAAGAGCCAAAATCACCGGGGCCACTCACGCGCTTTTTTTTCGAGGTGCCAACTTCGATCAATAATAATAATAATAATAAACTATTAAATTTTTTCAAACATTTTTTTTTTGTATCTTTAATATGTAAATAAAAACATCCTAAATAGCCAAAACGATTCATTTTTATTTTCCTACAAAAAAACGCCCTCCAAAAAAGACATGAAAATCGGCTTAAGTTACCAGACTACTAGCTTAAAGACAGTGAAATTCATGTGCTTTTTGTTCGTTTCAACTGCTTCTCGTTCGTTTATATGCATAATATACAGATACCGTATATTCATGGAGCGGCGAGTGTGTGAAGAAATAGAAATTCGACGGTGGCGTCAACTGCGGGTAATGGGGCGAGAAATGCAAAAGAAAAAAGGTCATTTTAAAGGAGGCATTGTGACACAAAAGGCGTATATATATATATATATATCACCTCACTCCCTACAAGAACGTCGCAGTGGTAGATTCACGGCTTCGCTATATGTCACCCCTCCACCGCCACCCCCAACACCCCTTCTAACCCACAACAGAAAACGAGAGTTATACGAGAGAGAGAAAAGCGGGGAAATAAATGTGCGCGTGGATGAGTGAGTGTAAGGGTTGGTGAGGCGAAAGAAGAGGAATACGAGGACCGCAGAGAAAAGTTGGCCGAGAAAGAAGAGAAGCGGCGGCAAAAGCAGCCATGGCACTCCGAGAATGTGCAACTTCGAGAGACAGTAATGCGAGAGCGAGAGGGTTAGGGTGTTTGGTGCTGCCCGTTGTCCCGTTTTGCCCTCCGGCGACTGGGGGTGACAAAGAGGGTTGAGCATTGAGTATATTCATTTTTCTTTCCGTTTCCTCTCCAGTCTCCCATTTACCCTTCATTCCCTGATATATACATTTTTTTCTATCTCCCTTTCTCTTTTATTCCCGCCCCACCACCCTTAATCATCTTGCTTTCTCGCTCCAAAAAAATCTTTTGTTCTCATCGTCATTTGTTGTTCTTCCCGAACTTCTAACAAATTCGTGGTTCATAAACGGGAATGGATATGGCCGTTGATTAACATTTCGCTCCATGTTATGTAAATACGAGAATTGGTGTACGCGCCTCGTTGCGCTGCTCTTGTAGGGATGGCAGCAACCGTGTTAAGTTTAAGTCCCGTGTGTATCAACTCCCATGTTCCAACTCCCATGTTCCAACTCCCATGTTCCAACTCCCATGTTCCAACTCCCATGTTCCAACTCCCATGTTCCAACTCCCATGTTCCAACTCCCATGTTCCAACTCCCATGTTCCAACTCCCATGTTCCAACTCCCATGTTCCAACTCCCATGTTCCAACTCCCATGTACCAACTCCCATGTTCCAACTCCCATGTTCCAACTCCCATGTTCCAACTCCCATGTTCCAACTCCCATGTTCCAACTCCCATGTTCCAACTCCCATGTTCCAACTCCCATGTTCCAACTCCCATGTTCCAACTCCCATGTTCCAACTCCCATGTTCCAACTCCCATGTTCCAACTCCCATGTTCCAACTCCCATGTTCGAACTCCCATCATGTCCAACTCCCGTAGTGTCCAAGTCCCATATGTGCCAACTCCCATGTCGTGTAACTGGCCTCGCGCAGCTTCAGTTTTGGCAGGTCGTTCGATTCGAACCCGGTTAGACTGTCGGCCGTGTAAGTCCCACATGTAACAACTGCCTTCACGTGCGAGCGAGGAGTTTGTGTACATTGGACACTCACGCTGTTTATACGAAGTGCGCAACTGGCTTCATGCCCGACTCGCGGGATGCGTCAATGTACACAAACCTCTCGCTCCAAGGTGAACGCAGTTACGACACATTGGACTTGCACGCCCGACAGTTCAACCAGGTCGAATCGAACGAACGGCCAAAACTGAAGCAGCGCGTGGCCAGTTGCACTCCATGGGAGGTTGCACACATGGGAGTTGGACATGATGGGAGTTGACAAACATGGGACTTAAACTTCAAACGGTTGCCAAACCATCCTCTCTTGTAGGTTAGTTTCATCGTGCGATCTGAAGTATGCGCATGAATGATCTTCGGGTCGCGACATCGACAGCCAATAAAAATGACGAGTTAGTCGACTCCGGAAACAAATCGCATTTCGAGATATTTCGTATCCTTTTTATACGGGGGATTGGCATTAGAGAATCGATTTAGAATGAAAACAAAGCTGTTTCTATGAGGAAGCAAAAGCTGAATAGAATATGAGTATGAGTTTGCTGTTTGTTCCAGCTGGCGGTTGGAGCCTTGCCGCACGATCATCTCGCCATCTCGTACAACACCATGTTGTGTACTCTTCGGGAACAGCGGTTTCCCGTCACGAAACATCGGTAAATTTATATTGCAAGAGAGGCTGATCGGAATCACTGAATTTCGGTTGGCCCGTATCGCCGTACAGCGAGAGATAGAGAGCGAGAGATGAGATGAAGAAGGAAAAAGACACAATGGCCTCTTTTGCTGACCTAGCCGTTGAGGCTTGTTGCATACAAACGTGGTTCATTGCGGGCGTAACATTCGTGAAAAAAAAACATCAAAAACATATGTGCAAACGTGACTATGCGACGAGATATTCCAAACACTTGGTGATTAAAAATCGATCTACCGTTTCATTCGGTGGTTGCATCCGAGAAATCTCTTTATATTTTCATCTGTATTCACCGGACAATTCAACGACACCGGAGCTTCAACGAACAATTTCCAACGTTCCGTTTTCTTTTTTTTTTTTCTTGCCAAATATCGAATCGTGACCATATTCGCCGTACAGCACGTGTGTGAAATATTAAAGCGAACGAGAGTTGGCTTCATACGAGACCCGTCGGAAGAGTATGAGAAAAAGTTTATAAAAAAAAGCTCCATGACTAAAGCTTCATTTTTATGTATAAATCAGTATTTTATTGTAAAATGTCAATTATGCATATAAATGAGAAACAGACGAACGATTTTATATAGAAAAATTCATTTATTAATCGAATTGTTTGGATACGACGAGAAACAAACTGTTGTGTACTTGGGAATCGGCTGATCGAATCGGTTTTGGCCATAGTCTGAATAATTTTTCTATTTGATTCCCTAAACGATAGATTACCGATCGTATTTAGAAGTAGAGAAAACTATTCGACATGGAAAATTATCTGACCCCCTTAAGGGGTAACACTAATCTAGCGGCAGAAAAAAGGCATAACTTCGACGATTTATTTTGGGAGTATGAAAAACGGAATAGGATTTCTTTTCAGAGGGTTTATTCAACACATATTGAAGTATTAAAACAAATTTTTTTATCGCCATTTTGATACAAAATGGCGGCGATAGAGTCCATCTTGAAAATCGTTTTTTTCAAACTTAGAAGACGTATTACTCGAACACCGTTGCGTGGATCGATTTGAAATTTTGACAGTAGCTTCACAATTAAATTCTCTATCGGAGTACGTAGCAGTTTTCTTTTGTTAAATGCAAACTGTTTTTTTATAAACAATTTACTGCTTTTTTGGCACAAAATCGATTAATTATTTCAAAAGTGCACCATTTCTACAAAATTTGATTTAAAAAAAAGTCCCTACGTATATCCATAGACAATAGTATATAGATTATAAAATTTTTTGGTTTTTTGTCCCAGGTCTTATACTTTACGAGAAAACCGTTCTCCCGTGAAGGTGTTTTAAAAAAAGACAATTTTCAAGATGGGCTCTGTCGTCGCCATTTTGTATCAAAATGATAATAAAAAAATGTTTTATCACACTTCAATATGTGTTAAATAAACTCTCTGAAAAGAAATTGTATTCCTTTTTTCATACTCCTAAAATAAATCGTTAAAGTTAGGCGTTTTTTTCTACCCCTAGACCGCTGTTACCCCTGAGAGGATTTTGATTCGTGACCAATTATTCGTTCGTCAAGAGACCGCGAGGTGTCTACGAAAGTCCGTAGTACAACTGCAACGTAATATTCTCGCGATAATGCGGTGTGGGGTTTCGTAGTACCGAAAGCCCAATTTTGTGAACCAACAGGCTCGAATTTACGAGGGCCTTCGTTCCACGAACGATGCCAGAAGGGATGGGATGCACACAGGCCATACAGCGTGAGAGTTAGTGCCGAGAGGAAGGTTGTAACGGAAGGGAAAAGGGCGAAAGACAGAGTAGGAGGAGGATGAGGAGGAGGAATGGATCGTCGCGAAGGAAGACGAGGAGTTTTCTTGGCACTGATAATCTCGACGGTGGCGAAACGCCGCGTACTTCTCGCACATATAAAGATTATAACGAGAGTAAACCCGTGAAAGCATCACGACCACGCCATTAGTTTGCTGACGCTCCAGTTCTTTTTTTTCTTTCCTACACGAGAGAATCCAAAACGAAAATTCAGAATCTTTCGTCCCGGACGATAAATCAGCCCGTTTTCACAGTTTATGCGCACTGAGAAAAGGAACGAGTAGAGGGTTGAAAGTAGGCGATGGCAGCCGAAGAAAACACACTCGGAGCACGAGTTAAAGAAAAAAGAAGTACAAAAGATTCAATTGATATTTGTTTTGCGCGCGGGGGGATGTAAATTCTTCTCTGTTGTTTGTAAATAAAAAGACTCGCGTGTCGATAATAAAAAACATGACGTGTAGATAAGACGTCTGTGGGCACAATGGAAGTTACGGAAGTAATGGAATTGATAAGGGTTATACGTAAAACCCGATAGGGTATACGTTGTAATAAAAGAAAATAAAAACGAAAATATTCGGATGACAAAGTCGACAGGCGCCCTAAGAAGATGATCAGACAGTTTGCTAGCCTTGTGGACAGAGAGAGAGACGAGCTGAGATTTATAAGGGTTGTTTTGGAAGACGGCAGCGCACCACGTATACAGTTTCCTCGCTCAAAGAAAAATACCACTCTAGCGGCAGAAAAAAAAGGCTTAACTTTGACGATTTATTTTGAGAGTATGAAAAAAGGAATAGGATTTATTTTCAGAAGGTTTATTTAACACATATTGAAGTATGAAAAAAAAATTTCTATTATCATTTTGATACAAAATGGTGGCGTCAGAGCCCATCTTGAAAATCGTCTTGTTCAAACTGGGAGGACGTATTACTTGAACAGGCCTTTTTTTTTCTGCCGCTAGTGTGGTGTCAACCCTTAAGATCTTTTCTACATATACAGGTATCGTAATAACAATCACTGTAATAATAATAACAATAATAATGATAATAATAATGTGGAGCAAGAAAGCAGCGTTTTGGGAGCGCTAAGGATTTTTGAATTCAACCTATATACACTAGGGTGGTCCTTATTTGGGGTACTTTCGAATTTTTTTTCACGATAGTCATACATTGATTCTACATGACGAACAAAAAATTCGTGCCAAATTTTAGCTTTCTATCTCAGTTTTAACCCGTGCACCCCCAGCGGTCAAAGTTTTAAACGGAAAATACGTGTATTTTCCACAATCAACTGCTGTTGATATTTTTTTATCTAGTAAGAATTGACATAAAAAAATGAAAGATGGCCTAAATTCGCTTTATAGTATAAGGTATAGTTGCTGCTATATATTAGTTTTTTTTGTTCACAGCCAAAGAGGCCAATGTTCACTTGGCTTCTTTTTTTTTTTTACTTAGATTCAATTAATTCAAGAATATCGATTCATAACCCATTTCTACACATAGTTTTAATGGAAACAAAGTTAAAAATGATTAATAAGTTACAACGTAAAGACGAAATTTCAAAAAATATTGGAGAAAGAGAAGATATTGATTACACAGAAGAAAAATGAGATTCAAAGCGTTATAAAAACAATGACATTGAAGAATTACTGAATAAAAAAATAGATTTTTTTATTACCCCTGACTCTATGAGATTTTTTGAAAGGTTTGATTTAGAAACTCATTTTATTTGGATTAATCCATCAGAATGGGCTGAAAATAAAAGTTATATCGCTGCTGAAAATGTTGTTAAAAATTTACAAGTAGTAAATGACTGTGCTGAAAGATCGATCAAGTTAATGGAAGATTTTAGTTGTCGATTTACCAAAAATGAAAATCAACAGCAGTTTGTATTACAAGTGGTGAACGATCATCGACGACAATATCCTGATTCGTTAAAGAGAACAAATTTGAAATAACGAATGTACCTTATACTTATCAGTTGTACATTTTTGTACTTCGCTTAAAAATACATCAATAGATATTTTCTTGACCGAAAAAAAATTGTTGTATCCATAATTATTAGCTATTTCAGTAAAATTTGTGAACAAAAAACAACTAATATGCAACAGCGATTACACCTTATAGTATAAGGAAAGTTTATTCTAACTTTCAATTTTTTATATCAACTCTTGCCATGTCAAAAGAATAGACAAGCAAATGACTGTGGACAATACATGTATTTTCCGTTTAAAATTTCGATCGCTGGGGGGCACGGGTTAAAATAAGAGATAGACAGCTAAAATTTGGCACGAATTTTTCGTTCGTTATGTAGGACCAATGTATGACTATCGTGAAATAAAATTTGAAAGTACCCCAAATAAGGACCACCCTAATATACACACACGGTGTTCCTTATTCCTGCATTCGTTATATCGGGGCATAGAGTGTGTGTGTATAAACATATATCGATACGAAGAGAGGGGAAGACGTGAATGAAGGATTGGGGAGGGTGGATTCGCAAACAACGTCGTTTCGCCTCGTCATGTGATAAGGATTCTCATCGTTCCGGAGGTGCAAAGCGACTGAGTACGACCACGTCGTACTTGGCAATCTAGGAGACGGATGGCTCATGGTCGTATGATAACACGTAAAGCGCGAGGATACTCTTGCTTAGACGTCGTACATACTGCAGTACATACTATGACATGTATATGGAGTCTATATCAATTCGACCCGAATTTAACCCTCGACCTTCCAGATCGGATCCGCTTTTTTTTTTTTGTTTGTTATCGTCCAAACTCAAAAAAACACTGACATTTTCTTACATGCTTTTAAATAAATTTCATTTACTTATCATTTTTGAAAATAAACATATTGTTAGCCAGAATCGGAAAATCTGGAAAGTTCTCGAAATTTCTGCGCGAGGTATAAAGATTTTTAAACATAAATTCAGAACGGATCGGTTTTAGTTATTTACTCGTTACGGAATGAATTATTTTTGACAATTTCTGAGGGAATTCTGTCGCCGTCGTTTTATTTCGGTTTGTGCCGACGTTTGACGGTATTATTCTTTAAGAATTACATTATTGCATTGTTAATTCATTCGTTTGAACAATTAAAAAATTTTTTTTTCATAAAATCAAACCGATTCAAGTCTCGTTCGTCGAGGGTGAAATTGAATTTCAGTTGAACACTTCGTTTCCTTTATCGACTACAGATCGTTCATTCATCGTTATATTTACGGCGTTACGTGCTTTCAAGACTCGGGTACTTCACAATGATAATAAAAACGTCCTAACGCCCCCGGCCCAGGCATGTGATCTTTTGTCCCGTCGTTAAGTAACTATGAATATCCCCAATTTGGCGGTTCACTTCCAGCTGTCCCGTTTTGATACACGCGAGGGTTGCTCGTGTTTTTTTTATTTTATTTTTTTATATATATTTTTAGCACCGACAACGACGCCACGCACGTTCGGCAAGGGACGCGCAACGGCGCACGTAACTTTTAACGCGTGGACGCGCCCCACTTCGCGGTGGAAGCTCGCGGAATGATATTTTAGGGTACACGCCAGCGCCGATGGTCTTACTTGCATATGGTAATTCATATATTGGCGCGAAAGCGCACGCACTTACGTACTTGGTACGTGGCGACTTATCTTATACCAGTCAAAAAATAGCTGGAGCGTTTACCAGACTCACGTTCGAGCGGAATATGGTGCTTTTATGATATGGAAGTTTGCATCGTTGGAACGCAACGGCAGATAAGTTTTTAAATTTTCATTTTCAGTATTGCTCTTCGCTTCTCCTGCCCATTTAGGCCACAGGTCATTGAAGGAGACCCCAATAAAACGTTTTAACGATTTTTCAAATGGATAATCCAATCTTAAGGGGGGAAATAGGGTTAGACGGTTCAAAAAATCGATTTTTTTTAAATTTCATAAATTGTTAGTAAACTATTGAAAAATATGTTTCCAAAATTAAAAATGAAAATTCCGACTCGTTCTACTGTTATAAGCCATTAAAGTGAGTAGGTCACTATTTTTTCAAACGCGTTTTTCTGAAAACGACTTTTTTTGAACTTGCGTACACGCTAGTTTGAAAAGTTTTCAACCAATCGTTTTGAAAATTGGCAGTTACTTTCTTCATAGTATTGCGCTCTATATGAACCTAAAATCGGAATATTATCATTATTTAAAATAATTTTTTTTTTGCAAATAAAGTTGTAAAAAATGGCAAAAAATCATGCTTTTTTGTTTTGACCCCTGTAAAAAATTCAATTTTCTATTTTTTTTATAGCATTTAGGTTCATAGGGAAAAGATACATATAATAAAAGTAAATTCCAACCGCGTTTGATTTCAGATGAAAATTGCGGCTTCCAGAATGTACGCAAAATGCTGAGTCTGATTGTGACCTGCAATATGGGGTCGCTAATATCCCCGGTGTTTTTCAAGAAAATTCTTTAAAAATTTTATAGTATATACTTAAATGTATGCATAAAATATTCTCAAAGTTTTAATAAATTATATTCATTTTTTATACTATAAAAAAATTCATGAAAATCATTGAGAAAACGCTGTCCTAACCCTATTTCCTCGCTTAAGGAGCTATACGCTGTCAGGAGACCACCAAAAAGCGGTTTTTCAAGAATTTTTCCCGGAAAGACGTTTTAATTTATTAACGTAAAAATTTATACACATATTGTGGTGACTTTTAACTATATTTTCATCTTTTTTATTTGTAAAAATAATGATTTTTAAAGCTGTTATAGCCGATCTCCGGAAACTCCTCTAAAAAAAGGCGTCTTGCGGTGAGCACGATATTTCTGGATTGGATTATCCAAAATAAAAAAACCAAAAACATTCTATTAGTGGAAAGATAAATCTAGGTATTGATCGAAGGAATAGTCGAAATTTTGATTTTTGACAAAATGGCGGCTCCAAAAAGAAAAAGTTTCAACTTTCGATCAAAGATTGTTCGTTGAATTGTTTAAAAAAAATAGAAATAATTATCGGAAATCTTATTCCTTCGATCAATACCTGAAAAATATATCTGAGAAGGTTGTGTTAAAATTGTAGACTGATCGGTTGAGCCGATTTTGAGAAATCGTGCTCACCGACTTTGAAAACACCGTTTTGAGAAAAACGCTTTCAAAGTTTAGGCCGCCTACTTTGTAACGCTCCGAGCGTCCTTACAAATATACATGTATCTCCAAGGATATATGCCGGATCGATTTGAAATTTACAGAGAATATACTCAAATATATGTACATTCCGAAAATGCAATAAAAAAAAAATCGATTTTTTTAAATCTCCACCTGCGTATAACCCCTTAAGAAGTTATACGCAGTCAGGAAACCAACAAAAAGCGATTTTTTCAAGGATTTTTCCCGGAAAAACGTTTTAATTTATTAACGTAAAAATTTATATACATATTGTGGTGATTTTTAACTATATTTTCATGTTTTTAATTTATAAAAATAATGATTTTTAAAGCTGCTATAGCCGATCTTCGGAAGCTCCTCTAAAAAAAGGCGTTTCGCGGTAAGCACGATATTTCTGGATTGGATCATCCAGAATGAAAAAAATACAATAAAGATTTCGTTAATATGAGTTATTATCTACTATTTAATCGAAGGAATAAGCAAAATATTAATTTTTAACAAAATGACGGCTTCACAAAAAAATAATTTCGATTTTCGACAAAAATTCTGGCCTTAAATTGTTTATAAAATGGAAAATATTCGTCGGCGAAAAAAAACCTCCGATTAATCACTAAAAAATATATCTATAAAGCTTGTGTAAAAATTTGAGACTGATCGGTTTAGCCGTTTCCGAGGAATCTTGCTCACCGACTTTAAAAACATGGTTTTGAGAAAAACCGCATTTAAACTTTGAAAATCATGCCCAGACGCTCCGAGACGTATTTACAAATATGCGTGTAACTTTGAGAATATTTCTCGGATTCACATGAAATTTTGCGAAAATGGAATTAAAAAGAACATTTTTTTTTTTAATCCTGACTGCGTATAACCCCTTAAGGGGGATCAATGTAGTAAAAAATCGATTTTCGTTGCATTTTCACGATGGGAACTTCAACATCATGGAATTCAAGGAGTCCTCGCTTTCACGTTGAAGCAGCTTTTCCCTTCTCTCTCCTTCACCCTCTTCCTTTGCTGTTACGTGCTATTGAAGCACCCAAGATAATAAAAGTACGATGAAACAAAAAAACTCCATTTTCCGTACAGACGGCGGAAAGGAGCGTTCCCGAAGTCTCGAGCGCGCGAGAAATTTTCCGTGAGAGTACGTGCCCGTTTGGAAAATATATGTGAGGACTATAAGTCCTGAGGCTGGAAAGAAGAGGAGGGGACACGTCGTTTCGGAGAAAACGAAAATACGATATTGACGGAAATCCAACAGCTGCTCGCTCGCGTTGGAAATGATCGCGTACCGTACGTCTCTCCGCGGAGCGCAAGAACGATTCGGGTGTTCGTTTCGAAATACACGAAAAGTGTCGTATATTGAAAATGATGTTATTGTTTGTTGTTGCGGTTAATGTTATGGACCAGAAGCTTCTGTATTAAAAATGCAATTCGCCCTGTCAGAGCATGTCTAGCCGTACGAGTACTGTCGTCAAGTTAGAGAAGATTGAGCTAGGTATCGGCTATGTAAGAAGTACATAGGAATACGTACAAAAAGTACATAAACACGAAAAGAGAGCTGACAATTTACAGAAATTTCACCCGTAAACGCCATTATACTATACTAGCTGTGCCCCGCGATAAACTAGGCTTCTTTGAGGATTTTTTTTCAGAAAAACTACAAAATAAATCGAGATTACAAAATAGGGTGCTTGTCATACATATCAGTGGCTGTACGCAATAATTTTTTTGAAGCGATTAATTTCAAAATGGCGGCTGTGCGGCGTTTATCTCAAAACTGCATTTTTCATGTTGGCCGAAAACATAACTCAGACAATTTTCAATCGATTCACTTGAAATTTTGAATATATCTCTAAAAATACATTGTTTATGGAAGTACGCAGGGGTTTTTTTTATATTGCATAGTTCATTTGTTATTAACAATTTACTGACGATTTTTTAAGCAAATTTTTCACTTTTCACTTTAGAAGGGCGCCATTTGGCCAGAAAACAATATATCGAAAAAATCTTACGCACTTCCTTAGACAATGTACTTTGAAAGATATATTCAAAGTTTCAAGTGAATCAGTTGAAAATTGTCTGAGTTATGTTTCCGGCCAACAAAAACGGAGACGTCATCGTAAAAACGCTGCACAGCCGCCATTTTGGAATTAATCGCTTCGAAAAAATTATTGTATACAGTCACTGATATGTATGATAAACGCCCTATTTTGTAATCTCGATTTATTTTGTAGTTTTTCCGGAAAAAAAATCCCAAAAAATCCTATTTTTTCGGCCTCTAGAGTGACCTAACCCCTTCTGATTGTATATCTGTTTCATACGTATTATGAGTACATAACCAAGTGCATCTCATTAACTATAACTACCATCCGGAAATTATGTGGAAGTTCTTCACCGTGTAAGGTCTAGGCGACGACTGCCGTTCTTAGCTCGTACACTCGTCGCACAATACCAACGCATGTATTCCCTCTCTATCCACGTTGTTTACTTCTTTGTCTCGTTTGCTCGCTTGCTTCGAATGTAAACAAACATATCGAGCACGAGCAACGAAACTCTTCGCACGGCACATGAGCCTTCTTAGGAACTAACAGTCTCTACGGTCTCTATACTCTGAATTTCGACGCTACATTATGATTGGCTGTCGATGTCGCGCTCGGAGTTCGTTCATGCGCATACTTCAGAACGCACGATTGGAGACCACGAACTTGACCTATAAAGTGGCGCGCGCACGCCGATTTCCAGTGAAGTTTAAAAAAATCTACTGAGCGTATCATTTGAAACACTTCCGTATCCGATGTGCAGATAAATTTTTAACGAACGCAACCCATGAGGAAAAGAACGAGAATCTCGAATTATTTAATCCTTTTAAGCAGAGAACAAGATCTGGAGAGCTGGAGAGTTGGAGAAACGAACATTCGTAACGCAAACATGTGTTAGAGGCGGTGCAATTTCGACTATTTAAAGTTTTATGTTCGCCAGGTAAAGGAAAGAATAGTAAAACATACGATAGCCAGAGTGAGTCACGGCTCAAACAGGTCGAATACGTCCTGATGTGTACTCTCGGCTGCACAACGTGTACACAGACATATTGCCGGCTCGTATAGGTCCGCAAAAATACGTTTTATCGGAGTTTACGTTGGGATAGAATAGAACGTTGTGTATGTACATTGTACACGTAAAAACGACCGGTTCACGTAAAAACGAATGCTCGCCGTCAGTGTTTCGAGTATCAAGGGTGTAGGTACGTCAAGAATTTGGTCTCTGCTCGGGGCAATGTGGAGATCCGCTGGATATATACGTACCAGTCAGCGAGAAAGTTAAAGTAGTCTACCAAGCCGAATAATTGATTACCGCCTCTCGTTTCAACCCCAGTTCGCCGGGGCTCACGCGCACCAAACGTCAACGCTCGGTTATTCTATTAAGTTGGCATGCTAGTGACGGTATAAAACCAGTGACGAAGTCAGCGTGCGCAACGAGTGGATAAAGTAAAATGGGTAAAAAGTGTCGAGGTGAATTGAGAACGGTATGCATGGATGATCGCCGAAAACGCACGGTCAGGGCGCATGTTGAACAGTATTGGCCGCGGTCAGTATTGGCCTGGATGACCGATTAGTCGTTTCGGATGGTAATACAAATGAAAATCGGTACAATATAGCCGCCTGTATCGGCCAGGTTTTTCGTAGTTTCGCTGTGATCTTGTAAAACTGCGATAGCATTAGTGCATTAAAAAAGAATCCGTATGGAACAACAGCCGAGGTCGCTCGACTGTTGGTCAAAAGTCGAGCACGTGGTCAAAATGTGGAATTTTACCGAATTTATTGTAAATGAACATTAAAAACGTAAAAACATCAGTTTTAATCTGCTCACTTGAAGAGGAGGGCGAAATCGTCGATTCTAGAGTTTGTCAATGTAGATTTTGAGCAGGTCTTCAAAATGTGGAATATTGGCGAATTTGGTATAAATGAACATTGAAAACGTAAAAAACATCAGTTTTGATCTGCGCACTAGAAGAGAAGAGCGAAATCGTCGATACTAGAGTTTGTCGATGTAGATTTTGAGCAGGTGGTCAAAATGTGGAATATTGGCGAATTTGGCGAATTCGGTATAAATGAACATTGAAAACGTAAAAAATATCAGTTTTGATCTGTTCACTTGATGAGGAGAGCGAAATCGTCGATAAATGTGGAATATTGGTGAATTTGGTATAAATGAACATTGAAAACGTAAAAAACATCAATTTTGATCTGTTCACTTGAAGAGGAGAGCGAAATCGTCGATTCTAGAGTTCGTCGATGTAGGTTTTGAACAGGTGGTCAAAATCTGGAATCTTGGCGAATTTGTTATAAATGAACATTAAAAACGTTAAAAAATCAGTTTTGATCTGCTCACTTGAAGAGGAGAGAGAAATCGTCGATTCTAGATTTCGTCGATGTAGATTTTGAACAGGTGGTCAAAATCTGGAATCTTGACGAATTTGGTATAAATGAACATTAAAAACGTAAAAACATCAGTTTCGATCTGCTCACTTGAAGAGGAGAGAGAAATCGTCGATTCTAGATTTCGTCGATGTAGATTTTGAACAGGTGGTCAAAATCTGGAATCTTGACGAATTTGGTATAAATGAACATTGAAAACGTGATAAACATCAGTTTTTATCTGCTCACTTGAAGAGAAGAGCGAAATCGTCGATACTAAAGTTTGTCGATGTAGATTTTGAACAGGTGATCAAAATGTGGAATATTGGCGAATTTGGTATAAATGAACATTGAAAAAGTAAAAAACATCAGTTTGGATCTGCTCACTTGAAGAGGAGAGCGAAATCGTCGATTCTAGAGTTCGTCGATGTAGATTTTGAACACGTGGTCAAAATCTGGAATCTTGGCGAATTTGGTATAAATGAACATTAAAAACGTAAAAACATCAGTTTTGATCTGCTCACTTGAAGAGGAGAGCGAAATCGTCGATTCTAGAGTTCGTCGATGTAGATTTTGAACAGGTGGTCAAAATGTGGAATCTTGGCGAATTTGGTACAAATGAACATTGAAAATGTAAAAACATCAGTTTTGATCTGCTCACTTGAAGAGAAGAGTGAAATCGTCGATACTAGAGTTTGTCGATGTAGATTTTGAACAGGTGGTCAAAATCTGGAATCTTGGCGAATTTGGTATAAATGAACATTGAAAACGTAAAAAACATCAGTTTTGATCTGCTCACTCGAAGAGGAGAGCGAAATCGTCGATTCTAGAGTTCGTCGATGTAGATTTTGAGCAGTTGATCAAAATGTGGAATCTTGGCGAATTGGGTGCAAATGAACATCGAAAAGGTTTGTCGACGTAGATTTCGAGCCAATGGTCCAAACGTGTAATCTTGAGATATCAATTGGAATTTAAATGTTCATCTACACCAAATTCGCCAAGATTCCACGTTTTGACAGCCTGCTCGAAAGCGATCACTCCGTTGTCCGTAGTTACTCTACGCTTTTTAACAAGTTCCGTTACAAGCTGCTTATAGGAAGACCGACGTATTTCCTTCCCAAACCTCAATGTCGCCCGGAGAACAGAATCGACTTGACTTATTTATTACTAAGCCTCTGTTGCACCGGACTAACAACAAACTTTGGACGCTGATAAATTTATAAATATTATATACCATAGATTATTAAAGCGAGAGTTCATCCTCTCGTGCCGTACGATTGTACACGAGAATTCATAAATCATTCGTGTATTACGAGCAGTGAGTATTGAGCGAAGTTATAGTGTGAAAAATTGAATTTTTACAGCCGAGACAGGAGTTTCGGACTTTTCGAGAACGAGCACAGATGTATGTACAATATGTACGGGTCACGAATCCGTATGAGTTAAATACGAGAAATTTGTTGCGGATTGAGGAACCACCGATGTACGGCGCTGTGTGGCATTACGTTGTCCTAACCTGACGCGGTCCAACCCTTGAAAACACTATTACGGAATGTCGACCAGAGTCTCAAACTATACCCTCATAAATATACGTTTATACTGAAATTTCTCCAGCGGCAACTTCCGGACGAACTATCATCAGACGATGGAGAAAGTCTTTTGAACTCTTTCGGCAAATTTTCCATACCACAGGCGAGTCAAATAATGCCCGGGGGTTGAAGAACTTGCCCGGGCGTGGTGAACGTACAGTAGGCTATATGTTTACCACAATAGAGATGCTCCAACACAACGAGAGAGAAGGGCGAGAAAGAGAAAAGAGAATTGACTAGCAGAACGGAGAATAGTTTCGTTACGACAATCCGGAAACAACTTTCCGCCAACTTCCTGGCTTTAGGTACGAAGCAATGCAGCCGAAAGGCTTCATTGTGACGGGGGTTCGTTCCCGAATGGACGAATGAGTGTTGCCCGTAGCCTCGCACCGTCCCCAACGGTCTAGCGGTTCTCATAACCCGACGAAAACCGTGTCAGAAATGTGAAGGAAGCGACGAACATGAAGAGAATCTGTAGAGAACGCAATCTTACTTGTCCTTTCTCATCACCTACCATATCCAAAGAGCCTCATCAACGAATTCTCGGAGAATGGATATCGAGGTCGAGATTATTCGCGCTTTCTTGAGCTTCCCGGTAACAACTTTCTGTAGGATTTTCATCAATGCGTCACGAATCTAGCGCCAGGACGCCGTAGTGTAAAGACTAGCGGAGAGAGAGAGAGATCAAAGACAGACAGAACGACCGACATGCGCGTTTGGATAGACTTTGGTATTCCTTTGAGCGCCGCTACGTGCTGAAGCGAGTTGGCAAACCTTCCGGAATCATTGACCCTTCCCCCAGCTCGTTTTACGACATCCACAATCTCTTGTAACAACTTTCCTCTGTCTCACGTCTCGTGAGATCTATTATGACGGAGTTATGATCCTCAGACTCTTATTGATTAGCAAGGATGGACTTCCGGTAAATCCTGGGCCTTTGCGTTTCAACGTGGAATCGATACTTCCAAGGTCGCGATAAGCTGGTATTCCTGGAAAGATTATTTGCCAGATACATGGGGAAGGGGTTGGCAGCGATGAACTACCTTTGAGGAGAACGTCTGGGCGCTCTTGATTACATGGAAATTTAGCCATTCACAATGCTGAGTGCATATATAGAGGATGGTGGGCACATTGGTCGAACTTGGGTCAACAGCAGTTACTCGCTTGTTCTTCACTGGTTACGCGGAAGACTGGTAGTCCCATTGGAATCTATGGTCCACCGAGTGGACCAGTAGATCCTATAGTAAAACTTTCGTCTTTGTGCTCAATGGTAAATGGGTGCACAACGCCGTAGGGCGTTCGCCGAACAAACAGTTGCAGGCTTGCACCTCAAAGGTTCAAATTGCTAAAAGATCCTATGACATCGGGACGCTGCGGCAAGGATTACATTTGTGGAGTTCATGACTGTTCCGACTAATAACGACGCAGTCCTAGACGATCTCACTTTTGTACAAGTCCTTTTCTACGAATATACTTAATAAAGAATACGTTTACATGTTACGAGTGCTCACTAGTGTTATTTACATTGGCGCAATCACCCAGAGACTAAACATTCCCACAATGCAATTGTGTATATGAGGTTTTCATTTTGTCGGTTTGTTATTTCGGAACTTAAAGGACCACTCTAGCGGCAGCCAAAAAACGCCTAACTTTGACGATTTATTTTGGGAGTATGCCAAAAGGAATATGATTTCTTTTCAGAGGGTTTATTTAACCCATATTAAAGTATGAAAAAAAAATTTTTACTATCATTTTGATACAAAATGGCGGGGCCAGAGCCGATCTTGAAAATCGTCTTTTTCAAACTGGGAGAACGTATTACTTGAACGCCGTTGCATGAATCGATTTGAAATTTTGACAGTAGCTTCACAATTACATTCTCTATCAGTGTACGTAGCCATTGTTTGATTTAATGTAAACTTTTTTTTTATAAAAAATTTACTGATTTTTTTTCGGCAAAAAATCGATTATTTTTGTAAAAAGTGGACCATTTCTACAAAATTTGATTAAAAAAAAAAACGCCTACGTAGTCTCATAGCCAATAGTATATAGATTATAAAATTTATTGGTTTTTTGTTCCAGGTCTTATACTTAACGAGAAAACCGTCCTCCCGTGAAGGTGTTTTGAAGAAAGGTCGATTTTCAAGATGCGCTCTGTCGCGGCCATTTTATATGAAAATGATAATAAAAATGTTTTTTTCATACTTCAATATGTGTTAAATAAACCCGCTGAAAAGAAATCCTGTTCCTTTTTTCGTACTCCCGAAATAAATTGTCAAAGTTAGGCCTTTTTTTTCTGCCGCTAGAGTGGTGTGATCCCTCAAATCTTTATTTCGACCATTATTACTATCGAAATGACTCAAGGAATTAAAAAACAGAGAATTAAACATAAGACATTTACTTTTGTACATGGAATTTCTTCAATTTCGACAGTCGACTGTGAAGAATTTTTCATGATTTCCCGTATGACATACGGTGTCAAAGTCCTTTCACGGGACGTCGATCCTTGCCGGGGGAAAAAAGGCATAGCACGCGGTCGAGCGAGCAAAGTCCAGTCGACATAGCGACCTCAAGAACCGTGTGGAATTCGCCTGAGGCTCAAAGTCGGAAAGGGGAAGTTTTTGGTGGGTGTAAGCCAGCATGTCGCGGCTGTGGACTGTTGGAATATGGGTTGACAGCGGGGTGAGAGCTCGTGTTCCACGGCCATGAATATGGAACTGTGCGCGTGCCAGTGCGAAAGAAAAAAACTACGATATCGCTCCCTTTCGTTAGCTCCCGAGTGTGCGACTCCGCCGGTAGAACTCACCCACCGTTGCACGACTTCTATACCTATGCCGCTATGCGGGAAGTGTATACGGTAAATCTCCGCCTTTTCCGGGCAGGGAGTCCAGAATCTCTTAGAAAAAATGTAATACCGCGGGGGCTCGAGCTCACGCTTACGTGCATGCAATTCAGCTGCCTCTTTAAATCCCGATATACTCGCCTTTCCTCCCCGCGGGCTTGTAAATAATTCGAGCAATCATTTACGCCGATTCTCGGTTCTTTGGTCAAACGCGTGATCAAGCAACAGCACGCGAAAAAAATTGCACTTTTGGCGTTTTACTAGCGCGTAAGGAATCACGACGATCGACGTTAGATGATGTTGAAGTTTGCATCGTTGGAAAGCAACGCAGACAAATTTTTGTATCCCATTCATTCCCTTTAAAGTTGGATTTCCAAAGACAAAAATCGTTAAAACATTTTCGCGGGGACCTGGACCCTAATGGCCTGGGCCTTCAAGGACCTGGGCCTAAATGGTCAACGCGAGCGTGAGCAACAATGAAAATGAAAATTTTAAAAACCTATTTTCGTTGCGTTCCAACGATGCAAACTTCAACGTCATGTTGAAAGTGGAAAACAGGACACCGTTAAAAAAGAATCATTTCAAACCTCATCCCCGACGAAACAATTACTGTGAAATTATGAAAATAATCAATGCCTCGGGCATCATTTGTAATTTGAAATAATTGTGTTTTGTACGAAATACCCATCGCTATTCACAGCTTTACAGTGGAGACAATTATTTTTTCAATCATTTTTCATTCGCGTGCAATGTATTTTGCACGAAAGATTGGAAGATAAACGAAGGGTGCAAAGGGTGGACTTTGCAATAATTTTGGAAGTGTCTTTAGGCTACTGACAGCCGCAAATTCAATTATACATAGTGCATAATTGACCCAATGGCATTACAATGAAATATGACATATTGGGAAGTCGTGTAACAATGTTCATGCGTGTTTTTTTAAAGCATGTACTCGATCACATTCGGATTGTAATATAAGTAAGAATACACAGCGCTGGTATAACGTCGGCATCGATCAAAACGATTCGCATCGCTGCTAGTAACGAAACTGCTTGTAGTTTAAATTATTATGACGAACTATAACGGCAATTACGACCGTAAATAACGCGTTCCCTGTACTACTTGGAAAGTCATGCTGACGGGTACAAGCTGGAGACGTTCTTGCACACACGTATATAAACCAGTCTCCTCTGTGCCGTTGCGTTACCGCGCCACTTTTCTCAAGAGAAATTATAATACCGTTTCAGAATGAATTTTCCCTCGTCTCGTTGGTCTATGCATCAACGAGGTAAAATTTATAAGTGACCGGAAGCTCGCAAAGTCTCGTGAAAGAAGAGCTTGAACGACACGGCGCGAAATCAACAACGCCCAACAACGTCCCTTCGTTTCTTCACCGGTGTGGGGAAATTGCGGATAGTGGGGAAAAGTACGTTGCGTGGAAAACGGTAGCGTTGTAATAAAAGAGATAAGAATGAAAGGCAAATAATCACTGTGGATTATGCGGTAAACGGAGTGGAATTAACGAGACACGAAACAAAAATGTTATTTCAGTTTAGTTTTTCGTCGCGTTCAATTTATTACTGTTTATCTAGTATCTGGAATTAAGACTGGACTTTTACGATCAATTTTCCTTTTTTTTTCCCTTTTTATTTTTTATTGTATTTAACTCGTTGACGAAACTTTCTTCAGGATTACATTGGCAGTTTAGAAAATAATTATCTTCATCGGTTGCCCAAGTTCATCAGTGCATAATCCCATTAAAGTTATGATGCTGAAGTTTGCATCGTTGTAGTGTAACGGAAATAGATTTTATACGCCATTAATTCCCTTCAAGATTGGATTATCGATGACAAAAATCGTTAAAACGTTTTATTGGGGTCTCCGTCAAGGACCTGGGCCTAAATGGGCACGAGAAGGAAGATCAATGCTGAAAATGAAAATTTAAAAACCTATTTGCGTTGCGTTCCAACGATGCAAACTTCAACATCGTTGATCATGATCCTACATAAAGCAGATTGAGTAATATATATTTATCGTAGAAATCCGATTATACGAGGTCTGTTCAAAAAGTATCGCGAATTTTGTGTTTTTTCAAAAAGTATTTGTTTATTCATTAATATTTATTTTGTCCCCTTCAAAGTAATTCCCCTCGGATATAATACATTTATGCCAACGTTTTTCCCAATCCTCGAAGCACTTAAAAAAATCATTTTCTTTGATCTTGTTTAGCTCCTCCTTCGATGCCGTCTTTATCGCCTCAATCGTGGCGTAGCGTCGTCCTTTCATGGGCCTCTTCAGTTTTGGGAACAGGAAAAAATCACAGGGGGCCAGGTCTGGGGAATACGGTGACTGCGGCCTCATTAGGGTGTTGTTTTTGGCCAAAAATTCGCGCACAAGCAACGATGTGTGAGCAGGGGCGTTATCATGGTGCAAAAGCCAACTTTTGTTCTGCCACAAATCCGGGCGTTTGTGGCGGATTGCTTCGCGCAAATTGCGCATAACTTGCAGGTAATATTCTTTATTGACTGCACGACCCTGTGGCGAGAACTCATGATGCACCACGCCCCTGCAATCGAAGAAAACTGCGAGCAAAGCCTTCACATTCGACCGAACTTGGCGCGCTTTTTTCGGTCTTGGCTCATGCGGCAGCTTCCATTGCGATGATTGAGCTTTGGTTTCCACGTCCTAACCATAGACCCATGATTCGTCACCAGTTATGACCCTCTGGAGCAAATTTCGGTTGTCGCGGACCGAGTTCAACAGCTCCTCAGCAATGTTAACGCGACACTGTTTTTGTTTGAAATTGAGCAATTTTGGCACGAATTTCGCGGCGACCCGTCTCATGCCCAAATCATTGGTAAAAATCGAATGGCACGAGCCAATCGATATGTCTAGTTCCTCAGCAACTTTTCCAACGGTGATTCGACGATTGGCCAATATTATTTTCATCATTTCATCAATGTTTTCGTCTGTTGTTGATGTGCTCGGGCGTCCGGAACGCATTTCGTTGTTCGCATTTTCTCGGCCCTCTGAGAACATTTTGTACCACCGATAAACGTTGCTTTGGTCCAAGGTAGCTTCACCATATGCCACAGTCAACATTCGGAATGCGTCCGCGCACTTAATTTTGTCTTTCACACAAAATTTGATACAGATTCTTTGATCCATCTTTTGGAATAGGCAAAAATCGATGACAAGCCAAAACACGTCCAACCAAAACAGCTGTCAACAATTATCTAAACATTCAAAATGGCCGATTTTTTCAGCATAATTGAGGGACATGAGTACCAATCTAACGCCTCAAAAAAATCGAAAATCGCATATACGTAGCCCGCGGAAATCCAAAATTCGCGATACTTTTTGAACAGACCTCGTATACGTATGGATTTATTCGTATATTCGTGAGATATATTGAAAAGTACGATTTGTCCAAGACTTTTTTTCAGATGAAAACTGCTGCATCTTCAAATATTATTAATTTCCATATCAGACGAATAGATTTGTGAAAAAAATCGTCGAAATATCAATAAGTTTTGTTTATTTTTGCAATATAACAATGATCCTTGTGAAAGTCCAATTTGTCGTTACACATACCGGCAATAAATCGACCATTAAGCTGTTATGATAAATTTGTGTATTCCGATATTGTCTTGACGCGTATATAACCATAAACTTCGATCCATTTTTGTTCCCTATATCTTTTTCCTTCGCCTCACTACTTTCACTCACTCGTGTGAGAAAACTCGGCATCGGAGGGAGAATTGCGTCTGGGTTTGCAATCATTTTGCAAGCGAAACGAACGACTCGGAATCGAAGAATTCACGGTTATAAATCATTCCAAGTACCGTGAGACGTGTGCAATAGCACACGGAGATCCTGATACGATGCACGGCTGCTTGCTCCGAGTTTTTCGGGCGGAAAAGACGTATCGACGACTCTTGATGTATCACAAGTTTACACACACAAATGTGATGGATCCATCGGTAAACGTGCATCACTCTCTATCTCTCTTTCTCCCTCTGTCTTTCCATTTTGTCTCTAGGTATCTCAGGCTCTACATGTATGGTTTATATGGCTGAATTCGCGCATGCTCCGTGATCCGTCTTATCTAAGATGAAGATTTCGACAGACTCGATCCGTTTTCCTTCTTAAATCCTTATTCGACGTCAAAAATGAATGCAAGTACATATATATATATATACTATGGGGAGCTCTGCCGTCCTGCGCGCTTCGCGCGCCAACCCCCGCCCCACCGTTCCATCTCGCCCTGGGCTCCCCGCTCCACTCTTGTACACGGCGGCGGCGGCGGCGAAATATTTATATAATATAGAGAGATATACTAGGGGCGCTCTGCCCCCCTACAATAAATATTTCGGCGGGGGGTCATTCCATTCAGCGTACCTCCCCGTCCAACTTTCGTACACGGCGGCGGTGGTGGCGATATATTTATATAATATATATCTACTATCGACTATCTATTATCTATCATCTATCATTTATTATCGATCATCTATTATTTATGATATATTATCTATTATCTATCTATAGATAATTGATATAAATCATAGATATAGATAAAATAATCTATTAAATATCATCGATTATCTATCACCTATAATAGATAATAGATGACAGATGACAGATAATAGAAAATAGAAAATTGAAAATAGTAGATCGTAGATAATGGATAATAGATAATAGATGATACATGATAGATACTAGATACTAGATAATGGATAATAGATGACAGATGACAGATAATAGAAAATAGAAAATAGAAAATAGTAGACAATAGATGATACATGCTAGATGATTAATAGATAATAGATAATAGATGATAGATGATAGATGATAGATAATAGATGATAGATGATAGATGATAGATGATAGATGATAGATGATAGATGATAGATGATAGATAATAGATAATAGATAATAGATAATAGATAATAGATAATAGATAATAGATAATAGATAATAGATAATAGATAATAGATAATAGATAATAGATAATAGATAATAGATAATAGATGATAGATGATAGATAATAGATAATAGATAATAGATAATAGATAATAGATAATAGATAATAGATAATAGATAATAGATAATAGATAATAGATAACAGATAATAGATAATAGATAATAGATAATAGATAATAGATAATAGATAATAGATAATAGATAATAGATAATAGATAATAGATAATAGATAATAGATAATAGATAATAGATAATAGATAATAGATAATAGATAATAGATAATAGATAATAGATAATAGATAATAGATAATAGATAATAGATAATAGATAATAGATCCCCCGGATTGGGGGGGGGGGGGGTACGGCGAAGGGAATGACTCTTGTACACGGTGGCGGCGGCGAAATATTTATATAATATAGAGAGATACTCAATCATCAATCATCTCAAGAGACTCAACATTTTCTAATGTCTCTAATTTAAATAATTATTGCGAATTTACCAAAACGGCCAAGTAGTTATGCGCAGTACTTTAATTAGAATCGGAAAATGTCGTTTTCGATACTCATTCTAAATCACCCTGTGTAATATCGGTATTTATTACGAGGGTGTATTTTTGCTACCGTCACAAAGTACACGAATTTCGAGGTATACTAATGACGCGACACGCGACAGCAGCGCCTGTTCGCGTCACGATTCCCTTCCGAGCGCACCCGTATCAGAACAAAATGGCCGGGGACAAAATAGCCGCGGGAAATAAATCCGATGGGAAAAATAGCCGCAGAAAAAAAGGCTGATGGGAAAAATGCATTTTCTTTTGGTCTTTTGACGTTTGTTGGCTTCGTTTGTGTTTGTATTAATTTTTTCGTCGTGTTCTAGTTGTGTGTCCTGTTGTTATCGTTTGTTTCAGTTATTGCAACATTAACTTTTTTTTTCCTCGGCTATTTTTTCCACGGTGCGAGTCTTAACGAGAGCACAACGATTCGGGAATGAAACTAAGTACGCGAAGAAAGTAGCCGTTTCATCGTGAGGACGTATAATATCGTTAAGAGAAATGCTATAAAAGTTTCAACGGTGCACACCGCCCATTTCTCTTTCGCGATTGAAGTACGCATAAGTGAGTACAGTTTCCTTTTCTTTTTTTTGGTGGCAATTACAGCGACGGCGAGATCGATGGAGGGAAAAAGGACGAGGGAGAGAAGTAAAAGGAGAATGTCATTGGGAAGAGTCTCTTCAACTGCCTCGAAGAGTCAAGCGAGAAGACGCCGACGACGGTAGGTAACTGCGAGTAAATAATTAAACGTCAAAGTGGCTCACTGGCCTCCCTTATCAATATTCATTGCTTGAAATCGAGCGACGAGAGGACGACACTCGTTTGTCTCCGTATACCGAACAGTAAACCGAGCGCGTGGACGCGATTCTGTCCTTTTCGCCTCTGTTAAACTGCCGAGGAACCCGAGAGTCCTGAAATAAATTGAACTTGCGCGGTCTTTCCTCCATCTAGACCCAGAGAATTAGGGATGGTCGTAAGTCGGGACAGAGGAATAGAAGGGACAAAAATGTAGTCCGATCGTGAGTATGTGATTGTAACTCGTGTCAATTTTACTTTGTTCGCGCTAAAATACCACTGAGCGTTGTTCGTCATTTTTTAAGAATGTTTCTATAAGCTGATGCGCGTTAGTTTCGTGATTGAAAGGGGACCACCTCCCGGTGACAATGACGAAGGTGGATAAAACGATCTTACGTATTTTTCAAGACTCGCCAGGCCTTTCGCTGCGCTGTACCCAACTGGAACTTCGCAAAAAAAATAATTCACGTCTCTCTAAATACCACACAAAGTCGTCTGCATGAAAAAAAAGTGTCTCTTCGATCAGCTTTGAAGAAACCTTTATTGTCGGAAAAGCACACGAAAAAACGACTGACCCGGACAAAGGAAAATTTGGATCGAGATTGGGACAATGTTATCTTCGCGGACGTGTCTTCTTTCGAAACTTCGACCCGGGCCCACTTCTTTCTGGGCATGGTCTTCCTTATCAAAAGCGTGGTCAACGAAGAGTAATAGGATTCTTTAGCGCACGATAAAACACCCTGTAAAAATGTATGTTTAGAGATGCTTTTGTAAACGCGGATAAAATCTCGTGGAAAGCATTGGAAAAAGGTGTCACACTTCAATCAGTAAAGGAGGTGATTGGACGTGATATTAGGTAATTACGCAATGGCTAATAATATGTACTTTCATAATAAAACAAATTAATTTAAATTTCGATTTTCCCCAGATTGTGACGATATTTTTCTTCATGAACAGGTTAATTCGGTGAAGAAAAAACATATTTTCAAGCATTTTTTCAGACGATACAGGTAATGCTGATTTATTTATTTACTTTCCATACAATAGTACAACATCTGAACTATATTTTCGTAAATTTTCATTGCAAAATATTGACAAATAAGCCGTTGACGGCAAATCTCCGCAGGCGCCTCGAAAAAAAGTTGTTTTGCGGTGTACGCTATAACTCGTCACTGGATCATCCGAACCAAAAAAAAATCAAAATGCGTTTATTAGGTGAGATGTTTCTCGAGGTAACGCTGTCGAGTTTTTTTTTAATCGATTTTTTCATTTTTGGTAGCACTTGGAAGTAAAAAACGCGATTTTCGCTAAAAAAAAATCGGCAAATTTGTTATTGTAATATAAAAAATAACTATAAAAAAAAACTCGGCAGCGTTATCTGGTGATTTATGTGCAGAAATAGTGTACAAAATTTCGAAAGAATCGGTGCATTAGATTTTGAATTACGGGGTACACCAACTTAAAAAATGAAAAGTTTCAGAAAAACGCTTCAAACCGGTCTGGAGGGCTGGGTGTGGGTCTGGACGTTCAAATGTTCATAAATCCGTTAATTTTGCTTCGATCGACCTGAAATTTTGACACAATATTCTTAAGATGTTATACATTAATTTAAAAATAGGTGCAAAGAAATAAGTTCAAATACCTTACCCCGCTCTTAACGATCTAAAAAAAACGAATATTTACTCTTAGTTATGAATTTATTTCTCGCGTCTCGCAAGTTTTCAAGCGGTCAAATTCAATAAGGAACGATAAGAACGGAGCATGTCACACAGGGCTAAAATGAATTTTTCTGCCGAGGGAAAACACGGGGGGGTGGAGGGTTCTGGTCTGACGTGAACCGGAGGAGATTGGGCGGAAAATGGGGGCTGCGATGAAAATTGAAGAGACGGGCGCGAGCGCGGCTGGCTGTTGGTGGCGAATCGCAAAATCAGAAGGTATGTGGTAGGCCGTAAGCGCAACGAACAATGGGCCCTGCATTTTGCACTGCATACCCGAGCCAAACCTATTCAACGTAGCATATACGAATGTATACAAATTTATCTACGATATATATGTGCCGTATACATTACACATATACTCGTGGCTGTACAGGGAACGCACGTAAGAGCGACTGAGGCGGATGGAAAATATGATGGGTTTCGTTGCATCTCCACCCTACTCCCTCGAATCGTGGGCCTCGCCCACCCTATAAACAATCATAAATGTTTATTTGCCCCCAGACCGTAAATTCATTCGCGTCGACGCATGAAAAGTTTATGCCTGCAAGCGCGCAGACTGTGCTTTTTCCCCAATAGCTGGCGTTTTTCGACGGCTGTACCACGTAGCCGAGTGGAGTAATACATCATATACATCACGAGATTTGAAATGAATTGGTAAAGAGCTGACAATGTTTAAAAAAAAAAAATATCGAATGGTTTCGAACGTTTGTATATTTGGAAACATTGAACCGACAACCACGGACGCCTATTGGGTGCGCGGCTTTGGCGATCCTCAGTTTTAAGGTAGTAGTCTGGTAACTTAAGCCGATTTTCATGTCTTTTTTGGAGGGCGTTTTTTTGTAGGAAAATAAAAATGAATCGTTTTGGATATTTAGGATGTTTTTATTTACATATTAAAGATACAAAAAAAAATTTTTTTGAAAAAATTTAATAGTTTATTATTATTATTATTATTGATCGAAGTTGGCACCTCGAAGTTGACAGCCCGGGTCCTAACTTTTTTTCTACCGAACCGGATGCTCTCAAATTTTAACAGGCTACTCTACACACTTATAGTTCTCGTCGGAACTACCGAGAAATTTTTTCACCCCTAACTTTTTATTTTACAACCCCTTCTCTGCTAAAGTCCTTTTATTTTAGCAAAGAAGGGGTTGTAAAATTTCGGTGGTTCCGATGAGAACTATAAGTGCGTAGAGTAGCCTGTTGAAATTTGAAAGCAATCGGTTCGGTAGAAAAAAAAGTTAGGACCCGGGCTGCCAACTTCGAGTTGCCAACTTCGATCAATAATAATAATAATAATAAACTGTTAAATTTTTTCAAACAAAATTTTTTTTGTATCTTCAATATGTAAATAAAACCATCCTAAATATCCAAAACGATTCATTTTTATTTTCCTACAAAAAAACGCCCTCCAAAAAAGACATGAAAATCGGCTTAAGTTACCAGACTACTACCGTAAGCGGTATTCATCACGGTCAATACTGAGAAGGGTGACCGTTTAGCAGTGCACTGGCTTGCACGCCGATTACTGAACGGTAAAGCAGTTTTTCTGAGTTCTCTATCCGTTAGGAGATTGAAAGACAGTAAAAAATAAAAACAGTCTCTATCGGCAGGGGTTTTCCGCAGTTTCCCCGTGCCCACGGCGAATGCGACACGGTGTAACTAAAGAGTAGCTGCGGATGCTACGGAAGTTAGGTTGGCTTAACATGGGGCGGGTAACTAGTGATAGGAGGGGAATTGGGAAGGTTCATACGTAAAAAACCCTTAGGGGTTTACGTTGGAATATACAGTAATCAAAAAAAAGTTTATACCAAAAACTTTTAGGTTATAATGGTAATGATAACCTCGAACGAGAGGATAACTACAAACAGAAGCATCTTGTCATCTCTGATATGACTTCATCGTAGTTCTTAGATTCGCCAATGCACATGATCCGTTTGCACGACGATCGGATCATTCAATCGGCCCCCTCACCCCCTGCCCTTCATTTTACACATTCAAGAAAATGGGTAGGGAGTCACAAGAGAGAAAGTGGAAAGGGCCATACGTGAAAATCCGCAAGGGTTTACGTTGGAACACACAGTAATAAAAAAATTAATAAAAAATAAGTAAATGAATGAATAAATACAGAAATGTGGTCTTGCTGGAGTAGAATTTCTCGGCGATCTGCTCTCCTCGATTAGAAACTATTTTTTATATATTAATCACGACGTTTGTGATAGAGATTACATCGAGAGGGGAGTTCTCGCTCGCCTGGCGCATTATATATCTATGCATATTGTTCGCATTTCAATACCGCGTGCCACAACGGTCGCGGCGTTGCGCTCGAGCACGAAAGGGGTTCTAGAGTGGCGTGTGTGCAAGCGTGAGGGATTCATAAATGTCTGGGTCCGTCTAAACGTTAGATATATGGAGAGAGATCGAGAGAAAGAGAGAGAGGAGGAAGAAAAGAAATTGTGGAAAGCGCTGCGCGACGAGAGCTTGCTCCTCCCATTGCTAAAAAAAAAAGGAAAAGGGGCACCCTTACCCCGTGTTCTCATTTTACTTTTTTCGCGCTGTCTGAATGAGGGGACGCGAGTATGTTCATGGATAACCAGTCTGTTCAGCGGAGAAACTTTACAAAAGTATACTGACGCACATTGGCCCCTCGTTACAGGTATGACAAACGTTAGTCGAGGGGAGATCTCGATGCATTTTTTAAATCACTAGAATCGGTGCACGCGTTTCGCGCTGAGAGCGAAAAATATTGCTCGCTTATGACCGTGTGACCTCTTTCCTTTGAGTATTTGGGAATTGTTAAATTTATAAATTTTATTCCACCATATACAATCCTGAAATTCACGGTAACATTGTTATGTGTAAATTTTCTCGAACTGTCACAAGTCGACGCGATATTAATCAGCACACTTTACTCTACTTCAGCTCAGTCGATATGGCCTCACCTCTGAAAACTTGGTAGCGGGTAGAAATTGCGTGAAATGTGTACGTTGATATTAATATTAAATTGCTGGAAAAAAACAGGATGATAAGGGGAACGAAACCGATAAAAATTCCAAGCTGATCGACGGAATTCCATGATATCTTCATGATATTTCCAGATTCAACCAAAATTCATGATATTTTTCAAGTTTTTTCAAGGTTCAACCAAAATCCTTGATATTTTTCAGGTTTTTTCAACGTTCAACCAAAATCCCTAATATTTTCGGGATTCTTCCAGGTTCAACCAAAGTCCCTAATATTTTCAGGATTTTTCCAGGCTCAACGAAAATCCCTGATATATTCAGGATTTTTCCAGGTTCAACCAAAGTCCCTGACGTTTTCAGGATTCTTCCAGGTTCAACCAAAATCCCTAATACTTTCCAAATCACCAGGTTCAACCAAAATCCCTAATATATTCAGGATTCTTCCAGGTTCAATGAAAATCCCTAATATTTTCAGGATTCTTCTAGATTCATCCAAAGTCCCTAATATTTTCAGGATTCTTCCACATTCAACCAAAATCCCTAATATTTTCAGGGTTCTTCTAGATTCAACCAAAATCCCTAATATTTTCAGAATTTTTCCAAGCTCAACCAAAATCCCTAATATTTTCAGGATTTACCCAGGCTCAACCAAAATCCCTAATATTTTCAGGATTCGTCCACGTTCAACCAAAGTCCCTAATGTTTTCAGGATTTTTCCAGGCTCAACCAAAATCCCTAATATTTTCAGAATTTGTCCAGGTTCAACCAAAATCCCTAATATTTTCAGGATTCTTCCAGGTTCATCAAAATCCCTAATTTTTTCAGGATTTTTCCAGACTCAACCAAAATCCCTAATATTTTCAGGATTTACCCAGGCTCAACCAAAATCCCTAATATTTTCAGGATTCTTCCACGTTCAACCAAAGTCCCTAATGTTTTCAGAATTTTTCCAGGCTCAACCAAAATCCATAATACTTTCAGAATTTGTCCAGGTTCAACCAAAATCCCTAATATTTTCAGGATTCTTCCAGGTTCATCAAAATCCCTAATTTTTTCAGGATTTTTCCAGACTCAACCAAAATCCCTAATATTTTCAGAATTTGTCCAGGTTCAACCAAAATCCCTAATATTTTCAGGATTCTTCCACGTTTAACCAAAATCCCTAATATTTTCAGGATTCTTTTAGATTCAACTAAAGTCTCTAACATTTTCAGGATTTTTCCTCGTTCAACCAAAATACTTAATATTTTCAGGATTCTTCCAGATTCAACGAAAGTCCCTAATTATTTTCAAGATTTCTCCAGGCTCAACCAAAATCCCTAATATTTTCAGGATTCTTCCACGTTTAACCAAAATCCCTAATATTTTCAGGATTATTTTAGATTCAACCAAAGTCTCTAATATTTTCAGGATTTTTCCTCGTTCAACCAAAATACCTAATATTTTTAGGATTCATTCAGATTCAACGAAAGTCCCTAATTATATTCAGAATTTTTCCAGGCTCAACCAAAATCCCTAATATTTTCAGGATTTTTCCAGGTTCAACCAAAATCCCTAATATTTTCAGGATTCTCCGAGGTTCAACCAAAATCCCTAATATTTTCAGGATTCTTCGAGGTTCAACCAAAATCCCTAATGTTTTCAGGATTCTTCCACGTTTAACCAATATCCTTAATATTTTCAGGATTCTTCTAGATTCAACCAGTCCCTAATATTTTCAGGATTTTTCCACGTTCAACCAAAATCCCTAATATTTTCAGGATTCTTCTAGATTCAACCAAAATCCCTAATATTTTCAGGATTTTTCCAGGCTCAACCAAAATCCCTAATATTTTCAGAATTTGTCCAGGTTCAACCAAAATCCCTAATATTTTCAGGATTTTTCCAGGTTCAATGAAAATCCCTAATATTTTCAGGATTCTTCTAGATTCACCCAAAGTCCCTAATACTTTCAGGATTTTTCCACATTCAACCAAAATCCCTAATATTTTCAGGATTCTTCTAGATTCAACCAAAATACCTAATATTTTCAGGATTTTTCCATTCTCAACCAAAATCCCTAATATTTTCAGGATTTTTCTAGGTTCAGACAAAGTCCACAATATTTCCATGTTTTCCAGGATTTCCAGAACGTTAAACACGATGGTAAATGAACCGGACTTTGGAGTATATCGATAACGAAATTTGTTACACCTTCCTGACCGAACATGTGGTCAACGAATTATTGTCGAGTATGAACATATATTGTTCTTCAATGTGCTTTAATACGCCAAACTTTAATACGCTATGCTATACTTATTGACGTTGAAAGTATTGTAGTCCCGGTGCCATTATCGAAGCTGGTCGATTATGTCGACGGAGATAATCTCTATTTTTTTCTCTCCCTCCCCAATCTAGACGAAACTCGATATCGTTCGAAACGGTAGTAACGGCGCATATGTACATGTATTTCGGTACTTATCGATTCGCGCGATCTCGGAAAAGCTGGAAAATTGAATGTTTCGCAAGCTAGCACTGGCTTCGTGTCCTATCAATGGGGAGGAGGGGAATGGGAGGCAATTAATCTCGGTCCAATGACCAGCCGTGTGCCATTTGTCGCACGGACACCCCCCTCGTCGGCCCGTTGCAATATCGTGACAGAAGCGAAAGAGCGAGAGACAGAGAGAAAAAGAGAAAGAGATTGCGCGATTTCGGTGGTCAAATACGGTAAATATCGTCGGTTTTGCGCGCGCTTACATATGTCGATTGTATTCGACAAAAACAGACATACAGTGGTGAACAACGCGAATGGAACATTTGGAGAGTGAGTTCGACGGAACTTTTGTTGAATCGCTGCCAACACCTGTTCTACATTTTTACGATTCCACAATCCGCTTCGAAACTCTTTCAAAAAATATATAAATAACAATATGTAATCCTTTTAACAAATTTTCTCCCACGTGATGTCACGGGTAGTCGTTTGTATTTTTATTT
The DNA here is from genome assembly GCA_958009045.1 of Oxytorus armatus. NCBI lineage: Eukaryota > Metazoa > Arthropoda > Insecta > Hymenoptera > Ichneumonidae > Oxytorus > Oxytorus armatus. The sequence goes on along the minus strand of OY253745.1, from coordinate 35,305,100 downwards.
GTTTCAATTATCTTCACTTCCGTTCACGAGAGGCGATAGGGAATAAACTACTCAAACTAAGTGGAGATCGGCTGCAGCGAATCTACGCGGCTCAAGTTTCTATTCGATATTTTGAAAAATTATATTTCAATGCAGAGTTATTAAGGGTAAACGATATCGAGGTGGGCGGAGTATTACCCGACGCCTCCACCGATAAACAATTATTTCTGTTTATATAGGGTATAGTACAGCTCCCGTTTATACCCTATAGAAAAAAAAACCTATAAATCGTTTTCAACCGACCGCGCGCTCGCTGAACACACGTGGTGCTACGAGGGCTTTTCGCTGTAACACACGGGTGGAAAGCGCCGCGCGACAGCGAAGCGTTAATCTGTCCATTTCCATTTGCGAATATTGCCTGAACCGTTGGTCTCGCGAGGACTTTCTCTCGTTATCTCGTTCTCTCTTTCTCTCCGGTTCCACGTATACACTTCGCTGAAAAGTTGAACATTCAATTGTTTCATTTTTTCGAACGTTCGATAGGACGGCGCTGTCCATGGAATATCGGATCAGCGATACTGAAATTCCAGCGAGCTATTGGCGAGCGAGGAAGCCACGAATCGTACAAAAACAATAGAGCACGAAAAAGAAAGGATAAATGCGTATATTTAAAAAATAACACCCGTTCGCAGCTGATGGAGAAATAAATAAATATAGAACTGAGTTCGGGAGGGATGTCTTATCTAGATGAATTATTTTCTTCAAACCCCTTTTTCTTTCGACTCTGCATCGATGGATATCGAACGGAAATAGTGACTGCGGACGACACTAGGAAAAGACGTCTCGAGGAATGGAATGGAAAATAGGAACAAAGAGAGAGTTACGTAAAAACTCGAAGTTTTATACGATGGACAGACTTGATGTTGGACTTTACATCGTTGGAATGCAACGAAAATACGATTTTTTACATCATTAATTCCCCTTAAGGAGGGAAATAGGGTTAGGACAGCGTTTTCTCAATGATTTTCATGAATTTTTTTATAGTATTAAAAATAAATATAATTTATTGAAACTTTGAGAATACTTTGTACATATATTTAAGTATATACTATAAAATATTAGCGACCCCATATTGCAGGTCACAATCAGACTCAGCATTTTGCGTACATTCTGGAAGTCGCAATTTTCATCTGAAATCAAACGAGGTTGAAATTTACTTTTATTATATGTCTCTCTTCTATATGAACCTAAATGCTATCAAAAAAATAGAAAATTGAATTTTTTACAGGGATCAAAACAAAAAAGCATGATTTTTTGCCATTTTTTACAACTTTACTTGCAAAAAAAAATTATTTTAAATAATGATAATATTCCGATTTTAGCTTCATATAGAGCGCAATACTATGAAGAAAGTAACTGCCAATTTTCAAAACGATTCGTTGAAAACTTTTCAAACTAGCGTGTACGCAATTTCGAAAAAAGTCGTTTTCCGAAAAACGCGTTTGAAAAAATAGTACCAAGAAAAACAAGCAATATGGGGTCGCTAATATTTTATAGTATATACTTAAATATATGTATAAAATATTCTCAAAGTTTCAATAAATTATATTCATTTTTCATGAATTTTTTCAAGTATAAAAAATGAATATAATTTATTGAAACTTTGAGAATATTTTATACATATATTTAAGTATATACTATAAAATATTAGCGACCCCATATTGCTTGTTTTTCTTGGTACTATTTTTTCAAACGCGATTGTTTCGTACATAATTTATTGCCTGTTTTCATGTTCAAAACTTAAGCATTTAGCTTTAAGCAAACGAAAAGAAATAATTTTTTTCTCAAAGCTACACTATTCACCTTTAATTCGCAATTTGGAAATTTACGCTATCTTCATTTTTCTCAGAGTTACAATTTTTTTTTGTGAATAAAATTTTTTCTTCCAATTTCTTCATTTATTTAACAGAAAAATCTATGAGAAAATTAAATTTTCGAGAATTTTACAATTTGTACATCAAAATGAATGTTTCGAACGGTAGCGTGAATTTTTTCAAAATTTTTGAGTGCATTAAGGGGGTGATATAATGGCCGGACGCGAAAGACCCACGTTTACAGACGGGAGATGCGGAATAAACGTTTGCAGACGAAGTGTTAAAAATCTATTTGCGTTGCGTTTCAACGATGCAAACTTCAACGTCATGAAAACACTAATAATGGTAGTTAGTGAAATTATTTTCTTCCGGCAGTAGATCGGTTGAAAGGAGCGTCGGAATTTAGGTTTCTAAAGGACGTTTGGATTTGTTTTCAAACGCGTGGGATTGCGAGGGGTCGCGAGGGGCTGCGTAGAGACTGAGCAAAACAAATCCCTAAATGAATAAATATCGACTGCCAGCTAACGTAAGGGCGTAACTAGACAATTTATCGAGTGGAATTATTATGAGCCACAGCCATTTGTTTATTACTATTATATGTACCAATATAGGAATATGAAATTCGTGAGGAAGCAAATTTGCAGTGCCGTAAGGAACCAGCTGCAACGCCTGAGAATAATGGAACGAAGCCCTTCGGTATATAAAACATACGTATATTCCATACATTGGCAACGCGAGAGGGTGAGCCTCGTCTGGAAAGCGTATAGGGTCCAAAATCCCAGATTGCGCGTCACGGTTTCTAAAGAGTTTGCCAAAGCGGCTTTCTCCCTTGGTGAAACGAGAATTACCAATGTGTGTGTCCGTGTGTCTGTGTGTGTGTAATATAGGACCATGTATAGAATGTGTTCAAAGAATTGCAGCCGATTCCCTCTACTTCCACGTTACGTGGGCGTTGAAAATCTTTATACTCGCTCGAGTTCGAGAGGGATAGTCATAAACGCGGCGGCTCCGAACACTCTCGAGCATTTCTTATTGGCGAAACGAAGAAGAATGAAAGTGAGAGAGAGAGAAAGAGAGAATGCGGGAGTATAAAGAAGACGAAACACGATGGCTCAACAGAGATAAAAATCGCGAGACTTAAGGGAGAGCATTAAGAGAATCGGCTTTCAGCAGACATACTCGTGGGGAACGCCAGCCGATAAGTCCTTCTTTCTTTCCGGGCCATCCTGATATACATTGTGTATTTTACATTCCATTGTGCAGAACTGAGGACTAAGTTGGAATAGAGTCAAGAACTATATTTCATGTGAAAAGTATCATTTTTCTTTTACGGCATATTCTCCGGTGAATTGAGTACAAAATGTCCCGAGGATCGGCGTCAAGCTCGTGACATATGGGAATTTAATTATTCATCGCGGTATAAATATTGAATGGACTAGTCTTGATATTTTTTATTTCTAGGAGAAAGTATGTTTCGAATGTTAAGAGAAAAATTTTAATCACGGATGACGATCACCAAAAGTACAATCAATTTTAGCACTGATTATGGAATCGATGATCCTAACACATTTAAGGTAGTAGTCTGGTAACTTAAGCCGATTTTCATGTCTTTTTTGAAGGGCGTTTTTTGTAGGAAAATGAAAATGAATCGTTTTGCATATTTAGGATGTTTTTATTTACATGTTAAAGATACAAAAAAAAATTTGTTTGGAAAAATTTAATAGTTTATTATTATTATTATTATTGATCGAAGTTGGCACCTCGAAAAAAAAGCGCGTGGATGGCCCCGGTGATTTTGGCTCTTGATGTTATCTGAAATCAAAAATTCTTAATAATTCTTAATCTATAGACATGTCATTCTGGTCGGAACTACTGAAGTTAAATTTAATGGATAAACAACAAAATGGCGGGCAAAATAAAAGGACTTTTTTTTCCAAAGTCCGCCATTTTGTTATTTATCCATGAAATTTAACTTCAGTAGTTCCGACTAGAATGACATGTCTATAGATTAAGAATTATCAAGAATTTTTTATTTCAGATAACATCAAGAGCCAAAATCACCGGGGCCACCCACGCGCATTTTTTTCGAGGTGCCAACTTCGATCAATAATAATAATAATAATAAACTATTAAATTTTTTCAAAAAATTTTTTTTTTCTATCTTCAATATGTAAATAAAAACATCCTAAATATCCAAAACGATTCATTTTTATTTTCCTACAAAAAAACGCCCTCCAAAAAAGACATGAAAATCGGCTTAAGTTACCAGACTACTACCTTAAGGCGTTATATACGCGGAAAATTAAAAAATTTTCATTTTTTATTTATTTTTGATTCCATTAGCCTGAACGGTTAGGAAAATTTTAAGCTTTATAGAATTGAATAATTCAAAAAATTGCTATTAAATAAGGTAAGATTGCATTTATAATAAATACGGCGCGGCGCGCCCGACCGCCAACTTCAAAGCCGTTTTTCCGCGATTCACTTTTTTGAACCTTGTGAAAATTCTAACTCTTGAACAAAGGTTCAGATCGCTTCGAAATTTTTACAACATATTCTTAGTATCATGACCTATCGTGTGAACCACAGAAACAAAAATTTCAATGACACAAAAAAATATAAAAAATAAAATACCGACCGAAAATTGAGTACAGAAATTTGAAGTTTCGAATTTTTATTAAAATTATTTTTTTTTTAATAATATTGTTGGTTCACACTGAAGATACATTTATTATGCAATTATAAACATGTTCATTTTTTTTTTCAGGCATCCACATCGATGCCGAGAACTTTCACCATCAACGCGCGCGCAAAAGAAATTTGCTTTATTATGTTATATCTCCACCATTTGTTAATATTTCTGATTTTTTTTTTTACATATACTTAACCGTGGGCATAAATGATCTGTAAAAAAATGTTGTTAATATATCTATAATATATACTCATAATTTAAAGTTCAATATCTCAAGAAATATTAATCTAAGCAATTGGGTCGATAGGACCTTTTTTGTAGGAAATTAAATTTTCAACAATTTTTTCTATTACATTTTTTTCGTAAAGTTAATTGTTTCGGAAAAAACAGCAAAAAAACGAGAATTTTGGGTAAAAATCAACTTCGGTGACCCGTACCAACTCACCAGTACAATTTACACTTTCGCCGCAATAGGCACTTTCCTAGGTTGTTTTATTCTGAGTAAATCGAAACCAAGAACAATATGATAGCATAAAATGCGGCTGAGTTATAGAATTTAGAAAAAAAAAAAAAAACCGATTTACGTGTATTTTAGATGGAAAAGCTTTTCACGCTAAGGGAAAGTACTTAGAATTTATATTAAGGGCTGTAACTTTCAGGGAATTTGTTTTTCGACATATCTAACAAAATTTCAGGTGGGGACTGAGAGAAAAAAAATAGTCGAAAAAAAAAAATCGCTCGATTATACATATAGAAAACGCTACACAAATTGTTTAATTCGAATAGTTTGTGGTGTACGCCGCTTCCAAAAGGACACTCCGACGAAGTTGCTGCTTGGTGGTTGACAGCAATTAATCCATACAGTTCATCAGAAAAATACAAAAAAAAAAAATATATTTATAAACTAGACATATAGGTTCACAGCATCACGTAGGGAAATTTCGATATCTAAAAAAAAAAAAATGGCGGACCAGCGAATGTTATTTCCCATTTTCACAGAAAATTTTCCATTTTCACAGAGACTGGACTTTCAAACATTTTAAGACTTGGTACATGCAAATCGGATGAATGGTTTTTTAAATATGTTGTCAACCAGGTTGAAAAACGTAGTTTCGAGAAAAACGCGTTCAAAGTTTTGCCGCGGCGCGGTCGTGCGCTGGGCTATTCACATAAATTGCTGTATCTCCGTCAATTTTAGGAATTTCTTTACAAAATTTGGTGAAGAGCATTCTTAACAAATGCATCTTTCAAAAAATGAAAGAAAAAAATGTTCACTGTGGTCTGGTGCCTCAATCGATTATCGAGCACTGTGGAATGGAAATATTTCGGAAACAGTCAAATGTTTATCCATTGTTGAATAGTTACTTCTCAATTTCCAGATGGCATGATTGCCAGCCTACATACACCTGGATATCGATCCTCACCGCGGGAAGGAGCATCAATGCCATTTGGTCTACTCATCAACATATTCTACTGGTTTCTATTTGATGGGGGGATAGGGTTTTAAGGGCGAAAAAAAAGCAAATTTTTATGATTTTTTTGCGGCGACATGAGTAATATAATTTTATTAAATAGAGTTACATATTATTGTACAACTATTGAAGTATCTCAGAAAAAATGTTCAATGAAAAATATTGATAAATAAGCCGGTGACGTTGAATCTCCAGAGGCGCCTTGAAAAAAAGTGGTTTTGCGGTGAACATTATAACTCGTTACCGGATCATCTCAAACAAAAAAATTGATATGCATTTTAAAGGTGATGTATTTCTCGAGGTAATCAGGAAGAGTTTTTTTTTTTTTTTTTTTTTTTCTATTTTTTGCAGCACTTGGAAGTGAAAAACGCAATTTCAGCTAAAAAAATCGCGCTTAATTTGTTATTAAAAAATTGAAAAATTGAAGAAAAAAAAACTCCTCCTGATTACCTGCTGATTTATGTGAAGAAGTAATGTTTAAATTTTCAAAAGGATCGGTTCAGTAGATTTTGAGTTCTAATGTTCACAAACTTCAAAAATGACGTTTTCGGGAAAATCGATTTAAAGTTTTCACGTATCACGGCCGGTCGTTTGAAACGCTGTAACTCCGTTAGTTTTACTCCGATTGACTTAAAATGTATACACAATATTCTCGACACATTGTTCATTCAGAGAAAAAAAAAATAATAATAATAATAATAATTACCCCCCCCCCCCCCCCCCAAAAGTGCATATAATTAATAAAGACGGCTAAGTATTGTCAGGAAATCACACGGAATGTGAAGATTCCAGTTTCGATGCCTATTCCATATCACCCCTGTGTACATGCATCGGCATCATCCATTGTACATTTGCACCAGAGAAAGCAGGACAAAAGTCGCATTGCGGCAATGGTTTTCGTTGGTGTTACCACAAAACTGCAGCATTTATTTCTCGCCCGTCTCACGAAGAATGTCAACGAAATTTTTCCATCCCTCGTATAATTTTGATGATATTGAAGTTTGGCATCGTTGGAATGCAACGAAAATAAATTGTTTACACGATTAATTTCCCTCAAGATTGGATTATCGATGACGAAAAATCGTTAAAAACGTTTTATTGAGGATCTCATTTAAGGACTTGCAGCTTAAATGCGTACGAGAAGCAAGAGCTATGCTGAAAATGAAAATTTAAAAACCTACTGCCGTTGCGTTGCCAACGATCCAAACTTCAGCATCATTAACTCTGAACGATCGAAAAATGATTTGGTTTTAAATGATATCGATCAGAGATTGCAGATTGCAGGATTACGGAATGATTTTTCTTTTCTCCTTTAATTTCCATACATTTCGTTGGACGGCAATAATATTTTCGTTGAATAAATTAATTAGTTTGGAGTGTCTGTTGCTTTTGTGAGTTGTCTTTGCTACGAGGACCATCGCACTGTTCCCTCCAAACTTTGTTCTACACGAGGAGGATTTCGACTAGACGTTACTGTACGTGACACCTGTACAATTTTCCCGTCACGATATATAGGCCTCTGTATGTACACCTAGATTCAGTTATCTAGGGTACATGAAAGCGCGCGATGTACATAAGGTGAAACGAGGTTACGGGGTTCACGGGTAAATGGGATAAAATAGGTTGCCACGGTGAATCTTCAAGTGAGTGAAAATACGAGTGAGTAAGTGTGTGTGTGTGTATGAGAGAGAGGGAGAGAAACGGAGAGAGAAAGAGAGAGGAAGGTCTCGACCATATAGACAGACAAAGAGCGAAGGGAAAGCGAGAAGCACTGAACTCGTTTCAAGCTCGGCAAGGTCTCGACGTGGAATTGGCAATTATTTATCCGACCCTGCTCTACCCCTGGTTCTCCACCCCTGCGATACCTTCGATACTACGGCGGGACCTGGAACCATCCCATCCTAAAACGGGGATAACTGTATGTGGAGTGCGCACGGAGCATTGGCAGAGCATATAGGTAGCGGTATATCGAACGATTTGGGGAAAAGAGCAAGAGGTCAGTGGTGGTCCAGTGTATGCACTGGGATTACCAGGTACCGCGTATACGAACGTATAACAACCCGGTGATCAGCAGAGTTGAAGGACCGATGTGAAACAGTTGCACATACGCGAAGACTTCATCAGGCTTCTATCTTCATGGACCCTCTTCCTCCAGCCCAACCCCTCCCGTTGTCCGATTCAATTTCCAATCTTCTGACCTCATTCAATTCCTACCCGACCACATAAATATTTATCCAGCAGCGGGCAGGAATCGAACAGGAACGTACAGTAGCCAACGGTAATATACTGTAGGAGTATGCATTTATATGTGAGAGATGCACCAAGGTCACCGTCAAATGTCATTGAGATGCTCATGGTAAGACGTTCGACCTACGTGACCAGGCATAACATTCTACGAAGATTCTAAACTCCCCTCTGATCCCTCACATACCGCCGGTCGATACCTCGCACTCTCTCTCTCTCTCTCTTTCAAAACACAGCGAGAAAGCAGTCAGGAGTACGTACGAAGTGCGGACGAAAGGGCAAAAGAGAGGGCAAACGCAAGTCAAGCCAGGAAAGCGCAACTTGTGCCAAGAAGACAGTTCAACAGAGGACGACTTTGCCACCACCTTCACCGACTTCGCTCTACGGTGAATGTAAACGCGGGGATCTTCGCCGAGTTACATGTAAACAATGAAATAGTTGTCTTGCAAGCCCTGCGACTACCGTGCCGATTTACCATCGCTGATTCCGCAATCTTAGTTTCATCGGCAATGAGATTCACGTGACTGTGGTAGTGAAACAATTTACGGGACCTGATTTGCCTCTCGTCTTGTATTGCGATGTTGCTATTGTAAATAGATGTAGGTTGAGTGAAAAGATATCCTATTCCTTTTTTCATACTCCCAAAATAAATCGTCAAAGTTAAGCCTTTTTTTCTGCCGCTAGAGTGGTGTTACGCCCCTTAAGGTAGTGGTCCGGTAACTCAAGCCGATTTTCATGTCTTTTTTGGAGGGCCTTTTTTTGTAGGAAAATAAAAATGAATCGTTTTGGATATTTAGGATGTTTTTATTTACATCTTAAAGATACGAAAAAAAAAATGTTTGAAAAAATTTAATAGTTTATTATTATTATTATTATTGAACGAAGTTGGCACCTCGAAAAAAAAGCGCGTGGGTGGCCCCCGGTGATTTTGGCTCTTGATGTTATCGGAAATTAAAAATTCTTGATAATTCTTAATCTATAGACATGTCATTCTGGTCGGAACTACTGAAGTTAAATTTCATGGATAAATAACAAAATGGAAAAGCACGATTTTTTCCAAAGTCCGCCATTTTGTTATTTATCTATGAAATTTAACTTCAGTAGTTCCGACCAGAATGACATGTCTATAGATTAAGAATTATCAAGAATTTTTTATTTCAGATAACACCAAGAGCCAAAATCACCGGGGCCACCCACGCGCTTTTTTTTCGAGGTGCCAACTTCGATCAATAATAATAATAACAATAAACTATTAAATTTTTTCAAAAAATTTTTTTTTTGCATCTTTAATATGTAAATAAAAACATCTTAAACATCCAAAACGATTTATTTTTATTTTCCTACAAAAAAACGCCCTCCAAAAAAGACATGAAAATCGGCTTAAGTTACCAGACTACTACCTTAAGCCACAGGACCTAATGAATAAAAGTGATGTGGAATACGATCTTTTGTTTGCAGGAGTCGATGTAGGGTATAGAAAGACGCTCACTGTTCTTGTTTTGTTTTTGTAGCGAAGAGCGACCGTAACGACCTCTACGGTGCGATTCTGAAATAAATGCCGAAACACTTTTTAAAGGGTACGACGTTCACGTCCCATGTGCGTCAATTTCCATGTTCAACTCCCATCATTCTCAACTCTCGTTCTGTGCAACCGCCTTCCAACTCCCATGGTCCTCAACTGCACTCGCGCTGCTTCAGTTTTGGCAGAACCGCGATTCCGACAGTTTAAACGTTCTCGGGTCTCCTATCGACAGAATTGCCAAAACTGAAGCAGCGTGGGTCCAGTTAAACGCTATGGGAATTGGTGGACGAAAGCAGTTGAACGGAACGGGAGTTGGGAGTTGACGCGCATTGGACTTGAATCTCGTACGGTTGAAACCATCCCAATGCCAATATTGCATCGTGAAGTGCTGCACCAAAGATTATCGAGAAAATGAATTGTAACGAAATGAAGTGAAGGTTTGATCCCCAGTCTCTGTTCCCGAAATTAGAACTGAAGCTGAGTTGGACTTGTCACGAAAAACTTCGGGATATGCTTTAAGATAAGGAAAAACTGACGTTTTATGAAAGTTGATTTTTAATTAATATTTATTGAATCTACCAATTATCAAGTTTACTCGGTCATTCCGTAAGAAGGTGTCTGGAACGTTTGGTTCACAGCGAAAAAGTAATACTTCCGCGGTGTTTATTTGACATATGAAATTTTCAAAGACGACGAAGTAAATAAATTGACGCTGAGACTGATTTACGGCAGTCACACCCACAAAACTTCAATCCCTCGGCCTTTAAAGTTCCGAAGGGAGTTACGAGCCCGGGGGCGATAACTCGGTGGGCGTGGGAGTACCAGCATAAACTTTTCACGATCTTTAAAAGGAAATATACTCTTTTTCGTCGTTTCCTTTGTTCCTTTTTTTTCTTTAGATAAAGAGGATTTACCGGTGTACTATAAATAATCAACGAAGGGCCGATCGATAAATCTCGGGATTGTATTTGCGACGAACGCTAATGTTTATAGAATGTAATATACATTCTATAAACAGCCATTCTTCGTGGACTCGGTGATTTTTTTGTGCTTAAACTTCTGAGATTTTTGACATTTGTTTTCCAATTTACAATTTAGAGTAAAATTTTTAAAGATTCTTTGTGAATCTTTCGCGAGTTTCTCTTATCCAAGCGTTTCCTACATGCAATTTTCTTCGCCGAAAATAAAAATTTCCACACCGAATTTGTTGAAGTGGTGGGAAATTTCCCAAAAATTCCCACAAGCTAATAGCGAGTGAAGGGAAAAATAGAAAAATAATGAGAAACGTCTGACAAGATCGGGAATGAAATTGCGGCTGAGTTTACGGAGAGTGTTTCCTAATCGGCAGTGAACTTTGCCTGAAAAAATATAGTAGTTCGTAATTGGAGTCATTTTTATATGCCTTTGTGATATTCAATAGAATCCAAGCAGTCTATTGTAGGGAATTTAAGGCGGGAAAGAAAAGAATTTACTCCGGCGTTATAATTTCCTTCTGATAAGAAATCCTATTCATTTTTTCATACTCCCAAAATAAATCGTCAAAGTTAGGCTTTTTTTTCTGCCGCTAGAGTGGTGTTACCCTTTAAGAATACCATTAAGGTATACTTATAGTTTGATAAATGTAGAATAAATATTTCTTAGATATAAAAAATTCCTCAAAATTGACAAATTTTTTCCCATCTAATTGAATATGTCCTACTTAAGGGGGAAAATAGGGTTAGACGGTTCAAAAAATCGATTTTTTTTCATTTCATAAATTGTTAGTAAAACTATTGAAAAATAGGTTCCCAAAATTTTAAATGAAAATTCCGACTCGTTCTATTGTTATAAGCCATTAAAGTGAGTAGCTCTCCTTCAGGCCCCGTGCGCGCTATTTTTTCAAACGCGTTTTTCTGAAAACGACTTTTTTTAAACTTGCGTTCACGCTAGTTTGAAAAGTTTTCAACCAATCGTTTTGAAAATTGGCAGTTACTTTCTTCATAGTATTGCGCTCTATATGAACCTAAAATCGGAATATTATCATTATTTAAAATAATTTTTTTTTGCAAATAAAGTTGTAAAAAATGGCAAAAAATCATGCTTTTTTGTTTTGACCCCTCTAAAAAATTCAATTTTGTATTTTTTTGATAGCATTTAGGTTCATATAGAAGAGAGATATATAATAAAAGTAAATTCCAACCTCGTTTGATTTCAGATGAAAATTGCGGCTTCCAGAATGTACGCAAAATGCTGAGTCTGATTGTGACCTGCAGAATGGGGTCGCTAATATCTCCGGTGTTTTTCATGGAAATTCTTCCAAAATTTTATAGTATGTACTTAAATACATTTATAAAATATTCTCAAAGTTTCAATAAATTATATTCATTCTTTATACTATAAAAAAATTCATGAAAGTCATTGAGAAAACGCTGTCTAACCCTATTTCCTCCCTTAAGGGAACACGTACCCCTGGGCGCGCTCGAAACCGCGTAAATTTCGGAAATTATTTTTTGAGGTAAAACACGAGAAAAAAAATTAAGTAGTGGTTTCATATTATTCATCGACTCTTTAAATATAAGGAAAAAAATGAAACATTTTTTTTTTTTAAATATCATCATTTTTTATTTTGGGCCGAAGTGCGGTACGGACGAAAAGGATGGCGACTCCTCATCGGCATGATAACTGGTTGAAAAAAATCCAATCTGCAAATTAAAAAAAACCCTTGTAATATGATGTATTAGTTATAGTCCGACGAAGTGATTTTTTTATTGAAAAATGAAGAAGTTAGAGTGACCCAAAGTTTTGCATGCGATTTTTAGAAAAAAAAAAAGACTGTTTAAAAATTCATAAAACATTGTCTGATCAAAAAATTAAAAAATCCTTCCGTCAAACTATCACTAATACATCATATTACAAGGTTTTTTTTTAATTTGCAGATTGGTTTTTTTTTCAACCAGTTATCATGCCGATCAGGAGGCGGCATCCTTTTCATCCGTGCTACACTTCGGCCCAAAAATAACAATGATAATATTCAAAAAATAATAATTTCCATTTTTTTCCTTACATTTAAAGAGTCAATAAATAATATGAAACCACTACTTAGTTTTTTTTTCTTTATTTTTTACCTTAGAAAATAATTTTCGAAATCTACGCCGTTTCGAGCGCGCCCAGGGCTATGTGTTCCCTTAAACGGTTTTTACTCTATTGCAAGGCAATATATTACAATTAATCTTCCTAATGCATTGTCGAAAAACGCCCTATTGAATCAATAAGCGTAAAAATTCACGACGATTGGAATAATCCCTGATTAATGCGTACCTTGTATTTCATACGAGGTCAGTATGGCCGTTGGAAAAATGGAAACGGAGAAAAAGAATGAAATATAGTGGTCGGAAATATCGAACAAAATCTGAGAGGGTAACAAAATGGTAGCGATTTACAAATCCTATAATGCCGGGCGAACAAACAGAGGTTGTTCTTGTTTATTTGCGGATATATCGTCGAGATACGATATGGCGGACACGGCCTCTCTGACGCGATATATGCATACATTGGTGATGCACACGGTTCTCTCACCTCTCGCGTATTTACGTTATGGATTCGCTCAGGTGTATATTCGAAATATCAAGAGAAACTCCCTCGGTGTATGGAACGTGTACGAGACGTAAAGAGGATCATCGGAATGGGATTGTCCGTGGGTATGCCAGGCGTTATGCGCCAAACTCAGTGACAGCACAAAGCTGACAAGTGCGTTATAGCGCAAAAAGAGTGAACGGGGAAATACAATTGGTGAGGTAAAATCGGACGAATTTCGTTACGCCCGGAGTGCACAGCATCCGCGTTCTCGATAGATATTCCCGTATCAATTCTCAGATTTACATACATACAACGCGGGTACTATGTGTCATCAAAAGGTGCGAGCACAGCAAAGGAAGAATTTCATCGTATCGTTTTACCGCACGCTATCGAATCCAATACACTCCTCAACGTCAGCCGAACTCATTTCATGTACGGTGAAAATATGATGTTGAAGTTTGCATCGATGGAATGCAACGAAGATAGAATTTAAAATTTTCATTTTCAGTATGGCCCTTCGCTTCTCGTGTCCATTTACGCTCGGGTCCTTGAAGGAGACTCCGATAAAACGTTTTAACGATTTTTGTCATCGATAATTCAATCTTAAGGGGGCTTAATGATATAAAAAATCTATTTTCGTTGCATCCCAACGATGCAAACTTCAACATCATGTGGAAACTGATGTCGTATTCAAAGTCAATTTATTTTTTAACCGAATTTCCGTATCAATTTTTTCTCGTGGAAAATGTAACCTTCCCGCTCAGACTTCAGTCTGTCTCTTTTCCTCATGTAATTGTTGCAACAAAAAAAATGCAAAAATATCCAATTTCCGCTCAAGTCGAATGAAGAATTATTTTTTCATTTTTTTCTAAGGGCTCACATACCCCTGAATTTTTTTTTAAATCGATTGTTTATTTCCGGATTTTTATTCTTTATGCTTTTAGGAATTAAAAAAAAACTTTTAACAAAATTTCACTCTGTGACAAAGTTATAGCTGGAATGGGACTCTAGCCGTAAGTTCACGTTGTACCCACCAGAAACTTCAAAGGCGATTTTCTCGAAACTACGTTTTTAGACAGTGTCAGCGCGATAACTCAGTCAATTTTTAATACTTTTTTAACTTTATTTTTTTGTAAATCTTCATAATTATTTTCTCTATAGTCTGACAAGAGGTTTTTTTAATATTTTCGTTGGACAATTTTTTATAAATTATTAAACACTATTGTTTTTTTTTTAAATTGCATACTAAAGTTTGAATTACTGTAATTTCTTTATTATTGAAAAAAAAAAAAAAAAAAAAAAAATCCCCATTTTCGGTGAAATTATGATGTCGACAAAGGGGCGCCATCGTTTCCATCAGTAGTCCATTTATACCCGTAAAAAATAATGTTAATATTTGTAAAAAAATTTTTTTAATTTATTTTTTTTATAGTTGAAAAGTTAAGAAAAGATGTGAAATCAACAATTTAATTTTTCTTTCACCATATAAGCTTTATAATAATTTTTTTAATTCATTCGGTTTTCAGCGCGCGCAACGGTATGAAAAAATCTATTTTCGTCGCATCCCAACGATGCAAACTTGAAACGAGGGCAGAGTCCGCATGGAAAGTACCCAAAATTCCTGCGGCATACTTGATAGAGTCATCAGTTATCATCGTAAAATATATATTTCTACCGTAATATATTATAAAGGATATGGTGTATATTCTGACCAAGACTCATATACATTAGATCGTTCGCGCAGTTTCTTGCGGACTTTTCGTAAATTACCGACGGCCCAAAAATGAATATCCTATTAATTTGGCGATTTATGATTTAAATCACGAATACCTCATCAGTGTTACGAGGTACAGAGATAAACACGTTTGCGGAAACTCCAATTTTTATCGATTAAAAAACAAAAAAAAACAATTGTTCGTTCGACTCGGGGGGAGATTGGATATTTTTACATTTCTTTTGTTGCAAGAATTGCATCGGGAAAAGAGACAGGCTGGGGTCCGAGGCGGGAAGATTTTCCACATTTTCCACGAGAAAATTAATACGAAAATTTGGTTAGAAAATAAATCGACTTTGAATACCATAGTAATTTTCACACGATGTCAACATCGTGTGAAAATTAATATGGTATTCAAAGTCGATTGAGGTATTCGTGATTTAAATTATAAATCGTCAAATTAATAGAATACTCATTTTTAGCGTCGGTAATTTAGGAAAAGTCGTTCGCAAGAAACTGGTCGAACGTTCTAATGTATATGAGTCTTGATCAAAATATACATCATATCGTTTATAATATATTATGGTAGAAATATATATTTTACGATCATCACCGAAGCCTTTATCAAGTATGCCGACGGAGTTTTGGGTACTTTGCATGCGGCCCCTCGCCCGCGTTTTATGAATCTCGTTAAAGACGATTTCGGTCACGATCGATCCTTTTCCAGTCAACCCCCGGCCGCACGATCGCTGCTCGCACCGCTCGTCCTGCCAAGTGAGCTATTACGGAAAAGTGTGTAAGTGACGACGTGCACAAGTCGATCGTTTCTGTCGTCGTACCTGTCGGCGGGTCTATAAATAGGGACTTGCAGGATCAAAACTCCAATAAGGTCTGAGCAATTGCCCATAGAGTCACGAGCGAAGGGAATCGATCATCATCAGCCATAGGAATTTTGCGATGTACTTGCGGGTATAGAATCGAAAAAATATCCACATGCCGTGGTATCTTCAGGCTCATAAAACTCGTGAAATATCGGGACTGGTATTATCCTCACTGGAACATTAAATTGTCTTAATCCTTTTCAACAATCTGCCGAGATCTTACACGTCTTTATGATTCAATTATCCTCAACGAATCATTAATGATGATGTAGCTGAAGCTAGCAGCCAGAGCTAGCAGCCAAGGGGCTCGCGGCCAGGGGCGAAACAGGGGTCGGGCCCCGTGCATCTATTAACCCGTGAAATTCAATAACAATGAGGAATTTAGTTCAAATCCACATTCAATTCAGTCTTTACTCTTTATTATCAATTGAACAAGTAATCGCAATGAGATCTGCAGTGTCCTAATTGTTGTTAATCTTTTAAGCATTAAATAATTAGTTTGTCTATCTGTCTATCTCATGGCCGATAGCAAAGAACGATTTTGTTTAAATTCACAGTAAATTTACTATTCACCCTTAGAAATCAATTTCTAAGGGTGAATTGTAAATGTACTGTGAATTTGAACAAAATCGTTCTTTGCTATCGGTCATGGATAAAAAAACCATTTACTTGGAGCTTAAAAAATTAATAACAATTTGGAAAGAGCGGGTCTTCCTCTGATCACTTGCTTAAACGATTCCTAAGGGTGAATAGTAAATTTACTGTGAATTTGAACAAAATCGTTCTTTGCTATCGGTCATGGTTAGAAAAACCATTTACTTGGAGCTTCAAAAATTAATAACATTTTGGAAAGAGCGGGTCTTCTTCCGAATACCTGCTTAATCGATTTCTAAGGGTGAATTGTAAATGTACTGTGAATTTGAGCTTCAAGTAAATAGTTTTTCTATCTCATGACCGATAGCAAAGAACGATTTTGTTCAAATTCACATTACATTCACTATTTACCCTTAGAAATCAATTTCTAAGGGTGAATTGTAAATGTACTGTGAATTTGAACAAAATCGTTCTTTTCTATCGGTCATGGATAGAAAAACCATTTACTTGGAGCTTAAAAAATTAATAACAATTTGGAAAGAGCGGGTCTTCCTCTGATCACTTGCTTAAACGATTCCTAAGGGTGAATAGTAAATTTACTGTGAATTTGAACAAAATCGTTCTTTGCTATCGGTCATGGTTAGAAAAACCATTTACTTGGAGCTTCAAAAATTAATAACATTTTGGAAAGAGCGGGTCTTCTTCCGAATACCTGCTTAATCGATTTCTAAGGGTGAATTGTAAATGTACTGTGAATTTGAACAAAATCGTTCTTTGCTATCGGTCATGGATAGAAAAACCATTTACTTGGAGCTTCAAAAGTTAATAACAATTTGGAAAGAGCGGGTCTTCTTTTGATTACTTGCTGAATCGATTTCTAAGGGTAAATAGTGAATGTAATGTGAATTTGAACAAAATCGTTCTTTGCTATCGGTCATGAGATGGAAAAACTATTTACTTGAAGCTCTAAAAATAAATAACAATTTCGAAAGAGCGGGTCTTCCTCTGATCACTTGCTTAAACGATTCCTAAGGGTGAATAATAAATTTACTGTGAATTTGAACAAAATCGTTCTTTGCTATCGGCCATGAGATAGACAGATAAACAGATAGACAAACTAATTATTTAATGCTTAAAAAATTAATAACAATTATGACACTGCAGATCTCATTGCGATTACTTGTTTAATTGATAATAAAGAGTACAGACTGAATTGAATGTCGATTTGAACTAAATTCCTCATTGTTATTGAATTTAAATGAAAATTTGGCAATTTGACAATTTGGAAAGAGCGGGTCTTCCTTTGATTACTTGCTGAATCGATTTCTAAGGGTAAATAGTGAATGTAATGTGAATTTGAACAAAATCGTTCTTTGCTATCGGTCATGAGATGGAAAAACTATTTACTTGAAGCTCTAAAAATTAATAACAATTTGGAAAGAGCGGGTCTCCCTCTGATCACTTGCTTAAACGATTCCTAAGGGTGAATAATAAATTTACTGTGAATTTGAACAAAATCGTTCTTTGCTATCGGCCATGAGATAGACAGATAGACAAACTAAATATTTAATGCTTAAAAAATTAATAACAATTATGACACTGCAGATCTCATTGCGATTACTTGTTTAATTGATAATAAAGAGTACAGACTGAATTGAATGTCGATTTGAACTAAATTCCTCATTGTTATTGAATTTAAATGAAAATTTGGCAATTTGACAATTTGGAAAGAGCGGGTCTTCCTTTGATTACTTGCTGAATCGATTTCTAAGGGTAAATAGTGAATGTAATGTGAATTTGAACAAAATCGTTCTTTGCTATCGGTCATGAGATGGAAAAACTATTTACTTGAAGCTCTAAAAATTAATAACAATTTGGAAAGAGCGGGTCTCCCTCTGATCACTTGCTTAAACGATTCCTAAGGGTGAATAATAAATTTACTGTGAATTTGAACAAAATCGTTCTTTGCTATCGGCCATGAGATAGACAGATAGACAAACTAAATATTTAATGCTTAAAAAATTAATAACAATTATGACACTGCAGATCTCATTGCGATTACTTGTTTAATTGATAATAAAGAGTACAGACTGAATTGAATGTCGATTTGAACTAAATTCCTCATTGTTATTGAATTTAAATGAAAATTTGGCAATTTGACAATTTGGAAAGAGCGGGTCTTCCTTTGATTACTTGCTGAATCGATTTCTAAGGGTAAATAGTGAATGTAATGTGAATTTGAACAAAATCGTTCTTTGCTATCGGTCATGAGATGGAAAAACTATTTACTTGAAGCTCTAAAAATAAATAACAATTTCGAAAGAGCGGGTCTTCCTCTGATCACTTGCTTAAACGATTCCTAAGGGTGAATAATAAATTTACTGTGAATTTGAACAAAATCGTTCTTTGCTATCGGCCATGAGATAGACAGATAAACAGATAGACAAACTAATTATTTAATGCTTAAAAAATTAATAACAATTATGACACTGCAGATCTCATTGCGATTACTTGTTTAATTGATAATAAAGAGTACAGACTGAATTGAATGTCGATTTGAACTAAATTCCTCATTGTTATTGAATTTAAATGAAAATTTGGCAATTTGACAATTTGGAAAGAGCGGGTCTTCCTTTGATTACTTGCTGAATCGATTTCTAAGGGTAAATAGTGAATGTAATGTGAATTTGAACAAAATCGTTCTTTGCTATCGGTCATGAGATGGAAAAACTATTTACTTGAAGCTCTAAAAATTAATAACAATTTGGAAAGAGCGGGTCTTCCTCTGATCACTTGCTTAAACGATTCCTAAGGGTGAATAATAAATTTACTGTGAATTTGAACAAAATCGTTCTTTGCTATCGGCCATGAGATAGACAGATAGACAGATAGACAAACTAATTATTTAATGCTTAAAAAATTAATAACAATTATGACACTGCAGATCTCATTGCGATTACTTGTTTAATTGATAATAAAGAGTACAGACTGAATTGAATGTCGATTTGAACTAAATTCCTCATTGTTATTGAATTTAAATGAAAATTTAGATGAAAAATTGAAATGAAAATTCCGACTCGTTCTATTGTTATAAGCCATTAAAGTGAGTAGCTCTCCTTCAGGTCCCGAGCGCGCCACGTGTATAACCGAGCGGTCACTCAGGTACCCATTTTTCAAACGCGTTTTTCTGAAAACGACTTCTTTCGAACTTGCGTACACGCTAGTTTGAAAAGTTTTCAACCAATCGTTTTGAAAATTGGCAGTTACTTTCTTCATAGTATTGCGCTCTATATGAACCTAAAATCGGAATATTAACATTATTTAGAATAATGTTTTTTTTTTGCAAATAAAGTTGTAAAAAATGGCAAAAAATCATGCTTTTTGTTTTGACCCCTGTAAAAAAATTCAATTTTCTATTTTTTTGATAGTATTTAGGTTCATATAGAAGAGAGACATATAATGAAAGTAAATTCCGAACTCGTTTGATTTCAGATAAAAATTGCGGCTTCCAGAATGTACGCCAAATGCTGAGTCTGATTGTGACCTGCAATATGGAGCCGCTAATATCCCCAGTGTTTTTCAAGAAAATTCTTCAAAAATGTTATAGTATATACTTAAATATATGTATAAAATATTCTCAAAGTTTCAATCAATTATATTCATTTTTTATACTATAAAAAAATTCATGAAAATCATTGAGAAAACGCTGTCCTATCCCCATTTGCACCCTTAATAAACGATAACGGAATCGCATATTCAAAATGCGAAGGATCAAAATGCCGAAAGATCAAATTAGCGAAATACGAAAAAGTCGAACGATCGAAATAGCGTAAGATGAAAAAATTAAACGGTCGAAATAGCGAAAATTCAAAAAATCGTGCGACGCCGAAATAGGAAGGACCGAAAAGTCGAGAGATCGAAATAGCGAAAGACGAAAAAATCAAATGGTCAAAATAGGGAAAATGCAAAAAATCGTGCAACACCAAAATATGAAGGACCACAAAGTCGAACGATCAAACTAGCAAAAGGCGAAAAAGTCGAACTATCGAAATAGGGAAAATTCAAAAAATCGTGCAACGCCAAAACAGTACGGACGAAAAAGCCGAACGTTCAAACAATCGAAGGATCAAAAAGTCGACTAGCAATGAGTTGCATTGATATCCTTTGGCACGCGTGTCCATTGGTATTCGACCATTCGATCTTCCGCTACTTCGCCCGTTTCGACATTTCGGCCATTCCAATTTCAGCCATACGATTTTTTGAATTGCAGCCATTCCAACGGTTCAACTTTTTCGTTTAGCTATTTCGATGCGCAGTCATCTTGTGAGAATACTCCGCGATGAATAGAAATGGGACTTGATAGTAAAATCCATGGAGAAGTTTGTTACGATTCATGGTTAATAAATGTGGAAAGACATAACACATAAAAACTGTGTTTACGAGAGAACTGGAGACGAGAGGAGTCAACCAAGGGGTGAAAGCACCCAAACTTTGGCCCTTAGTTCGTCGGTCATTTGTCACAGTACGGAAGAGAAATAAGAAGAGTTCTATGTTTTGTTCTCGAGCACGACGACCTTCACACCTAGAACATCGTTCTTCACGTCAGTTTTTCCGCGATGGCCAATAACGATAAGTATAACGGATAAAAAAAAAAAACAAATGATACGTAATTTGTCACGAAAGTCAGATAAACGAGAGACACAATAAACAATATCAATATTTACGAACGGGACCGCGTTCGTCAGAGTTTTTTATATTTTCACCCAATCAACTACGGAGGATCAGCGCCGGCTTATCTGAATATATTGTCTCCTGATAATACTGTAACTTTGGTGCTTGTAAGGCATGTATTCGATACCGTAGTTATATGTATAAGCCTAATGGATATATGTGTACATGCTGCGATATGAGCTTTAACTAAATGCACACGAACAGACACACACACATGCATATAATGGCCTGAACGTTCATGTAAATGGATGGTATAGCGAGTGAGGGGTGAAGTTCACGAAGAGCTCAAGATTAACGACGAAAATGGATAAACTCCATGATCCGATATTAAACGGTGGATCGACAACGAGAGTGTCGAGACAAACGACACGATAATATATTCGATAAACGAAAAGCGTCCTTGTAAGAACGCTCACAAAATTGTCGGTTTCTTTCCCGTTGATTAAATAAACTTTTGTTGAAATTTATTTATTCACCCTTCGCCCGTCCGTATCAAGGAAACGATTTTATTTCAACTCAACCACGAAGAATCTCTCGTACTTGACCCAGTATAAAGTTCACGAAGAATGGCAATGATAATGGAGATTCCACGGGACGAAATGATTCGTACATAGAAGCGGAAATACGAGGAAAAGTTGCCTAATCTAGGGCGCCGTTCAACTTTCGTCTCACTCAAAGTTCAAGCACTCGCGCGTTACGTAGAACTGTAAGAGTTATATATATGTGTGTGTATGTGTGTGAGACTTTTCGCAAGAGCCGTGGAGAGAGGGTGATGGAAAGAAAGAAGAATCTGAAGAGTCGTTATAGAGAGCTTGAAAGCCGAAGGTATAATCAGCATTTTTTTTTCATCTTAACTAATATATATATATATAAACAACTAGAGCTGACCCGGCGAACTTCGTACCGCCTAACAGTCAATGAATGTCGTGTTAACTTTTAGCTAAACTTAATTTAGAATTTTATTAACGTAATGAATTGTATACTAAAAATTTATTAAGTTCAATAGTTTATTAGGATAATATATATGAAGAAAATAAAAATTGAATAAAAGTACAAAAATCAAGTATTTCAATGGCGTGTCACGCAAGACATTTGCTTTATTGACGCTATGTATTTTGCTGCATCGGTTGCACTCGGGTTGATTCTCTTCAGTGAAGCTCCTTGTGATATACGACGTTTTTCGTTTTGTTATCAGACTCAAGAACAAACGGATGGTTTGCCGACACGTAAACATGCTACGTGTCGGCAAACCATTTTATTGATAATATTTTACCGTGAATTTTTTAGATATTTTAATAGTTATTCTGCTATTCGGGGCGGAGACAAATCCAACAAATCAGAGATCATTAAAATCGGTCCAGTCGTTCTTGAGTTATAAATGGTGTCACTAACCCGACTTTGTTTTATAAGACACAATTTTCAACCGATTCACTTGAAATTTTGAATATATCTTTAAAAATACATTGTCTATGGATATGCGTGAAATTTTTTCGATAAATTGATTTTTGGCCAAATGGCGCACGTCTAAAGTGAAAAGTGAAAAATTTGCTTAAAAAATCGTCAGAAAATTGTTAATAACAAATGAACTATGCAATATAAAAAAAAATCCTACGCCCTTCCATAGACAATGTATTTTTAAAGATATATTCAAAATTTCAAGTGAATCAGTTGAAAATTATTTCAGCTATGTTTCCGGCCAACAAAAACGGAGACATCATTCGCAAAAACGCTGCACAGCCGCCATTTTCAAGTTAATCGCTTCAAAAAAATTATTGTATACAGTCACTGATATGTATGACAAACACTTTATTTTGTAATCTCGATTTATTTTGTAGTTTTTCTGAAAAAAAATCCCGAAAAAAGCCAATTTTTTTGGCCTTCAGAGTGGCCTGACACATTAATGATTTTTGTCGTCGATAATCCAATCTTAAGGGGAAAATAGGGTTAGACGGTTCAAAAAATCGATTTTTTTTAATTCCATAAATTGTTAGTAAAACTATTGAAAAATATGTTCCCAAAATTATAAATGAAAATTCCGACTCGTTCTATTGTTATAAGCCATTGAGGGGGGAAATAGGGTTAGGACAGCGTTTTCTCAATGATTTTTATGAATTTTTTTATAGTATAAAAAATGAATATAATTTATTGAAACTTTGAGAATATTTTATACATATATTTAAGTATATACTATAAAAATTTTGAAGAATTTCCTTGAAAAACATCGAAGAAAATTTATGACTGCCTTGACTTTGTTTTTCTTGGTACTATTTTTTCAAACGCGTTTTTCTGAAAACGACTTTTTTTTAACTTGCGTACACGCTAGTTTGAAAAGTTTTCAACCGATCGTTTTGAAAATTGACAGTTACTTTCTTCATAGTATTGCGCTCTATATGAACCTAAAATCGGATTATCATTATTTAAAATAATTTTTTTTTTTTAAATAAAGTTGTAAAAAATGGCAAAAAATCATGCTTTTTTGTTTTGACCCCTGTAAAAAATTCAATTATCTATTTTTTTATAGCATTTTAGGTTCATATAGAAGAGAGACATATAATAAAAGTAAATTCCAACCTCGTTTGATTTCAGATGAAAATTGCGGCTTCCAGAATGTACGCAAAATGCTGAGTCTGATTGTGACCTGCTATATGGGGTCGCTAATATCGTCGGTGTTTTTCAAGGAAATTCTTCAAAATTTTTATAGTATATACTTAAATATATGTATAAAATATTCTCAAAATTTCAATAAATTATTTTCATTTTTTATACTATAAAAAAATTCATGAAAATCATTGAGAAAACTCTGTCCTAACCATATTTCTCCCCTTAATGGAAATTAGTGATGTAAAAAATTTGTTTCCGTTGCATTCCAACGATGCAAACTTCAACATCATGTTTCTCATGCGACATGCAGAGAAAAAACTGCTACTCTTGATATTTTATTTTATTTTATCAGGATTCAGTTGAATAAACCTATTATTTTGGCACAGCAGTATGATTTAGAGCCTTTCGAAGGTGTTTAACCCTCTCAACCGACTCAATAGGGTGCTCCCACTCTCTGGCGAGCTGTGCCTCTGTTGGGCGCAAATAATGCTTTCTTAATGGGTTGCACTAACCACCCCCACTCCCCCCAACACTTTCCACGCCGATACAAATGGTTTCTTCTCTGAATTTGCTCTGAATTCTCTGAATTTTTTTTTACAACCCTTGCCGTCCGGTATTAAAAAAATATTCGCGCCCGAGGATCCTAGAAGAATTAATTAATTTTTTTTCGCAATGACCAATTGCGGAGCAATCACCCGAAGACACTATCGAACGCGAATAATAATCCTGCCGGTCCAGAAAACGAAATCTCTATGCAGATTATTGAATAAAGAGGCTATAAAAAATCCCATTTTCGATAATTCGATAAAACAATGTTATGAACTTATCGAATAGTATCAAAATGGCGTGTATATGCACAGACACGCCATTTTTTAAATTATTAATCCCCGAGAACTGTGCAGCGAAGATTCTCGTTTGAAATCGAATGGAGACGGTGGGTTTTGATTCAATTAAAGATATTAAATCGAGATAAATGATGAACGGAGAGAGAGCCAGTGCGCCGAGAGGCAGGGGATGTTTCCTCCCTCGAAAACTTTCTGGAAATTCCTTCCCCGGTTCCAACCGACTTTTGGCTGTACATAGCTCTCGCCTACCATTTCTAGTCGAAAGTTTTCGCAAAGTTTCATCCTAAACGAACATTCTCTCGGACTGCACGCGGGCGTGAGACGAGGGCCTACGAATATACGAAGAGAATGAGAGGAGAGTACCAAAGATTCTCGTACGATGGCTTTTCCGCGGTATATATATATATATATATATATATATAAACGCCACTTAGCTCGCAAGAACTCCTACAATAACGCGCGGGGGAACATCCGTTCATCTTCTCACGTGCCCAGTTTAATTGTCGTATAAAGGAGGTGTCGGTGGACAATGCCGATCTGAGTTTTGCCTCACGGAATGCGTTGTCGTCGTCGTGAAAATTTTAAGTTATTGGCCGAAGCCACGGCTGGCGCTTCCTCGCTTCGTAAACTTTGTTATATGCCGTGATATATGTACCGAGACGGAATGCTTCTTTCGGATGTATATATGAAGGCAAAAAAAAGGTTAAGTGAAAAATCCACGACGTGGAAGGAGATGAACCAGAGTTCGACGAAACCAGCCCCTTTTCGATGGTCTCGAACAATTCACCAGTTCGTCCAGAATTTTAACAACACTTTCGTACAATCCCCAGATTTGAATACGAATTTTAGAAACAAAAATTTCATTGCCGTTTCCATTTTATATCTTTTCTGGTCTTTACGTCTGTTCTCCCTTGTTCTCACTTCTATTCTGTTCCTTGAGAGTCCCGCTATTCACCCTTTTGGAATGTTGCCCGCGGGCACTTTTTCCTGATACGCTAAGAAATCGTATTTCCATGGGAGCATTGGAAAACTGGGAAAAACTCGACCGATACAGGCGGGCTACATTTTTGCTGAGTTTCCAGTTGTATTACCGTGAGAAAATCCGAAAAACTGCGTGCTCGGTGTAGTCAGCGTTCAAGCTAGTGCACGACTAAGCGGTCAGCAGATATCACGATTTGAACATATGTACATTTTTTTGTTCCAACCCTTCCCAATTTCATTCTTTCCATTTTTCCCTTTATCACTTCCTGCCGCGACTTCGCCTAAACTAACCTAACTTTCATTGCGCACGCAGACGTCTTTTTGCGACAGGACGCACCTGGGGGGCTTCCATGTTTAGGGGGGGGGGGGGGGGGGGGGGTTTAAAATGATTTTTTTTGCATTTTTTTTTTAATTTTTTTTCTGAATGAACAATATGTCGAGAATATTGTGTATAAATTTTAAGTCAATCGGAGTAAAACTAACGGAGTTACAGCGTTTACAAACGACCGGCCGTGGTACCTGTATATCACGTACAAAAAACTTTAAATCGATTTTCCCGAAAACGTCATTTTTTAAGTTTGTGAACATTAGAACTCAAAATCTACTGAACCGATCCTTTTGAAAATTTAAACATTACTTCTTCACATAAATCAACAGGTAATCAGGACGAGGTTTTTTTTTTTTTCAATTTTTTCAATTTTTTAATAACAAATTAAGCGCGATTTTTGAGCTAAAATTGCGTTTTTCACTTCCAAGTGCTGCAAAAAATAGAAAAAAAAAAAAAAACCCTACTTAATTACCTCGAGAAATACATCACCTTTAAAATGCATATCAATTTTTTTGTTTCGGATGATCCGCTAACGAGTTATAATGTTCACCGCAAAACCACTTTTTTTCAAGACGCCTCTGGAGATTCAACGTCACCGGCTTATTTATCAATATTTTTCATTGAAAATTTTTTCTGAGATACTTCAATAGTTGTACAATAATATGTAATTCTATTTAATAAAATGATATTACTCATGTCGACGCAAAAAAATCATAAAAACATGCTTTTTTTTCGCCTTTAAAACCCTACCCCGCCGTTAAGTACACAGACCGAGCCCAGCGAGTAGGCTAGTCGCGTAAAGTAATGTGATACGATATTGACCATTGCATTTTTATATTCAATTCGAAAAGAATCCTCGCCTCCGCGAACGAGAGCTCGCCTCGCTCGGATTCTTAAGTGTACCCTGCACGGATTCCACAGGATTCTTAAAGAATTGTATGGGATCTGATGGGGATCCTTACATTTGTTTACAGGGTCATGAAATTGATTATGATTGTTTGATCCGGATTATTAGTGTTTCCGTAATATACTTTTCACATTTGCACGTCTCTTCCCATTTGTTCAGTGACAAAATAAAATATTAACAAAATGGGAACTCGAGATTCGACAAACGAATTAAAAATAAATAAAAAAACAATTATTTAGCTTCCGTGGATGTATATCACTTGAACGCCCCAGGTAAGTACTCGTTTACTCGGTGTCAATGCGAGCGAGGCCCCGCCGATTCTTATAGCCCATGAGCGCTCGTTCCGTTGACGCGAAAACCTGGCGACGCTCGCCACCTAGCGGCGGATTCGGTAACTTCTTTATACTAGCTACACCACGAACTTTATGTGTTTTTGACATTATGATAAAATGCAGACAATGGAACGACAAATGTTTCTCACAAAAGCTGGGGTAAGCAACCGCGAGTCCTGCACTAGAATAACGTACGGAAGTTATCGACACTAAAGTCACGTATCACGTATAAAAGGTATCATAACTATTCACGTAGTATCCGTAGCTAATCGGGATAGAACCCGGGATCCACCTGGAATCCGGAGAGGAATCCCTTGATAAGGAGCCCCTAAGAAATCCTGATCGGAGTTTGACTGGAAGCGCGGAAAATCCACTCGTACACAGAATTATAATTGTAAAATGGTGAAAACTTCGAGTCAAATGGAATATAATTCCATAACGGAAGTATCTCCTGCAGCAACAGTGAGGACGCGAAGCGTGGAAGCGGAAAAAGCTACAGCGAGTAAACTAATAGCGTAAAGTAATATGATACGATATTGTATATCCAGTTCGATATTGTATCCAGTTCAAAAAGTACGCTGCAATAATCATCTCGTCTCAGGATAACATTTCCAATTTTCCAATGCGTTATTACTTCCCGGACTTCACGAACTACAACATCTGCAACACAATTCTTATTATACCGATGAAGTCTGTCAAACTTATCCGATGAAGTTGTAACTTGTTATCATCGGTCAACTCTATAGAGCTCCTCGTAAGGGTTTCCGGTAAGGACGATGGTTTGTATCTTCAGGTATCCTTTCCGCAATCTCTTCCCCGCCCTTCCATTTTGTTTCATGCGCATAAACTTCGTCGTAATTAATGAAATCCTTTCGTTCTTCTCTGTGCGAAGGCGAGGAAGCATTTGATAAATACGCCCGAATGTATTTATTTTTAATTTCTAATGTTCCAACGTATACCCTCGTGGGTTTTTCCGTATGACTCTTCCCAATTGTCCCTCCTATCACTCCCCAAAAAATGACAAATAGAGCGATAGGACGCAGATCGAGTTTAACGGAGGACGAATGTTAATGTCCTTAATTTGAGGTCCGGTGAAATTCACGCGTTAATTCAAAGTGAGGATTATAAGAAACTGAAGACACGGTCAATGGGTGCAATCGCCTATAATTTCTACAACAACGACGATACTTGATCGAACGCCATCACTGAATGTCAACTACTGAGTCGAGTGTGAGCTTCATCTGTGCGCGATCATTGCCACGTTTTATTTGGTTATTGCAAGTTTGAATTTTTTATAAATTAAAGATAAATGAAACGTCATGTCAAGAAGAGATCAGAAATCCGCGAACAACGAAGATAAAACGGCGAGATATGTCGATGAAGAGCGGAGTGAAGCTATACAGTAAAACTTAAAACCGTTAACACAACATGAGGAATCGAGAGAGTGAGAGAAAGGAAAGAGAAAAAAAGAGAGAGCGAGAGAGAGATAAAGAGGAATGAGGGAAAGAGAAAACGAAAGAAGCGTTGAGACTTTGCGGAAAAGACTGAAAGAAAGTCGCGGCCAAGCGTGATAATGCGACCAAAAGAAGTTTTGACCGGAGAAGAAGAAGAAAAAAAAGAAAAGACGGCCAAATATTATCTTCGGGCAAAGCGGTCGCCGGTCCCTCCACCTCCGAGCACGTTCGCGAACAGGCGTGGGCGTTCGCTCGAAGTAACTGAACGATAGGATGGTACTATGGTTATATATTTTCGTCTTGCAGAGTGCATCGGCCATAAAACCCGGAAAAAGAAAGACGAGAAGAGGGAAGAGGAGAGAGAGAGAGTAAACTGCCGAAAGAGAGGGAAAAAAGGGGGGAAGGATATATACAAGAAAGCTACAAAAAATTTCAGTAACAGCTCTATCGGAAGGGAAACAAAAATTTTTCACGACGTTTTTCCGTTTTCATTTCCACAGAGATCCCGAGGCAAACAGCTTCTCCGTCTCATTCCCCAGAAGAACGAGTGAAAAAAAAGTAAGAAGACAGAGAGAGAGAGAGAGAGAGACGTCGAAAGGAAAAAATAAACGGGGTAAAAAGCGAGAAAAGTCGAGATCGATAAGACCACGCCTAATGCATGGTCTGCGCATACATTTTCTTCTTTCGCTCTTATCCAACTCACTCTTCGCTTTCTTTTTTTATCCCTGGTAGCGCGGAATAACTCTCGTTTAAAGTCGACCCGGGATTACACAAACTTCGAAGTTATGTATGCACATACCTGTATCGTATACATGCATACGTAAAGAGTAAA
Source organism: Oxytorus armatus (assembly GCA_958009045.1). Taxonomy (NCBI): domain Eukaryota; kingdom Metazoa; phylum Arthropoda; class Insecta; order Hymenoptera; family Ichneumonidae; genus Oxytorus; species Oxytorus armatus. Next base: position 35,275,562 of record OY253745.1, on the reverse strand, counting down.
TAACGGTCGAACAGTATATTCAGGATCGTGGGGGAGGTGAAGACAGAACCGAGTGGACCAGTATTTCTCTTAAAACTTCCTCCGATAATTGTATAATGGGAAAGATAGGTCGTTGTCGTCGTGACGTATTAGCCGAATATGTGATGAAAGACAATGACAATGTTGAAGTTTGCATCGTTCGAACGCAAATACGTTTTTAACCCTTTGCACTCCGTTGTCGCCGCTGAAAAGGACTACGCTGACGTAGGATTTTTCAAAAATCCTACGTCATTGCACAGGAAATACCTTCCAGTTTAACGACATTTTTTTCCTTTTTCGTTTTCAGTCACTGAATCTTAATTTTCCGAAACATTTAATTGAGTACTTTTCTTCCAAAAAATTCCCGAAAATCACAAAATTTCAGTCAAATCAAAGCTGAAATCAAAATTTCAGCGTTCACACTGGTATAGACCCTTAACGATTTTTGTCATCAATAATCCAATCTCAAGGAGGATTAATGGTGTAAAAAAAACTCCATTTTCGTTGGATTCCAACCGATCCAAACTTCAACCATCATGTATAATGTTACGATAGAGGAGTGAGAATACCGCCATTTCTTTTTCTGGCGAAATCGCATTTTCGCGTCGCTCGAGAAAATCGCGGTCGAAGAGGCTTTTTTCGTTCACGATAGGGGCGCGTCAATAATGGCTGCTGAGTCTTTTGCCACTGGCAACTGAATCTATGGTTGCAACCAACATAATGCTACTCGTACCATTTAATTGACTATTTCCAGTTGGATAACACCCTAGGTCAGCACTTAGCGGTCATTGTACTCGAATCCTAGATACGATAACTTTGGGTAAGACAATACCGTAAACGAGAAACGGAAATTCCACAATAACACGAATCATTGTTTACGTTCAGGGATGCATTTACTGCTCCACCAAAAATAGAAACCTCGTGCAGAAATGGTGTTAGGGATCCAACTGAATCCCTGTGATTATTCCTACTCTCTTGGTAAGGATCCGACGAGATATCGGATCGAATTCCAGCACGGAAGCGTCAAGCTTGTAAATTCGATCCCAATAGGGACTCCCGGCTGGGTTCTTAACTGTATCCGGCCCGGATTCCACAGAATTCTTAAAGAATTGTATGGGATCTGACGGGATCTTTACATGACTTTACAGGGTCATGGAATTGTTTATGATTGATCCGCAATATGAGTGTTCCCGTAATATATCTTTTCACATTTGTACGTCTCTTCCCATTTGTTCAGTGACAAAATAAAATATTAACAAAATAGGAACTCGAGATTCGATAAACGAATTGAAAAATAAAGATAAACATTTATTTAGTTTCCGTGGATGTAAATCACTTGAACCCCGAAGTAGGTATTCGGTAACAATGTGAGCAAGGCCCTCCCGCTTCTTATAGGCCATGACCTCTCGTTCCGCCTGCGCGAAAACCTCGCGACGCTCGCCACCTAGCGGCGAATTCGGAAACTTCATTATACTAGCTACACCACTCCATGTGTTTTCTCATTTTTTTTCACAAAAGCTGTGGTAAATAACCGTGAGATCTACGCTAGAATAACGTACTGAAGCTATAAACACAAGAGCCGCGTGTCACGTATAAAAGGTACCATACCATTTCACGTAGCATATGTAGTTAATCGGGATGCAACCCGGGATTCATCTGGAATCCGGAGAGGAATCCCTTGATAGGGAGTCCCTAACAAATCCCGATCGGAATTTCGCCGGACGCGTTGACACCCTAGCATATTTCTGCACGGAACATTCTTCAAGTGGAAAATCTGAGATTTCCGACAACCGCGAGACTCTGCCGTTCGCAACTATCGATTTTATTTATGAAATAAATAACAAATGAAATAAAACATGTATCGTGTTACGTACCTACGTGAACTCGGTGGAGCGGTATTCATATATTTTCCATAGAGAGCCACCATTCAACCTGCAGAAAAAAAGAAAGCACAATTCATGATTCGCGGAATAAAAGACAGAGTAAAAGTGAAGAGGAACGAAAAAAATCCACAAGAAACGGGCAATGGTATATTTTGCGATCGTGTGCTCGACTTGTTTTTTGCAAAACAACCATTTCAGGTGTAGGTTGTACAATAGCACGTAGAAGCCTATTGCCATGAACGGGTCGAGAGATTGTGGAACACGAGGGAGAGGGCTGGAGAGACTTTGTGGAGCATAAAAAGAACATAATTTCGTCCGGGTCTCTCTGGGATGGTAGAGCCCCCAACCCCGTAGTGAGATACTGTATAGAAGCAGTGGATTCCGTGACTGGTATAGAAACGCCGGGGTGAGAAAGAGGGTAATCCGAGAAGGCGCCAAAGGGGTGGGCAATAAAAATCCTAGAAACGACTTTCATGCGTGCTTGAGTGCTACCCACCGCCGTCACACAGGCTCAACGCCCGAACGATCGTTTCGGCGACCGGTACGCCGGTTGGCAAATTCCGGTGATTCGATCGAAACGCGAACGGAGAAAATGAGCTATCATATACTTCCATACAATTTTATATACATACATGGCTCGAAAACCAGATTGTTTCTATCAAAGAGGAAGAGAGAAAGAAAGATAGAGCTGGTCATCCATTATTGACGGACAGCAAATTTGACGGAAATTATCCGTGAAAGTATATCATTATTCATGGTTATAAGAAGAAGAAAAAACGTCAGACCTCTTTTCCGGACTTGTTTCTCGATTCGTATTACATCGAAAATTTATAGACCCGCAAAGCAATTCCCCGTCATGTTACGAAAAGAAAAAAGGGGGTCAACTTCTTACAGTATTCCGGGGCTTAAAATGAGCGTAACGAGGGTCGGTAACGCGATGCCATTTGCAGGTCGACAGACGCGTCATGCGGTCTAGGATTTAAATATTCGGGAACGAATAAAATGCATTAGGTGGGACCAGGTCAGGTTTTTTCGAAACTGACCGGTCCCACCCAACTTAGCATTGAGAGCAGGTATACATTGTTTTTTTCCCCCGGTAATCTACAGTGGGTGAAAAAAGTATTCATACACCTTGTTTTTTTGCGATAACTTTATAGACATAAGTGATACGCAAAGAAAGCCAATTTTATTTAATAGTACATCAGGTACAGAGATAAACTGCAAATGGAGAATTTTTTCCCAGGAATAATAGAAGAATTATGCAAAAAAAACGAAAACTTTCGGGCCAAAAAAGTATTCGTACACTTACGATTGAGCTGCTAAACCTCGATATTCACTCACGGACGGTCTGACCTCTGCGTACAATGTAAACGAGTCCTCGTTTACACAATGGTTTTGAACTTTTCCATGCGGTAGTAGATCTTCAAGCTCTGAACAGACACGATGGCAAAGAAAAGCGAAATATCAATATCCATGCGAGATAGAGTGATTTTTCTTCGGAAACGCGGTGAAAGTTATCGAAAAATTAATAAAGAATTAAATCTAAGTTTCGCAACAGTGCAATATATAATAAAAAAATACGAAAGAACAAACAGCACAGAAAATAAGCCACGAACCGGTCGACCGAGAATACTAACGGTACGAGAGCGTCGGAGTATTGTTACAGAGGCTACAAAAAAAACCGTTCACTGGTGCTCGCAGTTTAGCGAATGATGTCGCGTCAACATCGGGGAAGAGCGTGTGTCCCCAGACTATTCGAAACGTTTTGCATTCTGCCCAAATATACGGCGGAACTGCCCGCAAAAACCCATTAATTAATAATATAAATCGAGAAAAACGTTAAGGTTTCGCAAAAACCTACGTAAAAAAATCTATAGAATTTTGGAAACGTGTCGTATTCTCGGATGAATCGAAGTTTATCATCTTCGGGTCCGATGGAAAAAAATTCGTCCCAACGAGATAACGACCCAAAACATACTGCCATGAAAACGAGGGAATGGTTACTCTATAATGTCCGCAAACAATTGATCACACCACCACAATCTCCGGACATTAATCCTATTGAAAATTTCTGGCACTTGGTGGATGTAGAAATTAGAAAAAGAAAAATAACAAACAAATCCGATCTTCAAAGAGTGCTTTTAGAAGAATGGACGAAAATAGCAAAAGAAACAACGCAAAAGCTAGTAGAATCCATGCCTAAGAGACTCGAGGCGATAATTGAAGCAAAAGGATGCACACCAAATATTAGTTATAATTAACAACTATGATGATGTAGGTTTTCACTATAATCGTAAGTGTATGAATACTTTTTTTGCCCGAAAATTTTCGTTTTTTTTGGCATAATTCTTCTATTATTCCTGGGAAAAAATTCTCCATTTGCGGTTTATCTCTGCACCTGATGTACTATTAAATAAAATTGGCTTTCTTTGCGTATCGCTTATGTCTATAAAGTTATCGCAAAAAAAACAAGGTGTATGAATACTTTTTTGGCCCACTGTAGTTACAAGGGAACTTGTCGCCGTGTATACGGCAGTGAATAATATCGAGATTTAGGGACTGAGTGAAGTCGTTAGACAAGTACATTTTGTTTTCTCGCGACGGCTCAACGATCAATGAAGAAGTGTACGGAATCAAATTGTTTTCCGGAACTTTAAGCTGCAGTCGAAATTGGAATTAGAGAATTGGGCGGTGAGAGTAATCACGTACGGAAGCGACGAAGTTTGCGAACGAATCTTCGGTGCCGTTGTTGGGTCAAGAAAAGGGAGAAGAGGGTAGTAAACTGTTTGGAATCCGAGGAGCAGACGTCGTAGTGGAATGAAACTTTCCCGCGGACTATGCAAGTGGATATTGAGCGAAAATCGACGACATTCACGTGATCCGTAGTCTGGGTGGGTAGGTTTATTTCAATATATATATAAAGGAGTAAGTTTGATTGTCACGATTAAGACCGTCCGTTCGCGGCGCGAGGGCCTCAACAGAAATACAATATACGAAAGTAGCCTCGCCGTACTGAATTCAATATAAACACACATATATATAATACATCGAGGAACGAAAGACCGAGGGGCAAGAGCGACGCTCTCGATTCGGGGGAAGATTCAGTGAACGAGAGGGCACGTATATAGTAATAGAATAAAGGAAGTGAAACGATGAGAGATGGAGGAGATGAAGAGGACTCTTGGTGGATCTCCGGGGAAATTCGCACGATTGGTATTCTATAGGCAGCGGTATAGGAAAGCCAGGCGCGGCAGAAAGGAAAAGCAGTGGGAAGCCGAAAGAAACCGGATACTACGAACGAGAAACGCCAAGCTCCCGGAGGTACGAAGGACTAATGGGAAAGCTTGCCCGCCGCTTTCCACTTTTCTTCAAAAACTTCATCCGAAAAACTTGTCCAATAGTTCGTGACGGTACTGCAGAGCCCATATGCATATATAGATATATACTTGGAAACTCCGCGGCCCCATCCCATCCCGCTTACCGCGACAACCAACCCTCGGAACCGTGGCGGTCAGGTCGTCGAACGTGTCGGAGAAGATTTCGGGTTGGGCCGAGGTTTCCGTTGTATTAGAATCGGAAACTCCTGCCGCGCTGAATAACACCGAATTTATACTAACTTGATGAAAAAAAAAAAACAAAAACCAAGAACCGCACGTACCTTCGGACAAGAATTCATTATCGTACCTCTACGAATATGTTTTTCCGGCTATGAGGAACTTACAACTCCATCACGATTCCCCGGAGAACCACGATTCCCCGTGGTCCACCGATTCAAGTACCGCCAACCCGCTCTCAACACTCGAGAGAAAAGTTTGAACCAACAATGGACCACGCGGACGAAGGTGGCGAGGCTGCGTTTCGGGAAAAAAAAAACGTGTACGTACGTACATGTGTGCGCATATATATTTAACGATAGATAGAACAGTATGCAATGCTTCTTCCGGAGTGGAACCGCTGCATTGCCATACCGGGCGGAAAACTCAGAAAGAAGTAGGTCGAGCGTTCCGAGAGTCCCGCCGGCTCAACCACCGGATAATACGTCTATTATACGTACGTCAGGAGGGGGATGAAACTCGAGACTCTTTCGACAATTTTTGAAATTCTCTTTTCCCCGTTGCAATTTGGATCGCATACTCTGAGAGTTGTCATTGGGGAGGCATTTCCAAATCAATTGTAATTGTGTTCAGCGGTTGTTGTTAATTCAAAGCCGTTCACGAGGGCTTAAGTTCGTGCCTGCCCGAACTTAATTTTATTTATTTTTCCCTTTGTCTTCATGATAATGGGGGATTGTTACATTTTGGACTGTGGTTTTCAAATCAACAATTTTTCAATAATCCTTTGTCAGTGACTGGGAGGCAATTAGGTAAAAAAAAAAAAGAATGTCAATAGAATGCGGATAGAAATTATTCATAGATTTTTGGATTTCACTCGATCTCGTCTTTTTCACACCGTTGTCACGGATTCGAAGACAATGAAATTACGCGACATCGAATTATGGCAATTTTTTTTGCCGCTAGAGTATTCGTTTGTTTTTAAAATAACCGCAGGACAGCTTATTATGCAGTTTTTATAGAAGTTATGGATTTTCAAAGTTACTGGCACATGTGTGTCCTAAGGGCTTAGATACTCCTGCGCGCGCTGAAAACCGAGTAAATTTGAAAAATTATTATAAAGGTTATATGATGAAAATTACATTGTTGATTTCACATTTCTTATTAACTTTTCAACTATAAAAAAAAATAAAAATTTGTTTTCTAAATATTAACACTATTTTTTTCTTTAAATTGCATGCTAAAGTTTCGAATACTGTAATTTCTTTAATTGAAAAAAAAAAGAATTCTCTCCGTCAGACTATTACTACTACATTGTTTTACTAGATTCTTTGTTATTTTTACAGATTGGATAATTTTTGGTGAAGTTATGATGTCGACAAGGAGGCGCCATGGTTTTCATGAGTAGACCATTAATACCCGTAAAATAACAATGTTAATATTGTTGGAAAAAAAAAAAAAAAAAAAAATTTCATAGTTTAAAAGTTCATAAAAAATGTTCAATCAACAATTTAATTTTTTATCACCATTTAACCTTTATAATGTTTTTTTCAAATTTACTCGGTTTTCAGGGTTCCAGGTCTAAATATCATGTTGGAAACACTTCACGGGCAATAACATCACAGGCGAAAACTACACTGCGTTTATTTGCACATCCGGTTTATAGGTTCTTTAGTGGGTGTAGGGTTTAGTAGTGTTCAGTCCGACTAAACCCCTACGAAACCCTACTAAACCCAACAAAACCCAAGACAACCCAACAAAACCCGACAAAACCCACCAAAACCCAACAAAACCCAACAAAATCCAACAAAACCCTCCAAAACCCAACAAAATCCAACAAAATCCAACAAATCCACCAAAACCTAAGAAAATCCAACAAAACCTAAGAAAATCCAACAAAACCTAACGAAATCTAACAAAACCCAACAACATCTAGTAAAACCCAACAATACCACACCCAACCCAATGTGTTACATGACAATTTTACAGTTTTTCGTGCGTAAAATTGTCGTGTGATGTTTTCATAAATGGTGTTTAGACGTGCTACCCTTTCCCGAGACCTGCGTTCCAGTAGAGTCGTTATTCGGAAGGGATGGTTGCGCCCTTTCCCATTTCGTAGAATAGCTAAGCGACAGCTTCCAATTCCCAGCGTTCTTCTCCGGTAGATGTTTTAATCGATCGAGTTTTAAATACGCCATACAGAAGCACAATCCCAGAGTACAAAATAAAAGACAAATAATCATAAATAATTGGTCGAGAATATTTTTTTCCTCTCTTCCTCCCTCTCGTACTTTTCTTTCTCTCTCGTTTTTTTTGTCTCTTTTTCCGAAACTGCTCAACGTATTACGCAAGAATGTAAACCCTACAAATTCACAAGCTCGTTTACATGGGCGCCTGATTTTTTTGTTCGATCGACAATTTGTATTTCCTGAAAACGTGATGGGATTTTCTCGACGGAATAGAGAGCCCGGATAGCGGGATCTATTACAAACGTATAACAATGCTCGGAGCATCGATCGGAACACCGGGAAATCCATTGTTAACGAGAAAACGCTGTTTGTAGTAGTCTCAACGGACCAGACTCAAATATCGTCGTGACTGGTGTACGCACACTAGTCACGACTGCATACAGAGCGGCGCGCATCGAACGCGAGTTCATCATTGTAGTTCATTTCATAAAATATATTCCGAATTCATGTTGGATATTATACAACAGCCTATACACCCAAAATACATCATGATTTCATCATGAGTTTCTTTGATTTGAATTTTGTTTTTGTTTGTTTTGTTGTTTTGTCGATTCGGTGGAAAACGTTTCGAACCACATACGAGGTCTGTTCAAAAATTGTCGCAAATTTTGAATTTCCGCGGGCTACGTATATTCGATTTTCGATTTTTTTTTGTGGCGTTAGGTTGGTACTCATGTCCCTCACTTATGCTGAAAAAATCGGCCATTTTGAATGTTTAATTAATTGTTGACAGCTGTTTTGGTTAGACGTGTTTTGGCTTGTCTTCGATTTTTGCCTATTCCAAAAAATGGATCAAAGAGTCTGTATGAAATTTTGTGTGAAAAACAAAATTAACTGCGCGGACGCTTTCCGAATGTTGACTGTGGCATATGGTGAAGCTACCTTGGACCAAAGCAACGTTTATCGGTGGTACAAAATGTTCTCAGAGGGCCGAGAAGATGCGAACAACGAAATGCGTTCCGGACGCCCCAGCACATCAACAACAGACGCAAACATTGATGAAGCGAAGAAAATAATATTGGCCAATCGTCGAATCACCGTTAGAGAAGTTGCTGAGGAACTAAACATATCGATTGGCTCGTGCTATTCGATTTTTACCAATGATTTGGGCATGAGACGGGTCGACGCGAAATTCGTGCCAAAATTGCTCAATTTCGAACAAAAACAGTGTCGCGTCAACATTGCTAAGGAACTGTTGGACTCGGTCCGCGACGACCCAAATTTGCTCCAGAGGGTCATAACTGGTGACGAATCATGGGTTTATGGTTATGACGTGGAAACCAAAGCTCAATCATCGCAATGGAAGCTGCTTTTTTGGAATAGGCAAAAATCGAAGACAAGCCAAAACACCGTCTAACCAAAACAGCTGTCAACAATTAACTAAACATTCAAAATGGCCGATTTTTTCAGCATAAGTGAGGGACACGAGTACCAACCTAACGCCAGAAAAAAATCGAAAATCGAATATACGTAGCGCGCGGAAATTAAAAATTCGCGATGCTTTTTGAACAGACCAGGTATCTATCTTCGTTTCTCCGTTCTATATTTACGCCATTTTGATTTCGCTCGATCGCGGATATAATTCAGTCTTGCGACGAATTGAACACTGGAAACATATTTTTTTAACGGATAACAATGTTAAAGTTTGCATCGTTGATAAGCAACGAAGATAGATTTTTTATACCATTCAACCGATTTAAGGTTGGATTTTTTAAGAGGAAAATCGTTAAAACGTTTCTTTGGAATCTCCTTCGAGAACCTGGGCCTAAATGAGCGAGAGAAGCGAGAGCAATCCTGAAAATGAAAATGAAAAAAAAAACCTATTTTCGTTGCGTTCCAACAATGCAAACTTCAACATCACAACGGATAATACCACGACCGTCGGGACATCAACGATTGATGGAGGCTTCCACACCGCCGCAATAAAATATACAGCCGCCGCGTTGTAATCTCGCGCGAAACTTGTTAATAATTAAAACATGTTAAAAAATAAATGAGAATATCCTAACGTTGATAAATCACACCCGTGACGTTGGAGTAGATGATTTTACATTAAATCATAAAGCTTCGCGCCGTTGATCCTTAACAGGGGTAGTTGTGGATTATCTATAAGTGTAAAACGTAGTGGATTTACTACTCGTGAAAATATGTCCCGCCTATAAAAAATGGATGTCGCGCATGTGGGGTAAAGCAGGTACAAGAGACTTTACTCCGGCGTTATAATTTGACATCGTTTATAATCGTTTATTGTCTTTCGTTTATGTACAAAAGGTCGACCATACCGCGAGGCCGTTTCGGGACGAATTCCCCTTTCCTTCGTTCGATTTCGTGCGACACGCTCGACCGTTGTATTCCTTAAGGGAGAAGATAGGTTTAGGACAACGTTTTATTTAGTGATTTTCATGAATTTTTTTGGCAAGAAAGGAATGTATATAATTTATTGAAACTTTGAGAATATTTTAGACATATATTCTGTGACGTTGTGTCACAATTTCCCCAGCGCGCTCCCCGAAGTCTCCCCACAGCACCACAATTTAACACGTAAGTCTAGCTATAAGAAAATGGTACGATTTTGTCTCCTGCGGTGGTCGATCTCAGGGCCTCAAACGCCACCGAGCTTCTGTCGCGACCCCTTAAGTTTTTTAATAATATCTCGCGCGGGCGCCCCTGGTTCCCCCTTCTCTTTTTCCTCCCCCCCCCCCTTTTTGGTAGTATCTATCACGTTATCACTTCCCCTTTTTCTTGTATTCGCGGCGTGAGCGAAGGCACAGTGTCAGAGGCCATAGCGGTCGGCGAACCTTCACCCTGAGCTATCCGCGAGATTCGTATCCCCCCCCCCCCCCCCCCCGCCTGTGTAGTCAAAGGCAGCTATGCCATAAAAATAGCTGGCGCCCAAAAGTCGTTTGAGAATTTATTTTCGAGATTATTATTGTTTTCGGCGACTCGTTACCCTCCCCCTTATTTCGAGAATTGTTTTGCGAATCTCTTTGCGTTATACTATTTGCGAGTCATTTTTGTAAATCTTTTGCGTTTCTTCTTTGCGAACCATCCCCCTTATTTGCGAATATTTTTGGGAATCCTTTGCGTTACTATTTTGTGGATTCTTGTCCCCCGTTTTGCGAATTATTTAGTTTTAGTTTTTTTGCGAATCAGTATTTCCTTTTTGCGAATTATTTAAGTTTTAGTTTTTTTGCGAATCAGTATTTCCTTTTTGCGAATTATTTAGTATAGTTTTTTTTTGCGAATCAGACGTTCCTTTTTGCGATGTATTAACCTTGTTTTTTTGCGCTTTGGTTATCCCATTTTTTTGCGACTTTCTTTGCTCCGAGAATCCGATTCTCATACCGGAAATAAAACACGTACTTACTATAGCCTTTCTCGTCCCCGTGTCTTATTCTCCCTCCCCGAATCGCGCTTCTCCGACAAAGCGGTGACAATTCAAATAAATATCGTATTTTTTTAATAGTATTTTCTCGGAAAATATGGCCCGCCACCCATCGGAGGTCACCGACAGATATAACTCTTTGTGTACATTCTGAAGGTCATAGTTTTTGTCTCAAATCAATAGGGTTTCAAATTTAAGGACATGTCTTTCTTCTATGTGAACCTAGCTGCCCCACAAAAAATTGAAAATTGCATGTCTTAGAGGTCTTTAAACGAAAGAGCATGATTTCTAAAATTATGAATTCGCGATTAAAATGGCCTGACAGGTAGTCGATCCCGCGGACAGTGGACCGACACTTCTACAATTCCTACGTGTTTTCATCCAGGATCTAATTTTTGGTACAGTTGGTCCTGCCAGTCTGTATTTCGGTAATCCTGTTATTCCGCTAACTTGTATTACAGCGGAGTTGTTTTCCGGTTCGTTCGTTAAAGTGATGACACTCGAAGATCGACCTTCGATATAAGGACGAATCAGAGGACAATAAATTTCGTAAGTCAAGTGTTTATTCAGTATCAATAACACTTCGGTCCATGGAATCTTGGCTCAGCTGAAAGGGCCACATATAAAACCTAACTTCATGATCCAAGCACTTGCGCCCATTAATTTTAGTGGAATTAACGCTAGTACACTTTTAATTATGCCAGATGCCTCGGATTAATTGGAAGAAGTCATCGTTATTCTAAGGCCAATACTGTATGCAACTGCGTAATTTTGGTATATCTTATCTTCTTAATCCTCTAAGGGCAAATCGATTTATCTACGATCATACACATCGAACCTAACCTCGTGTTTTATACTTGGCCGATAAGAGGTCACTGGATGGTCTAGCGTACGAGGAAAGTATTCAATTCTTATGAAACACCATTATTAGATACAATATTGTCTGCGATACTCGACTTTACCCGGTTAAACCCACACACGAGACTCGAGATCCATTTTTATAATGCAGTTGAAGGACTCCCGAGTACCAGAATCAAGAAGACCAGCGGCAGGACATATGCACGTAGACACTTACTTGCATATATGTATACAATTTACTTTTAACCCGTGGACCTATTGACCCCCAACCCACGGTCTCTAAGAGGATCCGCACTTTGCCTTTTATCGTCGTTCCTCGATTTACCCCACTGAACACACTCACCTAGCTCGAGAAACTCTCAAGAATGTATTCGAGGGAGTACGAGCTTACGCTGTGCTCTCTCCCCCATCGAGATTAGCCAACTACCGGATGTAAGGAGCAAACTATAGACACCGAAAGTATTTTACGATCGCTTTTAAACTCTCTCATTCTCAATCGTACTCTCAATCTCTCTCTCTCTCTCTCTCTCTCTTCCTTGCTCCCCCTCTCCTTTTCTCATCTCAATCACGGAGCGCACACGATACCCACCTGAAACTTAACCGAGATGCTTCTTCGCACTACAGACACAAAATTCTATACGTATATCCGGAAGATATACTCGAACCGACAGCCAACGCGAATACGAAACTTTTCACGAGGCATTCACTAGAAGTTTGTTCGCCCTCTTCATTCTCCATTTTCTTTTATCAACCCTTGGTCGAACACAACGACGTCTTACTCCTTTTTTTATAGCCTACCACTGCTATTATCATTTCGCGAGGGTTCCCATCAACCGCAAGATCGCGCACGTGACTCGGCGATCAATCCGTACTTTTGTTCGGTTTAACGGAACATGTACCACGAAAAACTAAAGCCGTCATCATCCGCTTACGAAGAATTCGCTACAGGATTTCTTGAAATCTGACTAGTTCTTGTAGACAAACTCTGGTACCTTTGTAACTGCAATGAACACTGTAACACGTTTCGAATGAGTCACAACGAACAACACTAGGATCTCGATTCTAAGAAGTTCGATTTCAAATTTCCCGCTCTTTTGCCTCGCCTGTGCATGGTGGGGCCAATTCTGCATCTTCAAACGTTTCTGGCCTTCCTTCACATTCCTTATCCTCCGTGTCAAAATCACCACTATTCAACCGTTTGAACCAGTACTCACAAGTTGAAATTGATGGAGCATGGTCCCGATAAGCCTCACACAACAATCGATGATCTTCAGCTGCTCTTTTCTTCAAATGAAAGCGAAAAAGTAAAGCTTCCCGCAAATTGCGTTTCGTTGGCACGAAAGTCGATATATTTGCAGTTCGAAAGAACTATGTTCTTTACACTTTGACAAAATGACACATACTGAAAACTAAAGCCTACCGAAGACGCTTTAACATGAAGGTGGTTAAGGTTATGGTCTGATGCAATTTAATACTAGTAACGCCCTCTCTTGTAGATCTTTTAAAACTTACTTGTACCCCAAATATGTCACGACAGCCACGACCGTTGTCGTATTTCTCGTAAAAGTCATTGGAGTCCTTTTTAGGTTAGGTTGTCTGCACGTTAGTAAAGCGTGGTGTTCTTTTGTAAAAAATATGCACGTTCATAACCCTAAACATGAGGAGAAAGGGCGCCCCGATTATATGGTAAGAGACGAGACTGACCATGAGCGCGTGAGTGGTTAGTTGTGTTGTAGGGACCGAGTTTAGGCTGCCTCGATTGTAAAAACTTCCGGTCCCATTTTGTTCTCAAACGATCAACTGCACCGGCGCTGCTGCAGTTTTGGCAGGCCCGTAATTCCGACAGTTCAAACGATCTTGGGTCCGATCGAACGGATTGCCAAAACTGGAGCAGCGCGAGTCGAGTTGACACACATGGCACTTGGACATCGTACAATTGAAACGTCCCCCAGTAGTCAATCAATAATCGGCAAATTGGTGCGCATGAAACTATGTTTGTTGGTCAATCGTAAGTATAATAAACTAGCTGTGCCCCGCGATTTCACCCGCATTAAATTTGGATTATATATCTATTTCATACGCATTATCAGTACATAACCAAGTGCATTCTCATATAAATACCATCCGGAAATTATGTGGAAAAATAAAAGGATCAATCACTAAAAGCCTAGAACCTTCCTGAATAAACGGGCTATCTAACGCAAAAAGAATTTTTCAAATCGGATTAGTATTTCCTGAGATTAGCGCGTTCGAACAAACATACAAACTCTCCAGCTTCAATATAGTAGTAAAATTAGCTGAGAAGTAGGGATTTGCATGATGTTGAAGTTTGCATCGTTGGAATGCAACGAAAATAGATTTTTTACACCATTAATCCCCCTTAAGATTGGATTATGGATGAGAAAAATCGTTAAAACGTTTTATTGGAGTCTTGTTCAAGGATCTGGGCCTAAATGGGCACGAGAAGCAAGAGCAATACTGGAAATTAAAATAAAAAAAACTATTTGCGTTTGGTTCGAATGATGCAAACTTCGACATCATGGATTTACGATATTTGTATTTTTGTTATCTAAGACAGTAAAATAGGATTAGGTACAGCGAAGAATAACAATGACCAGCGTGAACTCTGGGGCCGCTGCCCCAGAGTATTCTATGCTTAACCTGAAGAGTTCTTTTTCTTTGTAAATTAGCCTAACCTCAATCGCACACTTGACCTATAGTAGCCATTCCCATTAGAAGGTTGAACCGTGAATAGCGATGATTACACGGTAGGGGGTTTTGACAATTCACGATGAAAGGGGTACAATTTTGGTTCGAAAGGCAATTATGTTCGAGCATTTCGCGCGTATAAACATAGCCCTCGAATCGTTGAGGAGGGATCGACCGCGGTTGTACAACCCCAACCGCAGACTCATTTAAATGTCGAAACAAGCATGTGCGTTGATTGCATATTTTAACCGCTCGTGTTTGCGGTTATGGACGTAGAGAGCCAAAGGAAAATTCTCAAGTTACCGGGAGGGGGCATCACCTATGTGCGTTGTTAAATTATCGGTTTTGGCCAGCTGTGGGTGAACGTGAGCTTTTATTACGTTCCTTTTCGTTCTCGGAGCGAGCATATTAAAAAGTTTAAAATGTACGCGCTCTCAGCCGAGCACAAGGTCTTATGGCGATTCTCCGAGGATAACCCGAAGAAAGTGCAGGACGAAACGTTTGCGCTCCGCTCCCTCTTCCTCCCTGCCACTTTCTCTATTTCATTGGGCGCTTATTGCTAACGGGTAACGATATAACTGACCGTTTTATGCATCAAGAGAAAAATCGTTGAAAGGAAAATCTACATTTCATCGGAAGTGTTTGCTCGAGTTGTTTGTCAGGCTTCTTTTTTCCTTTCAATTACTGTATCGTACGACGCTTTCCACGATATTACGCGCGGAAATTCATTTTTCTCGGCGTACATTTCCGGAATTAATTAACACACTTGTAGCAAATAACGTATACGGATACGGAACCCAAACAAACCCAAATAAACCCAAACATACCCAAACAAAACCAAACAAATAACGTATACTATTTAGAACTGACAATTCCATGGCCAAATCAATGTTGTTCGACCAGCGTCTCATACTAAAAACTACCCTTATTATTATACAGACTTTTCCAGTATATCTCCATAGAAGCACATTATTTTCTCGAAGAAACTCGGGATAATTTTTATATCAGCATAGAGGAACACACTGTACACAGACGCGTACGTAGTTTTCAACTTTTCTCCGCGACATTATCCAGAGTTGTAATTTTCATTCTTTGCCGAGGGGGTAAAAAATTTTCTTCCCGCATTGAAATTTTCTCGTTTAACGCGACTACTCGTGGCTTGGCGTTCGTATGCGCCAAATAATAGAGAGACAGAAAGAGAGAGAGAGAGAGAGAGGACAACACGATAGAAATGATAATTAAAAGAAAGGTGGAAATAAAGAGGGGTTGAGGGAGGTAGGGAGATAAATAGAATTAATGAAATTCGACCGGGCTGAGGTGGAAGTACGTTCTGTAAGCGTGCTCGGTACGGATAACGAGATATCCCGAGCACATTGTGCTCCCTCGTTGAGAATTTTCAAATTAGACACGAGAGGTCGTGCACCATCGCACACGAGGTTGAACATATACAGTAACGAAACGCGTATTAGCAGTGTGATAGTCACGAGCTTTTAGAAAACCCTCGGAAATCCCATATCATATGTGTCGATGTGTATACATAATATATGTATGACCTTTTAAATAAATAAAATCGTTGGATGAAATATTTTATCCGATTGATCATCGACGGCGACTGTTTCCGCGTTGCTTCTACGCCTCCATTCCATTAAGTAAGTTTCGCTTCTACTTTGAAGAACCCGCGGGATAAGGGGGAGACTCCTCATGCACAGAGCACATGCAGTTATGGCGTGATGTTGAAGTTTTAATCATTGGAATTCAACGAAAATAGATTTTTTACGCCATTAACCGCCCCTTAAGATTGAATTATCGATGACAAAAATCGTTAAAACGTTTTATCGGGGTGTCCTGGAAGACCAGATCCTAAATGGATAAGAGAAGGAAGAGCAATACCGAAAATGAAAATTTAAAAAACTATTTGAGTTGCGTCCCAAAGATGCAAATTTCAACATCGTCTAATGGCGACCTAATTTCTCGACGAACGAGAAAAGCTTTCCGCGTCTCAAAATACTAAATTTATTAGCCCTTCAGCTTGTTAAGTGTCCGAAATATTGTTATTTTATTAACTAACCGTCGCTGATTCAGCAAAAATAATGAAATAAAGAATCAGCAAAAAATAATGAATTCACATATATGGGAACCCGGGGCATTGTGGGCATCTGAGGCAGTATGGGCACCCCCTGTAAAACCTCTCACAAGTGCTGATTGATGTAGACAACGTTTGGATATTGTTTTAGTATACGTCACGCCAGCGCGGCAAGTGGTGCTATCAGCGAGAGCGCACGTCGAGCGGACCTAACCTAGAAAGACGTTTTTATATGATTTTGATCTAATTTTGGCTATTGTGTTTACGTTTGCAAACAAGAGACAATTTCATTAATTGCAGTGCACTTTTTGGATCAAAGGTAAGTTACCCTCGAAGTATTTTATTAGTGTATTAAGTATTCACCAATATTGTTAGAAACTTTATTTTCGCTTGTTTTTGCCATTCTTGGTAATGGGGCATAATGGACGGGGTACTATGGGTATGGTGGGCCCGTTTTGCCCCTGATATTTCTATTTATTTTTTTTTTTTTACAGTTTCTATTAAGATGGTCCGTACCTACAAAAAAGAAGACGAATCGTGGGCAATGGAGCGAGTCCAGCATGCGATCAGTGGTTAACGATGTTTTAAGTAAAAAATTAAGTTGCAAGGCAGCTGCAATCACTTGTAGATACCCCGTACCACTTTACAAAGGAAGATTGAGGAATACAAGTTCAAGCAATGTATTCAACCTAAGCGTATGGGGAATTTTAAGCACGTACTTTCTCAAGCCGAAGAAAACGAGTTGGCTTCGTACATAAAAAACATGGAAGCTAGATTATTTGGCCTCTCAACGAAAAAAGTCCGAGAATTGGCCTTTGAACTAGCCGAAAGAAATAACATTCCGCATAACTTCGATCAGACGTTACGGGTAGCAGGTGAGGATTGGTTGGCCAACTCTTTAAAACGCAATCCATCCTTGTCGCTTCGGAAACCAGAAGCTGCAACCACCATCTCACACGCCTCTCGAATCACAACCTCAAGCACTATCGCCATCACCTCATAATCAGATGCAACCGTCTTCTCTTACACCATCAACTCCACCAGGTCCGTCGACTTCTTTTCATCGTGTTTCATCTGGATATATTATGCCTATACCAAAAGCTGTAACAAAAAAAAGGGCATCGCGTAAACGTGGCAAGACTGCTGTAATTACTAGTTCTCCATATAAAAAATAACTTGAACAGGCTCAGGTAAAAAATACGAAATTCGAAATTCCTTCCGAAAATTCGATTGAGAAGAATAAGAAAAAGAAACGTGAGGAAGACAAGGAAAATAAATATGAATCGTAAGATGCCGAATGTCTTTATTGTGGAGATTTGTATTCGGAATCAAGGGAGGGTTGGATCTCTTGTCATTCCTGTAGTGAATGGGCTCATTGCTCGAGCGCCGGTGAGGAGGACAATGAGGATGAAACAACTCATATCATTTCAACTCTGTTCATTTTGCACAAGATTCTAAGTTATTTTTGTGTAGGATGATTCTATCGTCTATTATGCCCCATGCATGTCCATTTTGCCCCAGATACGGGGCACTATGGGCATTTCGCATATTTTTTTAAAACCAAAGTTACATTCAAAGATTTAATTTAATTGCAGATTTTGATTTATGTTCTGAAAGAATACTCAATAAATGATTATATTTCACTTTAATTGCTAAGTTTTATTTTTTATTTAACATTTTACATTACATTTCCCTTAAGGTGCCCGTACTGCCCCGGGTTTCCCTAAATACAATGATATTGTAACCCTTTGACATGGTGATCGTTTGGTTAAAAAAAAAATCGTGAATTTTGCAAATATCAAAAGTTGCCAAGCTGCTTTGACTGACGATGAAGGGATTAAAAAACGCTAATCAAATGTTCAAGTTGGATCTGCAGCCATAGTGTATCAACAGCGGAAAATCATGAAAATTCCACGTCGGAGATAAATTATTTCATCGCTGTTAATTCGAATTAAAAAAATATTTGCTCCTATATTATTAATATTTTAGTTGTCAGCGAAAGCGACAAAAAACATAACATAATTGAAAAAAACAACGGAAATCTATATCGAATTATAAAGGTCTAGTAACGGCAACCGCTGAATTTTTTCGCTTGATTTCCGTCCTCTTTCTCTCGGGGACTAAACTTTATATATAAACTACCATCGGCGCGACGAACAACGACTTGTGAGAGTATTTAAAAATTTCGGTCCGGTTTTTATTCAACCATACAAAATTTTCAACCAAATGAAAACCGATGAGGTCATTAAAATATTCGTGAAAACGATATATCATTCACAACCTGTGAGAATCGGTTACAACACAGCAGCTATCGACTGGTTTTTCAATTTGACCTGCATTGCATTCTGGCGAAATACAAACAAAACAAGTTCGTAATATTTGATGAACAATATTTTCCGTCTTTTTTCACAGCATTCCAAACGGGAGAATAATAATCAAATTATTACCTCATCGGGAATGTTTTCAACAAGTAATTCGATTCTATTATAGAATTAACGGTACACAATGTGAAAAACAAATAATGGATATTAGCGAATGCTCGATTTTCGTGAAGCGGATGCTTCGGTAACGGAAGACCGAAAATAATCTCTCAGCTAGCGTTAATTGCAGTTACTTGAACGGAGAAATCTCTCACATCCGCTAACAAGGCGATTCTAGAGGCTCCTGCTAGTATTATGTATATCCACAATAAATATTCAGTTTACAGGGTATGTTGTATACGTTTACTCGTAAGCCCGCGGTGTACTTAACTGTGCATACATATATATACTAGGGTTTCGTACGGTTCGAACGCTACGCGCCCTCGCATCAATTAAGCCCAAACGGACCCAAACAAATCCAAACCCGTTTGTTTGGGTTTTTGGGTTTTGGGTTTTGGGTTTTGGGTTTTTTGGGTTTTGGGTTTTGTGGGTTTTGGGTTTTGGGTTTTTGGGTTTTTTGGGTTTTGGGTTTTTGTGTTTTTGGTTTTTTGGGTTTTGGGTTTTGGGTTTTTGGGATTTGGGTTTTTTTTTAGGTTTTTTGCTTGGGCGGGATCAGCTTCACTATACGGGTGAAGGGTCATCCCGTACAGTGAAGCTGACCGTTTTCCCTTTATCATGAAGGGAAAACGGTCAGCCTCACAATACGAGCAAGGTATTTCCCGTACGGTGAATCTGACCTCCTCAACTCTTGTACACGAAGCGGCAGCAATGAAATTTTTATGTAATACAGATATATATATATATATATATATACACACGATATCTGTAACGATAAAGCTACTGTAACGGAGAATAACCGAAAATCTGAATTGATCGTGGAAAGGTGTTCCTGTGATTCTTAAAGCTCGTCGAGCAGAGAAATATGCAAGTCGAAAATCAATGAAATTAATTTTTCAACTAAATAGTCATGAATACTCATGTCCAACCCAAATTTTAATATTTCCGATTTAAAAAAAATGGGTTCACGACCCGTGGTACAATTTTTAGTGATTTATTTTTTTATACGAACAGTTCCAATTCTCAACATACGGATTTTTATTAAAAAAACCTCAACCCGCATATAACACGTGTTATTCCGATTTATAAAAGGAATAAAACAAGTTAGGAATAGGTAGTTCGTAAAGTAGGTTAATCGAAAATTTGTTTTCGTTCTTTAAACATCACATCGAATTTATCGGTTATTTTCTCGCGTCTAAAAAGACGTTTATTTGGGCGAAGAAAAAATAAAAATTCACGCCTCGACGGCTTTTCGTATGAATATATATATGTAATATATAAAATGCCACATCATTCGCAATTCTTTCTCGCGTTTGTGGGGCAAGTCTATACGGGACACGTACCGGGTAGGTAGGTAGGTAGGTAGGTAGAGATTTTGGGACCGATGGTAAAAGCCTTCGGGAATATATGTGCCACACAATGGATACCCGGCGCTACAGTACGGGCGAATTCGCTCGTGTGCACGCACGAATACGTTCGCACGGTTGGGTTTCCCTTTCGAACGAGAACGGAAGCAAAGGCGAGCTGCAAAAATCTATTTATCCCGGCAGTATATAGAGGGTGATTCAAAATCGGTAATCCACCTCAAATGCTTAGATTCCGAATGAATGTCCTGAGTATAACTATTCCGGCGGTTTAAAAAATGTCAAATAGTTGTCAAACATGAATCATTAGAATAAGTTGAGGAACAGCAGCGTCAGATCCTTTCGCTGTACGTGTCGATGATGGAAATTGATGTCGAGAAGTGTACGCAGGTTGAAAACCATGGAATCGATTGTGCTGCCATGGCAGATCGAGGCTCGCGAGTTTTTTGAGCGAACTAACCAGAAATAGAGGTTATACGTTCGTCACAAGGTTATTACGAAAATCTTGGTCAATGTTTTTCGTAACAAAGATAACCATAATCCGGCTGTCAGTTTGCTTGAAATTCCTGCGAACCATCATCTCTGGCATGGCCGCCAAATCTGTCCTACGATTACCAAAATCTGCATACAACTTCGTACGACGTATTAAAGGGGAACACCCCCCTGTCACGCGTACAAAAAAGGTCCTTTTTCCACGAATTGTTTTTCGCTACTTAATGAATTGTTTCAGGATTGAGGAAATGGTATGTTTTTAAGGACACTTTGAATTTGCATTATAAAAATGTTGATTAAAAAATAATAATAATTTTGACAGTTATTTAGAACGGAGTGCCGGTCCGTAAAAATTGAAATGATTCATAATGTTGCGCACGATTATTCGTGGAAATGGACCTTTTTTCAGGCTGACACAGTAAGGTTTCGCCCTTAAGAGATGCAGCAGCGTGTTGACGATAACTAATTAAAAGAAAAAGTCTTCAAGACACAATAATGTGTAAGAGATGCATCGAGACCTGTATATACGAGGTCTGTTAAAAAAATATCGCGAATTTTGTGTTTTTTTTTCTCAAAAAGTATTTATTTATTCATTAATATTTATTTTGTCCCCTTCAAAGTAATTCCCCTCGGATATAATACATTTATTGCAACGTTTTTCCCAATCCTCGAAGCACTTAAAAAAATCATTTTTTGTGATCTTGTTTAGCTCCTCCTTCGATGCCGTCTTTATCGCTTCAATCGTGGCGTAGCGTCGTCCTTTCATGGTCCTCTTTAGTTTTGGGAACAGGAAAAGGTCACAGGGGGCCAGGTCTGGGGAATACGGTGGCTGCGGCATCATTAGAGTGTTGTTTTTGGCCAAAAATTCGTGCACTAGCAACGATGTGTAAGCAGGGGCGTTATCATGGTGCGAAAGCCAATTTTTGTTCTTCCACAAAATCCGAGCGTTTATGGCGGATTGCTTCGCGCAAATTGCGCATAACTTGCAGGTAATATTCTTTATTGACTGTACGACCCTGTGGCAAGAACTCATGATGCACCACGTCCCTGCAATCGAAAAAAACTGCGAGCAAAACCTTCACATTCGATCGAACTTGGCGCGATTTTTTCGGTCTTGGCTCATGCGGCAGCTTCCATTGCGATGATTAAGCTTTGGTTTCCACGTCATAACCATAAACCCATGATTCGTCACCAGTTATGACCCTCTGGAGCAAATTTGGGTCGTCGCGGACCGAGTTCAAACAGCTCCTTCGCAATGTTAACGCGACACTGTTTTTGTTCGAAATTGAGCAATTTTGGCACAAATTTCGCGGCGACCCGTCTCATGCCCAAATCATTGGTAAAAATCGAATAGCACGAGCCAATCGATATGTTTAGTTCCTCAGCAACTTCTCTAACGGTGATTCGACGATTGGCCAATATTATTTTGTCCACTTCATCAATGTTTTCGTCTGTTGTTGATGTGCTCGGGCGTCCGGAACGCATTTCGTTGTTCGCATCTTCTCGGCCCTCTGAGAACATTTTGTACCACCGATAAACGTTGCTTTGGTCCAAGGTAGCTTCACCATATGCCACAGTCAACATTCGGAATGCGTCCGCGCGCTTAATTTTGTTTTTCACACAAAATTTGATACAGATTCTTTGGTCCATTCTTTGGAATAGGCAAAAATCCAAGACAAGCCAAAACACGTCTAACCAAAACGGCTGTCAACAATTAACTAAACATTCAAAATGGCCGATTTTTTCAGCATAAGTGAGTGACATGAGTACCAACCTAACGCCACAAAAAAATCGAAAATCGAATATACGTAGCCCGCGAAAATTAAAAATTCGCGATACTTTTTGAACAGACCTCGTATATATCGGATACCCCGGAGCATACGAAAGAGCCATCGAGGAAGCCAGGTCAACGTCCTAGAAGTTACGTAAATTTTCTTTCATTAGTTCGTTAGTGTATCGGTCAAAGGTAAAAAGTGGACGATGCTCAAAGCCAAAGGGAACCTTATTCACACGTATTTAACGTGAATTCTATTAAAAAATGAAACTAGTAATTATAACTGTGTGTGTATAGAATGAGAGTGTCGGTGTGGTGAATTCTTAATTGATAAATTGAATGGCAAATTAAATTAAGGCAAGTGGTGAGAATATTGAACTGTAAAGGAAGAATTGATTGGGTCGATCTACCAGTATTGTAACCGAATATCTTGCCATTTTCAATGAACATAATAATCGTATAGCTATGAAATAAACGAAAAATATAAACATTACAAATGATATGATAATGTTCATAATGATAATGTTCAAATTTCTAATGACTCTAATTAATCAAATATACTTTGAGCTAAGAAAACAATGGCTGAGTAATCGTGCTCGGGTTATTACCCATAATCTAAAAATTTCCCTAGTAAAACCGATTCTGTACGACCCTGTACTATGTATGCAGATATACATATAGTTTCAGTAAATACCCCCGAGCGGCTGGAACGTCGTAGTTTTCGGAGCGAAATGCGTTGGGATGCAGCTAGTTTCCTATATAATATCACGTGTATATTTCGCGTGCCTGTAAATACGTGCGCCAAGGTGACGAATATAGGGTGGAAGGTAAAATCGATAGACTTTTGCCGGCAGGAGATGTGAAACAGTTCGATCATAATAATAATAAAAAACCGCACAAATATGGGTATACAATTGTGAAACAGGCTGAAGCCCCCATTCCGTCTGCATAGACAGCCGTGCAGGGCTAACACGAAGTGAAACACGCGTCGAGCGTCAATATGCGTTACATATTCACTGGAATCGATGTTCGCGCTTCGCTCGCTGCTATTCTAGGTTAGGTTCATCGTGCGATCTGAAGTACGCGCATGAACGAACTCTGAGCACACAAAATCGACAGCCAATCATAATGACGTGACGTCTTTCTTTATAGACGGGACATGCACCTTACTGTGGAAATATTTAACTCTGCAGGAGCTCAAGTTCGTAAAATCCTGCATCAAATCGATCTGAGCGGAGACATTTGCGTTTTTATGCGTGCAGGATCCGCCAGTCTTGAGTCAATGCGCGCTAAGTGTCGCTGAGCGTTAATAAATTCACTAGAATTGATGTACCAGCTTCACGCGCTACTTTTGTAAGTTAGGTTCATCGTGCGATCTGAAGTGCGCGCATGACCGAATTCTGAGCGGGACATCGACAGCCAAACATAATGACGAGTTAGTCGGCTTCAGAAAGTCGCATTTCGAGATATTTCGTGATGCATCTTTGTTATACGGGGACATGAACCTTACTGCGGAAATATTTAGAGCTCTCAATGGGCCCAAGATTGTAAAATATAGAATCAAATCGATCTGAGCAGAGAAATCTGCGTTTTTATGCGTGCAGGATCCGCCAGTCTTCAGTCAATGCGCGCTAGGTGTCGCTGAGCGTTAATAAATTCACTAGAATCGATGTACCAGCTTCACGCGCTACTTTTTAAGGTTAGGTTAGGTTTTTAAGGTTAGGCTAGGTTAAGGTTAGGTTCATCGTGCGATCTGAAGTACGCGTATAATCAAACTCTGAGCGGGACATCGATAGCCGATCATAATGACGTGTTAGTTGGCTTCGGAAATAAATCGCATTTCGAGATATTTCGTGGCGTATCTTTTTTTATAGGGCTGGGATAGAGGAGAACGGATGTTACTACGGCAATATAAGGGCCTCTCAAAAGCGTACGATCGTAAAGTTCAGCTTTGAATTGTTCCCAGCTGAAGCCCTAGAGCTTCTACGTGCGGAATTCCATCAGTTTTCCAGTTAACAGCGAGTTTTTATTCCTTTTTGTGGTTAAACGGAAGACCCTAAAGAGTTGTGAGAGACCGCGAGATGCTGCACGAGTGATTGGCTATATGGAAAAGCTCCTTTCGCCGTTAGACAAAAGCTTCGAGCGTTCCACGTTACATAATAGATGAAAATCGATGATCGAACCAGCTTTTAACGAATAAATCGTCGAAAATTTTATACACAAGAAACTTGAAGGATATCGGAGTAGAAACGTCATTTCGCGTTCGATAATAAAATGAAAAAACGCGTTGAGAAATGGGTTTCCAATATGCCGACGTAACGTACGTCATACGTCAAAGTCGACAAATGCGTTGAGGGAAATGTGAGTGGCGGAAGGCGAACGAAAATTTTGTATGTCAAGCCACGAAATATTCACGGATTGACTGTCGGTAATGCGAATGGTGCCAGCTGCTCCTGATGCCCAATCAAATAAAATTCACCTAGATATCGCTATGTTATATTACACATATCTACACGCAGACACACAAATATATTAGCACTGTCAACGGGCCGATTTAAAGAATTGGTAGTGCGAGGGAACAGGAAAGGGAAGATGAAAAGAGAAAGAAAGAGCGGAGACACGGAGAAAGACGACGCGAGAGGTGACAAATTTATTTAAACTTACGAACGAGCTCAATCAAACTTTTCCGCTCCCGGAACTTTTCCCGTTGGTGTTAATCATACTGACATTAAAAGACTTTGAACCCGAGAGATTTGGCGGCAGCGACTAGTCCTTTCCCATCTCGAACTTCCATATATCCCTTCGACTCTCGGAGAAACCTTCGTCGTCCAGTGCTTCGAAGTAGGAAGGGAAAAAAAAACCTCTTATACCCCGTATCCAATGACCAAGTGCCAATCTTAACCGAGTCTCGGGAATAGACTAATGACGGGTTCGAGCCAGTTGTCAGGAACGTTATCACCATTCATAATGACGTTTGTGACAGCAAAACGAACGCCTCGGGCGTGACACAGATTTTTAATCGTTACATACAGTGGGTCAAAAAAGTATTCATACACCTTGTTTATTTTTGCGATAACTTTATAGATATAAGCGATACGCCAAGAAAGCCAATTTTATTTAATAGTACATCAGGTGCAGAGATAAACTGCAAATGGAGAATTTTTTCTCACGAATAATAGAAGAATTATGCCAAAAAAAACGAAAATTTTCGGGCAAAAAAAGTATTCATACACTTGCGATTATAGTGAAAACCTACATCATCATAGTTGTTAATTATAACTAATATTTGGTGTGCATCCCTTTTGCTTCAATTATCGCCTCGAGTCTCTTAGGCATCGATTCTACTAGCTTTTGCGTTGTTTGTTTTGCTATTTTCGTCCATTCTTCTAAAAGCACTCTTTGGAGATCGGATTTGTTTGTTATTTTTCTTTTTCTAATTTCTACATCCACCAAGTGCCATAAATTTTCAATAGGATTGATGTCCGGAGATTGTGGTGGTGTGATCAATTGTTTGCGGACATTATAGAGGTAACCATTCCCTCGTTTTCATGGCAGTATGTTTCGGGTCGTTATCTCGTTGAAAGTAGAAATTTCCATCCAGGCCCATTTTATCTACACTCGCTTTGAAATTGCTGCGCAACACGTCGATATACTTCTGGGCATTCATTGTACCATCTATAAAAGCCAGATTACCAACGCCATAATATCCCATACAGCCCCAAACCATGACGCTTCCTCCGCCGTGCTTTACAGTCGGTATTAAATTTTTCTGCCGGAGCTCGGTATTTGGTTTCCGCCGGACGAATTTTTTTCCATCGGACCCGAAGATGTTAAACTTCGATTCATCCGAGAATACGACACGTTTCCAAAATACTATAAATTTGTTTACGTAGGTTTTTTCGAAACCTAAACGTTTTTCTCGATTTATTGTATTAATTAATGGTTTTTTGCGGGCAGTTCTACCGTATATTTGGGCAGAATGCAAAACGTTTCGTCCGGGGACACACGCTCTTCCCCGATGTTGACACGACATCATTCGCTAAACTGCGAGCACTTGTGAACGGTTTTTTTGTAGCCTCTGTAACGATACTCCGACGCTCTCGTACCGTTAGTATTCTCGGTCGACCGGTTCGTGGCCTTATTTTCTGTGCTGTTTGGTCTTTCGTATTTTTTATTATATATTGCACTGTTGCGAAACTTAGATTTAGTTCTTTACTCATTTTTCGATAACTTTCACCGCGTTTCCGAAGAAAAATCACTCTATCTCGCATGGATATTGATATTTCGCTTTTCATTGCCATCGTGTCTGTTCGGAGCTTGAAGATCTACTACCGCATGGAATAGGTCAAAACCATGGTGTAAACGAAGACTTGTTTACATTGTACGCAGAGGTCAGACCGTCCGTGAGTGAATATCGAGGCTTAGCAGCTCAATCGTAAGTGTACGAATACTTTTTTGGCCCGAAAATTTTCGTTTTTTTTGCATAATTCTTCTATTATTCCTGGGAAAAAATTCTTCATTTGCAGTTTATCTCTGTACCTGATGTACTATTAAATAAAATTGGCTTTCATTGCGTATCGCTTATGTCTAGAAAGTTATCGCAAAAAAACAAGGTGTATGAATACTTTTTTGACCCACTGTATGCCCTCCTCCCCATAAAACTTACAGTACCGAAACCGTGTTCTATTCAAAACGCGGACGAGAGCTCAGTTTATTTCGGTGGTTGAGTACTCGAAATGATTCTTATGAAAAATTAATTATAACCATTAAATAGATACCGTGTAAAATCGGAAAGTATTTGCTTCACTTCAATGACTCAAAATAATTGCAATAACTAGTCTTTTACAACGAATATTAAAACTACCCTTAAAGGTGGGCTACGAGATCTTTTTCCAAATGACAAAAAAAAACTACAGAGAAATTAGGAATCAAAAACGTGGGAAGGACCGTGCGCTAAGCTAATCGATATAATATGGATAATCGTTAAAATGGTCTTAACAAGTGATTGTTTGTTTCAAAACGTTAATCCGCGTACAAGGTCGTTCGCGGAAGTAATCGATCTATTTTGCGGATTCGAAAGAGAAAAGAAAAAGAGAAAAAAAAACCCTCGTGGGTAATCAAGATGTTTGTTTATTATCTCATTAGATGACGACGTCGGTGACGTCACAGCCAAGCTGAGAATAATATCGAGTGCGAAATGGGACATGCGAGAAGGTGTATCGCGGTTTCATATCGGAGCATAACAGATATCGGATTGCAGAAACTCGCGCGTCTCTTCGGCAACTTAGCCGGACGCGAAACGAAGAAACTTCGAAACTTTAACCGGATGAAAATATGAAAATTCAATTGTTACGATTATCGTAACGAGCAAATATTCAAGTAAAAATATAATTCATCCCCGAGCGATAAACATTTACTTCGAAAAAATCAAAATAATGGTACCTGGTTAATAATACGTGTTATTGGAACCGTATCACATATGGTCTGAACATGGACGATGTTCGATTCCGAGAGGTATGAAATTTTCAGCCCACGCCAATGTACAAAATCCGTTTTATTCGCGTCACGTAAACAACAAGAGGCGCGACTGAAATTGCATAATTGCTGACAAGTCAATAATTTATATATATATAGCGGTATGTCATGTGATCGATGTTGTGAGGAATAGTTTATTGTTCGAAGTACATTTATTTAGCCGTAGAGTGGCTGGCAATATTTTTTCGGATTTTTAGGTTAAGGGGTGACGCCACTCTAGCGGCAGAAAGAAGGGCCTAACTTTGACAATTTATTTTGGGAGTATGAAAAATGGAATAGAATTTCTTTTTAGAGGGTTTATTTAACGGATATTGAAGTATGAAAAAAAAAATTTCATTATCGTTTCGATACAAAATGGCGGTGACAGAGCTCATCTTGAAAATCGCCTTCTTCAAACTGGGAGGACGTATTACTTGAACATCGTTGCATGGATCGACTTGAAATTTTGATAATAGCTTCACAATTACATTCTCTATCGGAGTACGTAGCGGTTTTTTTTATCTTATGCAAACTTTTTTTTTTATAAACAATTTACTGCTTTTTTGGCAAAAAATCGATTCTTTTCTACAAAAGTCCACCATTTCTACAAAATTTGAAAAAAAAAAATCCCTACGTAGTCCCATAGCCAATAGTATATAGATTATAAGATTTTTTGGTTTTCTGTTCCACGTCTTATACTTTACGAGAAAATCGTCCTCCCGTGAAGGGGTGTTTTAAAAAAAGGCGATTTTCAAGATGGACTCTGCCGCCGCCATTTTGTATCAAAATAATAATAAAATTTGTTTTCTTCATACTTAACTATCTGTTAAATAAACCCTCCGAAAAGAAATCCTATTCCTTTATTCGTACTCCCAAAAGAAATTGTCAAAGCTAGGTCAATTTTCGTTATTTCTTTTATAATTTATTTATCTGTTTGTTGTTTGTTTGAAATTAGTAATATTTGATTATAAATTTTATTTATTTTTTATTATTAACTTTGGAGACTCGAGATCGTTTAAAATTTATTATAATTTGAACGTGCCGCAAGATACATACATAATAAATTCACACATTCACACACATATATTGATAACAGAAAATTCTTTCGCTTATCTTTTCTTTGTTTTCTTTTTTGTTTCGAGGGCGTTGAGTCACTTGATGCGTCGAACGATTCCCTTTTTCATTTTTGGTTCTTTAACAGGCTCTCTCTAAAACACTAATTATCGGAAATACTCTTGATCATAATTTATCTCGCATTATTATTCTTTATATAATCATAAATTTGCCGATCTTACCTCTCCCAGCTAATAATTTGCTCGTTGTGCAGTCGACACTTATAATGACGCTTCTTCACACGCACCATTAACGACACGTCTATAATACGCTAAGATCTGGTATATAGGTAGATTTAAAGATATAGACACCTGTGTCTTACGATATACTTGACACACAACAAACGTAAGACCATCTCACTTCGTGGTCGCTGGGAGAGTGCGAGACGCCGTTCGTCAATCTATTCGCTCGTATTCCAATCATAATGATAATCAATGATATCAGACATTATTTGTATTGTTATACGCTAGAGTGGCGTTTCCCCTTGACCACGGCGCGTCATATACAGATTCACCGCATCCTGATGGCAATAATGCACTCTGTCTGTATCCAATTGTCCTGGTGATCAGGGTCCTGATGATCAGATCATACTAAAAACATTAAATTTCGCCAAAAAATATACGATAATCGAGGGTTTACAACTGTTCCGCCATGTTAACTAGTGCCGACTGGGAATGAGCGGCCATATTGAATGGACCACGCCTCCGTGTTAATTGCCAATACATCCGGAGACCGTATCACCGTGATTCATCAATCGTCATTAGACTCACACTGTCTCAAGAGAGAAAGAGGAGCAGAGGGAAGAAGAGAGAGAGAAAGAGATGTATACACCACCCACGACGTACCTCGTTCCGGTGCATTGCCTTTGCATATTGCATACCCACCGAGTAAAACAAATCTTTTCCAACTATACGTGGGCTTGTGCATAGCTGCAAGCGGGTGTGATATGCCTTCGCACCCTCATATATATTTTGATGTCCCAGTGCATACAGCTCTGTGTCCCTTGGGAGGCTCTCTCATTTCTATATAAACAAAACTTGCAACGACGCCAGTATAGTTTGTACAGATGCACTTGATTCCCTCGTTCACCTTTCCCTATACACAAACACAAGAGTACTTCGGGAGAGCGTGCCTCTCCGTATATACAGACGAGTGATGTTGAACAAAGAGCTGGGATACCCCCCGATGCCAAGTGAAATTAAACTTGCCTCTCTCTGCGGTCTTCAGAATATCTCGCGCAAGACTGATTCACAGCTTGAACCGGCGCCAATAACATTACCGAAGAGTATACTCACAAGAAAGCGAGAGACGTGTGTCGGCTAAAGATTTCCTTGGTAAGTACTCATTAATGGCTATCGAACTACTTCACCGAAACAATTCTCAACAATGCACTTTGGATGGATGTTGAAGCTTGCATCGTTGGAAGTTCCAACGATGCAAGCTTCAACGTCATAGTTTGAACATGCTCGTGGCATTATTCAATGATTAATTTTTCGTTAAGGGATAATATCCACCAAATTTTTTTTTTATTGGCTTAAATCATGCTAAAACTAACCTAGAATCAAAATCTACAACGCCCAAGTACTGATCTAAACTCAAAATTCGTTTAAATCAATTTTTACCGAACAACTTTTATGCTCCAAAATCACATTTTTCGCTTATTATAGCGATGCTCGTTTTTTTTTTAATTTCGCGGCTTTGTAAATTAGTAGAAGTTACCTATGATCGATATCGTGTTTTGAATTTGAAGTATAGAGGTCGCTGCATCAAATTTCGACCGTTTCAGCGTCTGTACAGCACGTGTTTACTCACAATTTCCCATTGTTTAGTCGATCAGCCGTTCTCGTTGTGTACGTTCTTAGTTTGAATTTTGCTATACTTTTTAACTGTGAATTATATTCAAAAGTACTTAATTATGAGTGACAAGGTGTACAGTGGCCACAAAGGCAGTAAAACAAGAAGTACCAAAACAACCCGGAGTAAAATTAGTAACCGACACCCGCCTAACCGCCATGCGTCCGAAGGCGATTCGGAGTACGTTAGTACCTCGCCGAAAAGATTAAAAACTTCTGATTTAAACCGTGATCGCGATGTTGATAGGGATTTCGGCTACTGTTTCATACATTTTTTCGCTGTATTTACTGCTCTTTCTGAATTATTAGTGTGTAAAAAATGTAAAAGTGATGTGCGGTTTTCACAGTCGAGCTTGGTTGCGTATTTTCAAAATAGTAACGAGTCCTTCAATGCTGTAGTGTGGTCAATTGCTCCAAAAACGATGTCTAGCGGTAAGACTATAGTTGATATTGCGACTGATGTAGCCGTTATTACCTTCAACGAAGGCTTGTCGGGTCTGTTTGCCGTTTACGATGCTCTTGGGTTAACCGTTGGACCGAACATGTACGAGTTTTGCGTGGGATCGGACGCCAATCGCGTCAAAGTCGCTGAGCATCGTATGTCCGATATCGCGAAAGAGGCTAGGCGCAGCCTTACATCAGACAAAAAAAAGGAAGAAGAGGAAAATAAGGCCCGGGAAGGACAACTTTACGGCGCAGGGATAGCTGACTGAAGGTAAAAAAATTATTAAGGACTATATTATTGCGATTCTTAAGATTTATAGCATTTTGAAACTTTAAACGCGTTTTTCTCAAAACCATGTTTTCAGAATCGGCGAGCAGTAGAACTGAAAAAGTTTACATCCGATTGACTTGAAATTTTAACTGTAGCTTCTTCATTAGATTATCTAGTGAAGTACACACGATTTTAGCGATTGATTAACAACAAAAAAAGTTATAAACAATTAAAGTCAATTTTTTTTGCCGAAAAAAAAAAAAAAAAATTCAAACCGTCGCCATTTTGCGAAAAAAAATTCTAAAAATATAATCATGTGTACTTCACTAGCGACACTCATGTAGATAATGAAAATTTTTTTTTTTTTGTTATAGGTGGAGTTGGGCACGACTTCTACTGCTCGCCGCGGAAGAACTTTTTAAAAAAGCGGTTCACGGCAATCGCTGCACAGCCGTCATTTTGTAAAAAAAAAATAACAATAAAATTTTTTTCTCTATTCTCCAAGAGTTGCTTAATCCAATGCTATATTATTTATATACCTTACATCTCAAATGTCCTTTAAAAAAAATCATGAAAAAAGCCTTGTTTTTTTGAGCATTTGGTGGATATTACCCGTTAAATAAACTAGTAACGATAGATAGACACATTTCCCCGATAAAAAAAAGGACACTTCACGAAATATCGTGATGTTGAAGTTTGGATCGTTGGAATGCAACGAAAGTATATTTTTTTACAATGTTAACTGTCCATTAAGATTGGATTATCGATGACAAGAAATCGTTAAGACACCAGACCACGTTGCGCGCGCGGTACGAGGATGTGTCTTTCATAATTTTTTTCGAGCAAACGATGAATGGTTTTTTGTTTATTGATACTAATGTTTAATATATACATATAGAAGACACTACACAAATTTTTTTATTCGAATCTTAAGGATAGTTTGCGGTGTACGCCGCTTCCAAAATGACACTCCAACGAAGTTGCTATTTGGTGGTTGACAACAATTAAGCCATACGGTTCATCCGAACCATACAAAAAAAAATATATTTATAAACTAGACATATAGGTTCATAGCATCACGTAGGGGAATTTCGATATCTAAAAAAAAAAAAATGGCGGACCAGCGGATTTTATTTCCCATTTTCACAAAAAATGTTCGTCGTTTATGAAATAGAAAAAAAGAAAGTAGAAGGGGGCCCGTTATAAAAAAAATCCCCACGTGGTACCATAGAGACTGGATTTTCGAACATTTTAAGACTTGGTGCACACAAATCGAATGAACAGTTTTTTAAATATGTTGTCAACCAGGTTGAAAAACGTAGTTTCGAGAAAAACGCGTTCAAAGTTTTGCTGAGGGATAATTCGACATACAAACTAAATTTAAAAAATGCTGTATCTCCATCAACTTTACGAATTTCTTTACAAAATTTGGTGACAGCATTCTTAACAAATGCATCTTCCAGAAAATGAAAAAATAAAATTAAAAAAAAAATTAAAAATAAACATAAAATTTTACCGTGGTCTGGTGCGTTAAGGTAGTAGTCTGGTAACTTAAGCCGATTTTCATGTCTTTTTTGGAGCGCGTTTTTTTGTAGGAAAATAAAAATGAATCGTTTTTGGATATTTAGGATGTTTTTATTTACATATTAAAGATACAAAAAAAAATTAGTTTGAAAAAATTTAATAGTTTATTATTATTATTATTATTATTGATCGAAGTTGGCACCTCGAAAAAAAAGCGCGTGGGCGGCCCCGGTGATTTTGGCTCTTGATGGAAAAAAGTTTTTTTTCTCAAAGTCCGCCATTTTGTTATTTATTCATGAAATTTAACTTCAGTGGTTCCGACCAGAATGACATGTCTATAGATTAAGAATTATCAAGAATTTTTTATTTCAGATAACATCAAGAGCCAAAATTACCGGGGCCACCCACGCACTTTTTTTTCGAGGTGCCAACTTCGATCAGTAATAATAATAATAATAATAAACTATTGAATTTTTCAAAAAAATTTTTTTTGTATCTTTAATATGTAAATAAAAACATCCTAAATATCCAAAACGATTCATTTTTATTTTCCTACAAAATAATGTCCTCCAAAAAAGACATGAAAATCGGTTTAAGTTACCAGACTACTACCTTAAAACGTTTTATTGGGGTCTGCTGAGGGACCTGAGCCTAAATGAGCAAGAGAAGAAAGATCAATACTGAAAATAAAAATTTTAAACCCTATTTACGTTGCGTTCCAACGATGCAAACTTCAACATCATGAGATATCTCGAAATGCGATTTATTTCTGAAGCCGGCTAACTCGTCATTATGATTGGCTATCGATGTCGTGCCTCGGAGTCGGTCATGCTGCATACTTCAGATGGCGCGATCGTGGACGACGAACCTAACCTACAAAAAAGCGCGCGAAGCGCCGACGTCGATTCTCGTATCGATAAATCGAACGACGCAAAATCCTCAACCGCTCCCTGATGCTTTTAGAATTTTGTGGTGGAACGGATCTTATCACGAACGTCATTACAACGGCCGATATTGTTTATTCGCATGTATGAAAGCTGATGCCAAGTAGACGCGAAGTTAAGGTAGTAGTCTCGTAACTTAAGCCGTTTTCATGTCTTTTTTGGAGGGCGTTTTTGGGTAGGAAAATAAAAATGAATCGTTTTGGATATTTAGGATGTTTTTATTTACATATTAAAGATACAGAAAAAAAAATTTTTGAAAAAATGTAATAGTTTATTATTATTATTATTATTGATCGAAGTTGGCACCTCGAAAAAAAAGCGCGAGGGTGGCCCCGGTGATTTTGGCTTTTGATGTTAACTGAAATAAAAAATTCTTGATAATTCTTAATCTATAGACATCTCATTCTGGTCGCAACTACTGAAGTTAAATTTCATGGATAAATAACAAAATGGCGGACTTTGGAAAAGAAAGTCCTTTTATTTTAGCAAAGAAGGGGTTGTAAAATAAAAAGAAATGTAACTTCAGTAATTCCGACCAGAATGACATGTCTATAGATTAAGAATTATCAAGAATTTTTTGTTTCATATAACATCAAGAGCCAAAATCACCGGGGCCACCCACGCGCTTTTTTTTCGAGGTGCCAACTTCGATCAATAATAATAATAATAATAAACTATTAAATTTTTTCCAAAAAATTATTTTTTGTATCTTTAATATATAAATAAAAACATCCTAAATATTCAAAACGATTCATTTTTATTTTCCTACAAAAAAACGCCCTCCAAAAAAGACATGAAAATCGGCTTAAGTTACCAGATTACTACCTTAACGCCGGATAGTGCTGGAGATTTGAAGTGAAATGCGGATATCATCGACCATTTTCGCGAAAATTTGACGAATTTGAAAAATCCACTTCGATGATGCGCCCCCCCCCCCCCCCCCCATCGTTTCCGGGTTAACGATAACACCAGATACTTTTCACGGGGGTCACAGACCCTCGTGATTAACAAATCCACGATAAAAAATGAGGGAAATGGAGAAAACTTTCCACGCAATTTCCCCTGGTATCCTTGCTCGTCCGATACTTCAATAACAATTGCTGTATTAATAACAATAGTGATATTAAAGTTTGCGTCGTTGCAACGAAAATAGATGTTTTTATACCATTCATCCCCCCTCATGGTTGAATTATCGATTACAAAAATCGTTAAAACGTTTTGTTGTGGCGTCCTTTAAGGAAATTAGCAAGAGAACCGAGAGCGGTACTGACAATGAATATTTAAAACACTTATTTTCGTTTTCAACGATGCAAATTTGAACGTCATTAATAATAAAATATGTACAGAGGTTTTTTTGAGCGCTTTGGATCGAAAAAAAAACCTCAAGCACATGGAGAATGTTAATTGTCCTTATTTCTGTACATTCTATTGCCAGTATATAGATTTTCTGACCGAAAAAAATATATTTCGTTCGGTAAAAATAAATGTTCATTTGGATAGAGATCTTTCCTGACGAAAATAACCTTCATCATTCTAATCGATTGAATAAATGTTTGACGATAAATGCAGTTGTTAATCGAAAATCTCTGATGTTGAAGTTTCAATCGTTGGAACGAAACGAGAATAGATTTTATTACACCGTTAAGGGTGGAAATAGGGTTAGACGGTTCAAAAAATCGATTTTTTTTAAATTTCATAAATTGTTAGTAAAACTATTGAAAAATATGTTCCCAAAATTTTTAATGAAAATTCCGACTCGTTCTATTGTTATAATCCATTAAAGTGAGTAGCTCTCCTTCAGGCCCCGAGCGCGCCACGTGTATGACCGAGCGGTCACTCAGGTACGGTATTATTTCAAACGCGTTTTTCTGAAAACGACGTTTTTT
The DNA here is from genome assembly GCA_958009045.1 of Oxytorus armatus. Lineage (NCBI taxonomy): Eukaryota > Metazoa > Arthropoda > Insecta > Hymenoptera > Ichneumonidae > Oxytorus > Oxytorus armatus. Next base: position 35,239,170 of record OY253745.1, on the reverse strand, counting down.
GAACGTGCGTACACGCTAGTTTGAAAAGTTTTCAACCAATCGTTTTGAAAATTGGCAGTTACTTTCTTCATAGTATTGCGCTCTATGTGAACCTAAAATCAAAATATTATCATTATTTAAAATAATTTTTTTTTGCAAATAAAGTTGTAAAAAAATGGCAAAAAAATCATGCTTTTTTGTTTTGACCCCTGTAAAATTTCAATTTTCTATTTTTTATAATAGCATTTAGCTTCATATAGAAGAGAGACATATAATAAAAGTAAATTCCAGCCTCGTTTGATTTCAGATGAAAATTGCGGCTTCCAGAATGTACGCAAAATGCTGAGTCTGATTGGGACCTGCAATATGGGGTCGCTAATATCTTCGGTGTTTTTCAAGGAAATTCTTCAAAAATTTCATAGTATATACTTAAATATACGTATAAAATATCCTCAAAGTTTCAATAAATCATATTCATTTTTTATACTATAAAAAAATCCATGAAAATCATTGAGAAAACGCTGTCCTAACCCTATTTGCCCCCTTAACCGTCCCTTAAGATTGAATTATCGATGACAAAAAATGGTTAAGACGTTTTACTGGGGTCTCCTAGGGGACCTGGGCTTAAATGGACAGAAAAAGCAAGATCAATACTGAAAATGAAAATTTGACCGGTTAGGCCACTATAGAGACCGAAAGAATAACCTTTTTTGGGGATTTTTTTTCGAAAAAACTACAAAATAAATCGTGATTACAAAATGGGCTGTTTATCATACATATCAGTGACTGTTTACAATAATTTTTTTGAAGCGAATCATTTCAAAATGGCTGCCGTGCAGCGTTTTTGCGATGACGTCTCCGTTTTAGTTGGCCGGAAACCTAACTCAGACAATTTTCAACCTATTCATTTGAAATTTTGAATAAATCTTTAAAAATACATTGTCAATGGAAGCGCGTAGGATTTATTTTTTATATTGCATAGTTCATTTGTTATTAACAATTTTCTGACGATTTTTTAAGCAAATTTTTCAATTTTCACTTTAGAAGCGCGCCATTTGGCCAAAAATCAATATATCGAAAAAAATCCTACGCACTTCCATAGCCAATGTATTTTTAAAGATATACTAAAAATTTCAAGTGAATCGGTCGAAAATTGTCTGAGTTATGTTTCCGGCCAACAAAAACGGAGACGTCGTCGCAAAAACGCTGCACAGCCGTCATTTTGAAATGAATCGCTTCAAAAAAATGATTCTATACAGTCACTGACATGTACGATAAACACCCTATTTTGAAATCTCGATTTATTTTTTAGTTTTTCTGAAAAAAAATCCACAAACAAGCCTATTTTTTTCGGCCTCTAGAGTGGCCTATCCTCTTAAGAATCTATTTGCGTTCCGTTCCAACCATTTAAACTTCAACATCATTCAGTCTAATCGGCTGAACAAGTGTATGACAATAAATGCAGTTGCTAATATAAAATCTGCTCGTACACATCAAGATCCATTCTTTGATTCCCTCATCGCCTCCATTCCGTTTTCCAATACGCTAAACCCGTATTAACGCGAGAGAACTAAAATGACGATGCAAACACACTCGATAACCACGTCTCACTGTTCTCTTTGTGAAAGAGCTCGGTGCCCGCGGCACAGATGTGTACGCAACTGTGACGGACCGGGAAACAGAATCCGCGGATGAAATTAAATCCGTCGATGCTTAGTCGGGAATGAAGCCGGTGGTCACGTTATATTTCGTCTTCGTCGAATAATATGCCTCAAAGTACAAATATGCACGTATGTACAAATATATAAGAACGTGCGTTTGTATATACAACCAATATGTAGCGCGTACTATTGGAATATTTATAAGATGTGGCGTTTCCACTTGACACCAGCCGGAGGCACTGCTCTGAACGTTATTGGAAACCCTCGAGCTACGTACCGAGAAGTGCTCGAATTCGAGCTCTCCTTCGTTAGATTCCTACTCGAAACGGAATCGCGTCTGAAGAGTCTCTACTCCGAAGCTCGTGTACACGATCATTCAAGTTTCCCCGCGTGCCCATTGAAATTAATCGATTAAATATCCCCGAGAGGCGTCGAATATTTCCGGTACCAGTCGTGCGCGCGGTTTCGCACGTTAATTTCACGAGAATATGGATTTCTCAAAGTCCCCTGAAGCGTACAAACTCGGCACATTTGAAATCCAAATGCCATTTGGTACTCAGTATTTTTCATTTACGTTGTGACGCAATGATTTTACGAATTTTTATACTTAAACCGTAAAAAAAAAAAAAAAAAGATGTGATGGTGTTAAAAGTGAAGGGTTTTGGGTTGCAAAAAGCACTTGCAGAGTGTTGAACGCAAGGCATTTTTGTGGGAAACGTTAAGGTTTATATGGACTTCGTTTGACGTTAAACACGAAGCACTTTGCCGCTTTCTCTATCGCTTTACAATGCTGTCTTTGTTTTTCACGCTGCTTTTTGTTCACCGAGCTTTCAAAAGGAGAAATCTGGTATTTCCATGGACGAGGACAATTGTGGTGCTCGTAAAACAAAACGTAGTGGCAGTTGTCAAAGCGACATTTATGGAGGCACTGGGGGACGAGAGCTTGGAAAATGCTTTACTTTATTTATCATTAAAATTGTTGCGCCTTCTCGGAATGAAAAAAAAAAACAAAACACGTCTCATAAGAATTGAGAGAGCAGCTGCTTTTTTAGCAATCACTGCCTCGCATCCGTGGTGGGCACGGGGAAACTGCGGCAAAACCCGTGCCGATACAGAAGGTTTTTAGTTTTTCAGTTGTCTCACCATCAGAAACTCCAGAAAAATTGCCTCTCGCTCGCTAGTCGGCGTGCAAGTGCACGGCTAAACAGTCATCCATCCCGGTACTGACCGCGATCAAACACTGCTAAAACATGTGAGATCGCTGAAACCGCGCAACGACCATCGCGTCCGCTGCTGTTGGTTCGAATCCCGTTTTATCAATTTAATTCCATGCTTTACGGCCTTTTATTTATTTACAATGTTCCATAAGCACAAATTGAACGTTTAAATCAATTTACATTACTCACGTTGAACTCGCGAGTTTGCACATTAACTATTGCCATAAAGCGTAACGTTCGAGTGACCCGGCAGTGATTCGCAGTCAAGTTATACCGCGCATTTATTTATTTTATGATGTTGAAGCTTGCATCGTTGGAGCGTAACGAAAATAAATCTTTTACACCATTAAGCGGTTAAACGCGGTTGGAAATTTCAAAAAATCGATTTTTTTTATTGCATTTTCGGAATGCACATATATTTGAGTATATTCTCTGAACATTTCAAATCGATCCGGCAAATATTCTCGGAGATACATGCATATTTGTAAGGACGCTCGGAGCGTTACAAGGTAGGCGGCCTAAACTTTTAACGCGTTTCTCTCAAAACGGTGTTTACAAAGTCGGTGAGCACGATTTCTCAAAAACGGCTCAACCAATCGGTCTGCAATTTTAACGCAACCTTCTCAGATACATTCTTCAGGTATTGATCTAAGGAATAAGATTTCCGACAATTATTTCTATTTTTTGTAAACAAGTCAACGAAAAAATTTTGGTCGAAAATTGGAATTTTTTCTTTTTGGAGCTGCCATTTTGTCAAAAATCAAAATTTCGTCTATTCCTTCGATCAATACCCAGATTTATTTATCCACTAATAAAATCTTTTTGGTTTTTTTATTTTGGGTAATCCAAACCGGAGATATCGTGCTCACCACCAGACACCTTTTTTTACAGGAGCTCCCGGAGATCGGCTATAGCAGCTTTAAAAATCAGTATTTTTACAAATAAAAAATATGAAAATAAAGTTAAAAGTTACCACAATACGTATATAAATTTTTACGTTAATAAATTAAAATGTGTTTCCAGGAAAAATTCTTAAAAAATCGCCTTTTTTCGATCTCCTGACTGCGTATAACTTCTTAAGAGGAGAAATAGGGTTGGGACAGCGTTTTCTCAATGATTTTCATGAATTTTTTTATAGTATAAAAAATGAATATAATTTATTAAAACTTTGAGAATATTTTATACATATACTTAAGTATATACTATAAAATTTTTGAAGAATTTCCTTGAAAAACACCGAAGATATTAGCGACCCCATATTGCAGGTCACAATCAGACTCAGCATTTTGCGTACATTCTGGAAGCCGCAATTTTCATCTGAAATCAAACGAGGTTGGAATTTACTTTTATTATACATATGTCTCTCTTCTATATGAACCTAAATGCTATAAAAAAAAATAGAAAATTGAATAGAAGCATGATTTTTTGTCATTTTTTACAACTTTATTTGCAAAAAAAAATCATGCTTTTTTGTTTTGACCCCTGTAAAAACTTCAATTTTCTATTTTATTGATAGCATTTAGGTTCATATAGAAGAGAGACATATAATAAAAGTAAATTCCAACCTCGTTTGATTTCAGATGAAAATTGCGGCTTGCAGAATGTACGCAAAATGCTGAGTCTGATTGTGACCTGCAATATGGGGTCGCTAATATCTCCGGTCCCCTTCTATAAATCATCTTCCACTTTTCACTTTTCACCTTTCACTCATCCCATCAGTAGAATTTAGTTCCAAAAAGATGTTAAAAACAAAACAAAACTAAGTAGCTGAAAAGCAAAAGTTATAACAAACATCGAGTTAGGAAAAGACAAAATTAAATAAAACAATTCTATCCCATAAGTATATGGAGACCCTAGGGGCAATGATCTTAAGTCATGTAAATACGACCGAATTTGAACAATAAATACGTTATATTATTATTATTATATCTTCGGTGTTTTTCAAGGAAATTCTTCAAAAATTTTATAGTATATACTTAAATATATGTATAAAATATTCTCAAAGTTTCAATAAATTATAATCATTTTTTATACTATAAAAAAAAATTCATGAAAATCATTGAGAAAACGCTGTCCTAACCCTATTCCCCCCCGTAAGATTGGGACTTCTTCAAGGACCTAGGCACGAATAGGCGCGAGAAGCAAAAGAAATGGTGAAAATGAAAATTTTTAAACCCATTTGCGTTGCGTTCCAATGATGCAAACTTCAAAATCGTTCGATTTTTTTCATTTTATCATCGGCCGCTTCTCGATATAATGAAGAATTTTTTCCAGCCACGAATACCCTCTACGTTATCCCGTAAATTAATATTAGCCACATTAGTAATATATGGCACCGCGACAATGATCGAAACCACATTTTATCGCGTGCACGTTGGGAAGAATTACGTGAAACAAATTTCTCATAAAGATCAATCCGGCTATGCCACATGTGCTTTTCAACTGCGGCGATGTTAATTTTCATGGTTTTAAAGCGAAGTCAACGTACCATGATCGGAGGGGTCAACCGCAGAGTGTGACGGAGTGAAATAAGGGAGAAAGGGAGAGAGAGAAAGAGAAAGAGAAAGAAAGAGAGAGAGAGAATCAGCAATAAGTATGCAAGGAGCCGAGGGGGTGCGTAGGCGAGATATGCATACAAGGATATGTATCTGCGTCGGGGGGGTTGAAGGAAGGATACGAGGGTCGAGGAGTTTGCTTTAAATCGCGTTGAGCTGGTCCAGCTCAACGCTAGGGGAGCAGCAAAGTGTGCGGTCGCACCGCTCGTTGTTCCCGGTTGTTGGCCAATGGATCCTGCAGTACGGGGATGGTATATGGCCACATATAGAAACCATAGTAACAGGGGAGGGTGCACCAGTCAAATTTATCATGCGGCTAGCAGGCCCGGTGGTTCCTGTTCAGCAACCTCGACCTCTCTTTCTCTTTCTCTCCCTGTCTAGCTATCTCCGACTATTCTCGGTCCCGTGCAGGGGTAGCAGACGGCATTAATATTTCAAAAAACCTGGGTCAACGGTGGTTCCATGTACATGTAGGTTATGGTTTACCAACGGAAAGATCCCGGTGGATAGCCGTGGCCATTTTACTGTGTGTTGCTAAACTGCTGTTCACCATATGGTTTTCCCTTTCTCCCTTGTAAAAATCTATATTTCCACAAGTTCATATAATAATCATGCGTACTTCTGAAAGCATTAAAAACTCATTACGCTAGATTTACGGAAATTATGATTGTCAACGTCATCAGATACACAATTTTCGCGCTAGTCCCGACGAAAGATTTCCACTTCAACCCACTCCCCTGCTGCCGAAGGGTTGCGGGTTCAATTGCTCCTGGAGTAGTTTTCACCCCTGTTCGTAGCCCTTCAGTTCGATACCATATTTACCCTCTGTCGCATCCGCAACCCTTAAATCACGAGGTCGACGGATCACCCGATTTTCCACCCCTTCCCACATTTTCGTTACGCACGTGCACAATTGTTGACCAATCTCAATGGGACCCGTTTCGTTCGAAAGACTATCAAATTTCCTCGAATGTACTCTTTTGAAATGTTCAAATTCGTGAAATTTTCGCGAAAATCGATGGAGACATCCGCATTTCTACTTCAAATGCCCAACACTGTAAGTGTAACTGCTTTGTGCAAGCACGTGGTTCAATTCTGAACACGTGTTGTACTGGTAAAGTGCAAAAAAAAGCCTTTTCCCATGTCTGTCCGTCCGTCTGTATAGTCCAAAAATGCAATAACTCTTCGACGAAACTGCGGATCGCATCGAAATTTATTCTGCATAGAGAATGTAGTTGTGATATTGTATTTTCCACAAAGAACATAAATTGATACTTTATCCAAAATGACGGAGAACAGTGGACGCGCGGTCGATGCACGGCTCTGGCGATCATAAAGGTTAAGGGTGGGGTAAAGTATTTAAACTTTTTTTTTGCATTTTTTTAATGGTTGTATAACATCTCAAGAATATTTTGTCAAAATTTCAAGTCGATCGGGGCAAAATTAACGGAGTTATGAGCATTTGAGCGTCCGTCGCTTCAGATCGGTTTAAAGCGTTTTTCTGAAACTTGTCAAAACTTTAAAACGTTTTTCTGAAACGCGTCAAAACTTTAAAACGTTTTTCTGAAACTTGTCAAAACTTTAAAACGTTTTCCTGAAACTTGTCAAAACTTTAAAACGTTTTTCTGAAACTTGTCAAAACTTTAAAACGTTTTTCTGAAACGCGCCAAAACTTTAAAACGTTTTTCTGAAACTTGTCAAAACTTTAAAACGTTTTTCTGAAGCTTGTCAAAACTTTAAAACATTTTTCTGAAACTTGTCAAAACTTTAAAACGTTTTTCTGAAATTTTTTAAAACTTTAAAACGTTTTTCTGAAACTTGTCAAAACTTTAAAACACTTTTCTGAAACTTGTAAAAACTTTAAAACGTTTTTCTGAAGCTTGTCAAAACTTTAAAACGCTTTTCTGAAACTTGTCAAAACTTTAAAACGTTTTTCTGAAGCTTGTCAAAACTTGAAAACGTTTTTCTGAAACGCGTCAAAACTTTAAAACGTTTTTCTGAAACTTGTAAAAACTTTAAAACGTTTTTCTGAAACTTGTCAAAACTTTAAAACATTTTTCTGAAACTTGTCAAAACTTTAAAACGCTTTTATGAAACTTGGCAAAACTTTAAAACGTTTTTCTGACACTTGTCAAAACTTTCAAACGTTTTTCTGAAACTTGTCAAAACTTTTAAACGTTTTTCTCAAACGCGTCAAAACTTTAAAACGTTTTTCTGAAACTTGTCAAAACTTTAAAACGTTTTTCTGAAACTCGTCAAAACTTTAAAACGGTTTTCTGAAACTTGTCAAAACTTGAAAACGTTTTTCTGAAGCTTGTCAAAACTTTAAAACGTTTTTCTGAAACTTGACAAAACTTTAAAACGTTTTTCTGAAGCTTGTCAAAACTTTAAAACGTTTTTCTGAAACTTGTCAAAACTTTAAAACGCTTTTCTGAAACTTGTCAAAACTTTAAAACGTTTTTCTGAAACTTGTCAAAACTTTAAAACGTTTTTCTGACACTTGTCAAAACTTTCAAACATTTTTCTGAAACTCGTCAAAACATTAAAACGTTTTTCTGAAACTTGTCAAAACGTTAAAACGTTTTTCTGAAACTTGACATTATTGAATTCGATGTACGCTGTAACTCATAATCTAATGCACCGATTCTTTTGAAATTTTGTACACTGTTTTCACACACAAATCACCGGGTAACGCTGCCGGGTTTTTTTGTTTTTTATAATTATTGTTTATTTTACAATAACAAATTTGCCGATTTTTTTAGCAAAAATCGCGTCTTTGACTTCCAAGTGCTACCAAAAATGAAAAAATCGATAAAAAAAACCTCGACAGCGTTACCTCGAGAAACATCTCACCTAATGAACGCATTTTGATTTTTTTGTTTCGGATGATGAAGTGACGAGTTATAGTGTACATCGCAAAACAACTTTTTTTCGAGGCGCCTGCGGAGATTTGCCGCCAACGGCTTATTTATCAATATTTTCCAATGAAAATTAAGGAAAATATAGTTCAGATGTTGTATTATTATAAGGAAAGTAAATAAACAATTCAGCATTACCTGTATCGTCGAAAAAATTCTTGAAAATATGCTTTTTTTTTCACCGAATTGACTTTACCCCCCCCCCCCCCCCCCGGGCAGTCTTACTGAATTTCTGATGCAATAAATATAATTGAAACTCACATCAGTGAAAAACAAGGGTACAACAGGAGAAGGCAAAATGTTGATCAAATCTGAGTGTATGAGAGTCACAGCCAGGTCGATTTCACGCGGAATGGTCCATGAATGGAACAAAAAAAAATTTCACATCGTGGCAAAGTGGACTGGGCGCCCGTTGCAGAAAATTGGTGTAGTATTTGAATTCCCTCACTCCTGTCGTTCGCCGTAGCTGTGAAGGAGATCGAGCCGCGATCTCGTATTACAGGAGACTCGCCACCAGCACGCAACCAGCGCTGGCTCCATTGGAGCCCGTCTTCTCTCTCCGTCCAAAGACTCCGCGTGCCGGTTCACATTTCAAAGCAATCACGAGGAGAGCCAAAAGCTCCGTGACTCGAGCGTGAAACAAACCGTTGGTGGGAAGAACGTACGATATATATATATATATATATATATATATATATTTACATACATACATCCGCAAAAGTAAGTTGAGCACGGTCACGAGGTAAAAGAGAGTCAGAAGCAGCAGCGATACGAAATGGAAACGAAACGAGAACTGGTTGACTGACTTACCTGCCCCTGAGCTCTCTTAGTCTGGGCACCGTAACATGTTGACTGAGAAAAAAGGCGAAAGCTTCAACACGATTCCACGCTCCCAATATGCACTAAAAACTGTGTTCGCGTGTATATAATGCTTGCATGTGAAATAAATATGTTATTTACTAGAATAAAGTTGTCGATCGATGATGTTGAAGTTTGCATCATTGGAATGCAACGAAATTTGATTTTTTACAACATTAATCCTCCTTAAGATTGGATTATCGATGACAAAAATCGTTAAAACGTTGAATTTAGGGTGTCCTTTTAAGGATCTGAGCCTAAATGAGCACGAGAAGGAAGGGCAATGCTGAAAATGAAAATTTAAAAACCCATTTGCGCTGCGTTCCAACGATGCAAACTTCATCATCATAGTCTGTCCGTGTGTATTTAACAGTCGATTTTTACGGTTCTTTGCCCAAGTCAATAGGTGGAGTCCAGTATATATTTGTCGTCCCTGACGCGTTTTCCAAGCTTGTCAAATTATATGCTGTCAAAAAAGCGACCGCGAGAATCGTAGTAAAAAAGATTTTAGAAGACTATTGTGCGATAATGGATCGCAGTTTACCGCAGAATTGTGGGAAGAAGAATTAGGCAAAGAAAATATAAAAATAGTGTTTTCGTCGATTCGCCATCCGCAATCTAATCCGACTGAGCGAGTGTTGCGAGAATTAGGGAGACACTTGTCGTCCGGCTACCGTAGGGTTCGAAGGAATCTAAGTTAACACCTTTTCGGTCTCATTCTCTCTCTCTCTTTTCTTATATACCTAGAGGTATACGTATCGCATATTGTGAATAATCTCCGCGAGTCGTTGTGTACAAAGTAAAAAATACAACTATCGCCGTAATCCACCCATCACCAGGCCTGGCCGTCATTTCCATCGAACGGAATCTTCATATCGAGATACAGCTGAGTACTTCTTATATTATCACCCGTCTAACGGTATGCCGATTAAACGAATGGCGATCAAGTTAATGTTAATCTTTAGTAAGTAAGCGTGTAAAGTTAATTCTTTTGTTGCGGTACCCATTCTCTTTTGGTTTTGTTTATTATAGTGATAAATACAAAAGGAATTTTCTTAATATTAAAAAATCTGTTATATAAAAACACAAAATATTACATTTGACGCCCAACGTCGGGCAGTTCCGTTCTTTGTTTATTATAATAAAATAATATCTGTTAAATAAAATAAAACATTACATTTGGCGCCCAACGTGGGGCAGTTCCGTTCTTTGTTTATTATAATAAAATAATATCTGCAAAATAAAAACAAAACATTACATGTATAAGCACGAAATGTAAAATAAAAAGTTCAGAAATGTTTCTGCATTTTTGTTCTACCTAGTGAACCCTCGGATAAAGTAGGAGCAGAACTTCGTGGAGATACTGGTAAAAGGAGGATTTCAACATTAAACAATTACCATCATCAATGATTGTGCAACGACGCCACATCAAATCCGTTCATTTGATAATCATCATACATTAAAAAGGACACGAGTAACTGGAATATCCAATTTTATTCGTAATTCCGAATGGCTGTTAATTCCAGAACATGCCGGCTGCCTACTTAAGGGGGGAAATAGGGTTAGACGGTTCAAAAAATCGATTTTTTTTTTATTTCATAAATTGTTCGGAAAACTATTGAAAAATATGTTCCCAAAATTTCAAATGAAAATTCCGACTCGTTCTATTGTTATAAGCCATTAAGGGGGGAAATAGGGTTAGGACAGCGTTTTCTCAATGATTTTCACGAATTTTTTTACAGTATAAAAAATGAATATAATTTATTGAAACTTTGAGAATATTTTATACATATATTTAAGTATATACTATAAAATTTTTGAAGAATTTCATTGAAAAACACCGAAGAAAATTTATGACTGCCTTGACTTTGTTTTTCTTGGTACTATTTTTTCAAACGCGTTTTTCTGAAAACGACTTTTTTTAACTTGCGTACACGCTAGTTTGAAAAGTTTTCAACCAATCGTTTTGAAAATTGGCAGTTACTTTCTTCATAGTATTGCGCTCTATATGAACCTAAAATCGGAATATTACCATTAATTAAAATAATTTTTTTTTGCAAATAAAGTTGTAAAAAATGGCAAAAAATCATACTTTTTTGTTTTGACCCCTGTAAAAAATTCAATTTTCTATTTTTTTGATAGCATTTAGGTTCATATAGAAGAGAGACATATAATAAAAGTAAATTTCAACCTCGTTTGATTTCAGATGAAAATTGCGGCTTCCAGAATGTACGCAAAATGCTGAGTCTGATTGTGACCTACAATATGGGGTCACTAATATTCTCAAAGTTTCAATAAATTATATTCATTTTTTATACTATAAAAAAATTCATGAAAATCATTGAGAAAACGCTGTCCTAACCCTATTTCCCCCTTAAGGGATTAGACCAGTCTGGTGGCCGACAAAATTGGCTTTATTGGAGATTTTTTTTCAGAAAAACTACAAAATAAATCGTAATTACAAAATAGGGTGTTTATCATACATATCAGTGACTGTACACAATAATTTTTTTGAAGCAATTCATTTAAAAATGGCGGCTGTGCAGCGTTTTTACGATGACGTCTCCGTTTTTGTTGGCCGGCAACATAACTCAGACAATTTTCAACCAATTCACTTGAAATTTTCAATATATCTTTAAAAAAAACATTGTCTATGGAAGTGCGCAGGATTTTTTCGATATATTGATTTTTGTCCAGATGGCGCACTTCTAAAGTGAAAAGTGAAAAATTTGCTTAAAAAATCGTCAGAAAATTGTTAATAACAAATGAACTATGCAATGTAAAAAAAAAATCCTACGCACTTCCATACACAATGTATTTTAAAAGATATATTCAAAGTTTCAAGTGAATCGGTTGAAAATTGTCTGTGTTATGTTTCCGGCCAACAAAAACGGATACCTCATCGCAAAAACGCGGCACAGCCGCCATTTTGAAATTAATCACTTCGAAAAAATTCTTGTATACAGTCACTGATATGTATGATAAACATCCTATTTTGTAATCTCGATTTATTTTGTAGTTTTTTTGAAAAAAAAATCCCGAAAAAAGCGTATTCTTTTGGACCTCTTGAGTGGCATAACCCGTTAAGAGCGGTCACTAACACGTCATTTTGATTTTACAGGTATGTCAATACCTAACCGGGAAGTTCAAACATACAAAACGAAGTGGTAAAGTCCGAGATCGGTCTCGTGTGTACGAGCGTCTAAGGATCGATGTCCCAAAACCACCTAGCATGACTGTGCAACTGGGATATCTGCAATTAGGATGTCCTACAAGCAGGATGTTTGCAACTAGGATTTTCGTAATTAGGATATCTACGATTGGAATGTCCGCGACTAGGATATGTGCAATTAGGAGTTCTGGGATGTCTTCACCTCGCTGCATCAAATTCTTCGTTTATTTGCTAAGTTTGTTGGAACATCGAATAAAAACGAAACGAATGATTTTAAATAGTACAGCGTGGGAATCGACCACGAAGGGTGGACACTGGGAGTACGGGACAAGCGGTTTCTCGAGTTAAGCGGTATTTGGCACCGCCGCTAATCGGATCGGTGAACACTTAATGTACGTTGAAGCAACGAGTGCCCGAGCGGTGACATTTTTTTTCAGAGACCAATTATGCTCTCTGCGGAAACGCGAGTTGTATCAAGACAGGACCATCTGCACGAGGCACCACTTTTCCGCAGTTACTCTTGTTGGATTAATTTCATTGGGTAGAATCATTTGATCAAGATTATGCGTTCAAGAACGAATCGGCGAAGAGAGCTCTTTTCATATGGAAAAAGACTAAGGAACTCTTTGTCGTTAGGTGACGATAGTTTTTTGGTCTTTACGACCAACATTCAGTCTCCTGGAGATTTTCAGTGTGCACAGACGTTCCTGCCTCGTGCGATATATTAAAGAAGTAAATTTAAAGTTAATTCACTGGGTTTAACATTTATTTATGTACCCACTTCCAATAACTCTCGTGCAAGCTCGTTACAACAGTGAGTTGTAAAACAGCTACGAGGGAATATCGGCGGGACAAGTTGCATTAATGTTTTGTTCGGAATCCCTTAAATGATTATCTGCAATTGTCATGGCTAAATTCATGAATTTTTGTTCATAATTAAAATGCATGTTTTAATCGAAAACAGAGCGTGATTTCACAGTACAATCATTGAACAAGATACATCATTTTTTTTTACAAGATATATTAAAAAATTGCCGGGCGACAGCAATTTTTCAAAAAGGTTTTTTGCTTTTACAGTGACCACGATAGCTTGAGAACGCCTTATCCGAAAAAGACGAATAAAATAATTCTGTTAGAAGACATCAGCATCTGCTGAATGAACAAAGGATTTTTTTTTTTCCATGAAATCTTGCCGTTTTATTAAGGAAAAACGAGAATGTCGTAAGACGAAAAAAAGTGATTTTTCAGATAAAACTACTGCGATTTTAGTAAAAATCAAAATTTCGAAAAATCCCTTGTTCAATCAGCAGACGTTGATGTCTTCTAACAGAATTATTTTATTCGTATTTTTCAGATAAGGCGTTCTCAAGTTATCGTGCACGCCGAAAAAAAAAACATTTTTCGGAAAATTGCCGTACCACGGCCACTTTTAAATATATCTCGATAAAAAAAATTGTATATCAAGTTCAACAATTGTACTATGAAATCACGCTCAGTTTTCGATTGAAAAGTGTGGTTTAAGGTAATAGTCTGGTAACTTAAGCCGATTTTCATGTCTTTTTTGGAGGGCGTTTTTTTTGTAGGAAAATAAAAATGAATCGTTTTAGATATTTAGAATGTTTTTATTTACATATTAAAGATACAAAAAAAAAATGTTTTGAAATAATTTAATAGTTTATTATTATTATTATTATTATTGATCGAAGTTGGCACCTCGAAGTTGGCAGCCCGGGTCCTAACTTTTTTTCTACCGAACCGATTGCTTTCAAATTTTAACAGGCTACTCTACACACTTATAGTTCTCGTCGGAACCACCGAGAAATTTTTTCACCCCTAGCTTTTTCATTTTACAACCCCTTCTTTGCTAAAGTCCTTTTATTTTAGCAAAGAAGGAGTTGTAAGATAAAAAGTTATGGGTGAAAAAATTTCTCGGTGGTTCCGACGAGAACGATAAGTGTGTAGAGTAACCTGTTAAAATTTGAAAGCAATCGGTTCGGTAGAAAAAAAGTTAGGACCCGGGCTGCCAACTTCGAGGTGCCAACTTCGATCAATGATAATAATAATAATAAACTATTAAATTTTTTCAAAAAAATTTTTTTTTGCATCTTTAATATGTAAATAAAAACATCCTAAATATCCAAAACGATTCATTTTTATTTTCCTACAAAAAAACACCCTCCAAAAAAGACATGAAAATCGGCTCAAGTTACCAGACTACTACCTTAAAGGATTATCTGCAATTGTCATAGGCTAATTTCAAGAATTTTTTTTCATAATTCAAATGCATGTTTTAATCGAAAACAGAGCGTGATTTCATAGTACAATCATTGAACTAGATACATAATTTTTTTTATCAAGATATATTTAAAAATTGCCGGGGTACAGCAATTTTCCAAAAAAGTTTTTTGTTTTTACAGTGACCACGATAGCTTGACAACGCCTTATCCGAAAAATACGAATAAAATAATTCTGTTAGAAGACATCAACATCTGCTGAATGAACAAACGATTTTTTTCTCCATGAAATCTTGCCGTTTTATTAAGGAAAAACGAGAATGTTTTAAAACGAAAAAAGTGATTTTTCAGTAAAACTACTGCGATTTTAGTAAAAATCAAAATTTCGAAAAATCCCTTGTTCAATCAGCAGACGTTGATGTCTCCTAACAGAATTATTTTATTCGTATTTTTCAGCTAAGGCGTTCTCAAGTTATCGTGCACGCCGAAAAAAAAAACATTTTTCGAAAAATTGCCGTACCTCGGCCATTTTTAAATATATCTCGATCAAAAAAATTGTACATCAAGTTCAACAATTGTACTATGAAATCACGCTCTGTTTTCGATTGAAAAGTGTGTTTTAATGATGAAAAAAAATTCTCGAATTTCGCCTATATATAATCCCGCGAACTCAGTTCTGCCTATTTGCAAATTATGCAGAAAAAAACGTCGTTTAAGCGACGTCGTCGGAATCGGAGCATTAATAGAGTTCAAAAACTTTGTGTCACGCACTTCCATATATAAGGAATTTCGTGCGTTATCCAGTCTAACGATGGTTCAAGGTCCGTTGGAACGCAATGTTCAGGAACGATCTAGATTATCTAAACTTGACACGAGCGTTCACTCTCTCGTTCACGCCACAAAATCTATTATATGATAGCTCGTCGGTATATTTACACAGGCATAGACATACACATGGCTCATATGCATAAATATATCCATAAACTTGCAACGACAGCTCGCGTAAATGATATCAACGTCACACTATTGAATATACGTACTTTCGTAGTATAACCCGGGGGCTGTATATTGTGCCACAAGCCCCCTCCGTGGTGTAATCCGAGCGCAATCTCGCGAGTGGATTCCCTTTCGCCGTGTGCACATATCGAGGGAGGCACACGAGGCGCACACAGCATGGAATTCGAGGCCTGGGGGATCTCGTGATGAAGGAACGAGACGCTGAGAGATAGATTTGAAAAAAAAAAAAAAACCACTGATTTCTCTTTCCCTTCCTCCAATCTGCACCCTTTCGTTCTGTATCTTACTCCTCCCTTTTATTTATCTCCTCGCGTCTCTCGCAGTCCCTCGCGGTCCCTCGCGGTCCCTCGCGGTCCCTCGCGGTTCCTCGCGGTCCCTCACGATCTCTCGCCTTCTCTCGCGTTCTCTCCATCGCTCGCTATTACATCTCGTTCGTTCCTTTCGCGATTATCTCTCTCAACGAGTGTGTCGTTGGCGGGAGACCTGGCTCGCATTCGACCAGCTCTTTCGCTCAACCCCTGTCTCCCGTTTGGCTCGATACTCATCTCCCAGCATCCCGTCTCTCCCTCTCTCGCGGATCTCTAGAGAACCGCGTGCAGGGGTCCACTCAGACTCTCTCGCAAACCTCATTGAATCCGGCGCGCTCCTTGCATCCTGCTCGGCGGTCAAAGGCACGAGACGCGACGAAGAGAGAAGACCCGCTGGCTGATTGCCCAGGTTGTGCGAGAGCCGCGCTGCTCCTCTCTCGGATCTCGCCATCGCGAATGGAGGAACGAACAAAGAAGCGCGCGCTCTGTCGACGAGACGAATGGAAGAAAGAGAGAGAGAGAGAGAGAGAGAGACAACACGGCGGAAAGGAAAGATATCGCGAACAACGACAGAGATGAAAAGAAGGAAACAGGTACGGGCGAGAGAGGGTGAAAGGCGATGTAAAAAAGAGTCGGTAAAAGACCGCGAAGGAGACCCGAAGAATGAAGGCAAAAGCGGGGTGAAAAATCAAACGCTGAAAGGAGAGACGATCGAACGGGACACGAGAGGAGAAAAAGGGAAGGGATTCACGTTGGAAAAGCATTCGATACTTATCTTCCGTGGCTCTTGAACGCAGGTTTAGTGTACGAGGGTCGAAGCTTTGATAAGAGGGCTGCGACTTTTCTTCTTTTAGACCTTGCACAACCGGTGTGTGGTTATTGTCGCGAAACCCGTTTGACGCGGCCAACGTATACTTTCTTTCAAAGCGGTACAATATTTACCGAGAAAAAAGAAACAAAATACATAAAATCTACGATGAATTCTTGAATCGGTGATGAAAGAAAATTTAATCAATTTGCATTTTTTTCCATGATGTTGAAGTTTGCGTCGTTGGAACCGCAAGGCAAATAGGTTTTTAAATGTTCATTTTCCGTATCGCTTTCGCTTCGAATGCCCATTTACACCGAGGTCCTTGAAGGAGACTCCAATAAAGCGTTTTGACGCTTTTTAGCATCGTTAATTCAAACTTAAGGGAGTTTAATGATATGAAAAATCGATTTTCGTTGCATTCCAACGCATGCAAACTTTAACATCATTTTTTTCATACGATCTATCCGAACATACGAGTAGTCGGTCTCTCGTGATTTTCATAAATTTTTTTATAGTATAAAAAATTAATATAATTTATTGAAACTTGGAGAATATTTTATACATATATTTAAGTATATACTATAAAATTTTTGAAGAATTTCCTTGAAAAACACCGAAGATATTAGCGACCCCATATTGCAGGTCACAATCAGACTCAGCATTTTGCGTACATTCTGGAAGCCGCAATTTTCATCTGACGTCAAACGAGGTTGGAATTTACTTTTACTATATGTCTCTCTTCTATATGAACCTAAATGCTATCAAAAAAAATAGAAAATTGAATTTTTTACAGGGGTCAAAACAAAAAAGCATGATTTTTTGCCATTTTTTTACAACTTTATTTGCAAAAAAAAATTATTTTGAATAATGATAATATTCCGCTTTTAGGTTCATATAGAGCGCAATACTATGAAGAAAGTAACTGCCAATTTTCAAAACGATTGGTTGAAAACTTGTCGAACTAGCGTGTACGCAAGTTCAAAAAAAGACGTTCAGAAAAACGCGTTTGAAACACGTGGCGCGCTCGGAGCGCTCGGAGAGCTACTCACTTTGGGGGGGGGGGGGGGGGGGGTAGGGTTTTAAAGGCGAAAAAAAAGCATATTTTTATGATTTTTTTGCAGCGACATGAGTAATATAATTTTATTAAATAGAATTACATATTATTGTACAACTATTGAAGTATCTCAGAAAAAATTTTCAATGAAAAATATTGATAAATAAGCCGGTGACGTTGAATCTCCAGAGGCGCCTTGAAAAAAAGTGGTTTTGCGGTGAACATTATAACTCGTTACCGGATCATCCGAAACGAAAAAATTGATATGCATTTTAAAGGTGATGTATTTCTCGAGGTAATCGGGAAAAGTTTTTTTTTTTTTTTTTCTTCTATTTTTTGCAGCACTTGGAAGTGAAAAACGCAATTTTAGCTCAAAAAATCGCGCTTAATTTGTTATTCAAATTGAAAAAATTGAAAAAAAAAGACTCCTCCTGATTACCTGTTGATTTATGTGAAGAAGTAATGTTTAAATTTTCGAAAGGATCGGTTCAGTAGATTTTGAGTTCTAATGTTCACAAACTTCAAAAATGACGTTTTCGGGAAAATCGATTTAAAGTTTTCACGTATCACGGCCGGTCGTTTGAAACGCTATAACTCCGTTAGTTTTACTCCGATTGACTTAAAATTTATACACAATATTCTCGACATATTGTTCATTCAGAAAAAAAATTTTAAAAAATGCAAAAAAATAATTTTAAACCCCCCCGCCCCTTAATGGCTTATAACAATGGAACAAGTCGGAATTTTCATTTACAATTTTGGGAACATATTTTTCAATAGTTTTACTAACAATTTATGACAAAAAAAAATCGATTTTTTTAACCGTCCAACCCTATTTCCCCCCCTTAAGACACCAGACCAGGGTAATCATTTTTTTATTTCTCCATGTTCTGAAAGATGCATTTGTTGAGAATGATCTCACCAAATCTTCACCACGTAGGGATTTTTCATATAAAAGTTCCCCTTCTATTTTTTATTTATTTTTTCATAAACGATGAAAATTTTCTGTGAAAATGGGAAATAAAATTCGCTGGTCCGCCATTTTTTTTTTTTAGATATCCAAATTCCGCTACGTGATCCGCTATAAACCTTTATGTCTAGATTATAAATATATTTTTTTTGTATTTTTCTGATGAACCGTATGGCTTAGTTGCCGTCAACCACCAAGCAGCAACTTCGTCGGGGTGTTCTTTTGGAAGCGGCGTACACCGCAAACTATTCTTAAGATTCGAATAAAAAAATTTGTGTAGTGTCTCCCATATGTCTATATTGAATATTAGTATCAATAATATAAAAAAACCGTTCATCGTTTGCTCGAAAAAAATTATGAAAAATACACGTTCATACCACACGCGCACCGTGGTCTGGTATCATAATTATTTGTCAAACGCTGCGGAGTACACTACCCACTATTATACCGCTTGTGGATGGAATAAAATGTATTAGGAAATGTATTAATATATATAGATGGCGTAAAAGTCAAACAGTCGGATGGAGTGTGCAATGTGCATAGGACTTCAAGGCGCTACTTGCATCGGAACATCGATAAACTCGCGAGAAGCTTCGGGCTATTCGCGCTACATCGCGAACTCCACTGGAGACAGACAGACAGACAGACGTTTGTCCGTCACTCTATTCCTTGCTCTCTATTCCTTTCTCTCTCTCTCTCTTTCTCTCTCTCTCTCTCTCTCTCTCTCTCTCTCTCTCTCTCTCTCTCTCTCTCTCTTATCTCTTTATCTCTTTCTCTCTGTCTGTCACTCTCTGTGCGAGAAGATGACAAGAACAGAGCGCTCGTTCTTGCGGTCGCGACGGTTTTGCTTTGCGGAAAGCACACACATAATCGTTCTGGCCTATGAGAGAATAGAGCAAAAGGGAGATGAATGACTCGATGGGATATGTATATATATCACTGCCATTGAAAACGAAGATTCCAACTGATACAAGCTCGCTATCCCCACTGGGATAAGCGAGCAGCGCGAGTTAGACTCTCTTGCTCAACTCTCTCTCTCTCTCTCTCTCTCTCTCTCTCTTTCTCTCTTTCTCCTCTGTCTTTCTCTGTCTGAATTTCACTCGGTTCACCGTGACAGCCATTATAAGCCGACCGGAATGCGATAAATTATCTTCTCTGAATTCTATTCTATAGTATAATTTGGAATAGTAAACGAAATTGACTCTAAAATGCGAATTTATACGTAAACTTGTAAATTTCCCACAATTATTTGGTATCCCCACGAAGGAAGATTTATTTTTATGAAAAAAGAAATCGTGTTTTTAATTTACGTGTTTAAAATGTTCAAAAAGATCGAAAAATTACAATTAGAAAAAATTTACGGATGTTAAATCGTTCCGACTTCGAATTGTTTTGCGTCTCCGACCAGAAATTCGGTGCACAAGTGAATCAGTAATCGTCCGTTGTTCGGTATTTTCATGACGATTGATCATTGTTTTTGGTATTTGAAAATTTTCAAAAAATCTTCGTCAAGAACGTAATTTAGGAAATTCTTCGAGATTCCGAACTAAAACGCGCACGGACGCTCGAACAGTTTATTTTCTTCTAAATCTTATTTCCCGAAGTTACGACACATTTTTCAATGTATTCAGCAATGAAAATTCGAAATTTCTTCATCTCCAGCACAAAGCTCATTCTATGAGAAAGTAAAATAAAAAATGGATGTTCGACTAAACGGGCAATGTCTCAAATTTATGAATAAAATGGTATATTGTGCAAAAATGTTAATGAGCGTGAACGATGAAAACAAAAAATCGAACGCTCGACAAGTTGGATCGTAAGACATCCGAGTGTCCGATACTTTGAGTACAGTCTCGCCCGTATGATGTTGAAGTTTCGGACGTTGGAATCCAACGAAAATAGATTTTTTACACCATTAATCCGCCTTGAGATTGGCTTATCAATAAGAAAAATCGTTAACGTGTTAGGCCACACTAGAGGCCGAAAAAATAGGCTTTTTTGTGGATTTTTTTTTCAGAAAAACTACAAATTAAAGTGAGATTACAAAATAGGGTGTTTATCATACATATCAGTGACTATATACGAGGGGGGACCCAAAGAAAACGGGAATTGCGCTGCGGAGGGAAGGGCGAGTGGGGGAACCCATTGCTCGACCAGGTGTCCGTTGGGGACACGTCTCCTGAGTTAGTGTGCGAAGTTCCGTCGCCATTTCGGCGAAAACGTGATGGCCGATTGTCGAGAGCAACGCGCGGCTGTGAAATTTTGTTTCCTGTTGGGGAAATCGGCCGCGGAAACTACTGTAATGCTTAAGGGAGAACACCACTGTGAACCCCTGTTTTTTTTCACATTTTTTAAGAATTTTTTTTTGTGGGAAAAAAAAGAGATATTCGAAAAATTTTTTTGGGTTTTGTTCCTTGTTTATTAATGTATCAAAAAACATTTTTTTCACATTTTTCACGCCACATGGTGGCGCTGAGGAAGCTCTCGCGTCAGGTGCAGTCATTTCCGCGGCACGCAGCAGAACTCTCTTCAACGTCGATCCGAAAAAAAATACCGAGTGTTTTCGTTAATAAGAAAAATATTGTTTTAAATAAAATAGGCACGCCTTTAAAATTAACTTTAATTTCAAAGGCGTGCCTATTTTATTTAAAACAATATTTTTCTAAATCCCTGTGTACTTCTCTTCAAAATATCATATTATTAACGAAAACACTCGGTATTTTTTTTCAGATCGACGTTGAAGAGAGTTCTGCTGCGTGCCGCGGAAATGACTGCACCTGACGCGAGAGCTTCTCCAGCGCCACCATGCGGTGTGAAAAATGTGAAAAAAATGTTTTTTGATACATTAATAAACAAGGAACAAAACCCAAACAAATTTTTCGAATATCTCTTTTTTTTCCCACAAAAAAAAATTCTTGAAAAATGTGAAAAAAAAACCGGGGTGACAGTGGTGTTCTCCGTTAAGACTGCTTACGGAGATGCTGCCCTAAGTAAAACCAGAGTCTACGAATGGTTTTCACGTTTTAAAAATGGAGAAATGTCAATTGAAGACCAACCCCGTTCAGGACGCCCCTCAACGTCAAGAAGTGACGGAAACGTCGACAAAATCAATGCTCTCATTCATGAAAACCGTCGCCGAACCATTGATCAACTCTGTGAGATGTCTGGGATATCATGGAGTTCAATTCAGAGGATTTTATCCAAAGATTTGCACATGAGCAGAGTTGCAGCCAAATTTGTCCCTCGCCTTCTCACAGACGAGCAAAGGGAGCGTCGACTTCGGGCATGTTTTGAACTTCAAAATCAGCTCGAAGAGGACCCTGAACTTTTTTCCAAGGTGATTACTGGTGATGAATCGTGGTGCTATGGACACGACCCCGAAACAAAGCAGCAATCAAGCGTTTTGCCACTGTGGAGGAGTTAAAACAAAAATCGCTGGAAGACCTAAAGAACATCCCGATAAGTGAATTTAAAAAATGTTTCGAACATCGGAAGGATCGTTTGCAGAGGTGGGTTGTGGTCAAAGGAGAATACTTTGAAGGTGATCAAAATTTGGTGTAAAAATATTCAAAAATAAAGAAATTACGACGAAATTCCCGTTTTTTCTTGGGTCCCCCCTCGTACAATAATTTTTTTGAAGCGATTAATTTCAAAATGGCGGCTGTGCAGCGTTTTTCCGATGACGTCTCCGTTTTTGTTGGCCGGAAACATAACTCGGACAATTTTCAACCGATTCACTTGAAATTTTCAATATATCTTTAAAAATACATTGTCTATGGAAGTGCGCAGGATTTTTTCTTTATCGCATTGTTCATTTGTTATTAATAATTTTCTGACGATTTTTTTAGGAAATTTTTCACTCTTCACCTTAGAAGTGCGCCATTTCGTCAAAAATCAATGTACCGAAAAAATCCTACGATAAATATGTTGACAATATTGAGTTTCCAAGATTTATGTAATATTGTGTACAGTGACGATTGGACTATACTTATTATTAAACTGAATGACGAATAATTTTTTAGCATAGAAATTAGCAAAGTCCTTGGGGTATAGCAGTTATTGAAGTGCGATTTGTGTAAAGGACGAAATTTCGTCAGGCTTTAGGTTGGTTCGAAAAACGAGAATGAGAGAAGTACGGGGCGACGAAAACAAAAATGAAACACAAGGATTATTCCCGTTTTAAAATGTTCGATGGTACAATAACGGCAAAGCTGACGTCACGTGTCCTGTAAATCAGCCTCTAACAGTTTTTTTTGTTTTTCGAATAGTCGACGGAACGCGATCTGTGGACGAGAATTGTATATTTTTTTGTCTCGTATCTCTCGTTATCAGGTGCGATTGTTATCAGTCTCGTAATCCAGCATCGATGAAACATGAAATTGATGAAAGTGCAATCGTGTACATGGGACCGGGCGACATGGGAATTTGACTCACGAGCGGCAACTACAAGATTTATATTCCCGCTTTAAATCCTCCTCGTCCCCGAAAACACCCTTCTCTCACCGAAACAGGATACAACAATGGGATCTATACAATCCAGAATAATGACTTCGTTATTTCTTTGCCCCTTCTCGTATGTTATTGTGTCTACTGGCGACCCGAATAACGAATATCGCGCACGATTGCGCGCGTATATTGCAAAATATAAATCACTGGATCACGTAGATGGCGCTGCGAATGATATCGTCGATATGGATCGATAGATGGCGCTGCGAACGATGCCTTCGTTCTGAATCGGATAGATGGCGCTGCGAACAATGCCTTCGATATGGCTCACATAGATGGCGGTGCGAACGCCAACTTCGATCTGGATCACATAGATGACGCTGCGAACGTTACCTTTATAGTCTTTTGTTCAATGGTGCGGGTAGAAATAATACTCGCGAGAAGTGGTAACGAACAACGTAACTTTTATTAATAAATAATCGTAGATAAAAGATTATCACAGAAATATGAGATCGTAGAGAACGTGGTTATTGTATTTTATGCGTCGTAGAATAACTCCCGAGATGGACAATAGACTGCAGCTGTAGCGGAAGAAGCGGCTCTTCGACTTTGAAGACTAGTGTCTGCTTTCGTCGCTGGCGCTGGTGGTCCAGTCTAGGGTCTTTGGTGTGTTTTATACCGACCGGGGTTGAAGGAGCGGGCGAGACCGCTACACCTTCGATCCGAATGGATTCCCGTGCAGAAATTGTGGCAGGGACCAAGCTGGATCCCCGTGATGATCCCTATCCTCTGGTAAGGATCCGACTAGATCCCTAACAAATTTCTGCATGGATTGCTTGAATTTTATTAACCCGCACGCATACATACGAGGTCTGTTCAAAAAGTATCGCGAATTTTGAATTTTCGCGGGCTACGTATATTGGATTTTCAATTTTTTTGTGGCGTTAGTTTGGTAGTCATGTCCCTCACTTATGCTGAAAAAATCGGCCATTTTGAATGTTCAGTTAATTGTTGAGAGCTCTTTTGGTTAGACGTGCTTTGGCTTGTCTTCGATTTTTGCCTATTCCAAAAAATGGATCAAAGAATCTTTATCAAATTTTGTGTGAAAAACAAAATGAATTGCGCGGATGCATTCCGAATGTTGACTGTGACATATGGTGAAGCTACCTTGGATCAAAGCAACGTTTATCGGTGGTACGAAATGTTCTCAGAGGGCCGAGAAGATCCGAACAACGAAATGCGTTCCGGACGCCCGAGCACATCAACAACACAGACGAAAACATTGATGAAGCGAAAGAAAATAATATTGGCCAATCGTCGAATCACCGTCAGAGAAGTTGCCGAGGAACTAAACATATCGATTGGCTCGTGCTATTCGATTTTTACCAATGATTTGGGCATGAGACGGGTCGCCGCGAAATTCGTGCCAAAATTGTTCAATTTCGAACAAAAACAGTGTCGCGTTAACATTGCTAAGGAGCTGTTGGACTCGGTCCGCGACGACCCAAATTTGCTCCAGAGGGTCATAACTGGTGACGAATCATGGGTTTATGGTTATGACGTGGAAACCAAAGCTGAATCATCGCAATGTGAGCTGCTTTTTTGGAATAAGCAAAAATCGAAGACAAGCCAAAACACGTCTAACCAAAACAGCTGTCAATAATTAACTAAACATTCAAAATGGCCGATTTTTTCAGCATAAGTGAGGGACACGAGTACCAACCTAACGCCACAAATAAATCGAAAATCGAATATACGTAGCCCGCGGAAATTCAAAATTCGCGATACTTTTTTAACAGACCTCGTGTATCTCTCTCTCCCTCTCTATATACAGTGCTGGGCATTTTAAGTGGAATGCGGATATCTTCGTCGATTATTGCGAAAGTTCGACGAATTAGGAAATTTCAAAAAAGTACATTCAAGGAAATTTGACAATCTTTCGAACGAAACGGGTTTCATCGAGATTGGTCAACGATTGCGCACGTGCACCACGAAAATGTGGGGGGGAGTGAAAAATCGGATGATTTGTCAACCTCGTGATTTAAGGGTTGCGGATGGCGATAGATAATAAAAATGGTTTCCAACTGGAGGTTTACGAACAGGAATGAAAACTACTCCGGGAGCAATTGGATGCGAAATCCCCCGGCGGCAAGGGGAGGGGATTAAAGTGGAAATCTATTGTCGGGGCTAGCGCGAAAACTGTTGGACCGATTAGGCTCATTTTTATCGTGGATGTATTATTCGCGAGGGTCCATGACCACGTTAAAAGACATTTGCGGTATCGTTCCCCGGAAACGGTGGGGAGGTGTATCGTCGAAGTGCGATTTTCAGATTTCCCTTCAAATGCCAAACACTGTATATATTACGTAAATATCTCGATACCGTGTACAAGAATTGCGCAGGTGCGAGGTAAAATGAAACTCTCGGGTCTATTGAAATTCATATTTGACGAGACGAAAAAGAAAAACCTGATTGAATAATCAAAGCGTGGATGGATCGTCGTGGCAGTATACAAGGATCGAAAATTCTGCACCTACTGGCATTTGACTTCGTCAGCGTTTGATGAGCAACGAGCATGAATTTATTGCACATAAAGTATGAAATGCCACGAAGGAAGGAAGGGATAGAACGAGAACGGGTATACTACCGGAACTTCCGGTTCCCGTTTGTGCGTGTTTATTGGCTGGTGTGTGTTTATCACCGCCGGTCACAGATACGCTCGTGCATGCGTGTGTGTGCGTCCCTCGTCTTCGAGGCTGCGTCTGGTCGTGATTTTCACTGGCCCATACACGATTAAACGAGGGGCGATCGATGAGGTTGCGAATTTATATTAACACTGTTTTGTTACAGCCGCACACGACTACATGCACGCCCGTCGCGTAAGGCAAACGCGCGTCGGTTGCTGACGCTGCCCGAATTCCGAAGAAGAAAAATAACAAATCGTCATATTTAATGCTTAATCACCGACTAATATGGGGTCGCTAATATCTTCGGTGTTTTGCAAGGAAATTCTTCAAAAATTTTATAGTATATACTTAAATATATGTATAAAATATTCTCAAAGTTTCAATAAATTATATTCATTTTTTATACTATAAAAAAATTCATGAAAATCATTGAGAAAACGCTATCCTAACCCTATTTTCCCCCTTAAACAAATGGGCTCCGCTTAATCGCGTGGAATTACATATTTAAGGTAGTAGTCTGGTAACTTAAGCCGATTTTAATGTCTTTTTTGGAGGGCGTTTTTTTGTAGGAAAATAAAAATGAATCGTTTTGGATATTTAGGATGTTTTTATTTACATATCAAAAATACAAAAAAAAATTTTTTGAAAAAATTTAATAGTTTATTATTGTTATTATTATTGATCGAAGTTGGCACCTCGAAGTTGGCAGGCCGGGTCCTAACTTTTTATCTACCGAACCGATTGCTTTCAAATTTTAACAGGCTACTCTACACACTTATAGTTCTGGTCGGAACTGCTGAAGTTAAATTTCATGGAAAAATAACAAAATGGCGGACTTTGGAAAAAAAAGTCCTTCTATTTTAGCAAAGAAGGGGTTGTAATATAAAAAGTTAGGGGTGAAAAAACTTCTCGGTGGTCCCGACGGGAACTATACGTGTGTAGAGTAGCCTGTTAAAATTTGAAAGCAATCGGTTCGGTAGAAAAAAAGTTAGGACCCGGGTCGCCAACTTCGATCAATAATAATAATAATAATAATAAACTATTACATTTTTTCAAAATTTTTTTTGTTTGTATCTTTAAGGCAGTAGTCTAGTAACTTAAGCCGATTTTCATGTCTTTTTTGGAGGGCGTTTTTTTGTAAGAAAATAGAAATGAATCGTTTTGGATATTTAGGATGTTTTTATCTGCATATTAAAGATACAGAAAAAATTTTTTTTGAAAAAATGTAATAGTTTATTATTATTATTATTATTGATCGATTGCTTTAAAATTTTAACAGGCTACTCTACACGCTTATAGTTCTCGTCGGAACCACCGAGAAATTTTTTCACCCCTAACTTTTTATTTTACAACACCTTCTTTGCTAACATAAAACAACTATAGCAAAGAAGGGGTTGTAAAATAAAAAGTTAGGGGTGAAAAAAATTTCTCGGTGGTTCCGACGAGAACTATAAGTGTGTAGAGTAGCCTGTTAAAATTTGAAAGCAATCGGTTCGGTAGAAAAAAAGTTAGGACCCGGGCTGCCAGCTTCGAGGTGCCAACTTCGATCTATATTAATAATAATAATAAACTATTAAATTTTTTCAAAAAATTTTTTTTCTGTATCTTTAATATGTAAATAAAAACATCCTAAATATCCAAAACAATTCATTTTTATTTTCCTACAAAAAAACGCCCTCCAAAAAAGAGATGAAAATCGGCTTAAGTTACCAGACTACTACCTTAATCGATGAACAGGAATTAACGATGATAATCCATGATGTTGAAGCTTGCATCGTTGGAAAGCAAGGTAAATAAATTTTTTAATTTTCATTTTCAGCATTGCTCTTGCTTCTCGTGTCCATTTAGGCCCGGGTCCTTGAAGGAGATCCAAATAAAACGTTTTACCGATTTTTGTCATCGATAATCCAATCTTAAGGGGGATTAATGGTGTAAAAAATCAATTTTCCTTGCATTCCAACGATGCAAATATCAACATCATGATAATCCAACGTTAACAACTTTGAATCCAGATAAAAGGGCAATGAAAAAAGGAATGAAGATACTCAACGATCGCGAGGTTCGACGGTTTGTTACGAAAAAACTAGTTTTTCCCCGCGGATATTTAACGGTGGAGAGAAATCGAGAGGCTGCAATTTAGATCGAAGGTTGGGGACGGGTTGAGGGGAATTTGTCGGTGGTACTGGTCGAACGTGAAAGGGCTAGGTGGAAAAAACAAAAAAAAGAAGAAATTGAAGAAAAATAAACACGTATCGAGGCGATTGGGAACAGGGGATTCCCGGGTTCTATTTTTTCACCGTACTCCCGACAATCCAACAATCGCGCGCGCACAACCGAGTAACGCAGAGCTCGATAGCAACGTTTTCTCGTTTTCACCGTCACTGGTGCGAACCATTTCGAACATATTCACCCGATTTCCCCGTTACCCCGTACCGCTCATCGTCGAGCGCGTACCATTGATAGATGTAAACGAGTTTGCGTGTAACAAGGAGGGTAGTTGGGACCCTCGCAGCGTTAAAGTGATGCGGTTTAGAGCCGAACCGTTCGATGTCCGCTGAAACGAGAGAAAAAAAACGATCGACGACAGACAGAAAACGCTCTATCAATCGACGTTGACGGCGGTAACTAATGTCTCTGCAACATTGTACCGTGGGATAGTCCGCGGAAATTCGGTTTATTTTTTTTGGGACCAAGAATCGTCCGAGTCATCTCCGCACTTGTGTTTTACCGCGGCCACTAAAATCGGGCCGTACGTGCTTCGCGCGCTGCTTTTGCAGTTTAGGTTCGACGTGCGATCTGAACGCATCTTTCTCGACGCATCTTTTTTAATAGGGTGCAACAGAGATTTTTCGTTTTATCAATTGGATTCTTGGACCTTTTTCGATAATGTGGAAATTCATTAGAATGATTTTTTCTCGAGCTGGACATAATTGTTTTATTCGGATCGAGATTGGCTTCGCGAAAAGTATCGATTTTCTTTTTTGCAGGTCCTCCCATCCCCGTTTCTATCAGCGATGTGCGGACGAATTCGTTCATTTTTTGCGCTCGTCCCAATCGCCACGAGTCACTGCAATTGCCATTTTCCTCGATAACATACCAAATGACCTTTCATTCCAGGCTCACGGTCGCTAATAAAGTTAGAAACAGCCGGTAACTCGCCCCCTTGCGCCGGTGAAAACTTTTGGATGGACACTGGTGGACGCACAATGGCATTACGTCAGCGTCAAAGAGCATCGCGCATCCATGAATCGTGGACCACGAGTCTACAATAGCTTGCGCAAGAACTACAAAGCGTGTAGAATTTAACCCGTGATATATCTATTAACGCCGAAACACGATTAAACGCAGAGTCGTGTTTACTGTCCTGCAACAGAACAATTTACTCTACTGACCACTGTAGTAACGACGAGATACCTGGTCATTTTAATTCGCCGGCTATTTAACTGACCACATAAAGAAAAACATTGGTCTACCGTGGAACGGCAACACATCTATTAGAATGGTCTACCAAAAATCGTCTTACACACTAAGAGAAAAAAGTGTTTGAATTGAAGAAATCGGCGTTTACCCTCGCTCAAATGCAATTGTTTTGTTGGTACTACAAATATTTTGTTTGACGATGTTGAAGTTTGCATCGTTGGAACGCAACGCAAATAGGTTTTGAAATGTTCATTTTCCGAATTGCTCATGCTTCTCGTGGCCATTTAGACCGAGGTCCTTGACGGAAAGCCCAATAAAACATTTTAACGATTTTTGTTATTGATAAATCCAATCTTAACAGGTTAGCCCACTCTAGAGGCCGAAAAAATTTCGGGTTGCTTTTTTGGGAATTTTTTTTTTAGATAAAGTAGAA
This sequence comes from Oxytorus armatus, assembly GCA_958009045.1. NCBI lineage: Eukaryota > Metazoa > Arthropoda > Insecta > Hymenoptera > Ichneumonidae > Oxytorus > Oxytorus armatus. The sequence goes on along the minus strand of OY253745.1, from coordinate 35,209,430 downwards.
AATAAATCGACATTACAAAAGAGGGTGTTTATCATACATATCAGTGACTATGTCCAATAATTTTTTTGAAGCGATTCATTTCAAAATGGCGGCTGTGCAGCGTTTTTGCGATGACGTCTCCGTTTTTGTTGGTCGGAAATATAACTCGGACAATTTTTAATCGATTCACTTGAAATTTTGAATATATCGTTAAAAATACATTGTCTATGGAAGTTCGTAGGATTTTTTTCTTTATATTGCATAGTTCATTTGTTATTAACAATTTTCTGACGATTTTTTCGGCGAATTCTTCACTTTTCACTTTAGAACTGCGCCATTTCGCCAAAAATCAATATATCGGAAAAATCCTACGCTCTTCCGTAGACAATGTATTTTTAAAGATGTATTCGAAATTTCAAGTGAATCGCTTGACAATTGTCTGAGCTATGTTTCCGGCCAACAAAAACGGAGACGTCATCGCAAAAGCGATGCACAGCCGCCATTTTGAAATGAATCGCTTCAAAAAAATTATTGTATACAGTCACTAATATGTATGATAAACACCATATTTTGTAATCTCGATTTATTTTGTAGTTTTTCTGAAAAAAAATCCCCAAAAAAGCCTATTTTTTCGACCTCTAGAGTGGCCTAATCCGTTAACGGGGGAAATAGGGTTAGACGGTTCAAAAAAACGATTTTTTTTTAATTTCATCAATTGTTAGTAAAACTATTGAAAAATATGTTCCCAAAATTTATAATGAAAATTCCGACTCGTTCTATTGTTATAAGCCATTAAGGGAGGAAATAGGGTTAGGACAGCGTTTTCTCAATGATTTTCATGAATTTTTTTATAGTATAAAAAATGAATATAATTTATTAAAACTTTGAGAATATTTTATACACATATTTAAGTATATACTATAAAATTTTTGAAGAATATCCTTGAAAAACACCGAAGAAAATTTATGAGTGCTTTGACTTTGTTTTTCTTGGTACTATTTTTTCAAACGCGTTTTTCTGAAAACGACTTTTTTTGAACTTGCGTACACGCTAGTTTGAAAAGTTTTCAACCAATCGTTTTGAAAATTGGCAGTTACTTTCTTCATAGTATTGCGCTCTATATGAACCTAAAATCGGAATATTATCATTATTTAAAATAATTTTTTTTTGCAAATAAAGTTGTAAAAAATGGCAAAAATCATGCTATTTTGGTTTGATCCCTGTAAAAAATTCAATTTTCTATTTTTTTTTATAGCATTTAGGTTCATATAGAAGAGAGACATAATAAAAGTAAATTCCAACCTCGTTTGATTTCAGATGAAAATTGCGGCTTCCAGAATGTACGCAAAATGCTGAGTCTGATTGTGACCTGCAATATAGGGTCGCTAATATCTTCGGTGTTTTACAAGGAAATTCTTTAAAAATTTTATAGTATATACTTAAATATATGTAAAAAATATTCTCAAAGTTTCAATAAATCATATTCATTTTTTATACTATAAAAAAATTCATGAAAATCATTGAGAAAACGCTGTCCTAACCCTATTTCCCCCCTTAAGAAAGATTAATGATGTTAAAAATCTATTTTCTTTGCATTCCAGCGATGCAAACATCACAGTCATTTTGTTTGCCATTAGGATATTTTAGTCGACTGATGCCAATAATTGTTAAAGAAACTGATAATTTATTTGCACCAACTAAAAATTCGTTTGAACGAGGGTAAACGCCGATTAAGTCAACTCAAACACATTTTTTTTCTCAGCGCAGATGTGACATAGACTTTTACATTGTTACTCAAGAGTGTGCGGATAGTCCGCGACTAGTCAACGGCATTGAAGTTTGTCGAAATTTTCTTTTAAACACAAAATTTTGTATTTTTATTGTGTCAATTTTATTACAAAAATAAGTTGTTATTTTTGTAACAGAGTTACGAAAAACTTTCGTGCCGTTGACTTTTCATTGACTATCAGTGGACTTTGAGCGAACATGACGAAGTCAACCGGACGGGAGTTTTTCGAAATTTGATTACGAATATAAAATGTCATTTTTATCGTGAAATTAGAGAGAGAAAAACTTCGAAAATTTCAGAATTGTAGTATGATAATAAAATTTCAAAAAACTGTCCTTTAAAAAAAAATCCCCAAGGAGCAGACTCGAGAAAGTCAACGGGCACGAAAGTCGACTCTCTTTTAACGGCACAAAAATAAAATGGCATTTTTATAGTAAAATAAAAAAGAAAAAAAACTTCAACAATTTCGAAACTGTAGTGCGATGATAAAATTTTCATTTTATAAGCCCGGGATGAGCGCCGTGAGAGAATGACAGAGAGAGAGAAAGGGAAAACCCTCCTGTGTCAAGTGATCGCGGAATAACCGGAAACAAAATGTGCAACAATTCGCAGAATCGCGAACCAGCTACGACAGCATCAGCAAAATATACGAACGAGATATGACACAACCGACAAAACCACTGAGAGAGAGAGATAGAGAAAGAGAGAGAGCACATGGGTCCTGTATAGCGACTAACCCCACGGCAAGTCCTGCTGTGGAATTTCAATGAATTTACGAATCTCCCTCCCTGCTCCCACTCGCCAGTCTGACTCACCCGCTTTAAGAGTACCAGCGAGCACGTGTGCGGTTTCCCAGAAACTTTACGTCATTTTCGTTGCTCTCCGAGCGTGGTCCACTCCCCGTCCTAACTATAGCGTGTTTAATAGTTTATATACGTAAAGAAAGAGAGGGCGAGAGGGCGAGAGGGCGAGAGGGCGAGAGGGCGAGAGAGAGAGAGAGAGAGAGAGAGAGAAAGAAAAAACAAAGAGTATAACAAAAGCGAAATAAGCCAGGAGTAACGATACCCCCGAGGTGTATATTTCGTCCAATCAGCGTCACAGACCGAGTTTAAGTCAGTTTTGCTGCAAGTTACATTTACCCGAACTCTGTACGTACGTTTTATACGGTGTAATGTAGCGAGTATAATTTTGTATTAAAAAAAAATTCTTGAATTTCGCCTATGACAACTGCGTATAGCCCCGTAAGAATGCTAACCTTCAGACATTGATAATTTCCTGAAAATTTCAGAGAATGTTTCTACTGCTCGTTCGTATACGTGTGCAAAACCTGGAGGAAATTCCGCTAATCGGTTTACGGCCTATCGAATTTTTAATTTTGCATGAATTTTTTAGGAGTGGCGGCACATTGCCGTTTATATAAAAGAAATTACAAAGAAACAAAAAAATGGAATTGGAAAGATCGCACGTAAAAACGCGAAAGGGTATACGTTGAAACAAAGATGACATCAAAGAGCAAGTGAAAAGGCAGTCTACTTACCAAGTATGATGTATTTACGTTGGACGAGCACTTTTTCTCCGTGAACCGGTCAGCAAATATTAATGGCCGCGTTACAGAAAATGGTAGTATTCCGGGAAATCTGTAAGATATGCACATTTAAATGATAAATTTTTTAAGTACCATATAAAATGAAGTTCGGACATAAGCAGGTGAATCTGTGCAACAGAATGGAAACGGGAATAAAATTGAACTCAAATAAGAAACTGGTCCAAGCTGATGAATAACATATTGCGCCAATGTCTGGAAGTCGAATTTTTAATTAAGAACAGCTCTTAACCGTCTCTTTGCGCGTCCGGTATTGAGCGAAAGTACAATTGGAACATGTGATCAATTGATTTACCTCGCTCAACCGTTATTCCCCATTCAATTAATAATTTCGATTACACAAATGACATAAATAACGAATATCATGAATGACAAAGAGCTTCGATTCCCCGGTAAATTTTCGATCATCGTTTATGGTTCGAATCATAAATTAATACGTTTATGAGCGCGCGCACATCAATTGTACGTAATGTAATTATGTATTCAATAACTCGACTAATTCGCGGAGATTAAAACACAAATTACGACGCATAATCAGCAATAACTCGCTGGGGTCAGACAAATATTATATCGATTCGTTCGATATGCTTGAACGATAAAAGATCGAACTGCGTTATATTTCATCCAGAGGACATATAGTCACTGAAGTTTACAGCTCGAACAACAAGATGCGGAAGATAATTTATGATGTTGAAGTTTGCATCGTTGGAATGGAACGAAAATAGATTTTCTACTTCATTAATCAACCTTAAGCAGACCGCAGTCGGGAGACCAAAAAAACGCGATTTTTCAAGAATTTTTCCTGGAAAGACATTTAAATTTATTAACGTAAAAATTTATATACGTATTGTGGTAACTTTTAACTTTATTTTCATATTTTTTATTTGTCAAAATAAAGATTTTTACAGCTGCTATAACCGATTTCCGGAAACTCCTCTAAAAAAAGGTGTCTGCCGGTGAGCACGATATCTCCGGTTTGGATTATCCAAAATGAAAAAACCAAAAATATTCTATTGGTGGATAGATAAATCTAGGTATTGACCGAAGGAATCGTCGAAATTTTGATTTTTGATAAAATGGCGGCTGCAAAAAGAAAAGATTCCAATTTTCGACCAAAATTTTTTCGTTGAATTGTTTAAAAAAAATAGAAATAATTATCGGAAATGTTATTCCTTAGTTCAATACGTGAAGAATATATCTGAGAAGGTTGTGTTAAAATTGCAGACCGATCGGTTGAGCCGTTTTTGAGAAATCATGCTCGCCGACTTTGAAAACACCGTTTTGAGAAAAACGCGTTTAAAGTTTAGGCCGCCTACATTGTAACGCACCGAGCTTCCTTACAAATATGCATGTATCTCCAAGAATATGTGCCGAATCGATTTGAAATTTTCAGAGAATATACTCAAATGTACGTACATTCCGAAAATGCAATAAAAAAAATCGATTTTTCGAAATTTCCAACCGCGTATAATCCCTAAAGATTGGATTATCGATGACAAACATCGTTAAAACGTTTTATTGCGGGTCTCCTACAAGGACCTGGGCCTATATGGGTACCTGGAAGCGAAGAGCAATACTGAAAATGAAAATGTAAAAACCTATATGCGTTGCCGTTTCAACGATGCAAGCTTCAACGTCATGAAAATTTCTTGATCAAAATATCCAACGTCGCAAAGAACTCCATACAAAAATATTCCCAACGCGGGGTAATACTTCGAAATAATTGTCAGTCCGATGTGTTTTTCCTTCACACACCTTGAGCATTAAGGTAGTAGTCTGGTAACTTAAACCGATTTTCATGTCTTTTTTGGAGGGCGTTTTTTTGTAGGAAAATAAAAATGAATCGTTTTGGATATTTAGGATGTTGTTATTTACATATTGAAGGTACAAAAAAAAATTTTGTTGAAAAAATTTAATAGTTTATTATTATTATTATTGATCGAAGTTGGCACCTCGAAGTTGGCAGCACGGGTCCTAACTTTTTTTCTACCGAACCGATTGCCTTCAAATTTTAACAGGCTACTCTACACACTTATAGTTCTCGTCGGAAGTACCGATAAATTTTTTCACCCCTAACTTTTTATTTTACAACCCCTTCTTTGCTAAAGTCCTTTTATTTTAGCAAAGAAAGGGTTGTAAAATAAAAAGTTAGGGGTGAAAAAATTTCTCGGTAGTTTCGACGAGAACTATAACTGTGTAGAGTAGCCTGTTAAAATTTGAAAGCAATCGGTTCGGTAGAAAAAAAGTTAGGACCCGGGCTGCCAACTTCGAGGTGCCAACTTCGATCAATAATAATAATAATAATAAACTATTAAATTTGTTCAAAAATTTTTTTTATTGTATCTTCAATATGTAAATAAAAACATATTAAATATCCAAAACGATTCATTTTTATTTTCCTACAAAAAAACGCCCTCCAAAAAAGACATGAAAATCGGCTTGAGTTACCAGACTACTACCTTAAACCACTGTTATTTGTGTTATTTCCACAATTTTTAATATTTTTACTCCAATATTGTCGCGTACACCACGTGAATAGTAAATTTACTGTGAATTTGAACAAAATCGTTCTTCGCTATCGGTCATGAGATAGAAAAACCATTTACTTGGAGCTTCAAAAATTAATAACAATTTGGAAAGAGTGGGTCTTCCTTTGATTATTGGCTTAATCGATTTCTAAGGGTAAATAGTGAATGAAATGTGAATTTGAACAAAATCGTTCTTTGCTATCGGTCATGAGATAGAAAAACCATGTACTTGAAGCTTCAAAAATTAATAACAATTTGAAAAGAGCGGGTCTTCCTCCGATTACTTGCTTAATCGATTTGTAAGGGTGAATAGTAAATTTACTGTGAATTTGAACAAAATCGTTCTTTGCTATCGGTCAGGAGATAGAAAAATTATTTATTTGAAGGTCTAAAAATTAATAACAATTTGGAAAGATCGGGTCTTCTTCCGAATACTTGCTTAATCGATTTCTAAGGGTGAATAGTAAATTTACTGTGAATTTGAACAAAATCGTTCTTTGCTATCGGTCAGGAGATAGAAAAATTATTTATTTGAAGGTCTAAAAATTAATAACAATTTGGAAAGATCGGGTCTTCTTCCGAATACTTGCTTAATCGATTTCTAAGGGTGAATAGTAAATTTACTGTGAATTTGAACAAAATCGTTCTTTGCTATCGGCCACGAGATAGACAAACTAATTATTTAAGTCTTAAAAAATTGATAACAATTACGACACTGCAGATCTCATTGCGATTACTTGTTTAATTGATTATAAAGGGTAAACACTGAATTTAATATGGACTTGAACTAAATTCCTCATTGTTATTGAATTTCACGGGTTAATAGATGCACGGGGCTCGACCCCTGTTTCGCCCCTGGCCGCGAGCCCCTTGGATGCTAGGCTCTGGCTGCTAGCTTCAGCTACATACGCGGAACATTCTTAAACATTGTGCCATTTGGAATTTCCGCTTTACTCCTACTGGGTCAACGTAGCGAAATGAAACATGCGTCGAAAAAATTGTATTTTATTCATATTTATGTACCGGAAATTTATTTTCATTCAAAGATGACAACAATAACGTCAATTTTCGATGGCAATTGATCGACGTAAGTTCTCGGTAACTCGTGGTGGAGTTGTCAACCTCGTGGTCCTTCTAAGGGTTCGCACAAAGCATAATTTCATCGAAGTGCTTCCGTCGCTACTGCGTCAATTGGCTAAAGTTACCTGTGCGGCTACCCCGCACGAGTACAATTATGGCGAACGGTTCTCGATGAAAAGGACACGCGCGAGCGAAGCCAGATAATAGATTACGGAAATCGCTTGATTCCCTAGCGCAAACGTTTTCAAGTGTGGCACGAGCAAACGCGAGGTTACACAGAGAGTTGCGCCACGAGGAAAATGCACACACAAACGCACTTAATCCTACTGACATTGGTATGAGTGGCGGCGCGCGGGGATCGAGGAAGTGAGAAAAGGAGGGAAAAATCGGTGTGAAAACAGCGGGCGGAAAAGAGAAGGAAATAAGAGGGAGCCGAAGAAGGAGAAGAAGAAGAGGTGGAACACGAAGTGTTGTAGGTCGCGCAGAGAGTTGGTGCGCGCGCGATAGCACGAGGAAGTGAGGAGAGAATGAAGGCAAAGTGAGAATCAGCGAAGCGTAACAAATAGGAATTAGCGTAGTCCGTAAACACGAGGTGGATGAACGTAACTAACGCAGCTAAACTCTCTAGAGCCACGTCGAAGCCGATGAGACTCAAGAGACCGAGACGAGATTAGAGACCTGACAATGTTTGTATTCGTTGGCTATGCAATCGCGTAAAATTTCGACAACTTTTGATCTAAAGACAAATTTAAAGAAAGTCCCGACGGAAAAAATATGGTTTAGTCAACAGTATAAATAATCCTTCGCTCAAACGGTATTCGTGGAGTCGGTGAAGGTTCGGGAAGAGTTTTAAAAAATCTTCATATAACATTTTTCCTATGATGTTGAAGTTTTCATCGTTTGCAATGCAACGAAAATAGATTTTTTACTACATTAATCACCCTCGAGATTGGATCGTCGATGGCAAAAATCGTTAAAACGTTTCATTGGCGTCTCCTTCAAGGACCCGGGCCTAAATAGGCACGAGAAGCAAGACAAATACTGAAAATTAAAATTAAAAAACCGATTTGCGTTGCGTTCCAACGATGCAAACGTCAACATCATTTTTTATGATGCTGAAGTTTGCATCGCTGGAATGCAACGAAAATAGATTTTTCTATACCATTCATCCTCTTTACGGTTGGATTTTCAAAGAGAAAAATCGTTAAAACGTTAGTTTGGCGTCGCCTTTACGGTGCTGGGCCTAAATGGGCAAGGGAAACGGGAGCAATACGGGAAATGAAAATTTTAAAAACCCATTTTCGTTGCGTTCCAACGATGCAAACTTCAACATCACCATTTCTTCCTATCGAATTGAATAAAAAAATGAGAAACGAAAACGACACAGCCAACACTGACTTACATCACTGATCGATCGGGTGAGGATCAAAATTCGGAATGACCACTATTTTGGACGGCCAAAATGTGGAATTTCAAAATAACAAACGTTCAATAGTTTGAACGTGTCATGTTAAGGTAGTAGTCTGGTAACTTAAGCCGATTTTCATGTCTTTTTTGGAGGGCGTTTTTTTGTAGGAAAATAAAAATGAATCGTTTTGGATATTTAGGATGTTTTTATTTACATATTAAAGATACAAAAAAAGTTTGAAAAAATTTAATAGTTTATTATTATTATTATTATTATTGATCGAAGTTGGCACCTCGAAAAAAAAGCGCGTGGGTGGCCCCGGTGATTTTGGCTCTTGATGTTATCTGAAATAAAAAATTCTTGATAATTCCTATTCTATAGACATGTAATTCTGGTCGGAACTACTGAAGTTAAATTTCATGGATAAATAACAAAATGGCGGACTTTGGAAAAAAAAAGTCCTTTTCCAAAGTCCGCCATTTTGTTATTTATCCATGAAATTTAACTTCAGTAGTTCCGACCAGAATGACATGTCTATAGATTAAAAATTATCAAGAATTTTTTATTTCAGATAACATCAAGTGCTAAAATCACCGGGGCCACCCACGCGCTTTTTTTCGAGGTGCCAACTTCGATCAATAATGATAATAATAAATTATTACATTTTTTCGAACAAAATTTTTTTGTATCTTTAATATGTAAATAAAAACATCCTAAATATCCAAAACGATTCATTTTTATTTTCCTACAAAAAACGCCCTCCAAAAAAGACATGAAAATCGGCTTAAGTTACCAGACTACTACCTTAACGGGTTAGGCCACTCTAGACGCCGAAGAAATAGGCTTTATCGGGGATTTTTTAACAGAAAAACTACAAAATAAATCGAGATTCCAAAATAGGATGTTTGTTATACATATCAGTGACTGTATACAATAATTTTTTCGAAGCGATTAATTTGAAAATGGCGGCTGTGCAGCATTTTTGCGATAACGTGCCCGTTTTTGTTGGCCGGAAACATAACTCAGAAAAATATTGTTTTAAAAAAAATAGGCCCGCCTTTGAAATTAAAGTTAATTTCAAAGGCGTGCCTATTTTTTTTAAAACAATATTTTTCCAAATCCCTATGTACTTCTCTTCAAAATATCAAATTATTAACGAAAACACTCGGTATTTTTTTTCAGATCGACGTTGAAGAGAGTTCTGCTGCGTGCCGCGGAAATGACAGCACCTGACGCTAGAGCTTCCCCAGCGCCACCATGCGGCGTGAAAAATGTGAAAAAAATGTTTTTTGATACATTAATAAACAAGGAACAAAACCCAAATTTTTCGAGAATCTCTATTTTTTCCCACAAACAAAAATTCTTGAAAAATGTGAAAAAAACAAGGGGTCACAGTGGTGTTCTCCCTTAAGATTGGATTATCGATGACAAAAATCGTTAAAACGTTTTATTGGAGTCTCCTTCAAGGACCTGGAACTAAATGGGCACGAGGAGCAAGAGCAATACTGAAAATGAAAATTCAAAAACCTATTTTCGTTGCGTTCCAACGATGCAAACTTCAACATCATTTATATATATGTAATGGATGAATGAAAATGATTGCTCGTAAAGTGCTACCTAAAACGTGAATAGTTGAGAAAGTTTTATTTTATTTTTGTTATCAAAGGCAATTTTCCGGTACACGCGAAAGAGGTTCAAGCGTGAAAAAAACGAAAAAGGAAGTTTCTTTGAAAGTCACTGCTAAATCAATATATATTCAAATGAATCTTCGAATTAACATCATTCTTGACAATGAATCTCTCAGGCCTTAGTACGAAGAGGCCTGGTGTCCAAAAGAAAAATCACATCTACCGTTGGTGGCGCTTACACGATTAAAATTAGCATTGTTATCGGGCGGGAGCATTCGAGAGATTAGCGAGAGGCCATTGTCGAGGAGACACGCACACTTTTGCCAGGAGACTCACGGCAGTGTCTGGCCTTTAAAAATAATTTCAACGGCACAGCTCTCTCTCTCTCTCTCTCTCTCTTTCTCTCTCTCTCCACTATGCTACAAGATCTTTATCGTAAAATCGTTTCCGCTCGACGTCATTTCGTGAAAACCCGTGTTATAATAGTATATGCACCGTATATATCACAGTTGTCTGCCGGAGTTTCGAGATACACGGCAAGTGCATTTGTTCGAATCTCGTGAATCAAATGAGCGCGCGATTCGATCGATCGGGTGAGTGTTCAAAATTCGTAACGACCAGTATTTCGAACGGCCGAGTTGTGGAATTGCAAAATAACGAAACGTTCGATAGCCTTAACGTTTCGTATTAGGATGACGTTGAAGTTTGCATCATTGGAATGTAATGAAAATAAATTTTTTACACCATTAATCACCCTCAAAGATTGGATTATCGATGAGAAAAATCGTTAAAACGTTTTATTGGGGTTTCCTTCAAGGACCTGGACCTAAATGGACGCGAGAAGCGAAGAGGTATACTGAAAATGAAAATTTTTAAAACCTATTTGCGGTTGCGTTCCAACGTTGCAAACTTCAACGTCATCACGAGGGAAAGGAATCATAACGCGTCTGTAACGAGCACAAAACGGCCGATTCCACGGAAAGGCAAGAACGCGGTCACTCCGAGTGTCGAACTGATGAGACAAGAATCAATCATTCGGATTACGCAATCAAGCCGACAAATCGATAAGAATCCAAAGACCGTACCGTTTGGATGGAGCCGACAAATTTGATATATAAAAGAGCGTCATTCGACACAGAAATCGCGGTCCATCAGCTCCATTTCCCATTTCTCGCGCGTCAATTCTCGATAAAAAATGTCGGTCCTCCTCCTCCCGATATCCTCATAATTCTCGAAAGTCAGAGAGCCGACCACAAGGCATTTATCGGAAAATTCAAAATTTCATAAAATCATTTTAGCCTATTTTCACAAAATTTCCTACCCCCAACCACCTTTCAACGATTGTCAATTTTTACGAAGGAATAAATAAATACATAAATAAATGGATAAGCCAAGATCTCAAGTTTTTGAGCTCAGATCGACATCACAAATATTTTTCTTTACAAGAAAAAAAAGCCGATAGATAAATTTTATTAAAAAACATTGCAGTAAATGAAGGAAACGTACAGGGGTACTTGTGCGAGAAAAATTATTGTTGCGGTGTATCTGAAACCATTCTGGAGAGATGCGGACGTTTGAATTTTCCAAAAGCCGGATAAAAACTCAAAAAACAAATGTCTCTTACAATCGCAATGCTTTCCTCTATGAGAAAACAAAACGACTGTTGTATAACGGGAGTTTTATTGACACAGGAGTTCGGATCCTGCGTTGAGGACGATATTGGTTGCCGGGATTAATAGCGCGTGGTAGTCGAGACTCGTTTTCGGAAAGGAAGAGCCAAAGTAAGCCGGACGACCTCGCAGGCAAACATCTTCTGTTCCTCTCTCTCTCTCTCTCTTTCTCTCTTTCTCTCTTTCTCTCTTTCTCTCTTTCTCTCTTTCTCTCTCTCTCTCTCTCTCTCTCTCTCTCTCTCTCTCTCTGTGTATCTCGCTCAGTTCTATTCCTTCTTTATATAGTTGCTCGCCCAAACGAAAGCCTCAAAAGAACGAGTGGAACGAGAAAGAGAGAGAGAGCTCGAGAAGGTTCGACAAGCTGCTCATAGTGGTCCTCACCGTCGTACATCGTTTGTTGGTCCATCCTGTAAAGGTTTGCCCCCGCTGTGTCTGCTCCTGCGGCCTGCCAGTTTGCCCACAGAACCGAGATTCCATTCCAAAGAGGAAAGGAACGAGAGAGGGAGAGAGATGAAGACGAAATGAAAGAAAGAAAGAAAAAGAGAGGGGACAAAAAGTATATGCTACTCGAGACTGATCTACGATCGAAATATCTCGAAAAGATCGTGTACAATATAGACAAAATCAACATCCACAGCGGAATCGACGAGAATTCACCATCCAACGAAAGTTTCACTCCATGAAAATATCATTAATCGAATCAATGATGACGTTGAAGTTTGGATCGTTGGAATTCAATGAAAACAAATTTTTTTACACCATTAAACCCCCTAAAGGGCTCATATACCCCTGAAATTTTCAAAAAATCAATTTTTTCTTTACAGATTTTTATTGTTTATACTATTAAGAATAAAAAAAAAACTTTTAAGAAAATTCCACTCCGTTACAAAGTTATAGCAATAAATGTGACCGGACATTAGGTTAGGGCGACTACCTACCAGAAACTTTAAGGGATTAGGCCAATCTAGAGGCCGAAAAAATAAGCTTTTTTTGAGGGATTTTTTTTTCAGAAAAACCACACAAAAAATCGAGATTACAAAATAGGGTGTTTATCATAGATATCAGTGACTGTGTACAAAAATTTTTTTGAAGCAATTAATTTCAAAATGGCGGCTGTGCAGCATTTTGCGTTAACGTCTCCGTTTTTGTTGGCCGGAAACATAACTCCGACAATTTTCAACCGATTCACTTGAAATTTTGAATATATCTTTAAAAATACATTGTCTACGGAAGTGCGTAGGATTTTTTAGATATACTGATTTTTGGTCAAATGGCCGCACTTCTAAAGTGAAAAGTGAAAAATTTGCTTAAAAAATCGTCAGAAAATTGTTAATAACAAATGAACAATGCAATATAACAAAAAAAATCCTACGCAATTCCATAAACAATGTATTGTTAAAGATATATTTAAAATTTCAAGTGAATCAGTTGAAAATTGTCTGAGTTATTATTCCGGCCAAGAAAAACGTAACGAACCGGTTAGCGAACGGAAATCTGAAGATTAGATGTAGTCTTTCCGCGTTGCTTTACAATCGCAATAATAAGGGAGAAATAAAAATATTAAAAATTAAGATAGTCCTGCGGAATACAATAAATTATATATATGTTATGGAGGAATGAAAATTATTGCTTGTAAAGTGTCGAATAAAACGTGAATAATAATAATTCTCATTGCGCAGATCATTACACGAGAAGGCGTGACCCACACGCGATTTAACACGCAAAGTAATGCGGAATTACGCCCTTGTGTTTGCTAGCGGTCGTCGATATATAGGAAATTTCCAGTGTATTAATACGATATCTAGTTTACTGTTATTGCTTCGAAGGTAATACACGTATCGTGCATGTAAAACACAGCACATTTCCCACTGTGGGTCAGCAAACTACAACGTTTATTATCTATGTGTACCAGCATGATGCTGCAGCTCCTGCGCTTACAACAACATCATGTAACTGGCTGTTGTTTAAGGGAGAACACCACTGTGACCCCCTGTTTTTTTTCACATTTTTCAAGAATTTTTTTTTGTGGGAAAAAAAAAAGATATTCGAAAAATTTGTTTGGGTTTTGTTCCTTGTTTATTAATGTATCAAAAAACATTTCTTTCACATTTTTCACGCCGCATGGTGGCGCTGGGGAAGCTCTTGCGTCAGGTGCTGTCATTTCCGCGGCACGCAGCAGAACTCTCTTCAACGTCGATCTGAAAAAAAATACCGAGTGTTTTCGTTAATATTATGATATTTTGAAGAGAAGTACATAGGGATTTGGAAAAATATTGTTTTAAAAAAATAGGCACGCCTTTGAAATTAACTTTAATTTCAAAGGCGTGCCTATTTTTTTTTAAACAATATTTTTCCAAATCCCTATGTACTTCTCTTCAAAATATCATATTATTAACGAAAACACTCGGTATTTTTTTTTCAGATCGACGTTGAAGAGAGTTCTGCTGCGTGCCGCGGAAATGACAGCACCTGACGCGAGAGCTTCCCCAGCGCCACCATGCGGCGTGAAAAATGTGAAAAAAATGTTTTTCGATACATTAATAAACAAGGAACAAAACACAAACAAATTTTTCGAATATCTCTTTTTTTTCCCACAAAAAAAAATTCATGAAAAATATGAAAAAAAAGAGGGGGTCACAGTGGTGTTCTCCCTTAATTTCGTACATTTCCGGTTCGATAGTTTTCGAAGTTCTTTTTTTTTACAAATTATCGAAATATGGTGGTTCTTGGAATACTAATGCCCAATACAGGGGCACTTTCATAGGTGGTCTTTACCACCATATCTTGGCGATTCCCCGGGTAACCAAAATTCCAGCTGGTACCTGGGGTACTCAGTAGCTGGATATTAAAAGGACAAACTTTATCTATAGATTAATCGATAAGCGAGATTCGTTAACACGCGCATACAGACGAAAAATCACGATATTGAAGTTTGCATCGCTGGAACGCAACGCAAATAGGTTTTTAAATTTTCATTTTTAGTACTGCTCTTGTTTCTCTTGCCTATTTGGGGCCCAAGTCCGCCAGGAGATCCCAATAAAACGTTTTAACGATTTTTGTCATCGATATTTCAATCTTAAGGAGGATTAATGGTGTAAGAAAATCTATTTTCGTTGGATCCCAACGATCTAAACTTCGACATCATGAAAAAACGAGGTCCGTGTCTTTTTGGGGGGGGTAGCATATTATTGTTGCGGATCATGGAACTAGGGACAAACGGGAAGGGTCGTGAGAATGGGGAAAAGATGTACTATGGAAACGCTAATATTGCAGATAAAGAGAATCGTGATCAATTTCACGACCTCGTAAAATGTTGATGATGTTGAAGTTTGCGTCGTTGGAATGCCACGAAAATAGATTTTATAGACCATTAATCCGCCTTAAGATTGGATTATCGATGACAACAATCGTTAAAACGTTTTATTGGGGTCGCCCTCAAGGACCTGGGGCCGAATGGACACGAGAAAGAAGAGCAATGCTGAAATTGAAAATTGTAAAACCTATTTGCGTTGCGTTCCAACGATGCAAACTTCAACATCATAAATTTTGTGAGGATTCCGTCAGATACAATTCGTTAAGAGATCACGCCACTCTAGCGGCAGAAAGAAGGCCTAACTTTCACGATTCATTTTGGGAGTATGAAAAAAGGAATAGGATTTCTTTTCAGAGGGTTTATTTAACACATATGGAAGTATAATAACAAATTTTTTCATTATCATCTTGATACAAAATGGCGGCGACAGAGCCCATCTTGAAAATCGTCTTTTTCAAACTGGGGAAACGCATTACTTGAACACCGTTGCATTGATCGATTTGAAATTTTGATAGTAGCTTCACAATTGCATTCTCTATCGGAATAAGTAGCCGTGTTTTATGATTTTCTGTGAACTTTCTTTTAATGAAAAATTTACAGCTTTTTTGGCAAAAAATCGTTTCATTTTTTCAAAAGTGCACCATTTCTACAAAATTTGATTTAAAAAATAAGCCCTACGTAGACTCATAGCCAATAGTATATAGATTATAAAATTTTTTGGTTTTTTGTTCCAGATCTTATACTTTACGAGAAAGCCGTCATCCCGTGAAAGTGTTTTAAAAAAAGACGATTTTCAAGATGGGCTTTGTCGCCGCCATTTTATATCAAAATGATAATAATTTTTTTTTTTTCATACTTCAATGTATGTTGAATGAAACCTCTGAAAAGAAATCCTATTCCTCTCTTCGTACTCCCAAAATAAATCGCCAAACTTAGGTCTTTTTTTCTGCCGTTAGAGTGGTGTTATCCCTTAAGAATCCTGCAGGATCTAGGTTCGGTACAGTTATAGGAATGCTGTCGGGATCTAATTTACAAGCGTGACCTTCCCGTGTTGGAATTCGATCCGATATCTCGTCGGATCCCTACCAAGAGAGTAGGGAAAAACATGATATTGAAGTTTTGATCGTTGGAACGCCACGCAAATAGGTTTTTAAAATTTCATTTTCAATGTTCCTCTTGCCTCTCGTGCTTTGTCATCGATAGTGCAATCTTAACGGGCCTTAATGATGCAAAAAATCTATTTTCGTTGCATTCTAACGATGCAAACTTCACCATCATGGATAAACACAGGGACCCAGCTGGATACCTACCACAATTTCTGCACGGGATAGTCAGCGTGCACAGATGTTGATGTTTGCAATCGTTGAAATGCAAAGCAAATAGGTTTTTAAATTTTCATTTTTAGTACTGCTCTCGTTTCTCTTGTTCATTTAGGCCCAGGTCCCCCAGGAGAACCCAATAAAACGTCTTAATGATTTTTGTCATTGATAATCCCATCCTAAGGGGGATTAATGGTGTAAAAAAGTCTATTTTCGTTGGACTCCAGCGATCCAAACTTCAACATCATAGCGTAGAACTTGCCACTGCGGAATCGATTGTCTGCAATCGATTGACTGCAGACAATCGAGTCCGCAGTGGGGAAAATCTTTTGTGAGCGTGATCCTGTTCCCGAAAAAATGTGACGACAGATTAAAATGTTAACGGGTCGTTTGTGAACGTGGTACCAAACGGTAATTCAACGAAATTAAAAGAAACAAGAATTTGTAAAAGTCGGTGGAAGCAATGGGAGCACCCGCAGGGCTATATAGGAGGGATCTTAACAGATAGGCCGACTGTACGTAATTGAAGTCCTCCGTTGCGTCTCCGCCCGGCTGACTCCTACGAACGCTTTTACCCGGTTTAGACGCGTGGAAGGGCAGGGGGTGTGAAGATACGAGGACCTTTTAGGGGCTGCAGTCGTAAGATAGCATTAAGGCTTTTCAACGTTTCTAAGCGTCAAATAAACGGAGGGGTGGATAGAGAATTAGAGCGAATGTACTATTTTGCCCTCGGAACCTCGAAAATTTCTCAACAATCCGAGAATGTAATGAAAACACACGACAAAGTTTATAATTAAAAACTAGTGCGTGCATTTAGACTTAAGGATGTGAACTTTATTAAATTGCTTCGATCACATTTGTTACGATGTTGAAATTTGCGCATCGTTGGAACGCAACGCAAATAGGTTTTTCAATTTTCATTTTCAGCGTTGATCTCGCTTCTCGTGCCCATTTAGGCCCAGGTCCTTGACGGGGACCCCAATAAAACGATTTAACAATTTTTGTCGTCGATAATCCAATCTTGAAGGGAATTAATGGCGTATTAAATCTATTTCCGTTGCATTTCAACGATGCAAACTTCAGCATCATCATTTCTTATCATTATTCAGTCTCAATTCAGTATCTTTGATACGATGTTGAAGTTTTCAGCGTTGGAATGAACCGGAAATACTTTTTTTACAGCTTTAAACCCCCTTAAGATTGGATTGTCGATGACAAAAATCGTTAAAACGTTTTATTGGGGTGCCCTGCAAGGGCCTGGACTTAAATGGGCACGAAGAAGCGAAGAGCAATACCGAAAATGAGAATTTTAAAACCTATTTGCGTTGCATTCCAACGATGCAAACTTCGACATCGTACACAATATAAAATATTGGTTATGACGATGTCGAAGCTTCGAATGGTTGGAATCCAACAAAAATAAAAATGTTTACACTATTAATTCCAAACCCAATAATCTTAAAATTGGATTATCGATGACAAAAATCGTTAAAACATTTTATTGTTATGTTCCTCAAGGACCTGGATCTAAATGGGCAAAAAGAATGATGTTGAAGTTTGCATCGTTGGAATGCAACGAAAATAGATTTTTTACATTATTGAATTCCCTTAAGATTGGATTATCAATGACAAAAATCGTTAAAACGTTTTATCGAAGTCTCCTTCAAGGATCTGGGCCTAAATGGGCACGAGGCGCAAGAGCAATACTGAAAATGAAAATTCTAAAACCTATTTGCGTTGCGTTCCAACGATGCAAACTTCAACATCATCAAAAAGAAGCGCAAATTGCAAATTTTAAAAAGTCATTTGTGTCGCGTTCCAACGATGCAAAATTTTCAACATCGTGCTTTGATGATGTTGAAGTTTGGATCGTTGGAATTCAACGAAAATAGATTTTTTACATCATTAATCCCCATTAAGATTGAATGATCGATGACAAAAATTGTTAAAACGCTATAATGTTTTGAAGTTTGCATCGTTGGAACGCAATGCAAATAGGTTTTTAAATTTTCACTTTTAGTATTGCTCTTGCTTCTCTCGTGCCCATTTAGTCCCCCACGTCCTTGAAGGGCACCCCAATAAAACGCTTTCACGATTTTTGTCGTCGATAATCCAATCGATAGGTGATTAATTATGTAAAAAATCTATTTTCGTTGCATTCCAACGATACAAACTTCAACATCATAAAACGTTTTATTGGGGTGTCCTTCAGGGACCTAGGTCCAAATGGGCACGAGTAGCAAGGGTAATGCTGAAAATGAAAATTTAAAAACCTATTTGCGTTGCGTTCGAACGATGCAAACTTCAACATCATCGATACGATTGCTTTTCAGATTTTCATCTTATTCCAATTTCCCCCAATAAAAAAATGTCGCGAAGTATCTCGAAATGCGATTCATTTCCAATGCCGACAAACTCGCGCTTTCGGAGTGTTCATTCATGCGCGTACTTCAGATCGCACGACAAACCTGACCTACAAGAGAACAATCAAAATCTTCATTGAGTCAAATATTTCCGTACGAACGCCTCGTGTTCGAGCATCGTTAAAAATATATTCCGCGTGAAATACCGGTTTCCAACAATTGCAAACGAGGACGGTAAAACTTAATTGACAAAGGAACGAGGATATGGCTGTGATGTAATTAGAAACTCGAAGAGATGGAGCACACATTTATCGCGTACGCGAAAGCGTGCGAGACGCATTCAATGAATAATATTTTCCCATTGATCGTACGATGTTGAAGTTTGCATCGTTGGAACGTAACGAAAATAAATTTTATACACCATTAATTCCCCTCAAGATTGAATTATTGATGACAAAAATCGTTAAAACGTTTTACTGGGGTTTCCTTCAAGGACCTGGGCCTTAATGGTAACAAGAAGCAAGAGCTGATAATGAATGCTGATAATGAAGATTTAAAAACCAATTTGCGTTGCGTTCCAACGATACAAACTTCAATATCGTTTGATCGTGTAGCCTTGTTCGAGACGAAGAACGACGAATACCGAGTTCTAGAGTGTACAGGTATCATTTTATAAGACTTTCAACTGTGGAGCTACACGGACTTGACGGATATCCAATGTACCAAACTCTTGTCCAATGGGTTACAATCAAAATTCATATGAAATAACGAATTTTTTAATGACGTTGAAATTTGCATCGTTGGAATGCAACGAAAATAGATTTCACTACACCGTGAAGCCCCCCCCCTTAAGATTGGATTATCGATGACAAAAATCGTTAAAACGTTTTGTTGGAGTATCCTTCAAGGATCTGGGCCTAAATGGGCACGAGAAGCAAGAGCAATACTGAAAATCAAAATTATAAAACCTATTTGCGTTCCGTTCGAACGATGCAAACTTACGTGATGTTGAAGTTTGCATCGTTGGAATGCAACGCAAATAGGTTTTAAAATGATGACTTTCAGTATTGCATGTCGCTTCTCGTGCTTACTTAAGGGCGGGGTAAGGGTTTTCACTTTCGAAAAATCGAATTTTTTTTTTGTGTCTTATCTTATTGTTTAACATTTCAAGAATATGTCCTTAAAATTTTAAACCGATCTGAGCAATATTCTTGAAGTTATTGTCTTATTAATCTCCTGGCCTTTAACGCTATACCTCTAACAGCCGCGGGCGGTCGGACTAGCAGTGCACTTTAGACGCGTTTTTCTCAAAACTACTTTTTCAAAGTCCGTGTTCACTGCCATTTAAAAACTACTTGACCGATTCATTTCAAACTTTGTACACATTTTCTACATATAAAATACCTCTCCCCAACGTTTAGTTAAATTTTTTTTTTTCACATTAAGGGTGTTTCCCACCCACAAAATGGCGGAATTTTTCGTGGAAAATAACAGTTCACACTTTAGATGGCCGGCAAAAATGTTTAAATGAAAAAAAAAATTATCAGAGAACGTTGGGGGGAAGATTTGATTATAATTTGACTGAATTTTCATGGTTTTTCATTTTCAGATAATTTCCAGCCGAGTTATAGTGAACACCGCAAATTGTTTTTTTTTTCCAAGACGTTCTGGGGGAAGCTCTGTTACGGGCTTATGCTTCAATATTTCTGCATGAAAAAATTACACAACATTGTCAAAAGTATGCTCAATAATGTACAAAAGGTTCGAATAAAATTGCTCAATCCATATTTGAGAAAAAAAATCGCAAAAAAAGTGTTTGTTTTTAACGCTGAAACCCTTACCCCTCCCTTAAGCCCAGGTCCTTGAAGGAGCCCCGAATAAAACAATTTAACGATTTTTGTCATCAATAATCTAATCTTAAGACGGATTAATGGCGTAAACAATCTATTTTAAACTTCAACATTATTTAAGTTTATGATGTTGAAGTTTGCATCGTAGGAACGCAACGAAAATGGGGTTTTTTTTTTTTCAAATTTTCATATCCCGTATTGCTCCTGGTTTCCCTTGCCCATTTGAGCCCGGCACCTTAAAGGAGACGCCACAAAAATAAAACGTTTCAACGATTTTTGCCATCGAAAATTCCAACGCGTAAAGGGGATGAATGGTATAGAAAAATCTATTTTCGTTGCATTCCAACGATGCAAACTTCAGCATCGTAAACTTACAACATCATATTCCAGTAATTGGAAAAACAAAAGAAAACCCATTTCGACCTCGAGCCGCGCCCCGAGAACTGTCAGTAGAAATGTATCAGAGCGACAACGCTGAGCCACATTACTCGTTAGCATGATGTTGAAGTTTGCATCGTTGGAGTGCAACGAAAATAAATTTGTTTATACCATTCATCCCCCTTAAGGTTGAATTTTCTAAGAGGAAAATCATTAAAACGTTCTATTCGGGTCTCCTTCAAGGATCTGGGCCTAAATGGTCAAGAGAAGCGAGAGCAATACCGAAAATTGAGATTTAAAAAACCCATTTTCGTTGCATTCCAACGATGCAAACTTCACCATCATTCGTTAGCAATTGTTAGGGTTTTTGGTGTTTTTATTTGTGTCAGGATTGAAGTATGATCAGGTTCACGGGATAATAAATAATTACACGGCGGTGTACTTCTGGTAAAATATATACGTGTATTTTTGACAATGCTCGGAGGCGAACTACTCTCCCTTCTCTCTTCCTCGTTATTCCCCAATTCGAGTACGTCGGTGTTTGTCTATTGGTCAATGACGTTGAAGTTTTCATCATTGGAATGCAACGAAAGTAGATTTTTTACAACATTAATCCTCCTTAAGAATGAATTATATCATATTGAAGTTTGCATCGTTGGAATGCAACGAAAATTAATTTTTTACATCATTAATCACCCTTAAGATCGGATTATCGATGACAAAAATCGTTAAAACGTTTTATTGGGGTTTCCTTCAACGACCGGGGCTCAAATGAACACGAGAAACAAAAGCAATGCTGAAAATGAAAATTTAAAAACCTTTTCGCGTTGCGTTCCAACGATGCCAACTTCAACATCATTGGATTATCGATGACAAAAATCGTTAAAACGTTGAATTTGGGGTGTCCTCTCAAGGATCTGGGCCTAAATGAGCACGAGAAGGAAGGGCAATGTCGAAAATGAAAATTTTAAAGGCCATTTGCGTTGCGTTTCAACCATGCAAACTTCATCATCATATTGGTCACGTAATCTCTATCGTCGCTACATATATTTATAGTGATGTCAATTTCGAATTACAGATACTGCACACAATTGTATGACGTTGAAGTTTGGATTCGTTGGAATGCAACGAAAAAAAGATTTTTTACATTAAGACCCCCTCAAGATTGGATTATCGATGATAAAAATCGTTAAAACGCTTTATTGGGATCGCCATCGAAGGGCCTGAGCCTAAATGAGCACGAGAAGAAAGAGCAATAATGAAAATAAACATTTCCGTTGCGTTCCAACGATGCAAATTTCAACATCAAGCAATTGAAAAGTATGAAGGTTACTGCTCGGTGTCCACCGAGCAGTTTCGTCGAAAAGACATCCGAAGAATCTTGAAAAAAGTATCCTTCGGATAATTCACTCTACCGCGCAGCTCGTTCGATGAAATTTATAAAAATTAAACCAAGCAAAACAATTATGTCCAACATAGGGAAAAAAACAAATCATTCCAATGAATTGCGACGTATTGAAAAACGTTCCATGAATCGAATTGACAAAATAAAATAATTATTCCGAAAACATAGATAATTTTTCTTATATTTCAATAGCTTTAATATCGTTGTTATTATTGAAGCGAAATGTTCAATTGTCTACGTGGAACACGTTGAATTATTTCAAATCTTTAATACGGCGATGCATTAATATTGCACAATTGAATTTTTCCAGTGCGCTCGATACACTCAATAAATCATTAAACGGGCGCCTATTGCCAGCTATCTAGCGGATATTTCCAGTAAAAGATAAGACATTGAAAAGAAGTGAGGGGAAAAAGTGAGAAATAATCGAAACAAGAAATACAAAGTCTTCCAAAGAATCGTCACAGCCGAGCGGCCCCCTCTCCAGCAGCCATCTTACGGTCAGAGAGTGAACCGAGAAGAAACGACTAAAACAAAAACATAAGAAGATCGACACTTACCGCCATACAAGGTTACGCTCTTCTCCCGTTCCACCGACTCAAACATGGACGCTTAACAGAGGCACAAGCGAAGGCTTTATGGCCCTCGAACGCGGGGAGAATCCAGGGACGTTGTGTACGTTATTCTTCTATACAAACTCGAGCTGGAAACTTTGTTTTCCTTTTTTTTTCTTCCTTTTCTCACTCCGCGCCGCTCGCACAAACACGCGCGCACATGCACTTTCACGAAACACACTCACACACTCGATTCTCGTAGCCCGCTGCCTAAACACGACAGGGAAAAAATCACTGCAAACTTCGGGATCCTCGATTATCGATTATCGAGAAATGGCGACGAAAAGAAACGAAAAAAAGAAAAGAAAAGAAAGCAACAAACGATTGATGATAAAAGAAGAGAATAATGATTGAAAGACGCGAAAGAGAGCACCGGAATATTCCGCGCTATCGCGAACGTTCGCGATGCAACCGAGCCATACTTGTTGCGAATATTATTTGTGACAAAACTAAAATCCCACACCCACCTGCTTACCTCGTATTTTCTTCAAGATTTAATTATTCATACACTTATGTATATATGTATGTTTTGATTGGTTTTTTTTTTATGTATTTTGTGCAATTAGTTGCTTGCGATATTTTCGCATATATTCGCGTTTCTCTTGGCAAGCCTGGATGCGAAAAAAAAACTAACGCGAAATCACAAAGACTGAAACAATTTGACGCTTCGTTTTGTATATTTCCTTTATCTCTTTCTTTCTCTTTTTCTCTATTTTCGAATATTATTTACTTCTACGTAATATTTTGGGATGCTAAGACAAACGTTATTCCAAGTTAAGAGCCGAATTTCGTTTACGGGAACTGTATTCGCAGCGACGGTCACTCTTTATTGAACTTTCGACGTGTATATAGCCGAAAAGTTTAGTTCACGGAAACACGCTTCTTTCAGGCGTCTTTCTTTTCGATACTTTGTTATTATAATTATTCGTCAAAGAAAACCGTAATTCCTATACGCGATCGCGACCTTCTGGATATAATCATTAATGTGTCACAAATGACTCACACACGAGGATAAATATCGTTGTCAGACCGCGATAACGATAACGTTGTGTCGCGAGCTCGATAATAAATTTATGCGTCTGTCGCGCGCTGCGAACTCCGGCGTACTGAAGCCCACGAGACGCTGGAACCTCGAGGACGCGATCGACCCGCCGCCGAAGCGCTTTGCGGCCGATTCGATAAACACAATGCGCCGTCGTTCAATTCTTTTCGCATAGCGTGTACGACTTTATATATATGTAGGAAGTTAAAGTGGAGTGGGCTATGTACGCAACGTCGTCGTCAGTCGAGAGTAGCATAAACTGAACAAGAGAATGCAGATTTTTGTCTAGAGAAGGATGATCCTTGTGATTGTTTCGTTGATTTACTGGAGTCTCGTGTATTTTCGACAGACTACGATAAGTTATTTTCGCTGATATATATAATATTATGACTTTTCCTCTTGAAGGAAGCTTTGTAAACGAAGAAAATTTGTGACCAATGTACACTAGGGTGATTTTTTTTTTCGACTATTTTCTTTTTCTCAGTCCCCACCTGAAATTTTGTTGGATATGTCGAAAAACAAATTCCCTGAAAGTTACAGCCCTTAATATTAATTCTAAGTACTTTCCCTTAGCGTGAAAAGATTTTCCATCTAAAATACACGTAAATCGATTTTTTTTTTTTAATTCTATAACTCAGCCGCATCTTATGCTATTATATTGTTCGTGGTTTCGATTTACTCAGAATAAAACAATCTAGAAAAGTGCCTATTGCGGCGAAAGTGTAAATTGTACTGGTGAGTTGGTACGGGTCACTGAAGTTGATTTTTACCCAAATTTCTCGTTTTTTTTCTGTTATCTCCGAAACAATTAACTTTACAAAAAAAATGTAAATGAAAAATTTGTTGGAAATTTAATTTCTTACAAAAATGGTTTTTTCAAACCAATTGCTTAGATTAATATTTCTGGAGATATTGAACTTTAACTTATGAGTAGTATAAAATGTTTACAGTTTATATTACCGTAAAAATTGTATACTACTCATAAGTTTAAGTTCAATATCTCCAGAAATATTAATCTAAGTAATTGGGTCAATAGTACCTTTTTTGTAGAAAATTAAATTTCCAACAAATTTTTCATTTACATTTTTTTCGTAAAGTTAATTGTTTCGGAGATAACAGCAAAAAAAATGAGAATTTTGGGTAAAAATAAACTTCAGCGACCCGTACCAACTCACCAGTACAATTTACACTTTCGCCGCAATAGGCACTGTTCCAGATTGTTTTATTCTGATCTCCGAAACAATTAACTTTACGAAAAAAATGTAAATGACAAATTTGTTGGAAATTTAATTTCCTACAAAAAAAGTTCTATCAAACCAATTGCTTAGATTAATATTTCTGGAGATATTGAACTTTAATTTATGAGTAGTATAAAATGTTTACGGTTTATATTACGGTAAAAATTGTATACTACTCATAAGTTAAAGTTCAATATCTCAAGAAATATTAATCTAAGTAATTGGGTCAATAAAACCTTTTTTGTAGGAAATTAAATTTCCAACAATTTTTTCGTTCACATTTTTTTTGTAAAATCAATTGTTTCGGAGATAACAGCAAAAAGACGAGAATTTTAGGTAAAAATCAACTTCAGTGACCCGTACCAACTCACCAGTACAATTTACACTTTCATCGCAATAGGCACTTTTCTAGATTGTTTTATTCTGAGTAAATCAAAACCAAGAACAATATAATAGCATAAAATGCGGCTGAGTTATAGAATTTTGAAAAAAAAAAAATTCGATTTGCGTGTATTTTAGATAGAAAATCTTTTCACGCTAAGGGAAAGTACTTAGAATTAATACGAAGGGCTGTAACTTTCAGGGAATTTATTTTTCGACATATCCAACAAAATTTCAGGTGAGGACTGAGGAAAAAAATAGTCGAAAAAAAAAAAATTGCCCTAATGTACACATTTTATTTTCTGTTACTCGTCGCCATGACACTATGGAGAATTTGATCCCCTAAAATGTATAATTTAATTTACTCATACGTCCGAATATTGTCATTTTTTTTCCGGAAAATTTAAAGGGTATTTCTTGAAGAAGAAAATTGTTTTGTATATCTTTCAGATGCGAATCAACTTCACGCTGACAGAATTATAATAGTTTTGACTAAAAATATCACAGACAACTACGGCTTTTACATTTCGACATTTGTTTTTTTCATGTGTGAGCTGTATTTTTTTAATTTTCGTGACTCGGAACTAAACTTTCCTAAATGAGTTTCCGCTTCTTAACTACGATCCCGTCGTTATTCTCTTAAATGCGGACGTAAATACACGGTCTGTTACATATTGGCGAGGGCATACGCTTGAACGAGCCCGATTTGTTCTGTCAACAAAGAACTCTCGCCTGTTTAGGTTACATTCTCCCTACTTCCGTAATCTCCTCTTTTGAGATATGTCGGTCGCGTTGTAACCATTGAACGTAAATACATATAGGACGTTCTTGGCCAAACGAACGGGACTGTGACCCTCGGGATCAATTTTTTTTTATTATGTTATTGTAGTGCGTGTACGCGCAACACAAAGAACATTACGGAATTAAGATATTTTTTTAAATAACTTAAAATCGGTATGCGCGCTGGGCGCGCTGCTCTTTAAGTTAAGTTCGTCATTTAAGAGCGTGCAATCTGAAGTATGCAGTTGATCGAACTTCGAGTACAAATGATGCTGAGGTTTGCATCATTAGAATGCAACGAATGTAAATTTTTTAAATATCATTCATATACCTCAAAATTAAATTTTCGTGGAGAAAAATCGTTGAAACGTTTTTTTGAGTTCTTTAACGGGTTATACGCAGTTGCAAGGCCAAAAAAAGTCGTTTTTTTACGATTTTTTTCTGAAACGGGATTTTATTTGACAAATACAAAAAGTATTAATAAATTTAGTAGTAGCTGTTAACTTTATATCGGCATTTTTCATTTCCAAAAATATTGATTTACACCGCTCCTGTAGACGATCTCCTGGATGTCCTCCAAAAAAAGGTGTCTGACGGTGAGCACGATATCTCCGGTTTGGATTATCCAAAATAAAAAAACCAAAAAGATTCTATTAGTGGATAGATGAATCTAGGTATTAATCGAAGGAATAGTCGAAATTCTGATTTTTGATAAAATGGCGGCTCCAAGCAAAACTTCCAATTTTCGACCAAAATTTTTTCGTTGAATTGTTTAAAAAAAATATAAATAATTATCGGACATCTTATTCCTTAGTTCAATACCTGAAGAATATATCTGAGAAGGTTGTGTCAAAATTGCAGACCGATCGGTTGAGCCGTTTTTTGAGAAATCGCGCTCACCGACTTTGAAAACGTCGTTTTGAGAAAAAACGCGTTCAAAGTTTAGGCCGCCTACTTTGTAACGAGCGTCCTTACAGATATGCATGTATCTCCCAGAATATTTGCCGGATCGATTTGAAATTTTTAGAGAATATACTCAAATATATGTACATTCCGGAAATGCAATAAAAAAAATTTATCGTTATCGGCGAAATTGTTAAAACTCTTGGGCGTTATCGATTTTGGTTTAATTACGTAAGCATAATTTCATTAGCCAAAACTCGATTTAAGTTTTCCAAAAAAAATTCCGAAGAAAATGGGAAAAAATGTGCCAACCGATCCCAAAAAGTTCAACTCCTCCGAAAAATTATAAAATTTTTAACTGAAATTTATCTCGAATACTCGGTTGATCGTCTTGACTGAAAAATTAATTCTCCAACAAAAATTAATATTAAATTTTCCGGAGTGTCGCCAAGAAAAATTAATTTTTCACGAGCGCTTGGTTTTTCATCAATTAACACTGTTTATCCGAGTAGATTGTAGAATAAAATGATGATTTAAATACAAACTACCCTAATATTTATACTCTTTCGTATACCATCCGTAAAATCAATAATTCTAACAAGACTAATGCTAAATTCAAATGATATGGTTTCGCGGGAGATATTGATCACGGGATTATTTAAATATCATAGTCAATGATCAATATACGCCCAATTCCGTTGCAATTTCGTTGATGTCATAATGCTGAAAAGCGGTTATAACATATATATGTATATATATATATTATTCGATAAAAATCCAATTCGCAGAAAACTCTGCGATTGCGATATAGATGAGTGGACTTATATACTTGAGAATTACTTCGTCTCGCGGAATTTTTAATGCAAAATTATATCGCGGATATGCATATATCGATATGTACATATATATAGTAAGTATATGACTTAGCCGAGTGGTCTATTGACTTTGAGTAGAGAAAAGAAGATATCCACTTTGGGAACTGCATCAATCTTCCTCTATTCCGTCTACCATGGTATAATATCATCATTCCCAGGTTTTTCCAGTTATATGGATATATACAGAGTGTCACAAAACTAGCAAGTCGAAATGACACCGGGGGTTAGATTGGCTCCGGAGTTATCTGAATAAACAAATATGACCTCGGTAAAAGTTTAATGGCTTTCGAGGAAAATTCGTCTTCTTTGATTACTTTGAAAAATCACTACTTAGTATTTGTTATTCTGCTACCATTGCTATGAATTGATTTGGGTTTGAGCAAAAGGCACTAAAGCGGACGAAGTTTGCCTAAGGCCGTGAGTAAAATGATTCTGAGGAAAAAAAAAAAAGTATCTATGTGGGTGTATAAGGAAATATTGAAAATAATATTGAATGATTTATTTAATTTTTAGATGTGTTGAAATTGTCTACTTGCAACCCTAATACACAAACGGCACATATTTAAGGAAGAAAATATGAATAAACCCATAGAAATACGTAGCAATGGTAGCGGAACAACAAGTACTAGGTAGCGATTTTCCGAAAAATTAAATAAGACGATTTTTCTCGAAAACCATTAGACTTTTAGTGAAGTCATATTTGTTTATTTTGAATGATGTTGAAGTTTGCATCGTTGGAACGCAACGCAAATAGGTTTTTAAATGTCCTTGAAAGACACCCCAATAAAACGTTTTAACGATTTTTGTCATCAATAATCCAATCTTAAGGGGGATTAACGGCCTAGGCCACTCTAGAGGCCGAAAAAATAGGGTTTTTTAGGGATTTTTTTTCTGATATACTACAAAATAAATCGACATTACAAAATAGAGTGTTTATCATACATATCAGTGACTATATACAATAATTTTTTTGAAGCGATTAAGGGGGGAAATAGGGTTAGGACAGCGTTTTCTCAATGATTTTCATGAATTTTTTTATAGTATAAAAAATGAATATAATTTATTGAAACTTTGAGAATATTTTATACATATATTTAAGTATATACTATAAAATTTTTGAAGAATTTCCTTGAAAGACACCGAAAATATTAGCGACCCCATATTGCAGGTCACAATCAGACTCAGCATTTTGCGTACATTCTGGAAGCCGCAATTTTCATCTAAAATCAAACATCGTTGGAATTTATTTTTATTATATGTCTCTCTTCTATATGAACCTAAATGCTATCAAAAAAATAGAAAATTGAATTTTTTACAGGAGTCAAAACAAAAAAGTATGATTGTTTTCCATTATTTACAACTTTATTTGCAAAAAAAAAATTATTTTAAATAATGATAATATTTCGATTTTAGGTTCATATAGAGCGCAATACTATGAAGAACGTAACGGCCAATTTTCAAAACGATTGGTTGAAAACTTTTCAAACTAGCGTGTACGCAAGTTCAAAAATAGTCATTTTCGGAAAAACGCGTTTGAAAAAATAGCGCGCTCGGGGCCTGAAGGAGAGCTACTCACTTTAATGGCTTATAACAATAGAACGATTCGGAATTTTCATTTAAAATTTTGGGAACATATCTTTCAATAGTTTTACTAACAATTTATGAACTAAAAAAAAATCGATTTAATTCCAAAATGACGGCTGTGCACCGTTTTTGCGATGACGTCTCCGTTTCTGTTGGCCGGAAACATAACTCAGACAATTTTCAACCAATTCACTTGAAATTTTGAAAATATCTTTAGAAATACATTGTCTATGGAAGTGCGTAGGATTTTTTTTTTATATTGCATAGTTCATTTGTTATTAACAATTTTCTGACGAATTTTTAAGCAAATTTTTCACTTTTTACTTTGGAAGTGCGCCATTTGGCCAAAAATCAATATATCGAAAAAATCCTGCGCACTTCCATAGACAATGTATTTTTAAAGATATATTCAAAATTTCACGTGAATCGGTTGAAAATTGTCTGAGTTATGTTTCCGGCCAATAAACACACAGACGTCATCGTAAAAACGCTGCACAGCCGCCATTTTGAAATGAATCGCTTAGAAAAAATTATTTTGTACAGTCACTGATGTGTATGATAAACACCTTATTTTCTAATCTCGATTTATTTGTAGTTTTTCTGAAAAAAAATCCCAAAAAAAGCCAATTTTTTCGGCCTCTAAAGTCGCCTAATCCCTTAAGGGGTCTATCCTAATTTTTGAAATTTTGAGTTGAACTATTTTTTGTGCAAAAAAACGATGAAAAAAACGTGCTTTTTCGTGGTTTTTCGAAAAATGACCGCCGTTTGGTCATTTTTGAAAAAATCAAAAATCGTATGATATGCGCTATCGCTATTAACCTATTGAATCTGAAACCATTTTTTTTTTCTTCCGATCATCCATTCCAGAGATTTCATCAACGGCGCACACCCATCTTTTTTTTGGACCTTTTTTCCACCCCATTTTTCTCTACAAAAAATGACTAAAATAAATTTAAACAAAATTTTTTTGTGTATTTCAAAAGTGTATTTATTAGGTCTAACACGTTATATATCAATATTTATAATTTAAACCCATCAAAAAAATTCGTGAAAATAGCCTTTTTTTGCGCGTCTAATTAGGGTAGACGCCTTAATGATGTATAAAAACTATTTTCGTTACATTCCAACGATGCAAACTTCAACATAATTATTCTGACATGAAACCGACCTAATCTAACTCCCGTGTCACTCTGACGTACTAGTTTTGGGACAACCTGTATATATATAGATCGTACATATAGATATTAAAGGAATAGCAATCCCGAAACGCCAGGAGCATTGATTGACAGAAGCGTTTTAGTCTGTTCTCGAGGTTTTTTCTCGTGGTTCTTCTTCATTCTGTGCAAACCTTCGGCAGATTCCCCATGCTTCACTCCCGTCAGCTTTTCTATACGGAATCAGACCTTATTCTTTTATTACTGCGAAGAAAAAGAAATTTCTTTCAAAGTTAATCATTCCAGTAAAAGCTTCTCTTCTTCTTCTTAAAAGGAAAGAAAAACTAATGTCTACAATACGACGATTCTCTCGGTTCAATTATTCCGTGAAAAAAATGAATAAAACGCTAAAACGAATAACACGAAAAATATGAAATTTTATATAGATAAATTACAAATAATTTTTTGCAGAATTTGCACACGATCGGAAGTATTTTTGATATATTATTTTGGATTTTATAAAATTTATAAAATTTTTAAAAGAACGATCGTTATTTCAATGCAGAAATTGGCTAAAAGACGTTTTTCTATGCTAATGAAAATTCGCATATGATCGGAAATATTTTTATTCGAAAGCTGTGATAGTTTGACAAGAAAACCTATTTTTTCTTAATTTTATTTCTCATTTTTAGGTACA
Organism: Oxytorus armatus; assembly: GCA_958009045.1. Taxonomy (NCBI): domain Eukaryota; kingdom Metazoa; phylum Arthropoda; class Insecta; order Hymenoptera; family Ichneumonidae; genus Oxytorus; species Oxytorus armatus. The sequence continues at coordinate 35,177,849 of OY253745.1, read as the reverse complement.
ATGAAAAAATGATTTTCGAAGATATTTTCGAAAATGTGTTTAGAGCCACTGCAAAACCGGTATGGGTGGATAAAATCATTTAAATAAATTACTTATCCCTCCGTGATATACGTGAACAAATTCAGAAGTTATAGGGTAAATAATTTGAGACGTTGAGATTCAAACTCACCCTGGAATGTCAATCAGTATGTATTATTTATCAGTGTCATGTATTATGTATATAATATATTGTCGAAACTTTAGTGCACGTACGTATAAATCCATATATACGACATTTGCACTTGTGTAGTATACGTATGCATAGTATACAGGGTATCCCAAAATTAGCACGTCAGAGTGACGCGGGTGTTAGATTGGCTCCGGACCTATCAGACTAAACAAATATGACCTCAGTAAAAGTCTCATGGTTTTCCAGAAAAACAACGTTTGTTTTGATTTCTCGGAAATTCGTTAACTAGTACTTGTTATTCAGCTACCATCGCTATGAAAGTCCAAATTGTAAACAAATCAAAGTCCAAACTCACAACAAATCCTAAAGTGGTCAGAAACACAAACGAAAACAGCGAGATAACAAGAATGAGGATTTTTTCGAGAAATAAAAAGAAGACACTGCAATTTGCCGACGAAACAGCCTTAGTAACACACCAACACAACCTAGAGGAAACAATAAATACACTTCAACAATCAACAAATCGTATAATAGCATGGTTCAATAACTACCCGTGTAAAAAAAATTAAGTCTACATTAAGTCATTCACGTGGTCTACGAAAAGTCTCCCTATTGGAACAAATGTAGCCTTGAATGTAGATTTCTGAACTCGGTGATTAAATCCATTATAAGTCTACGAAAGTCTATATCTCTCGATAATGAGTGAATACGTCGTGAATACATCGTTCCACGTGAGCTTACTGTAAGTCTACAGGATGTCTATGTCCGATTCTTGGGAACACAACTCGCAAGTAAATTTACGGTAAGTTTGCCCGATGTATGTATTATTTATTGAAATATAGACTTTGTAGCCGGAAAAAGTATATTATAAATCCACACCAGGTCTACCGTAAATTTACTTGCGAGTTGTGATCGTAAGAATCGGACATAGACATCCTGTAGACTTACAGTAAACTCATGTGGAACGATGTATTCACGTATTCACATATTCACTCATTATCGAGAGATATAGACTTTCGTAGACTTACGACATCATGTTACGAGATCTATTATCATTGTGATTGCCAGACTTCCGATAAATTAGCTTAAAGTATCGGTTGTAGACGTTATGTGGACTTTTAATAGACTTTTTGGAGTTTCGAAGGAGGTCTGTAGTAAGTACAACCTGTACACTTATTGTACATTTCTTATTTAAGACTGCAGATCGCAGACGTGAGATCTGGAATAAACGTATCGTAGACTTATAATCATGTCTGGATGACTTTTGAAAGACTTCTATCAGCGTTCTCCTACAAACTACCAATTTTATATTAAAGTCTATAACCGTTAGAATATGCAAACTTTTGGCATACTTAATAAATCGATCGCACACCTTTTATAGACTTGATATAAATTTTTAGTGACCTCTTCTACTGCAGCAAACTAGGTCTACATTAAGGTCCATAATCGCCGTAACTTTCAGACTTCAGATAAACTAGCTTTAAAAAATAGACTTTTTTTTTATTAGATAGTAGATAGTAGACCTGGTGTGGACTTATAATTGACTTTTCCGGATACAAAGTCTATATTTCAATACATAATAAATACATCGGGCAAACTTACCTTAAATATACTTGCGAGCTGCGATCGTGAACGTGAGGTCTATCAGATCTATATCCAAATTCTATGCTCATTACCTCGAGCAAACTGTTGGTAATCCTGCTCGAAGAATCGGACATAGACATCCTGTAGACTTACGTATCATACACTATCGAGAGATGTAGGCTTTCGTAGACTTATAATGGATTTAATCACCGAGTTCAGAAATCTACATTCAAGGCTACATTTGTTCCAATAGGGAGACTTTTCGTAGACCACGTGAAAGACTTAATGTAGACTTAATATTTTTTTAACGGGTGGCGCCTGAAACCAAACCCGCAAAAATCACATCTTCTCATCTTCAACCACCAAATCACCCCCGGACTCACCTAGAATACATTTTTTCAACGTAGAAATCTCACCATCTCCCATAGCAAAATACCTAGGAATACAAATAGACCACAAGCTTAACTTCAACCACCATCTCCAGCAATCCAAGGTCAAACTAACAAACAGAGCCTCCCATTTCCGAAGCATCACACTCTCTGAGCAAAAAATTCGTACAAAACAAGTCGGGAAAATATATAAATGTATCTGTCGACCAATTATTGAATATGGGCATCCAATCTTTGTTAACTGCAGAGAAAACTCACTGAAAAAAAATTAGAACTACAGGAACCAGTGCTCTCCGACGTCTCACACGTGTCAGAAACCCGACGAACCCTCTCTACAATCCGCGCAATTCACTTATATATGAAAAAAAACAGGCATCACACCAATAACAACCAGAATACAGACCCTCACCGCAAAGTTTCCAATAGAACAACTGGATCATCTTAAACCATTATTTATACAACGACTACCGGACACCACACCGAAACACAAATTTCCGAAGCATACTATTTTCCAAAACCTACAATACATGCACAACGTCAACCGATAATAAGCTCATTCAAAGTATAATACAAAAACCAAACTTTTATACACTTTGAACAATAAAAATTCCTAACCACTCCTAAGAAAATCATAGGCTGAAGGACTTCGGTCGATGGCCTATTGGCATTTTATGTTTGTAACCATGTTTATATTTGTAACCGTGTTATATAACATTATGTCAATAAACACATTTTACTGCTACTACTAAAAAGAAGACGATTTTTCGGAAAATCGCTAGTCTTGTTATCTCCCTGTTTTCGTTTGTGTTTCCGACCACTTTAGCATTTCGTGTGAATTTGGACTTTGATTTGCTAACGATTTGAACTTTCATAGAAATAATAGCGGAATAACAAGTAGTAGGTAGCGATTTTTCGAAAAATCAAACGAAGACGATTTTTCGGAAAGTCAAAAGAAGACGACTTTTCGGAAAATCGCTATTCTTGTTATCTCCATGTTTTCGTTTGTGTTCCCGACCACTTTAGCATTTCGTGTGAATTTGGACTTTGATTTGCTAACGATTTGGACTTTCATAGAAATAATAGCGGAATAACAAGTACAAGGTAGAGATTTTTCGAAAAATCAAAAGAAGACGATTTTTCGGAAAGTCAAAAGAAGACGATTTTTCGGAAAATCGCTATTCCTGTTATCCAGCTGTTTCCGTTTGTATTTCCGACCACTTTAGGATTTCGTGTGAATTTGGACTTTGACTTGCTTACGATTTGAACTTTCATAGAAATGATAGCGGAATAGCAAGTACTAGGTAGCGATTTTTCGAAAAATCAACAAAGACGATTTATCGAAAAATCGTTATTCTTCTTATCTCGCTATTTTCGTTTGTGTTTCCGACCACTTTAGGATTCGATGCCAATTTGGACGTTGATTTGTTTACGATTTGAACTTTCATAACAACAGTAGGAGAATAACAAGTACTAGGTAGAGATTATCCGAAAAATCAACAAAGACTATTCTCTCGAAAACCATTAGACTTTCACTGAGGTCATATTTGTTTATTTTGATATGTCCAGAGCCAATCTAACCCTCTGTGTCACTTTGACGTGCTAGTTTTGAGACACTCTGTATATGCAATATAGGGTCTGCTCAAAGTAAAATTGGACCATCGTAGATTGCTTTCCATGCTCAATGATGACGGATACGCCCTTTTGACTTCGAGCAGTCGATATGTACATTTATATATATGCATATGTACTAAAATAGTGTTAATATATACTTCTGTGTGTATTACTGTATGTGTGCTCGTATATATATGTATATATCGTTATATAGGTCTGACACACGAGGGCGCAATCGCTCGTATTCAATTAAGCTCGAGCCTGCAGAACTCAGCGGTCCAATTACGACGTGGCAAAGCACAGAAAGACGGCGGGGGACTATATACGAAATAGAGGGTTGATTCCAAACATAGAGTGAGACCGAATATCGTGAATCCAAATGGATATCGACTTCCGCGTTATCTAGCCGTTCCGGATAACTGGGATACTCTCTTTTTGGTTCCTGCAATTGCATATACTACTCCCCTTTTTATCTGAAAATTCTTCTTTTCTCTAAATTAATAAATTAATTAACATATATTTTTATTACTAGTGTTTCCATCGTTGTACATTTTCAGGTTTTTAGATCTCTTCCCAGCTTCCATTCTCAGTCCGTCCTTTGAGATTTTTGAAAAAATCTACGCGATTGTGCGACCATGATTTCAATGATGTTGAAGTTTGCATCGTTGGAATGCAACGAAAATAGATTTTTTACATTATTTATTCCCCTTAAGATTGGATTATCGATGACAAAAATCGTTAAAACGTTTCATTGGGGTCTCCTTCGAGGACCTGGACCTAAATGGGCACGAGAAGCAAGAGCAATACCTAAAATGAAAATTCAAAAACCTATTTTCGTTGCGTTCCAACGATGCAAACTTCAACATCATTGATTCCAGACGTTCTACTCATCCGAAACGAAAAAACCAAAAAGGCAACTGATCAGTACAATTATGACTATTGCACAAACTTCGAAAATTGCGAAGAAAAAAAAAATTCACAAAATGGCGACCTACTAAACAATGTATACGCATTTGTGAATTAAAAAAAAATCTTCTCGATTGTGCGACCATAATTCCAGATGTTCTACTCATCTGAAACGAAAAAACCAAAGAGATTATTGATCAGTACAAGTATAGCTATGGCATGAACTACTAGAATTTCGAAGAAAAAAAAAATTCACAAAATGGCGACCTTCCAAACAATGTATACGCATTTTCGAATTTCAACAAAATCTTTGAACAACCATAAAAAAATGTTTCATATTTTTTTTTTCAAGGTTTTCGAAAGTTCATACGATAGCCATACTTGTACTGATCATTAATCTCTTTGGTTCATTCGTTTCGGATGAGTAGAACGTCTGCAATTATGTACGCGGGGCTATGTACGAAATAGAGGGTTGATTCCAAACATAGAGCGAGACCGGATATCGTGAATCCGAATCGGAATCGACTTCCGCGTTATCTAGCCGTTCCGGATTATTCGGATACTCTCTTTTTGGTTCCTGCAATAGCATATGCTGCCCCCTCTCCTTTTTATTTGATAACTTTTCTTTTCTCTAAATTAATAAATGAATTAACATATATTTGTATTAATAGTGTTTCCATCGTTATACATTTTCAGGTTTTTAGGTCTCTTCCCAGCTTCCATTCTCAATCCGTTCCTTGAGTCCCCCCGAAGAGTGTTGTCCGCCGCCATTTTTTCTTGATCGACTAATGTATTGTATTAACGCGAATTTCAATTGTATTGCCATCGAAAACCCCGAATAACTCCCTCCCACTCGATAGTTAGCCTGCAAGCCATTTCACGTTTGACCGGTCACCCATCATAGAAGTGCACGTTCCCAATAACGTTTAACATTCGCTGGCGTTCCTTTGAGATAGCGTGGGAGTGCGGAAGCTGCACAAACCAAGATGGCCGATGCTCTCGTAATATATCTCTCTACACTATATAATCATCTTGCCGCCACCCCTGTCATGTACAAGAATCGAGGGGTTAGCTTTACCGTACGGAAAATTAACTCGCCCGTGTCGTGGAGTTGACCGTTTTCCTTTTATGGTAAAGGGAAAACGGTCGGTACAGGGATTTGAATAAAAATAAAATGTAAATTTGTGCTTTAAGTTCGGAAAAAATAGTTTCGAAAATGCATACTTTGAAAATTATTGGTCGTAGCTGTTATTTATAAAAGCAATTAGTATAAAACCTTTCTTACGTCAATTTCACTGAACTTGCCGAATGAAAAAATATAGGAGTAAGAAAAAACTAAAAACTAAATTACAAAACCATGAATTGAGTTGAAAGAATATTAAAAAATTCGAAAATAGGTACATAGAAAAATACTGATCGTAGCTGGAATTACTATAGAATCGTTTTTACGCCATTTTGTGAATTTTTGTTTCTTGGAAATTTTAGAAGATCACGCGATAGCCATTCTTGCACTGATCAATAATATTTTTGGTGTTTTTATTGCCGATGAGTAGAACGTCTGGAATCATGTTCACAGTCCCATGGAATCAAGGGGACTTGAAACCGCCTAGCATCCTTAATTTACTTTTATTGTACTCAAAAAAATTTTCCGAGTACCCGCAAGTATCAATGAATGAGTGGAAAAAAAACGATGTTGAAATATTTAATGGTACCCATGAATTTTTTTTTTATACCTCGAAAAAAATCCTCGTTTAGACCAAAAGATCGCCTCAAGGGCTCACATACTGCTGCACGCGCTGAGCACCGAGTAAATTTGAAAAAAATATTAGAAAGGTTATATGGTGGAAAAAAAATTAAATCGTTCATTTCACATTTTTAATTAACTGTTCAACTATGAAAAAAAATTTTTTTTCTAATTTTTTTACTAATATTAACATTATTTTTTACGGATATAAATGGACTACTGAAGAAAACCATGGCGCCTCCTTGTCGACATCATAACTTCACCAAAAATTATCCAATCTCCAAAAATAAAAAAGAATCTAGTAGAATAATGTAGTAGTAATAGTCTGACGGAGGGAAGTTTTTTTTTCAAAAATAAAGATATCACAGTATCTCAAACTTTAGTATACAATTTAAAAAAAAATAGTGTTTAATAATTTATAAAAAATGGTTCAGCAAAAAAATTAAAAAAACCTCTCGTCAGACTATAGAGAAGATAATTATCAAGATATGAAAAGAAAAGAAGTTAAAAAATGTGAAAATTTGACTGAGTTATCGTGCTGACACTGTCTCAAAACGTAGTTTCGAGAAAAACACGTTTAAGGTACTAGTCTGGTAACTTAAGCCGATTTTCATGTCTTTTTTGGAGGGCGTTTTTTTGTAGTAAAATAAAAATGAATCGTTTTGGATATTTAGGATGTTTTTATTTACATATTGAAGATACAAATAAAAATTTGTTTGAAAAAATTTAATAGTTTATTATTATTATTATTATTGATCGAAGTTGGCACCTCGAAAAAAAAGCGCGTGGGTGGCCCCGGTGAGTTTGGCTCTTGATGTTATCTGAAATCAAAAGTTCTTGATAATTCTTAATCTATAGACATGTCATTCTGGTCGGAACTACTGAAGTTAAATTTCATGAATAAATAACAAAATGGCGGACTTTGGAAAAAAAAACTTTATTCCAAAGTCCGCCATTTTGTTGTTTATCCATGAAATTTAACTTCAGTAGTTCCGACCAGAATGACATGTCTATAGATTAAGAATGATCAAGAATTTTTGATTTCAGATAACATCAAGAGCCAAAATCACCGGGGCCACCCACGCGCTTTTTTTTCGAGGTGCCAACTTCGATCAATAATGATAATAATGAACTATTAAATTTAAAAAAAAAATGTTTTTTTGTATCTTCAATATGTAAATAAAAACATCCTAAATATCCAAAACGATTCATTTTTATTTTCCTACAAAAAACGCCCTCCAAAAAAGACATGAAAATCGGCTTAAGTTACCAGACTACTACCTTAAAGTTTCTGGTAGGTAGCCGTCCCAACCCGATGTCCGGTCACATTTATTGCTATAACTTCGTAAAGGAGTGGAATTTTCTTAACAGTTTCTTTTTTGCGATATTCT